>JAGKPW010002340.1:0-670996 GCA_019926035.1 Melaleuca alternifolia
AGACGAACTCCTCAGATTGGACCACGAGAGTCTAACTCCCTTAGATTGGACCAAGAGAGGACGGACTCCCTTAGATTGGACCAAGAGAGGACGAACTCCTTAGATTGGACCAAGAGAGGACGAACTCCCTTTGATTGGACTAACAGGAGTTGAACTCCTTAGATTGGACCAAGAGGACACGAACTCCTAAGATTGGACCAAGAAAGGACGAACTCCCTTAGTTTCGACCAAGACGAGACGATCTCCTTAGATTGGACCAAGAAAGGATGAACATTCTTAGATTGGACCAAGAGAGGACGAACTCCCACAGATTGGACAAAGAGAGGACGAACTCCCTCAGAATGGACCCACAGGAGACGAACTCTTCTGATTGGACCACGAGAGGTCGAACTCCCTTAGATTGGACCAACTGGAGACGAACTCCTTAGATTGGACCAAGAGAGGACGTACTCCCTTAGATTGGACCAAGAGGAGACGAACTCCTTGGATTGGTCCAAGAGAGGACGAAGTGCCTTAGATTGGACGAACATGAGACGTACTCCTCAGATTGGACCAAGAGGAGACGAACTCCTTAGATTGGACCAAGAGAGGACGAACTCCCTTAGATTGGACGAACAGGAGACGAACTCCTTAGAATGGACCAAGAAAGGACTAACTCCCTTAGATTGGACGAACAGGAGACGAACTCCTCAGATTGGACCAAGAGAGGACGAACTCCCTCAGAATGGACCAACAAACTCCCTCAGAATGGACCAACAGGAGACGAACTCCTCAGATTGGACCAGGAGAGGACAAACCACCTTAGATTGGACCAACAGGAGACGAACTCCCTAGATTGGACCATGAGAGGACGAACTTGTCAGATTGGACCAGGAGAGGATGAACTCCCTTAGATTGCACCAAGATGAGATGAACTCCTTAGATTGGACCACGAGAGGACGAACTCCCTCAGGTTGGACCAAGAGGAGACGAACTCGTCAGATTGGAACAAGAGGAGGCGAACTCCTTAGATTGGTCCAAGAGAGGACGAACTCCCTTAGATTGGACCAAGAGGAGACGATCTCCTCCTCAGATTGGAGCCAAGAGAGGACAAACTCCCCTTAGATTGGACCAAGAGAGGAAGAACTCCCACAGATTGGACCAAGCGAGGACGAACTCCCTCAGAATGGACCACAGGAGACGAACTCCTCAGATTGGACCACGAGAGGTCGAACTCCCTTAGATTGGACCAACAGGAGACGAACTCCTTAGATTGGACCAAGAGAGGACGAACTCCCTTAGATTGGACGAACAGGAGACGAACCCCTTAGAATGGACCAAGAGTCGACGAACTCCCTTAGATTGGACCAACTGGAGACGAACTCCTTAGATTGGACCAAGAGAGGACGAACTCCTTTAGATTGGACCAAGAGGAGACGATCTCCTTAGATTGGACCAACAGAGGACGAACTCCTTAGATTGGACCAAGAGAGGACGAACTCCCTTTGATTGGACGAACAGGAGACGAACTCCTTAGATTGGACCAAGAGGACACGAACTCCTAAGATTGGACCAAGAGAGGACAAACTCCTTTAGATTGGACCAACATGAGACGAACTCCTTAGATTGAACGAAGAGAGGACGAACTCCCTTAGACTGGACCAAGAGGAGACGATCTCCTTAGATTGGACCAAGAGAGGACGTACTCCCTTAGATTGGACAAAGAGGAGACGAACACCTTATATTGGACCAAGAGAGGACGAACTCCCTCATATTGGACCAACCGGAGACGAACTCCTTGGATTGGACCAAGAGAGGACGAACTCCCTTAGATTGGACCAACAGGAGACGAACTCCTTCGATTGGACCAACAGAGGACGAACTCCCTTAGATTGGACCAAGAGGAGTCGAACTTCTTAGATTGGACCAAGAGAGGACGAACTCCCTTAGATTGGACGAACAGGAGACGAACTCCTTAGAATGGACCAAGAAAGGACTAACTCCCTTAGATTGGACGAACAGGAGACGAGCTCCTCAGATTGGACCAAGAGAGGACGAACTCCCTTAGATTGGACCAAAAGAGGAAGAACTCCCACAGATTGGACCAAGAGAGGACGAACTCCCTCAGAATGGACCCACAGGAGACGAACTCCTCATATTTGACCACGAGTGGACGAACTCCCTTAGATTGGACCAACAGGAGACGAACTCCTCAGATTGGACCAAGAGAGGAAGAACTCCCTTAGATTGCACCAACATGAGACGAACTCCTTAGATTGGACCAAGAGAGGACGAACTCCCTTAGATTGGACGAAAAGGAAACGAACTCCTCAGATTGGACCAAGAGAGGACGAACTCCCTTAGATTGGACCAAGATGTCACGAACTCCTTAGAATGGGCCAATAGAATACGAACTCCTTTGAATATACAAATAGAAGACCAGCTTCCTTAGATTCGACCAACAGGAGACGAACTCCTTAGATTGGACCAAGAGGAGACGAAATTCCTTAGATTGGACAAAGAGAAGACGAACTCCTTAGATTGGACCAAGAGGAGACCAACTTCCTTAGATTGGATCAAGAGGAGACGAACTCCTTAGATTGGACCAAGAGGAAACGAACTCTCCTAGATTGGACAAAGAGGGGACGAACTCCTTAGATTGGACCAAGGAGAAAGGAACTCTGTAGATTGGACCAGGAGGAGAGGAACTTCCTTAGATTGGACCAAGAGGAACGAACTCTCCTAGGTTGGACAAAGAGGAGACGAACTCCTTTGATTGGACCAAGTGAGGACGAACTCCCATAGATTGGACCAAGAGGAGTCGAACTCCCCTAAATTGGATAAAGAGGAGACGAACTCCCTTAGATTGGACCAAAAGGTCAAGAACTCCTTAGAATGGTCCAACAGAAAATGAACTCCTTAGAATGGACTAATAGAAGACGAACTCCTTATAATGGACCAAGAGGTGACGAACTCCTAAGATTGGACCAAGCGAGGACGAACTCCCTTAGAATGGACCAACAGGTGACGAACTCCTTAGATTGGACAAAGAGAGGACGAACTCCCTTAGATTGGACCAAGAGGAGACGATCTCCTTAGATTGGACCAAAAGAGGACAAACACCCTTAGATTGGACCAAGAGGATACGAACTCCTTATATTGGACCAAGAGAGAACGAACTCCCTCAGATTAGACCAACCGGAGATGAACTCCTTGGATTGGACCAAGAGAGGACAAACTCCCTTAGATTGGACCAACAGGAGACAAACTCCTTCGATTGGACCAACAGAGGACGAACTCCCTTAGATTGGACCAAGTCGACTCGAACCCCTTAGATTGGACCAAGAGAGGACGAACTCCCTTAGATTGGACAAACAGGAGACGAACTCCTTAGAATGGACCAAGAAAGGACGAACTCCTTTAGATTGGACGAACATGAGACGAAATCCTCAGATTGGAGCAAGAGAGGACGAACTCCCTTAGATTGGACAAAGAGAGGAAGAACTCCACAGATTGGACCAAGAGAGGACGAACTCCCTCAGAATGGACCCATAGGAGACGAACTCCTCAGATTGGACCA
This sequence comes from Melaleuca alternifolia, assembly GCA_019926035.1. Lineage (NCBI taxonomy): Eukaryota > Viridiplantae > Streptophyta > Magnoliopsida > Myrtales > Myrtaceae > Melaleuca > Melaleuca alternifolia. The sequence goes on from JAGKPW010002340.1 coordinate 3,560, forward strand.
CGAGAGGTCGAACTCCCTTAGATTGGACCAACAGGAGACGAACTCCTTAGATTGGACCAAGAGAGGACGAACTCCCTTAGATTGGACAAACAGGAGACGAACTCCTTAGAATGGACCAAGAAAGGACGAACTCCCTTAGATTGGACGAACATGAGACGAACTCCTCAGATTGGACCGAGAGAGGACGAACTCCCTGAGATTGGACAAAAGAGAGAACTCCCACAGATGGGACCAGAGAGACGAACTCCCTAGAATGGACCACAGGATACGACTCCTCCATTTGGACCACGAGAGGTCGAACCCCTTAGATTGGACCACTGGAGATGAACTCCCTTAGATTGAACCCACGAGAAGGACGAACTCCCCTTAAGATTTGGCCCAGAAGAGACGAACCTCCTTAGATTGTACAAGAGAGGACGAACCTCCATAAAATAGGCACGAACAGGAGACGAACTCCCAATTGACCAAGAGGGACATTAACTCCCTTAGATTGACCAAGAGAGGCAAGAACTCCCACGATTTGGACCAAGAGCGGACGAACTCCCTCAGAACTGGACCCTAGGGAGACCCCCAGGCACGAACTACTCAGATTGGACTCACGAGGTCGAACTCCCTTAGATTGGACCAACAGAGACGAACTCCTTAGATGGGACCAAGGGAGGACGAACTCCCTTAGATTGGACGAACCAGAGACGAACCCCTGGATTTGGGACCAAGAGTGACGAACTCCCTTAAGATTGGACCCAATAGGAGAGACTTCTTAGATTGGACCAAGAGAGGACGAACTCCCTGATTGGACCAAGAGGCGACATCCCTTAGATTGGACCAAGAGAGGACGGACTCCCTTAGATTGGACCAAGAGAGGACGAACTCCTTAGATTGGACCAAGAGAGGACGAACTCCCTTTGATTGGACTAACAGGAGTTGAACTCCTTAGATTGGACCAAGAGGACACGAACTCCTAAGATTGGACCAAGAAAGGACGAACTCCCTTAGTTTCGACCAAGACGAGACGATCTCCTTAGATTGGACCAAGAAAGAGATGAACTCCTTAGATTGGACCAAGAGAGGACGAACTCCCTCAGAATGGACCCACAGGAGACGAACTCCTCTGATTGGACCACGAGAGGTCGAACTCCCTTAGATTGGACCAACTGGAGACGAACTCCTTAGATTGGACCAAGAGAGGACGAACTCCCTTAGATTGGACCAAGAGGAGACGAACTCCTTGATTGGTCCAAGAGAGGACGAACTCCCTTAGATTGGACCAACATGAGACGTACTCCTCAGATTGGACCAAGAGGAGACGATTGGACTCCTTAGATTGGACCAAGAGAGGACGAACTCCCTTAGATTGGACGAACAGGAGACGAACTCCTTAGAATGGACCAAGAAAGGACTAACTCCCTTAGATTGGACGAACAGGAGACGAACTCCTCAGATTGGACCAAGAGAGGACGAACTCCCTCAGAATGGACGAATGGACCAACAGGAGACGAACTCCTCAGATTGGACCAAGAGAGGACGAACTCCCTCAGATTGGACCAACAGGAGACGAACTCCTAGAGACCATGAGAGGACGAACTGGACCAGGAGAGGATGAACTCCCTTAGATTGGACCAAGATGGAGACGAACTCCTTAGATTGGACCACGAGAGGACGAACTCCCTCAGGTTGGACCAAGAGAGACGAACTCGTCAGATTGGACCAAGAGGAGGAACTCCTTAGAACTCCCTTAGATTGGACCAAGAGAGACGATCTCCTTAGAACTCCCTTAGATTGGACCAGATTTGGACCAAGAGAGGACGAACTCCCTCAGAATGGACCCAGAGGAGACGAACTCCTCAGATTGGACCACGAGAGGTCGAACTCCCTTAAATTGGACCAACAGGAGACGAACTCTTTAGATTGGACCAAGAGAGGACGAACTCCCTTAGATTGGACGAACAGGAGACAACCCCTTAGGACCAAGAGTCGACGAACTCCCTTAGATTGGACCAACTGGAGACGAACTCCTTAGATTGGACCAAGAGAGGACGAACTCCTTTACTCCCTTACCAAGAGGAGACGATCTCCTTAGATTGGACCAACCAAGAGGACGAACTCCTTAGATCCTTAGATTGGACCAAGAGAGGACGAACTCCTTAGATTGGACCAAGAGAGGACGACTCCCTTTGATTGGACGAACAGGAGACGAACTCCTTAGATTGGACCAAGAGGACACGAACTCCTAAGATTGGACCAAGAGAGGACAAACTCCTTTAGATTGGACCAACATGAGACGAACTCCTTAGATTGAACGAAGAGAGGACGAACTCCCTTAGACTGGACCAAGAGGAGACGATCTCCTTAGATTGGACCAAGAGAGGACGTACTCCCTTAGATTGGACAAAGAGGAGACGAACACCTTATATTGGACCAAGAGAGGACGAACTCCCTCATATTGGACCAACCGGAGACGAACTCCTTGGATTGGACCAAGAGAGGACGAAGTCCCTTAGATTGGACCAACAGGAGACGAACTCCTTCGATTGGACCAACAGAGGACGAACTCCCTTAGATTGGACCAAGAGGAGTCGAACTTCTTAGATTGGACCAAGAGAGGACGAACTCCCTTAGATTGGACGAACAGGAGACGAACTCCTTAGAATGGACCAAGAAAGGACTAACTCCCTTAGATTGGACGAACAGGAGACGAGCTCCTCAGATTGGACCAAGAGAGGACGAACTCCCTTAGATTGGACCAAAAGAGGAAGAACTCCCACAGATTGGACCAAGAGAGGACGAACTCCCTCAGAATGGACCCACAGGAGACGAACTCCTCATATTTGACCACGAGTGGACGAACTCCCTTAGATTGGACCAACAGGAGACGAACTCCTCAGATTGGACCAAGAGAGGAAGAACTCCCTTAGATTGCACCAACATGAGACGAACTCCTTAGATTGGACCAAGAGAGGACGAACTCCCTTAGATTGGACGAAAAGGAAACGAACTCCTCAGATTGGACCAAGAGAGGACGAACTCCCTTAGATTGGACCAAGATGTCACGAACTCCTTAGAATGGGCCAATAGAATACGAACTCCTTTGAATATACAAATAGAAGACCAGCTTCCTTAGATTCGACCAACAGGAGACGAACTCCTTAGATTGGACCAAGAGGAGACGAAATTCCTTAGATTGGACAAAGAGAAGACGAACTCCTTAGATTGGACCAAGAGGAGACCAACTTCCTTAGATTGGATCAAGAGGAGACGAACTCCTTAGATTGGACCAAGAGGAAACGAACTCTCCTAGATTGGACAAAGAGGGGACGAACTCCTTAGATTGGACCAAGGAGAAAGGAACTCTGTAGATTGGACCAGGAGGAGAGGAACTTCCTTAGATTGGACCAAGAGGAACGAACTCTCCTAGGTTGGACAAAGAGGAGACGAACTCCTTTGATTGGACCAAGTGAGGACGAACTCCCATAGATTGGACCAAGAGGAGTCGAACTCCCCTAAATTGGATAAAGAGGAGACGAACTCCCTTAGATTGGACCAAAAGGTCAAGAACTCCTTAGAATGGTCCAACAGAAAATGAACTCCTTAGAATGGACTAATAGAAGACGAACTCCTTATAATGGACCAAGAGGTGACGAACTCCCTTAGATTGGACCAAGAGGAGACGGATTCCCTTTGATTGGACCAAGAGGAGACGAACTCGATAGATTGGACCAAGAGCAGACGAACTCTCCTAGATTGGACCAAGAGGTGACAAACTCCTTAGAATGGACCAATAGAAGACGAACTACCTTAGATTCGACCAACATCAGGCGAACGCCTTAGATTGGACCAAGAGGAGACGAACTCCCTTTGATTGGACCAAGAGGAGATGAACACCCTTAGATTGGACCAAGTGACGACGAACTCCCGTGGATTGGACCAAGAGGAGACGAACTCCTTACATTGGACCAAGAGGAGACGTAATCTCTTAGATTGAGCAAAGAGGAGACGAACTCGTTAGATTGGACCACGTGAGGACGAACTCCTTAGAATGGACCAACTGAAGACGAACTCCTTAGAATTGACCAACAGAAGACGAACTCATTAGATTTGACCAAGAGGAGAGGAACTCTCTTTGATTGGACCAAGAGGAGACAAACTCCTTAGATTAGACCAACAGCCGATGAACTCTCCTAGATTGGACCAAGAAGACGAACTACCTTAGATTCGACCAACAGGAGACGAACTCCTTATATTGGACCAAGAAGAGACGAACTCCCTTAGATTGGACAAAGAGAAGACGAACTCCTTAGATTGGACCAAGGAGAAAGAACTCCTTTGATTTGACCAAGAGGTGACGAACATCCTTAGATTGGACCAAGAGGAGACGAACTCTCTTAGATTGGACAAATAGGAGACGAACTCCTTAGATCGGAGCAAGTGAGGACGAACTCCAATAGATTGGACCAAGAGGAGTCGAACACCCATAGATTGGACCAAGAGGTCACGAACTCCTTAGAATGGACCAACAGAAAATGAACTCCTTAGAATGGATCAATAGAAGATGAACTCCTTAGAATGGACCAAGAGGAGATGAACTCTCCTAGATTAGACCAAGAGGAGACAAACTCCCTTTAATCGGACCAAGCGAAGACGAACTCCGTAGATTGGACCAAGAGCAGACGAACTCTCCTAGATTGGACGAAGAGGTGACGAACTCCTTAGAATGGACAAATAGAAGACGAACTACGTTAGATTCGACCAACATGAGACAAACTCCTTAGATTGGACCAAGTGAGGACGAACTCCCATAGATTGGACCAAGAGGAGACAAACTCCTTAGATTCGACCATGAGAAGAGGAACTCCATAGAATGTACCAACAAGAGTCGAACTCCCGTAGATTAGATCAAGAGGAGACGAACTCCCTTAGATTGGACCAAGAGGCCAAAAACTCCTTAGAATGGGCCAACAAAAGACGAACTCCTTAGAATGGACCAATAAAAGGCGAACTCCATAGATTGGACTAAGAGGAGACGAACTCCATAGATTGTACGAACAGGAGTCGAACTCCCATACATTTGATCAAGAAGAGATCAACTACCTTAGATTAGACAAAGAAGTCACGAACTCCTTAGAATGGGCCAATAGAAGATGAACTCCTTACAATACACCAATAGAAGACGAGCTTCCTTGGATTCGACCAACAGGAGACGAACTTCTTAGATGGACCAAGAGGAGACAAACTTCCTTAGATTGGACAAAGAGAAGACGAACTCCTTAGATTAGACCAAGGAGAAAGGAACTCCTTAGATTGGACCAGGAGGAGACGAACTTCCTTAGATTGGACCAAGAGAAGACGAACTCTCTTAGATTGGACAAAGAGGAGACGAACTCCTTAGATTGCACCAAGTGAGGACGGACTCCCATAGATTGGACGAAGAGGAGTCGAACTCCCATTAATTGGATCAAGATGAGACGAACTCCCTTAGATTGGACCAAGAGGTCACGAACTCCTTACAATGGACCAACAGAAAATGAACTCCTTAGAATCGACCAATAGAAGACGAACTCCTTAGAATGGACCAAGAGGAGACGGAGTCCCTTAGATTGGACCAAGAGGATACGGACTCCCATTGATTGGACCAAGAGCAAACGAACTCTCCTAGATTGGACCAAGAGGTGACGAATTTCTTAGAATGGACCAAGAGGTCAAGAACTCCTTAGAATTGACCAATAGAAGACGAACTCATTAGATTTGACCAAGAGGAGAGGAACTCTCTTTGATTGGACCAAGAGGAGGCGAACACCCTTAGATTAGACCAAGAGGTGACGAACTCTCTTAGATTGGACAAAGAGGAGACGAACTCCTTAGATTGGAGCAGGTGACAACGAACTGCTATATATTGGACCAAGAGGAGACCAACTCCTTAGATTGGACCACGTGAGGACGAACTCCTTAGAATGGACCAACAGAAGACAAACTCCTTAGATTGGACCAGGAGGAGTCGAAATCCCTTAGATTGGACAAAGAGGAGACGAACTCCTTAGATTGGACCAAGTGAGGATGAACTGCCATATATTGGACCAACACGAGTCGAACTCTCATAGATTGGATCAAAAGGAGACGAACTCCCTTAGATTGGACCAAGAGATCACGGATTCCTTAGAATGACCCAACAGAAAACGAACTCCTTAGAATGGACCAATAGAAGACGAACTCCATTGAGTGGACCAAGAGGAGACGAACTCCCTTAGATTGGACCAAGAGGAGATGAACTCCATAGATTGGACCAAGAGCAGACGAACTCTCGTAGATTGGACCAAGAGGTGACGAACTCCTTAGAATGGACCAACAGGAGACGAACTACCTTAGATTCGACCTACAGGAGATGAACTCCCCAGATTGGACCAAGAGGAGACGAACTCCTCTAGATTAAACCTAGAGGAGACGAACACCCTTAGATTGGACCAAGTGGAGACGAACTCCTTAGATTGGACCAAGAGGAGACGTACTCTCTTAGATTGAGCAAAGAGGAGACGAACTCCTTAGATTGGACCACGTGAGGACAAACTCCTTAGAATGGACCAACAGAAGACGAACACCTTAGATTGGACAAAGACGAGTCGAACTCCCTTAGATTGGACCGAGAGGAGATGAACTCCTTAGAATGGACCAACAGAAGACGAACTCCTTAGATTGGAGCAGGAGGAGTCGAACTCCCTTAGATTGGACAAATAGGAGACGAACTCCTTAGATTGGACCAAGTGAGGACGAACTGCCATATATTGGACCAAGACGAGTCGAACTCCCATAGATTGGATCAAGAGGAGACGAACTCCCTTAGATTGGACCAAGAGATCACGAACTCCTTTGAATGACCCAATAGAAAACGAACTCCTTCGAATGGACCAATAGAAGACGAACTCCATAGAGTGGACCAAGAGGAGACGAACTCGCATAGATTGGACCAAGAGGAGACGGACTCCCTTTGATTGGACCAAGAGGAGACGAACTCCATAGATTGGACCAAGAGCAGACGAACTCTCGTAGATTGGACCAAGAGGTGACGAATTCCTTAGAATGGACCAACAGAAGACAAACTACCTTAGATTCGACCAACAGGAGATGAACTCCCCAGATTGGACTAAGAGGAGACGAACTCCCCTAGATTAAACCTAGAGGAGACGAACACCCTTAGATTGGACCAAGTGGAGACAAACTCCTTAGATTGGACCACGTGAGGACAAACTCCTTAGAATGGACCGACAGAATACCAACACCTTAGATTGGACAAAGATGAGTCGAACTCCCTTAGATTGGACCAAGAGGAGATGAACTCCTTAGAATGGACCAACAAAAGACGAACTCCTTATATTCGTTCTAAAGGTGATGAACACCTTATAGTGGACCAATAGAAGACGAACTCCATAGATTATACCAAAAGGAGTTGAACTCCCAGTGATTGGATGAAGAGGAGACGAAGTCCCTTAGATTGGACCAAGTGGAGACTAACATCGTAGAATGGACCAAGTGGTCACGAACTCCTTCGAATTGACCAACAGAAGACGAACTCCATAGATTGGACCAAGAGGAGACGAACTTCGTTTGATTGGACCAAGAGGAGACGAACTCCTTAGATTAGACCAAGAGCAGACGATCTCTCCTAGATTGGACCAGAAGGTGACAAACTCCCTTAAATTGGATCAAGAGGAGACGAGCTCCTTAGATTGGACCAAGAGAATACGAATTCCATTGATTTTACCAACACGAGTCGAACTCCCATGGATTGGATCAAGAGGAGACGAACTCTCCTAGATTGGTCCAAGAGGAGACGAACTCCTTAGAATGGACCAAGAGGTCACGAACTCCTTAGAATTGACCAATAGAAGACGAACACATTAGATTTGACCAACAGGAGAGGAATTGTCTTTGATTGGACCAAGAGGAGACGAACTCCTAAGATTAGACCAAGAGCAAACGAACACTCCTAGATTGGACCAAGAGGTGACGAACTCCTTAGAAAGGACCAACAGAAGACGAACTACCTTAGATTCGACCAAGAGAAGACGAACTCCTTAGATTGGACCAAGGAGAAAGGAACTCCTTAGATTGGACCAAGAGGAGACGAACTTCCTTAGATTGGACAAAGAGGAGCTGAATTCCTCAGATTGGACCAAGTGAGGACGAACTCCCATAGATTGGACCAAGAGGAGCCGAACTCCCATAGTTTGGATCAAGAGGAGACGAACTCCCTTAGAATGGAGCAAGAGGTCACAAACTCCTTAGAATGGGCCAATAGAAAATGAACTCCTTAGAATGGACCAATAGAAGACGAACTCCTTAGAATGGACCAACAGGAGACGAACTCCCTTAGATTGGACCAAGAGGAGACAGACTCCCTTTGATTGGACCAAGAGGAGACGAACTCCATAGATTGTACTAAGAGCAGACGAACTCTCCTAAATTGGACAAAGAGGTGACGAACTATTTAGAATGGAGCAACAGAAGATGAACTAACTTAGATTCGACCAACAGGAGACGAACTCCTTAGATTGGACGAAGAGGAGACGAACTCCCTTAGATTGGACCGAGAGGAGACAAACACCCTTAGATTGGACCAAGAGGTGAAGAACTCTCTTAGATTGGACGAAGAGGAGACGAACTCCTTAGATTGGATCTTGACCAAAAAAAAAAAAAACTCCTTAGATTGGACCAAGTGGCGACGAACTCCCATAGATTGGACCAAGGGGAGACGAACTCTTAAGATTGGACCAAGAGCAGACGAACACTGCTAGATTGGACCAAGAGGTGACGAACTCCTTCGAAAGGACCAATAGAAGTCGAACTACCTTAGATTCGACCAAGAGAAGACGAACTCCTTAGATTGGACCGAGAGGAGACGAACACCCTTAGATTGGACCAAGAGGTGACGAACTCTCTTAGATTGGACAAAGAGGAGACGAACTCCTTAGATTGGACCAACTAACGACGAACTCCCATAGATTGGACCAAGAGGAGACGAACTCCTTAGATTGGACTAAGAGGAGACATACTCTCTTAGATTGAGCAAAGATGAGACGAACTCCTTAGACTGGACCACGTGAGGACGAACTCGTTAGGATGGACCAACAGAAGACGAACACCTTAGATTGGACGAAGAGGAGTCGAACTCCCTTAGATTGGACCAAGACGAGACGAACTCAGTAGAATGGACCAACGGAAGACGAACTCTTTATATTGGACCTAATGGTGATGAACCCTTTAGAATGGACAAATAGAAGACGAACTCCTTAGATTGGACCAAGAGATGACGAACTCCCATTGATTGGAACAAGAGGAGACGAACTACATAGGATGGACCAACACGAAAGGAACTCCATAGATTGGACCAAAAGGAGACGAACTTCCTTAGATTGGACTAAGAGGAGATGACATTTTTTAGAGTGGACAAAGAGGAGACAAATTCCTTAGATTTGACCAAGTGAGGACGAACTCCCATAGATTGGACCAAGGGGAGACGAACTCCTTAGATTGGACCAAGAGAAGACGAACTCCATAGATTGTACCAACGAGAGTCGAATTGCCCTAGATTGGATCAAGACGAGACAAACTCACTTAGATTAGACCAAGAGGTCAGCAACCCCTTAGAATGGGCCAACAGAAGATGAACTCCTTAGAATGGACCAATAGAAGGCGAACTCCATAGATTGGACTAAGAGGAGACAAACTCCATAAATTGTACCAGCTGGAGTGAAACACCCATAGATTGGATCAAGCGGAGATGAACTCCCTTAAATTAGACCAAGAAGAGACAAACTCCTTAGATTGGACCATGAGAAAACGAACTTCATAGATTGTACCAAGAGGAGTCGAACTCCCATAGATTTGATCAATAGGAGACGAACTCCCTTAGATTCGACCAAGAGGTGAGGAACTCTCTTTGATTGGACCAAGAGGAGACGAACTCCTTAGATTGGACCAAGAGGAGACGCACCCTCTTAGATTGAGCAAAGAGGAGACGAACTCACTTAGATTTGACCAAGAGGAGAAGAACTCCTTAGATTGGACCAAGAGCAGACGAACTCTCCTAGATTGGACCAAGAGGTGACGAACTCCTTAGAATGGACCAACATAAGACAAACTACCTTAGATTCGACCAATAGGAGATGAACTCCTTCGATTGGACAAAGAGGAGATGAATTCCCTTAGATTGGACCAAGAGGAGACAAGCACCCTTAGATTGGACCAAGAGGTGACGAACTTTCTTAGATTGGACAAAGAGAAGACGAACTCCTTAGATTGGACCAAGTGACGACGAACTCCCATAGATTGGACCAAGAGGAGACAAACTCCTTAGATTAGACCAAGGGAAGACGAATTCCATAGATTGCACCAATAGAAGATGAACTCCCAGCGATTGGATCAAGAGGAGACGAACTCCTTAGAATGGAGCAAGAGGTCACGAACTCCTTAGAATTGACCAATAGAAGACGAACTCATTAGATTTGACCAAGAGGAGAGGAACTCTCTTTGATTGGACCAAGAGGAGATGAACTCCTTAGATTAGACCAAGAGCAGATAAACTCTCTTATATTGGACCAAGAGGTGACGAACTCCTTAGAATAGACCAACAGATGACGATCTACCTTAGATTCGACCAACAAGAGACGAACTCCTTAGATTGGACAAAGAGGAGACGAACTCCCTTAGTCTGGACAAAGAGAACACGAACTCCTTAGATTGGACCAAGGAGAAAGGAACCCCTTAGATTGGACCAAGAGGGGACGAACTTTCTTAGATTAGACGAAGAGAAGACGAACTCTCTTCGATTGGACAAAGAGGAGATGAACTCCTTAGTTTGGACCAAGTGAGGATGAACTCCCATAGATTGGACCAAGTGGAGTCGAACTCCCATAGATTGGATCAGGAGGAGACGAACTCCCTTAGATTGGACCAAGAGGTCACGAACTCCTTAGAATGGGCCAACAGAAAACGAACTCCTTAGAATGGACCAATAGAAGACGAACTCCTTAGAATGGACCAAGAGGAGACGAACTCCCTTAGATTGGAACAAGAGGAAACGGACTCCCTTTGATTGGACCAAGAGGAGACGAACGCCACAGATTGTACCAAGAGCAGACGAACTCTCCTAAATTGGACCAATAGGTGACGAACTATTTAGAATGGAGCAACAGAAGATGAACTAACTTAGATTCGACCAACAGGAGACGAACTACTTAGATTGGACCAAGAGGAGACGAACTCCCTTAGATTGGACCAAAAGGAGAAAAACACCCTTAGATTGGACCAAGAGGTGACGAACTCTCTTAGATTGGACAAAGAGGAGACGAACTCCTTAGATTGGACCAAGTGACGACGAACTCCCATAGATTGGACCAATAGGAGACGAACTCTTAAGATTGGACCAAGAGCAGATGAACACTGCTAGATTGGACCAAGAGGTAACGAACTCCATCGAAAGGACCAACAGAAGATGAACTAACTTAGATTAGACCAAGAGAAGACGAACTCCTTAGATTGGACCAAGGAGAAAGGAACTCCTTAGAGTAGACCAAGAGGAGACGAAGTTCCTTAGATTGGACAAAGAGGAGATGAATTCCTCAGATTGGACCAAGTGAGGACGAACTGCCATGGATTGGACCAAGAGGAGCCGAACTCCCATAGATTGGATCAAGAGGAGACGAACTCCCTTAGAATGGACCAAGAGGTCACAAACTCCTTAGAATGGGCCAACAGAAAACGAACTCCTTAGAATGGACCAATAGAAGACGAACTCCGTAGAATGGACCAAGAGGAGGCGAACACCCTTAGATTGGACCAAGAGGAGACGGACTCCTTTTGATTGGACCAAGAGGAGACGGACTCCTTTTGATTAGACCAAGAGGAGACGAACTCTCCTAAATTGGACCAAGAGGTGATTTACTATTTAGAATGGAGCAACAGAAGACGAGCTAACTTAGATTCGACCAACAGGAGACGAACTACTTAGATTGGACCAAGAGGAGACAAACTCCCTTAGATTGGACCAAGAGGAGACAAACACCCTTAGATTGGACCAAGAGATGACGAACTCTCTTAGATTGGACAAAGAGGAGACGAACTCCTTAGATTGGACCAAGTGACGATGAACTCCCATAGATTAGACCAAGAAGAGCCGAACTCCCATAGATTGGATCAAGAGGAGACGAACTCCCTTAGAATGGAGCAAGAGGTCACAAACTCCTTAAAATGGACCAAGAGGAGAGGAACTCTCTTTGATTGGACCAAGAGGAGACGAACTCCTTTGATTGGACCAAGAGCAGACAAACTCTCCTACATTGGACCAAGAAGTGACGAACTCCTTAGAATGGACCAACATATGACGATCTACCTTAGATTCGACCAACAAGAGACGAACTCCTTAGATTGGACCAAGAGGAGACGAACTCCCTTAGTTTGGACAAAGAGAAGACGAAGTCCTTAGATTGGACCAAGGAGAAAGGAACTCCTTAGATTGGACCAAGAGGGGACGAACTTCCTTAGATTAGACCAAGAGGAGACGAACTCTCTTCGATTGGACAAAGAGGAGACGAACACCTTAGTTTGGACCAAGTGAGGACGAACTCCCATAGATTGGACCAAGTGGAGTCGAACTCCCATAGATTGGACCAAGATGTCATGAACTCCTTAGAATGGGCCAACAGAAAATGAACTCCTTAGAATAAACCAATAGAAGACGAACTCCTTAGAATAGACCAAAAGGAGATGAACTCCCTTAGATTGGACCATGAAGAGACAGACTCCCTTTGGTTAGACCAAGAGGAGACGAACTCCGTAGATTGGACCAAGAGCAGACCAGCTCTCCTAGATTGGACCAAGAGGTAATGAACTCCTTAGAATGGACCAATAGGAGACGAACTCCTTAGATTGGACCAAGAGGTGACGAAGTCTCTTAGATTGGAAAAAGAGGTGACGAACTCCTTAGATCGGACCAAGTGACGAGGACCTCCCATAGATTGGACCAAGTGGAGACGAACTCCTTAGATTGGACCAAGAGGAGACGAACTCCATAGATTGGACCACGTGAGGACGAACTCCTTAAATTGGACCAAGAGAAGACGAACACCTTAGATTGGACCAAGAGGAGTCGAACTCCCTTAGATTAGACCAAGAGGAGACGAACTCCTTAAAATGGACCAACAGAAGATGAACTCCTTACATTGGACCTAAAGGTGAGGAACACCTTAGAATGGACCAATAGAAGATGAACTCCCTTAGATTGAACCAAGAGGAGACGAACTCCTCTAGATTGGACAAAGAGAAGACGAACTCCCTTAGAATGGACCAAGATGAGATGAACTCCTTAGAACGGACCAACAGAAGATGAACACCTTAGATTGGACAAAGAGAATACGAACTCCTTAGATTCGACCAAGAGATGATGAACTCCCATTGATTGGAATAAGAGGAGACGAACTCCATAGAATGGACCAACACGAAAGGAACTACTTAGATTGGACCAAAAGGAGACGAACTTCCTTAGTTGGATCAATAGGAGACGAACTGACTTAGAGTGGACCAAGAGGTCACGAACTCCTTAGAATGGGCCCACAGAGGACAAACTCCTTAAAATGGACCAATAGAAGGAGAACTCCATAGATTGGACTAAGAGGAGACGAACTCCATAGATTGTATCAACAGGAGTCAAACACCCATAGATTGGATCAAGCGGAGATGAACTCCCTTAGATTGGACCAAGCGGAGACAATCTCCTTAGATTGGACCATGAGAAAACGAACTCCATAGATTGTACCAATAGGAGTCGAACTCCCAAACATTTGAACAAGAGGAGACAAACTACCTTAGATTGGACCAAGATGTCACGAACTCCTTAGAATGGGTCAATAGAAGATGAACTCCTTAGAATAGACCAATAGAAGACGAACTCCTTAGATTGGACCAAGAGGAGACGAACTCTATAGATTGTACCAACATGAGTCGAACTCCCAGTGATTGGATCAAGAGGAGACGAACTCCCCGAGATTGTACCAAGAGGAAACGAACTCCTTAGAATGGACCAAGAGGTCAGGAATTCCTTAGAATTGACCAACAGAAGACGAACTCATTAGAATTGACCAAGGGGAGAGGAACTCTCTTTCATTGGACCAAGAGGAGACGAACTCTTTAGTTTGGACCAAGAGCAGACGAACTCTCCTAGATTGGACCAAAAGGTGATGAACTCCTTAGAATGGACCAACAGAAGACGAACTACCTTAGATTTGACCAACAGGAGCGAACTCCTTAGATTGGACCAAGAGGAAACGAACTCCCTTAGATTGGACAAAGAGAAGACGAACTCCTTAGATTGGACCAAGGAGAAAGGAACTCCTTAGATTGGACCAAAAGGAGATGAACTTCATTAGATTGGACCAAGAGGAGACGAACTCTCTTAGATTGGACAAAGAGGAGATGAACTCCTTAGATTGGACTAAGTGAGGGCGAACTCCCATAGATTGGAACAAGAGGAGTAGAACTCCCTTAGATTGGACCAAGATGTCATGAACTCCTTAGAATGGGCCAACTGAAAACGAACTCCTTAGAATGGACCAATAGAAGACGAGCTCCTTAGAATAGACGAAGAGGAGACAAACTCCCTTAGATTGCACAAAGAGGAGACGGACTCCCTTTGATTGGACCAAGAGGAGACGAACTCCTTAGATTGGACCAAGAGCAGACAAACTCTCCTAGATTGGACCAAGAGGTTACAGACTCTTTAGAATGAACCAACATAAGACAAACTACCTTAGATTCGACCAACATGAGACGAACTCCTTAGATTGGACCAAGAGGAGACAAACTCCCATAGATTGGACAAGGTGGAGACGAAATCCCTTAGATTTGACCAAGACGTGACAAACTCTCTTAGATTGGGCAAAGAGGGTCGAACTCCTTAGATTGGACCAAGTGATGACGAACTCCCATAGATTGGACCAAGATGAGACGAGCTCCTTAGATTGGACCAAGAGGTCACGAACTCCTTAGAATGGACCAACCGAAGGCGAACATCTTAGATTGGACCAAGAGGAGACGAACTCCCTTAGATTGGACCAAGATGAGACGAACTCCTTAGATTGGACCAAAAGAAGATGAACTCCATAGATTGTACCAATAGGAGTCGAACTCCCATAGATTGGATCAAGAGGAGACGAACTCCCTTAGATTGTACCAACAAGAGTTGACTCCCACACATTGGATCAAGAGGAGACAAACTCCCGTAGATTGGACCAAGAGGTCACGAATTCCTCAGAATGGGCCAACAGTAGACGAACTCCTTAGAATGGACCAATAGAAGGCAAACTCCTTAGGTTGGACCAACAGGAGATGAACTCCATAGATTGAACCAACAGGTGTCGAACTCCCATAGATTGGATCAAGAGGAGACAAACTCCCTTAGATTGGACCAACAGGAGACGAACTTCTTAGAATGGAGCAAAAGGTCACGAACTCCTTAGAATTGACCAACAAAAGACGAACTCCTTAGATTGGACCGAGAGGAGACGAACTCCCTTAGATTGGACCAAAAGGAGACGAACTCCTTAGATTGGACTAAGAGAAGACGAACTCTCTTAGATTGGACCAAGAGGTGACGACCTCCTTAGAATGGACCAACAGAAGACGAACCCCCTTAGATTGGACCAATAGGAAACGAACCCCTTAGATTGGATCGAGAGGAGATGAACTTCCTTAGATTGGACCAAGAGGAGACGTACTTTATTAGATTGGACCAAGAAGAGACAAACTCCTTAGATTAGACCATGTGAGCACGAAGTCCTCATAATGGACCAACAGAAGACGAACACCTTAGATTGGACCAAGAGGAGACAAACTCCCTTAGATTGGACCAAGTGGAGACGAACTCCTTAGAATGGACCAACAGAAGATGAACTCCTTATATTGGAGCTAAAGGTGATGACCTCCTTAGATTGGACCAACAGAAGACGAACTCCCTTAGATTGGACCAAGAGGAGACGAACTCCCTTAGATTGGACAAAGAGATGACGAACTCCTTAGATTGGCCCAAGAGGTGATGAACTACCATTGATTGGACCAATAGGAGACAAACTCCATAGAATGGACCAAGACGAAAGGAACTCCTTAGATTGGACCAAGAAGAGACGAACTTCCTTAGATTGGACCAAGAGGAGACGAACTCTCTTAGATTGGACAAAGAGGAAACGAACACTTTAGATTGGACCAATTGAGGACGAACTCCCATAGATTGCACCAAGAGGAGACGAACTCCTTAGATTGGACCAAGAGGTCACGAACTCCTTAGAATGAACCAACCGAAGATGAACACCTTAGATTGGATCAAGAGGAGACGAACTCCATTAGATTGGACCAAGAGGAGACAAACTCCTTAGATTGGACCAATAGAATACGAACTCCATAGATTGTACCAACAGGAGTCGAACTCCCATAGATTGGATGAAGAGGAGAGAACTCCCTTAGATTGGACCAAGAGGAGACGTAATCTCTTAGATTCAACAAAGAGGAGACGAACTCCTTAGATTGGACCAAGTGAGGACGAACTCCCATAGATTGGACCAAGAGGAGGCGAACTCCTTAGATTGGACCAAGAGAAGACGAACTCCATAGATTACACCAACAAGAGTCGAACTCCCATAGATTTGATCAAGAGGAGACGAACTCCCTTAGATTGGACCAAGAGGTCACGAACTCCTTAGAATGGACCAACAGAAGACAAACTCCTTAGAATGGACAAATAGAAGGCGAACTCCTTAGATTGGACCAAGAGGAGACGAACTCCATAGATTGTACCAATAGGAGTCGAACTACCATAGATTGGATCAAGAGGAGACGAACTCCCTTAGATTGGACCAAGAGAAGACGAACTCCTTAGAATGGACCAATAGGTCATGAACTCCTTAGAATTGACCAATAGACGAAGAACTCCCTAGATTGGACCAAGAGAAGACGAACTCTACTAGATTGGACCAAGAGGTGATGAACTCCTTGGAATGGACCAACAGAAGACGAACTTCCTTGGATTGGACCAAGAGGAGACGTACTCTCTTAGATTGGACAAAGAGGAGACGAACTCCTTAGATTCGACTCCTTGGAGTTAGGAGATGCCTCGGATGAATGAGGGTCGGACCTTTTGAATGAGTGTGCGCGATGCCTCGGACGGGTAGCCTAGATTTTGATCCGGAAGCCTTCGAAGTGAAGGAGTATTGTCATGAGCATGGTTTTCGGGAAAATGTGATTTTGACACGTGAAATGGTTTTTGTAGGTTTTGGTGTTAAACTTGCATGCGTGTACTGATGGTGATATATGTCATGTTGCTTGCATTGCATGGGTCGTGTGATAATCTTGATTTATGTGCTGGAGTGTTACGTCGCTAAGCAATGGCTTACTCCCTAGATTAACAATTTTTCTAGATCAGTTGTGGCAGTTCGACCACCCTTGTACTATGGCGAGTTTGTCGAGATGTACATCGAAGAACTTGAGTTTGTTCATTCAAGATATCTTGGTGCTAGGTTCAAGCGAGTGAAGACTGTACTAGTCTTTTATTCGGGAGCCTTCCATGGCCTTTCTCATTATAATTTCCGAGCTGATTATCTTTGGACGGGGATTGAGTGGTTTGGACCATTATCCCCCGTCGTTTTTGATGACTTGGAAGGTGATGGGGGTGTAGTCGTGGAGATCTAGTATGTTTTATGGTCGAGGAGGGTGGTCATGTTAAAGTTGTGATGATGTTGTCTTTTGATATTTAATGTGTTTTGTGGTTGTAATATGGTAGAAGGAAAGTTTTGTAAACTTGATTCGAATGTCTTTTAAATCCTTCTATGGAGAATAATAAAAGCCCTCCTTGTTTCTCGTTTTAAATGTTTTCGTGTACAGCTCCAAGGGTATGTACGGGTTGGGTTGATGTCGTGATGAAGTGTTAAATATTATTTACTTCCGCTACTCTGATTGAGCGAGATCTTTGACGATGTAAAGTTGATTCTCTTATTAGGTTGTAACGACCCGTGTGCATGTTAAGTTTGGCCTCAAGGCACATCACTTTATGTTAACATTATGTTCTTGAGCATCGATAGTAGGTCGTTACACTTCGTCTCCAATTAGTACAATCTAATGCAGTTTGTCTCCAATTCATTTAATCTAACCAAGTTCGTCAACTCTTTGTCAATTATAACAGAGTTCATCCCTGATTGGTCTATTCTAACGAAGTTCGTCTCCTATTGGTCTATTCGTAGGGATTTTGTCCCATATTTGTCAAATCTAACGGTGCTCGCTTCTTGTTGGTCCATTCTAACGAGTTCAACTCCCATTCGTTCAATCTAATCGAGTTCGTGTACTCTTTGTCCAATCTAATGAAGTTCGTCTTCCATTGGTCTATTCTAACGAAGTTCGTCTCCTAATGGTCCATTCTCAGGGATTTTGTCCCCTACTTGTCAAATCTTACGGTGTTCACCTCCTTTTGGTCCATTCTAACGGAGTTCTCTCCTATTGGTCCATGCCAAAGGACTTCATCTCCAATTGGTCCAATCAAATGGAATTCATCTACGATTCGTTCAATCTATCCGAGTTCGTCCAGTCTTTGTCAAATATAATGGAGTTTGTCTCCTTTTGGTCCAAGCACATGGACTTTGCCTCCAATTGGTCCAATCTATCGGAGTTCGTCTCCTATTGGTTTATTCTAACGAAGATTGTCTCCGAGTAGTCCATTCTTAGGGATTTCATCCCCTACTTGTTAAATCTAACTTTGTCTACCTCCGCTTTATTCATTCTAATGGAGTTCGTCTCCTTTATGTCCAGGCTAAAGGAGTTCGTCTGCAATTAGTCCAATATGACGGGGATCGTCTCGAATTCATTTAATCTAACCGAGTTCGTCTCGAATTGGTTTGTACTAATGGAGTTCGTCTCCTACTGGTTTATTCTTTGGGATTTAGTCCATATTTGTCCAATCTAATAGTGTTCCCCTCCTCTTTGTCCATTCTAACGGAGTTCGTCTCCTATTGATCCAAGCTAATGGACTTCGTCTCCAATTGGTCCAATCTAATGGTTCGTTGATCCATTCTTATGGATTTTGTCCCCTATTTGTCCAATCTCATGTCTTGGTCCTTTCTAACGGAGTTCCTCTCCTATTGATCCAATCTACCAGTATTCGTCTCCTCTTAGACCATCTGATGGAGTTCGTCACCTATTACCCAATCTAAGGGAGTTCGTCTCCTATTGCTTTAATCTAACAAAGTTTGTCTCCAATTCGTTCAATCTAACTGAGTTGGTCCACTCTTTGTCTAATCTAGCGAAGTTTGTTTCCTATATATTCAAGCTAAAGGACTATTATTTTTTTTGGCATAGACCAAGCTAAAAGAATTCATCTCCAACTGGTACAATCTAACGTAATTCGTCTGCAATATGTTCCATCTAACCGAGTTCGTCCACTCTTTGCCCATTCTAACGGAGTTCATCTCCTATTGGTCCAATCTAACGGTGTTCGTCTATAATTTGTTCAATCTAACTGAGTTCATCCACTCTTTGCCCTTTCTAGCAGAGTTTGTCTCCTATTAGTTCAATCTAACGGAGTTCGTCTCCAATTCTTTCAATCTTACCGAGTTCGTCTCTTACTGGTCCAATCTTAGGGATTTCGTTCCCCGATTTGTCCAATCTAACGGTGATTGCCTCCTATTTGTCTATTCTAACGGAGTTCATCTTCTATTGGTCTATTCTAACAAAGTTCGTCTCCTAGTGGTCCATTCTTAGGGATATTGTCCACTATTTGTCAAATCTAACGGTCTTCGCCTCATCTTGGTCCATTCTAACAAAGGCCCTCTCTTATTTGACCAATCTAGTCGAGTTCGTCCCCTCCTTAATTATTCTAAAGGAGTTATTCTCTAAATGGTCCAAGCTAAAGGACTTCATCTACAATTGGTCCTATCTAACGAAGTTCGTCTCCAATTCGTTCAATCTAATAGAGTTCGTCTCTTATTAGTCCAAGCAAGTGGACTTCGTCTCTAATTGGTCTAATCTAATGGAGTTCGTTTCCACCTATTGGTCTATTCTAATGAAGATTGTCTCCGAGTAGTCCATTCTTAGGGATTTTGTCCCCTACTTGTTAAATCTAATGGTGTTCACCTCCACTTTATTCATTCTAATGGAGTGCATCTACAATTCGTTCAATCTAACCGAGTTCATCCACACGTTGTCTAATCTAATGGAGTTCATCTCCTATTGGTCCATTCTAACGAAGTTCGTCTCCTAGTGGTCCATTCTAAGGGATTTCGTCCCCTACTTGTCAAATCTTTCGGTGTTCCCCTCCTCTTTGTCTGTTCTAACGGATTTCGTCTCCTATTGATCTAAGCAAAAGGACTTCGTATCCAATTAGTCCAATCTAAAGAAGTTCGTTCCCAATTCATTTAATCTACCCGAGTTCGTCTACTCTTTGTCCAGTCTAATGGAGTTTGTCTCCTATTCGTCCATTCTTAGGCATTTCGTCCTCTATTTGTCTAATCTAACGGTGTTCGCCTCCTATTAGTCTATTCTAACGGAATTCGTCTCCTATTGGTCTATTCTAATGAAGTTCGTCTCTTAGTGGTCCATTCTTAGGGATTTCATCTCCTACTTGTTAAATCTAACGGGGTGCACCTCTTTTTTGTTCATTCTAATGGAGTTCGTGTGACATCCCAAAATTCTGAAAGACTCACGTGATATACGTAACACGCAAGGCTGAAGGAATTGATCAGTTGAGCAAGTCATGAATAAGACAGTTGGAACAAACTGAGAAAATGCATTGGGAAGAATTGTGATTATGGAAGAACACGTCAAGATCCGCCTTCGCCCTGACCTCTGTCCATCCATCTCCTAAGAAATTAAATTCCTAAGTCACGGTGAAGTCTTTCTAAACTAATTTCTTCGAAATATATAATTTTTATGGGTGAGTCCGATATTTTAATAGTTACGTGATTAGTTTGAGTTACTTAGAATTGACTTCTCGATTAGTACACTAGAAGTCCGATTTTGCACGTGTTAACCCCGAGACCATACAATTGAATTTTTAACTCATAGAACGAGATGAGTTGAGATGACACCGAGACTGATTGACCGACCCCGCGACCCTAGTTGTGCGCCTATTCCTTGATAATTCCTTGATTCTTGTCTTATATATTACCTAATGAGATATGGATAAGGCTTAGAAATAATTACTGCATAGGAAATCATTAGTTTGGATTTAAATCATAGTTATCATGCTATTCTGTCTTTTCCTTTTTGTCCTTTTGTGCCTTGTATTATACAATAGGAATCACATCATTGCACCTTATCCTAAACCTCATCATTAGATTCCCTCTGGTATAATGTTAATCATTTTTGGCTTTTGCTTCCTTCTTCTCTTCTCTTCCACGGCCGAACATCCATTCCCTCTCCTCCTCCTTATGATTTTTGGCCCCTCCATTTATTTAGCAATTCTTGAGAATTAAATACAAGCTACAAGGGAAAGGAAATCTATTATTTAAAAGAGACCATTATCCAATATTAATCATCATTGTCTATCGTCTCCATTCCTTTGTTTTATCTTGATTTCCCCCTTGGTCATCATTTCAAGAGAAATGATGAAGTCTCTTGAAACTTGGAAGCTTGGGGAGCACCCATTCCTTTCTCCCCAAGGCCGAATGGCACACTCCACCCCCCTCCCTCATCATCATCTCTTGTCCTTACATCCTTGTCCTTCATTGATT
Source organism: Melaleuca alternifolia (assembly GCA_019926035.1). Taxonomy (NCBI): domain Eukaryota; kingdom Viridiplantae; phylum Streptophyta; class Magnoliopsida; order Myrtales; family Myrtaceae; genus Melaleuca; species Melaleuca alternifolia. The sequence goes on from JAGKPW010002340.1 coordinate 25,309, forward strand.
CTAATGAAATGATTTCATTCCTTGAGAGCTTAAAACTTGGAGAGCACTCCCATCCTCCCCCTTAACCGAACGTGCATCTCTCCCCCATCCATTTGCTTCATTATCCACTCTTTCCTATTTTCCTTGCTTATCTCATTATCCATAAACCATGATTACATTCTTAGAGATTAATGAGACTTGGGCCTAACTCTTCCTTCCTTTTCGTCCTCTTCCTCTTGTTTCTTTGCAATTGATTTCTATTCCATGTTATCATTACAAAAGCCATGATGATACTCTTGCAAGTTGGATTAAGCTTGGTTCGTGCACCTCCCTTGCACTTTTATCTTCCCTTAGTTCTTTTATTCTAAATGCAAAATATTATTCACAAGTCATGATTGAAGCCTTGGAGAGCTCCCCTTCGCCGTTCGTTCCTCCTCAAGATCGAACGCACCTCCTCCTTCCTTCCTTCTCTCATCTTATTCTCTTCCTTTTCTATTTATCTTGGTTAATGCATTATCCTCAAGAGCATGATTGCATGCCTTGAGACTTGTAGTAGTCTTGCATGCCAATCCCCCCAAGTGGCCGAACATCTCCCTCTCTTCTTTCTCTTCTCTTCATCTCCTCCTCTTGTGAATATCATGATTGCTTGCCTTGGGAAGGCATTTCTTTCTTCTCCAAGCCAACTTGGCCGAAGACCTCCTCTCCCCTCTCATCTCTTCTCTTTGTCTCTTCCTCTTATTCTCTTTGTCTTGGCATCTCATGATTATAAAGTCTTGGGAAATTGGACCTTGAAGCACGCCCATCTCTTCTCTTCTTCCTTGCTCACGCCGAACACCACTCTTCCTTCTTCATTCTTCAACTTCTCTTCATCTTGTTTAGAAGAACCAAGACAATTGTCATTCATGCACACAAGAAAGACCATGATTGCATCTTGGGAGATCAAGTTCTCCTTCCCCATGCCTTCTAGCCGCACGCCTCCCTCTTCCTCCTTGTCTTCATCTTGTTGTTCTTCATCTTGCCCCCACAAACTCACCAATGGAGGATCATCTAGAGTCATCATCCCTTCTTGAAGCTTGAACAACCTCAAATGGCCGAAACACATATACCCACACCAATCTCTCCTGCCTCCACTCTTCCCAATCAAAACACATGCAAGGAACTCTTGCACCGCCACTTGTCATCACCAATCGGGCAACCATGGAGTCTATAAGATCACCATTCTCTTCAACTCTCTTCCTCCTTTGTTCCTGTCCACTAAATCACCAAGATTGAGAGAGTTTGAGAGAGCTAGCCGATAGAAGCGCCATCCACGCCGTGCCATTGCCGTTTTCGTCGTCCTCCGTCGCCGTCGCCGTCGTGCTGCCGCCATCGCCGCCGAACGCCGTCGTCCCTCTCCATCGCTCGTCGTCGTCTGTAAGCCAAGTCACCGTCACCTATCTCTCCTTTCATCAACTTCCTGAAGTGTTTGTCTAACTTTTAGTTTGTGGTTTGTTAGGAAATCTTGGACCGAGACCACACCGTCAAGCCGAGTCGTTGTCATCTTCTATTGGTACTGGTTTAGGCAAGTGACATGTAGTTCATAAGTTGGGAGAGTCCTCGTCTCCTAGGATTTTTCTTTGATTTAAAAACGTGAAGAACGGACCGTGTTTTATCTAGACTTGCATGCATTCTATGTGATGTGATATCATGCATATCTAGGCTGTGTAGAACTTTTGAAAAGCCTAAGTGTTGCATATGTCCATATGCATGCCTTGATCGTACATGGTATGGGACGTGTATGATTTAGACATGAATATGCACTAGATTTCAAAATATCTAAGTTGCATTGATCTTATGTTTAGCCGCATTGGCATGGTATAGGACGTGTGCAGCAAGGCCAGAAATTTGATCTCGCTAGTGTTCTTGAGAATGTGTGTGATTCATGTGGATGTGATGTTGATGATGATACCCCTAGGAGTTGGGATGCTTCGGATGATGGTAGGTTGGGACTTGAGGAGTCGCCAATGTTAGCCGGACGGATTGCCGTGCAAAGTAAGCCGCGACGCCTTCGGAGTGAAAATGCCTAGATAATGGGGTCCAGTAGCTCCCTCGTGACAGGTCGGACTGATTGCCATTGCCTAAACACGAAAGGAACGGGTCAGATTTATCCAATAGTAAGACGTCAAATGATGTGGAGAGTTTCCTCCTTGGAGTAGGGGATGCCTCAGATGAACGAGGGCCGGACATCTTGAATGAGTGTGCGCAATGCCTCCAGACAGGTAGCCTAGATTTTGATCCGGAAGCCTTCGGAGTGAAGGAGTTATGATGTGATGAGCATGGTTTTCGGAAAAATGTGATTTTGACACGTGACATGATTTTTGCAGGTTTTGGTATTAAACTTGCATCAGTGTGCTAATGGTGATACATGTCATGTTGTGTGCATTGCATGGGTCGTGTGATAATCTTGATTTATGTGCTGGAGTGTTACTTTGCAGTGGCTTACTCTCTGGATTAACAATTTTTCCAGATTAGCTATGGCACTTCAACCACCCATGTTCTATGGCGAATTTGTCGAGATGCACACCGAAGAGCATGAGTTTATCCATTCCAGATACCTCGGTGTTAGGTTCAAGCGTGTGAAAACTGTGTTTGTCTTTTATTCGGGAGCTTTCCATGGCCTCTCCCGTTATAACTTCCAAGCCGATTATCTTTGGACGGGGATGGAATGGTTTGGACCATTATCCCCCATCATTTTTGATGACTTGGAAGGTGACGGGCGCGTTGTCGTGGAAAGCTAGTGTGTTTTATGGTCAAGGAGGGTGGTCATGTTAAAAATGGGATGTTGATGTCTTTTGATGTTCGATGTAGTTCATGGTTGTAGTAAGATAGAAGGAAAGTTTTGTAAGCTTGATATGTATGTCTTTTAAATCCTTCTATGGAGAATAATAAGAAACCCTCCTTGTGTTTTCGTATAATGTTTTCGTGTACAGCTCCAATTGAGCGAGATGAAGTGTTAAATATTATTTCTTCTGCTACTCTAATTGAGCGAGATCTTTGATAAGGTAATGTTGATCCTAGTAATTGTCAAAGTTGATTGCCTTATTAGGTTGTAACGACCCGTGTGCATGTTAAGTCCGGCCTAAAGGCATGTCACTTTACGTTAACGTTAACTTGAATTAATTTATGTTATTGTTAAGTTAAGTAAATATAAGGGTCGATATCGGGGTGTTACAGCCTCTCTTGGTATCAGAGCTTAGCTTTAGTTTTGGAGTGATAAGGAGAACCCTTTTTAGGTGTCTAGAGCTTAGGGTACACGAAAACAGGGATGATTGAGTCGTTTTGACTATGTTTATGATGTGTTCACCTGGATGTGTTCTTAGTTCTAATACAAACGTGTCGTTTGTGCATACAAGAAAACAGGTGAAAGATGAGAAGGACAGGAGCTTCAACGCGATCGGGCACGACACGGGGTAAATCTTCCAATGCTACGCAATCTAATCCGAGGATTGATGGAATAATGGAAGCACTTACTCAAGTGGGGATAATGATGGGGCGACAGGCCCAACAACAACAAGAACAGCAACAACAGGCTCAGAATGGTGGACAATGTCAAGCTCAAGGGTTGGTTGAGAAATTTCTGAAGCTGAAACCACCTAAGTTCAATGGTATGGGAGGTCTGGAAGAAGCTGAACGATGGGTTCAGGCTATGGAGAAGATCTACAGTTTATTGAACTGTGGAGAAGCTGATAAGCTGATCTTGGCTGAGTATCAATTGAAGGAAATGCAGAATATTGGTGGAAAGCCACTAAGGGAACCGTATTTCCTCAAGGAGAGGAAGTGACTTGGGAGACATTTGTGGGAGCCTTCTACAACAAATACTTCTCAAATTGTGCTAGAAACAAGAAGGCCAAAGAATTCATGGAACTTCGACAACGTGCTATGACCGTGGACCAGTACGAAGCTACTTTTTCTGAGTTGTCCAGGTATGCACCTCGACTTATGGAGAATGCTCAAGATAAGGCCTCAAGATTCTTAGAAGGTCTAAGAGCTGATGTGAGAAGACAACTTGTATCTCTCAACATTCGAGACTACAATGAGTTGTACGCTCGAGCTCAACTAGTTGAGAACGAGCTATTTAGAGAAAAAGGAGAAGGATCATCAACCAAAAGGATGGACTTTCACGCCAACACCAACAATAAGAGATCGAATCAATATGGCAGGAGACCATCTATGATGGGTAAGAGGCCGAACATGGGAGGACAAGGAATGCAAGGTCGTATTTCTACCGCATCCTACCCACCAGCTTATGGAGGAAGATGTCCATGATGTGGAAATTTTCATGGGAACCAACCGTGTCAGATTGTAAGAAAATGCTTCCATTGTGGTCAACCAGGACACATACAACGATACTGTCCACAGTTTCATCCAGGGACAAACTTTCCAAGACCACCTACCCAAATAAACATTGGAGGAAACCGACCAGCTCTACTTGGAGGAAACCAGAAGAAACCACCTGCCCGAGGACAAGTACATGCACTTACAAGGGAGGAGGCGGAAGCCTCAGACAACGTCATAGCAGGTACCGTTTCTATTCTGGGGATCAAAGCTTATGCATTATTTGACACGGGTGCGACGCATTCATTCATATCCACAAGATTCATGAAATTGTACGAAATAGAACCAAGCCCATTGATGACTCCTCTCAGCATTTCTACCCCATTGAGAGATTTTGTCCTGTCTACCCTAAGATGCAAGGATTGTAGAATCGTAATAAATGGACATGAACATGAGATCGATCTTGTCATACTAGACATGTACGATTTCGACGTAATCCTAGGGATGGATTGGCTCAGTAAGCAAAGGGCTCAGGTGGATTGTCATGGGAAGGTTATATATTTCACCCCGCCAGATCAACCAAGTTACAAGATCCGAGGAGACAAGTTCTGCAGCGATTTGAGGGTGATATCAGCTATGAAGGCTGACAAACTTGTAAAAGAAGGATGTTAAGGGTACTTGGCGACCATGAGAAATCAGACTTCTAAAGAAGCCAGACTTGAAGACTTCCCAGTGATTCAAGAGTTCTCAAATATTTTTCCAGAAGAACTACCCGGTTTACCACTATAACGGGAGGTAGAGTTTGCTATCGAACTAACGCCTGGTGCAGAACCAATTTCCAAAGCCCCGTATAGAATGGCTTTGATGGAGCTAAAGGAGTTGAAGGTTCAACTACAAGAACTGTTAGACAAAGGCTTCATAAGACCAAGTGCATCACCTTGGGGAGTGCCGGTGTTGTTTGTAAAGAAGAAAGATGGATCACTCAGACTGTGCATTGACTATTGTCATCTAAACCAAGTTACCATCAAGAACAAGTATCCACTGCCAAGGATCGACGATCTTTTTGATCAACTACAAGGTGCGTCAATGTTCTCAAAGATTGATTTAAGGTCAGGGTACTATCAATTGAGAATCAAGAAGGAAGACATTCCTAAGACCGCCTTTCGAACACAGTATGGGCATTACGAGTTTTTGGTCATGCCGTTTGGATTAACCAATGCACCTACAGCTTTCATGGATCTTATGAATCGCATATTAAAGCCATACTTGGATCAGTTTGTGGTTGTCTTTATTGATGACATTCTGATATACTCAAAAGGGCCTGAAGAGCATGAACAACATCTAAGGGTTGTATTGCAAACCCTTAGAGAACATCAACTATAGCAAATCTTAGTAAATGTGAGTTCTGGCTAAATCAAGTGATATTCTTGGGCCATGTGGTAACTAAAGATGGAATATCAGTGGATCCGACAAAAGTTGAAGCTGTGATGGAATGGCCAAGACCAACAACAGTTATAGAAGTTCGAAGTTTCTTAGGTCTTGCAGGGTATTACCAACGGTTCGTGGAAGGATTTTCCCGAATTGCTGGACCTTTGACTCAATTGACAAGAAAGGATACAAAGTTTGAATGGACTGAAGAGTGCGAGAGAAAAGTTTTCTAGAGCTTAAGAGAAGACTTACCTCGGCCTAGTTTTAACTATACCATCTGGAAGTGGAGGATACGTGGTCTATACAGATGCATCATACAAGGGATTATGAGCGGTCCTGATGCAACATGGAAGACTAATCGCCTATGCCTCGCGACAACTAAAATCGTATGAATTGAACTACCCAACACATGACTTGGAGTTGGCCACGATAATCTTTTCCTTGAAGATATGGCGACATTACCTATATGGAGAAAAGTTTGAGATCTTCACTGACCATAAAAGCTTGAAGTACCTATTCTCTCAGAAAGAACTCAACATGAGGCAGAGAAGGTGGATGGAGTTATTGAAAGACTATGACTGTGAAATCTTGTACCATCCTGGAAAAGCTAACAAGGTTGCTGATGCCTTGAGTCGGAAATCTACCATGGAAGTGGCAAATCTTATGATCAAGAAGTGGAAATTACTTGAAGAACTCGCTGACTTAGATTATCAAATCACCGTTGATGATCTCATTGGAGTTATGGCGACTCTCAGAATTGAACCCGAGATTGTGCAAAGGGTCAAGAACGGGCAACAACGAGATCAAGAAATTGAAGAGATTCGTGAACGACTTCAAAAAAGGGATAAAGCTGGATTTCATGAGACCGGTGATAGAATTATCAAATTCAGAGGACGATTATGCGTGCCAAATGACGAACAACTAAGGAAGGACATATTAACAGAAGCACATCATGGTACGTATAATGTTCATCCTGGAAGTATGAAGATGTATCAAGGTTTACGACAAAACTTTTGATGGAGTGGAATGAAGAGAGATATTGCTCAACATGTATCTCAATGTCTCACATGCCAACAAGTGAAGGCTGAACATCAGAAACCAGCTGAAATGCTTAAGCCATTGGAAATGGGAGCACATCACTATGGATTTTGTACATGGGCTGCTGAGAACTTCAAGTGGTTACGATGCCATATGGGTGATAGTAGAACGACTGACAAAGTCTGCTCATTTTCTCCCCGTAAGAAAAGACTTCTCTATGGAAAGGTACGCCGATCTCTACGTTAAACAAATTGTGAGATTACATGGGATTCCAGTCACTATTACTTCAGATCGAGATTCAAGGTTTACATCGCACTTTTGGAAGAAGTTGCAAGATGCATTTGGAACCAAGTTGAATCTTAGCACCGCTTACCATCACAAACCGATGGACAATCTGAAAGGGTGATTCAGATCTTGGAGGACATGTTGCGAGCATGTGTGCTTGACTTTGGAGGTAATTGGGATGATAAATTGCCTCTAGTTGAATTTGCTTACAACAACAGTTTTCAGCAAAGTATCGATATGGCACCATATGAAGCATTATATGGAAGACCTTGTCGAACACCGACTTGCTGGGATGAAGTTGGAGAACGTCAAATAACAGGACCTAAAATAGTGCAAACTACTTCAGAGAGAATCAAGAAAGTCCGAGAGCGACTCAAAACTGCTCAAGATAGGCAAAAGAACTATGCCGATCGTCGAAGGAGACCATTGGAGTTTGAAGTTGGTGATCATGTTTTCCTTAAAGTATCGCCTTTAAGAGGAGTATCAACCGAGGTATATAGGTCCTCTCGAGATACTTGATAAAGTTGGAGATTTGGCTTATCGACTAGCACTACCACCGAAGCTTTCAAATGTCCACAATGTGTTCCATGTGTCAATGTTGAAGAAGTATCAGCCTGACCCAGCTCATATCTTACAAACAGATACACTTGACATAAGCGAAAAGGCGACTTATATCGAAGAACCAGAGCGGATATTGGATAGAAGAGAACAAGTACTCAGATCGAAAGTAATTCCATTGGTTAAAGTTCTATGGAGACATCATGGTATGGAAGAAGCAACGTGGGAAACTGAAGAGGAAATCAGACAGAAATACCCGCATCTCTTCGAAGCAACCAACTGATTCGTCGATTTTGAGGACGAAATCTTTTTAAGTAGGGGAGTTTTGTGACATCCCAAAATTTTGAAAGACTCATGTGACATACGTAACACGCAAGGCTGAAGGAATTGATCAGTTGAGCAAGTCATGAATAAGACAGTTGGAACAAACCGAGAAAATGCGTTGGGAAGAATTGTGATTATGGAAGAACCCGTCGTGATCCGCCTTCGCCCTGAGCTCTGTCCATCCATCTCCTAAGGAATTAAATTCCTAAGTCATGGTGAAGTCTTTCTAAACTATTTTCTTCGAAATATATAATTTTTATGGGTGAGTCCGATATTTTATTAGTTACGTGATTAGTTTGAGTTACTTAGAATTGACTTCTCGATTAGTACACTAGAAGTCCGATTTTGCATGTGTTAACCCTAAGACCACACAATCGAATTTTTAACTCATAGAACGAGACGAGTTGAGACAACACCGAGACCAATTGACCAACCCCGCGACCCTAGTTGTGCGCCTATTCCTTGATAATTCTTTGATTCTTGTCTTATATATTACCTAATGAGATATGGATAAGGCTTAGAAATAATTACTGCATAGGAAATCATTAGTTTGGATTTAAATCATAGTCATCATGCTATTCTGTCTTTTCCTTTTTGTCCTTTTGTGCCTTGTATTATACAATAGGAATCACATCATTGCACCTTATCCTAAATCTCATCATTAGATTGCTTCTTGTATATTGTCAATCATTTTTTGCTTTTGTTTCCTTCTTCTCTTCTCTTCCACGGCTGAACACCCATTCCCTCTCCTCCTCCTTATGATTTTCGGCCCCTCCAATTATTTAGCAATTCTTGAGAATTAAATACAAGCTACAAGGGAAAGGAAATCTATTATTTAAAAGAGACCATTATCCAATCTTAATCATTATTGTCTTTCTTCTCCATTCCTTTGTTTTATCTTGATTTCCCCCTTGGTCATCATTTCAAGAGAAATGATGAAGTCTCTTGAAACTTGGAAGCTTGGGGAGCACCCATTCCTTTCTCCCCAAGGCCGAACGACACACTCCACCCCCCTCTCTCATCATCATCTCTTCTCCTTACATCCTTGTCCTTCATTGATTCTAATGAAATGATTTCATTCCTTGAGCGCTTAAACTTGGAGAGCACTCCCATCCTCCCCCTTAACCGAACGTGCGCCTCTCCCCCATCCATTTGCTTCATTATCCACTCTTTCCTATTTTCATTGCTTATCTCATTATCCATAAACCAGATTACATTCTTAGAGATTAATGAAATTTGGGCAAAACTCTTCCTTCCTTTTCGTCCTCTTCCTCTTGTTTCTATGCAATTGATTTCTATTCCATGTTATCATTACAAAAGCCATGATTATACTCTTGCAAGTTGGATTAAGCTTGGTTCGTGCACCTCCCTTGCACTTTTATCTTCCCTTAGTTCTTTTATTCTAAATGCAAACTATTATCCACAATTCATGATTGAAGCCTTGGAGAGCTCCCCTTCGCCATTCGTTCCTCCTCAAGACCGAACGCACCTCCTCCTTCCTTCCTTCTCTCATCTTATTCTCTTCCTTTTCTATTTATCTTGGTTAATGCATTATCCTCAAGAGCATGATTGCATGCCTTGGGACTTGTAGTAGTCTTGCATGCCAATCCCCCCAAGTGGCCGAACATCTCCCTCTCTTCTTTCTCTTCTCTTCATCTCTTCCTTTTGTCTTTTCCTCTTGTCATCTATGCCTTGGAATATCATGATTGCTTGCCTTGGGAAGGCATTTCTCTCTTCTCCAAGCCAACTTGGCCGAAGAGCCTAACTTTTTTTTTTATCGAGAGGTGACACTTATGAAGGAAATTAATTCACGAAGGTTAACATGCAGAATTGTGGGGCATTATTTTTCTAATCTGGAGGAAACATTACATTAATAAGTGATACAATTTCACAAATTTTAGATTTTACTTAGAGTCATGTTCATGCACATTTTTTTTTTGCAGGGGGCAAAACAAGAAATGCGACATCAAAAATTGATTTTCCATGGTGATAAGTCGTGTTCATACCCAAGAGCAGTCAATGGACCTTCATTTCTGATAACTCTCTTGCATTTGATATCATGATATTTTTGAGTTAGATGAATTATTATTGCCCACATTGGCTAAAAGGTTTTTGCTTGATTGAAAATGCTAAGCAAGATGCATCAAGATGACGAAAGGCAAGCCCTATCCATACACAGTCCCATATTAATACAGTTGTGAGATGAGCGTATGAAATTCCATGTCTGCAAGGCAAAGAGTTCTTTCGCGAAAGGTACAATGACCGAAATGATGAGAGGCGGTTCATTTCTCTATCCCAAACACTATAATGATCCATTGGTTATCCACTTTGAGCCTAAACACTTGAGGAGTTTCATTTCATATTACCCCTGTCAAGAACCACCCCACATCGGGGCAAACTGGAGGTACATTTGCATCGTTGATGTAAAAAGGAGAAAAATGAATAGAAACTTTCTTGCTTTCACTTGCATCAATCTTTGAGTGTTGCTTTTACATGTGGAATTGAATATTAAATCAAGTGCCTTAGGAATGATGAAGAGCATTCGTTTCTATATCCTAAACACTATTATCCTTTGCTAGCCACTTTGACCCTGTGATTTCTTTTCAAATTAAACCCACATGGATGATAATCTCTTACACTGGGGCATCAGAATTAGTAGAGTACAAGCGTCACATCATGGGATGTCAGCCCAATTTAGTCGATAGATCAAGAAAAAAGGAAAAAAATGCAAAATGGGGCATGAAAAAGCAGTGTGCCTGGTAAAAGCAAGGCCAATGCCCAAATTCAAAAGAAAAGTGAAAGAATTTAGGGGCAAGAAAAAAGCAGTGCCGATGCCCATAGAAAGTCAGAGCCAAAGGCTCAAGTCTAAAAAAAAAAAAAAAGTCGACCTTCAATGTGTCCAGATTCTAAAAGATGCTGAATGGGGCAATCTTGTTAATAATCCCCAGCGAGTTTGACATCATATATCATCCCCAGTGAATCAAAGTTTGAGACTCGAAAGTCGAGTCTGAGAAAAAATTCTCAATTTTTTATCACATGTAAGCCTGCAAAGTCTCTTTTGATTAGGGCAATTGAATTAATGTGAGGTTCCTAAAGTGTTAAGCTTAGCTCGAAAAAGTGCGAGCAAAACTGTTTCTATTGCATTTGCAGGGTTCTTGGCTTGTAAACCTAGCGATACTTGTTGAAGACTTTCTTTCTAAGCCATGACTTAAAGAGTCTCCTTTGCTTAACCATTGACCAAGCCCAAATTACAGTCCTGTTAAAGACCTCCCTGATTGGTAAGATTGTACCACTTGCGAGAGTACTCGGATCTTTGTTGACATGATGATAGTGAGACTGAGTGTTTCAGCTATTCCCTCATTGGGACTAAAGCCTTTCTAAATGAGAGTGAGTGATAAGTCCTTTCTGACTTAATGTCTCTTGTCTCAAAGAAATCTCTCATATATGAATTGCATTTTATGATGAAGCAGATGATTTGATGATGTGGTTGTCCCTTTAGGGATCAAGAATTCTGAATGCATGTACTTCAGTTTAAGTGCCTATGACTATGTGCAGGTACTTTTCTTTCAATACCGATGGTGATGAATCAATGTCTAATCTCGAGAGCCTGTGGCGATGTACAGGTCTTTCAGCTTAAGTTCATTTTAAGTCCCTATGGCGATGTATAGGGACTCGAGTTTAATCAGGTATCTTTCACCGTTTTGCCTCTGTGGTGACCGAATTAAGGTTTCGGGCCTCAAGCAATCCAGGTCTCTTTCACCGTTTTGCCTCTGTGGTGACCGAATTAAGGTTTCGGGCCTCAAGCAATCCAGGTCTCTTTCACCGTTTTGCCTCTATGGTGACCGAATTAAAGTTTCGGGCTTCAAGCAATCCAGGTCTCTTTCACCGTTTTGCCTTTGTGGTGATCGAATTAAGGTTTCGGGCCTCAAGCAATCCGGATCTCTTTCACCGTTTTGCCTCTGTTGTGACTGAAGTGAGGATTCAGGCTTCAAGCAATTTAGGTCTCTTTCGTCGTTTGCCTCTGTTGTGACTGAAGTGAGGATTCAGGCTTCAAGCAATTCAGGTTCTTTCACTGTCTTTCTTTTGTGACAGAAGCAAGTGCTCGGGCTTAAGGGGACAGTTTCAAAGCTCACACATATCCTAATCTACCATTCCAACCAGGTAAGTAGTTTCAAGTATGTTTCTTTTTCCTACATTTGCATTTATCATGTCATAATCCCATTTAAAATGAGAGTTAATCTCAACAAAAATATCATGCATAGCATTTGCATAGTCATGATTAGGTATCAATTGATCTTTGAACGCAACCTCTGCGAGCTCACCTTCAAAGAGGGGCAGCTGTTGACACCTAATTTTTTAATTTTGGCATGTAGATCGCATAAGAATTTAGATTTCTAAAACATATTATTGCATCTTGCATCTTAGGAAGGTTTATTGGGCAGAATATATATTTATAAAAAAAAAGGGAATGGAAGCAAGCGGAAAATAGAACAAGGAAAAAAAGTTTCTGTTGAACCTGCAAGAATCGGACCAAATCTCTTTTATACCGGTTAAAGACAGAAAATATATCGGTCAAATCTTGGAAGATTTGACCGATATATCGTTTCTACTCAGTATAAAGCAAGAGGGGACTCGCAGAGAAAGAGGGAGGCATTCATTGAACTCAAGCTTTGACTGAGAGACAAGCATTCACTGAGCAAAGTACTTTTTGCTGAAAAAGTAGTGACACACACACGCACGCAATTAGAGGGAGACTTTTTCTGAAAAGAAAAAAAAAGGGCATTCACATACACAAGCATACACACGCACACAGACCAGGGGAAGACTCTTGCTCGGCTAAAAAGTGAGAAACAGAGAGAGAGGGACCGAGAGAGTGAAGTGGAGAGAAAGAACCGAGAGAGAGAAGACTTGTTCGAAGCCTTCATTCCGGTGTCTCGATCACGATTTCATCTTCTTCTTCTTTTTTTGTTCCCGCCGGTAAGTTGTTGCTGTTGAAGCGTTCGTTCGACCGAGCTCTCCCCGGGATCGTGGCTGAGGACTTCACGGATGAGTGAAGGTGTAGCTCGAGTTCGCTCGAGCACACTTCCTCTCCGTTGTTCCCGAGCACACGTAGGGAGATTTTGATTTTTTTCTTATCACCCACATTTCCTTTCGCTTGTTTTTGCTATTTCGTTCTTTTCTCGGGGCCGATCAATGTGGATATTGGACTGGCTGTTTTTTTAGGTTCTTGCATCGTTTGATTTTTTTATTGTTGGTTTTTGTTGCATTTTAGGTTTAGAGTTCATTTTATTTTGATCCCACAATCAACTCCTGAACGCACAGCCCATGATCGATACTTTGTTTGCGCGACTTTATTGCTCTTTGAGTTTGCTTTGTGCAATTTTTTTTGCTGCTTGTTGGTAATGGGTCGACGTGGAGGGGCTGAGGGAGAGCCGATCGTTCACTCGGCCATGCTTCCATCGCTATTTGGTGGTGCAAAGCGAGCCTCGCATGCTCACGGGGAAAAAGAAAGTCTACAGGTGAAGAAGAAAGATGAACAGGTCCAGACATGCAGAGAGGAGGGCCTGCGCGGGGGGGTTTTGTTCTTTTTTTTTATGTTGTCGCAGGCCCGCGTGGAGAAAGGAGTTAGGGTCGACGTCAAGCCCGCACGGAGAGGAGCTGGACGCGTGGAGGAGCTGGGCCGCCCGACCCGTTTCTTTTCTTTATTGTTTTATTCTGTTATTTTACTTTAATTCGTTTTTTTATAATATTGTAATAGTAAAAAAATAAAAAATAAAAAATAAAAAATAGAAAATTTCTGCAACAATAAAAAAAAGAATCTTTCATTATGTCAATTTGCTTGTTTTTTTTCATGTTAGCTTTTTTAGTTGATTTGTTTGATTTAGTTAATAGGTTTATCAATTGGGATTGATTTTCCAATTCGCAACCGCCTTATCATTTTTTTTATTTCGTCTATAAGGCTATAGACGAGGTAATAAATTGAGCGGGAATGGAATTGATATTTTGATCTTTAAGGCTTAAGATCAATTTATTGATTTTATCTGCGAGAATTGCTTTGTTTTGATGTTATTTCCCCTTTAATGAATCTTGTTTATTTGAATTGCACATTGAATTACATTTTCATGTTTAGAATAAATCGCATTTAGGTAATATTGCATGACATAATTAGATTAAATTTTAGTTATTGCATGTTTAAGTTAGATTTTTAATATTTCATGTCCAATCCTTTAGAATAAAAATCACATGCATGTCATTCTTTTTTTACATTATTAGTCATTGCATGATATTTAGTTTAATCACATCAAATCACATGTCACTTAGGAATTGCATTAGATTTCATATCATCACATTTAGGAATCTAGAAATCATGTTAGTTTAGGTTTTCATAATTAAATGGTTTAATTAATTTCGAATTTCATTAAATAAATAAGAAAATGCTAAAAATGCCTTTTTGCATGTCTTTTAATTACTTTAGTTAATTAACATGTCACGTAGGCTAGGTTAATTTAGGATTTTCACCACATGCATTGCATACACATTAAAAAGACCAAAAATAGATATATTTTTGTTGATTTGCTTTATTTTTTTTGCCTTGTTTATTTTTCTTTGAGTATTTAAATAATTGTTTGCGCACCCGCATGAGCACCATGCATGTTAGGGAATAAAATCAATTCAATTTGCCTGCAAATTATTATTTTTGAAATAGAAGAAATAGGTTCTCAAGTCCCCAAATTCATAATCTCTGGTTCGTAGGGGTAAAATACGACTCCCAGTATTTTACATGGGTTTCTAATCGACCCACCATAAATAGATTAGTGGCGACTCCAATTGAATTCAGTTTTGCATGTTTTAAGAATTGAAACCTAAGTCGTGAATTGGTATGAGCTTGGGAGAGCTCGAGCTAAATTAGGTTTAGCAATCCATTAGCCTAACCCTTAGGTGGTGCACCTTCGGGGAGGTCGCGACATGTGTGCTTTGGTATTAAGGGTGTTTCATGGCTTATGAGTATCGGCATTTGCATGTGGGTGTGATGGCATTGTCTGGTGTGCATGCATCATGCATTGTTAGAACTAGACCTAATTGCCTACATAGTTCATGCATGTGTGCGATCTTGGTGAGTGCATATTAGAAGGCTCGTTGAGTAATCGGTCCCTTTCTTGCTAAGCGAAATGCATACCCTTTTTGGGCTTTGTTTTCAGATAGTTGATATGACGAGCTCACCAAAAGATCCACCATTGCGGTATGGCATCATAGATGATATATATCACCATTACACTCGGTTCTTTTGGTCCGACCATCCCGATGTGCTATTCCTATTAGTAGAGACCGGGGTAAAAATCTGTAGGGTTAAGGCTCTAAGACACTGACGTACCGATTCCTTGCAGTCTATGCTTGGATCGGCGAGCGTTAGGTTGGCTCTTTACCTTTGGCAGACATCTTTGACAGTCTAGGACATGGCTCATCAAGGGGCGCACGGTAAGAGTGATAGGCCACGAGGCTTTTTGACTACTCTTTTTGGCTAGACATTGACTAAAACTAACACGATGATTCATTTTGATATGTTATCGAGTTTGCTGTGAGCAAAGTTGTGTATGTATAGCTGGTTCCAAACTTTGCTTGATCGGCCTCGTGTTGACGTGTGTATATATATATATATGTCGATGTTTCTCATATTTGTGTGATTGTGTATTCTCCATCTCATGTATATTTCCGCTACTAGAGTTTGGTTAGGGGATATAGTGATCGTAGAGTACTTGATCTTACTTGATAGCGATCACGAGTTGGTCCTGGGAATTAATATTGAATTGGCCACCAAGAGCATTTGCTCTAAATGGAGGAGTCAAGGAACTTCAAGCATCGTGGAGGAAAGGACCTAGTCATCTAACGCCTTACCAAAGATGGTCTTAGGTGGCGGTGCTTGGGTGGGGAAGGTGGCGCCCCACACATCGTCTCCTATTAGTCCAATCTAATGGAGTTCATCTCCTATTAGTCCATTCTAACAGAGTTCGTCTCCTGTCTGTCAAACCTATGGGAGTTCATCTCCTATTTGTCCATTCTAAGGGAGTTCGTCCCCTATTCGTCCAATCTAACCTAGTTCGTCTCTTCTTGGTCCATTCTGATGGAGTTCTTCTCCTATTGGTCCATTCTAACAAAGTTCACCTCCTATTGGTACATTCTAAGGGAGTTCGTCTCCTATTCTTCCATTTTGACGATGTTCATCTCCTGTTGGTCCATTCTGATGTGGGAACATCCAACTTAGCTTCATCAACTAGCTCGGAACCATCGATGCTTATCGAAGGCAAGAAAGAAATTAGGCATCATGTGCTTCAATGGATCATTTCCAAAGATTCTGAATGAAGAATAACTTATCAAAACTTTGTGGTATATTGATAACCTATCGATGGGAGGCCATTTTAGACATTTTGCATGACCATTTGATGTAGTTTCAAGATGGTTGTTGTTTTGGTCAAGGGAGGAGCACGAATTTTGGCAAGGCTGCAATTCAAGAATGCAAGTTCCCGTGCTAATGATGCATTTCCTAAGTGTCTTTATTGTTATGTAGTTTTCAATGGGTCAAGTTTTAAGATTCTAGGTCTTCAATGTCTTTTTTTTTATATTTCCTAAGTCTAAAATCCTCCTATAAATAGAGGAAGACTCTTCAATGTAAGAAAGATGAATTTGATGAATGAAAATTGTGAGATTTCCTCTACTTGAGTGGAATCTTTAGGCCTTAGTAGTTAGCTTCTCCTATGCTGAAGTCCTTTATCCTTGGCTGGTGGAAGCTTTAGGCCTTGGAGCTGAACTTCGTAGATCTCGATCTTCATCCTTGGTTGGTGGCGTGGCCTTTATACCTTGAAAGAAGATCGTTGTATCTTTTCTTATTACCTTCATTTATTCCTCGTACACACCTCTCCATACACTTATCCTGAAAATTCCAAAGAAAATTTCTACCCTAGAGTCACTCGTCCCCATCACGCATCAAAATATTGGTATTGAAGCTCAAGGTTGAACTCACTTGAGTGATTCCTTTTTTTTCTTCTATAAAAAAATTCCTTATAGCTGATGAAGTTCCGAGAGGCTTAACTTTGGAGCAAGCGCACAACAAAAGGCGAGGTCATGCAATCTAAAATCTTCAGCAACAAATGGAGCAAGTCCTCAATCTTCTAGAGAATCCAGCACGACAAGAACAACGAGCAAGGCCTCCCAATGAACGGCATTGATGTGACAATTTTGAATCTCGTCAAAATTCTAATGATGATTTTGATTCCGCTGGAGGCAACTCTAGTGACTCTGAATATCAAATTTGAAGACGTAAAGGGAGGCATAAGGAGAATGAATGAGATATTAATGTGGAGGTCCTTTAGTTTGATGGTAGTCTCAATCCCAATGAATTTGTGGATTGGCTACACACTACTGAACGCATTTTGTAGCAACCCGAAACCCCTTATATTTTTACTCAAGATACTGTCTACATAAATTGATATGCCTTTAGGCCGGACTTCACATGCACACGGGTCGTTACCGCTTAAAAACAATCTCACATCCTCATTATAAAGATCTCTCAAAATCAGAGTAGCGAAAGTAAGAATATTTAACACTTTATCATGACATCATCCCATCCCGTACTTATCCTTGGAGATGTACACAAAAACATTTAAAACAAGAACACAAGGAGGGCTTTTATTATTCTCCGTCAAAGGATGCAAGTGACATACATGCCAAGTTACAAAACTTTTCTTCTATCTTACTACAACCACAAACACATTAAGTTCAAATGACAACAACACCCTACCATTAACATAACCACCCTCCCTAACCATAAACCATACTAGCTCTCCACGACAACACCCCCGTCGCCTTCCAAATCATAAAAAATGATGGGTGATAATGGTCCAAACCATTCAGTCCCCGTCCCAAGGTAATCGGCTCGGAAGTTATACCGGGAAAGGCCATGGAAGGCTCCCGAATAAAAGACAATCAGTCTTCACACGCTTGAACCTAGCACCGAGATATCTTGAATGAATAAACTCGCGTTCTTCGGTGTACATCTCGACAAACTCACCATAGTACATGGGTGGTCGAAGTGCCATAGCTAATTAGGAAAATTGTTAATCCATGGAGTAAGCCACTGCTTAGTGAAGTAACACTCCAGTACATAAATCAAGATTATCACACGGCCCATGCAATGCAAGCAACATGTCATGTATCATCATCAGCATACGCATGCAAGTTTAACATCAAAACCAGCAAAACCGTGTCACGTGTCAAAAATCACATTTTTAGAAAACCATGCTCATCACAATACTCCTTCCCTTTGAAGGCTTCCGGATCAAAATCCAGGCTACCCATCCGGAGGCATCGCGCACACTCTATCAAAGAGGTCCGACCCTCGTTCATCCGAGGCATCCCTAACTCCAAGGAGGAACACTTTCCACATCGTCTGACGTCTTGCTATCGGAAAATCTAACCCATTCCTTTCATGTTTAGGCAATGGAAATCAGTTCGACCTATCACGGGGAGCTACTGGATCTCACTATCCAGGCATCTTTACTCCGAAGGCGTCACAGCTTACTTTACACAACAATCCGTCCGGCTAGCATTGGTGACACCTCGCTATCCTAACCTACCATCACCCGAAGCATCCCAACTCCTAGGGGTATTATCACAATCACATGCATCACATACACAATCTCAAGATCACTAGCGAGATCAAATGTCCGGCCTTGCCGTACACGTCCCATACTATGCCAACGCGGCTAAACATAAGATCAATGCAACCTAGATATTTTGAAATCTAGTGCATATTCATGTCTAAATCATACACGTCCCATACCATGTACAATCGAGGCATGCATATGGACAATTGCAACACTTAGGCTTTTCAAAAGTTCTACACGACCTAGAGATGCATGATATCACACCACATAGAATGCATGCAAGTCTAGATCAAATCATGGATCATTATTCTCATTCAAACCAAACGGAAAAGAAAACCCTAAGAGACGAGGAATTTCCCAACTTATGAACTACATGTCACTTGCCTAAACCGGTAAGAGAACAACACAAGGAGGCAACGGCTTGGCTTGATGATGAGGTCTCGGTCCAAGAGTTCCTAACAAACCACAAACTAAAGATTAGACAAAGCTAAGAGAGGTTGATGAAAAGAGAGAGATGATGATGGCTCGACTCGCGAACGACGACGAGCGGCGGAGGGTGACGACGGCGACGGCGTGGACAACGGTGAACGGCATGGTGTGGGGGAGACTCTTGGCTAGAACTCTCTCAATCTCGGTGATTTAGAGGACAAGAACAAAGGAAGAAGAGAGATGAAGGAGATGGTGGTTTAATAGACTCCATGGCCGCCCGATTGGTGGTGACAAGTGGCGGTGGAAGACTCCTTTGCATGTGTTTTGATTGGAGGAGAATGGAGGCAAGAGAGATAAGTGGTTTGGCCATTGAGGGTTTTCAAGCTTCAAAAAGAGATTTCAAATCCTATCTTGTAAATGATGGCCCTAGATGATCCTCCATTGGTGGGTTTGTGAGGCAAGACAAAGAACAACAAGAAGAAGACAATGGGGATGGGAGGCGTGCGGCAAGAAGGCTTGGGGAAGATGAACTTGAGCTCCCAAGGTGCAATCATGGCTTCCCTTGTGTGCATGGAGGACAAGTGTCATGAGCTATCTAAACAAGATGAAGAAGAGTTGAAGAATGAAGATGGAAGATGAGGCATTCGGCGTGAGGAAGGAAGAGGAGATGGAGGCATGCTTCATCTTCATATTCCCAAGGCTTGAAATCATGACATTCCCAAGTAAAGAAGACAAGAGGAAAAGACAAAGAGAAGAGATGAGAGGGGAAGAAGAGAGCTTCGGCTAGTTGGCTTGGGGATGGAGGAAATGCCTTCCCAAGGCATGCATTCTTGTTATTCTTGTGATGATGACTAAGTAAGTGACATGAGGACGAGACAAAACCAAGAGATAGAGGAGAGAGAGCTTGAACGTGAATGACATTGAGGGAAAATAGGGGGTTTGGGTCAAGCTTCAAGGTCTTAAATCTATATTTATGGATAATGGCTTGTATTAGAATAAAAGAACGAAGAGGATAAGAAGGTTGACGGCGGGGAGGCGCACGAACCAAGCTTAAACAACTTGCAAGGAATATAATAATGGTTTTCTTGTGATAATGACTTAGAATAAAAATCAAATGCAAGACAACAAGAGGAAGAGGACGAAGGCGAAGGAGGAGTCTCGGCCAAGCTTCCCATTCTCCAAGGAATGCAATCATGGTTTTATGTATAATTATGTAAAAAAGGTTATGTTTAAAGGAAGAGGATAAGATGGCTAGTGGATGGGGGAGGTATACGATTCGGCCAAGGGGAAGGAGTGTGCTCTTTAAGTTTCAAATTCCCAAGAAATTAAATCATTACACTTTTACATGATGACTAAGATGGAATCTATATGGGACAAGGGAATAAAACAAGAGAGAATGATGAGGCGGATGTGGTATTCAGCTAAATGAAATAGAATAGGATGTGTCCATGCATGTGTGACAAGTGTCAAAGCCTAATAGAATGAAAGAAATGCAATGATGGTCTTAGGGATAAGGTTAAATGATAACTAAGATTCTTTGGATAAAATAAGCTCATATAGGACAAGACCATAGGACAAAATATCATGATTACTAAATTAAAGAATGATTCTTTTCATAATATGTTTTCTTTCTTTGTAAGTGGTATAAATTTCCTAAGAACTCCTAATCTTTCCTATGATTTCTTGGAGTGGCCGAATAGAGCAAGGGGGAGGAGAGATGGGCGTTCGGCCATTTGGCGAGAAGAGAAAAGAAACAAAGGTTAATGAGGAAATTAACATTAGCAGTCCTCACTCACCGATCTACAAGTCTGTCAAAGTAATTTAGCTCAGGTGCTCTCTCGTGAAAGTTATATGAATTTCCCCTTAGGGTTTCCTGCTGTCTTCTGCTACGATTTTCTTGGTGCTGTTTATGTGTAATGGCTGGTGAGGCCACAAATGAGTCTCATGTGAATGGACCTCCATCAATGGCTGAAAATATACGACCAACAAATGGTCCATTGGCCTCGGCTGCCCCTACTCCTCTTGTTGCAGTAGATTCCGAACTTAAGGTAGCTGCTGCCATGACTATCCTTGCTGCTGGGGATATCCCTTATGTTCCAGAAGAGAATAAAAGGCGCAGCAAGAGTAGGAAGGATATAAAGAAAGCTATTGTGTCGAGAGATCTTGCTGGAGTAGTTGCTAGTAGATCACGCCCTCCACATGGTTGACTAAATGCCCTAGTAGGGCTTGAAGGGGAAGTGGCTGCTTCCATTATTAGGCCTATTCCCTTTCGACATAAGGCATCCTACACAATGGATAGGGAAGGCCAAAACACTAGCTGCTTGGTGGAGAAGGTGAATGAGGATGCTGGTCCAATGGGTTCATCGAAAGGCAAAGTGACTGAATGCCCACAAGGTGTTCGGATAAATGCTCCTTCATAGGTTACTAAACAAACTGCCCTTCCAGCTATTTGTAACAATGGCAAACAGGATGGACATCCCTTAGGTGTTCGATCGGGACCTTCTCTTCAGCTGGAGCGTGATCAGCAAACTGCCCAACGTGAACGTGATCTAGCTGCACGAATAGCGTCTCGCACGAAAGGTACTCGATGCAAGTCCTGATCCAGGAGCCGAGCCAAAGTGGCTACTGTGTCCTTTACCTCTGACTGTGATGCTCCTACTAATGGTTTGTTGGACGGAAGTCACAAGGTAGATGGCCTTGGAGTGCGGCTAGTAGTTGGCACGAACGGTGCTCGTTAAAATGGACGCTCCAAGAGTCGTGGGAGGAAAGCTGTTGTTTCCATTCCCTTTAGCACAACTAGCATGAAGTCTGTCTAACTGAGGAATGACCAAGGTGTTCGTCCACCTCAAAATAGAGACTTGCTGTGGTCGTGGACAAGTGTGGCACGCGGAATCTCTAAAAGGTGTTCCCTTTCTCATTTCCCCTCTCTAGATGATGATTCTGAACTTGTTGTCTCAAATGATATGTTAGAAGCATGTGACCCTAAGTGGAAAGAGTGTTTGGTGCGTTACTATGTGGGGAAGAAAATCCCCTTTAAATTCACGGAGGCGATCCTTAAGAAAACATAGGGTTGCCATCTAGTTGAAGTCATGGCCAATGAGGATGGGTTCTATTTTTCTCATATCCCTGATCCTGATTTTAGGAGGAAAATTATTGATGGGGGACATATTGTTGTTGCCAAAGTACCGCTTATACTCCAATAATGGGACCCTCTGTTAGAGCTTAAGAAAGGTCAACATGACACTGTTCCTATTTGGGTAAAATTGCAGAACATTCCTTATGTACTTTGATCACCTTTGAGTATAGGTGCTATTGCAAGTAAGCTCGGCAAACCATTGTATGTGGATAACCAAACTAAGAAGATGACAAGGACATCCTTTGTTCGAGTCTGTGTGGAAATAAGTGCTAAGAAGCCCTTGAAGACATCCATTCCTATTCGTTTGGAAGGACGGCCTTTGGTAATCCCTGCAAAGTATGAGTGGAGGCCGACTATATGTAACTTGTGTGGCATCTTTGGCCACAAATGCAAGGAGCCGATGACTAGTGTTCCTACCCCTAATGATGCTGCTACTATTGTACCAGTTGTCTGCGGCCCTGCTCTTGATATTGATCCTAAGGAAGCTCCACGTTTAGCTCCAAAGACGGCATAGGTTGATAATCCTTCCAATGCCAGTGCAAGCCATGTGACAAGTGGTCCCATAGCTGTGCAGAAATGTAAAGCTTCACCTAGATTTACCCAGGACTGAAAACTAGTAAGTCCTAATACTCGTGACTCTTGGGAGGAAGTCCATTCTACTCGATCACCCCCAGCCAATGTTGATCCTGGCCACTCGGACCTCTTCTTCGATGATCTTGATGCTGAGGTTGATCTAGCTAGCGACTCTTGGAAGGAAGTCTATTCTAGAAGGAAGCAAGCTAAATCAACGAAGAAGGTGATTTCCTCCCATGAGGTAACTCAATTCCCTAGTTTGTCTGTTCAGGGTGAGACTTCCTCCCCTATTATGGCAGTACAATCCTCTGATTCGGAGGAGGTATCTAAGACTAAGATGGATAAGAGTGATGAAGATAGAGATGAAGCCTTGTCAGATCATGAAGGCTCCACTTTGGGTGGTGATGGTTCTCTGGTACAGACACTTCCTCCATTACCTTGTCCTCTTGCTCCTCCACAGCCCACCTCTAGAACGAACCCGAAGAGGAAGGGCCGTCAAGCTAGGAAACGGTAACCATCTCTCCTTGCTTGTAAATATGTATATAGGAGCTTGGAACAAGGAGTAGTTAACCCGGTTAGACAAGCTGAAGTGAGGCACTTGGTTAGAAGTAACAACCTATGTTGTTTTGCTATTTTAGAAACTAGAGCCTCCGAGTCCATATTTTTGGCTATATCTACCAGTCTTATTCCAAGTTGGGCTTGGTGCACGAATTATGAGCATTTTAAACATGGGAGGATATGGGCAGGATGGGACCCAAATGTTGTGGATTTTCAAATTGCTGATAAGTCTTTTCAGGTTATTCATGGTGTCCTTAGGAGTGTTGTAACATCCTCGATTTAGGGCCCTGATTAATAAAATGATTACGGTGTCAAGGCATAAATAGCAAAGTGGGGTAATTAGCCCGTTGAATCCTTGGGTAAAGACAATCGGGGATCGACGAGCGTGATCAAGGAGAGTACTCAGCCTTAGAGTAATTACTCAACCATAAGGATCGAAGCAAGATGACCTTGCACTAGCATGAGTTGATGCGCGATCTTTTAGGAATTGATTCGTTGGATGGTTATGGCCAACTCGGGTAATTCCGGTGGCAATAATTAACCCGAATCGACCCTTCAATTGTCGGCACGACCCTGTGACTGGGCGAGACGATCATCCTGCTCGATTACATGACAACCGAGAATTCTCTAGGGAGCAACGAGGCTCGAACGTGGATCGACTCAAGCAACGATCGTGAGATTCGCAAGCGATGCCCTGTTTGCCACCTTCTCAAGGAAGCTATTTTAAGGTCACCGAAAGGCGACTCTTAATCACAAAATTATTAGATTAATCATGGGCACTAAATAGAGAGAGACGGGCTTTGACCCCAATTGAGGAATCAGAGGTTGGCCAACCTAGGAAGGCTAGGTTTGACCCAAGAAAGGTGGACCAAGAAGCTTGGCCTAAGGTGGGCCAAGGCCATTCGGCCAAGGGAGGGCCGAATACAGAAATGGAGAGAAAAAGAAAGAAAAAGAGAAAGAGAAAAAGAAAGAGAATAATGAGATTTGGTGGTGTCTTGACAATTATTAGAGTCAAAGAAAGAAATGTAAAGTAGTTTTGACCTAAGGAATTATTAATTCAAGAGGTACTAGAGTATGATGATATAAGCCTAGATTGCAGTACCTAATATCTACTTGGAGGAGGCCACACGTGAGGAGAAAGAGGAAGTGTGGCCGGCGGCAATCCAAGGGCAAAAAGGAGAAAATAAAATAAAACAAGTCAATAATAAGGCTATCTTGAGATTAGAATTAGGCATGTGGCCTAGTGAGCTTAGGGCTATGTAATCTTGATGATGTAATGTGCCTAGAGGTAGGATGAAGTCATCCTAAGAAGCTATTAGAAGAATAGGTAATTAAGAGGCTAATTCTAGTATAATCATGAGAATTAGAAATAGCCATGTGAGCTATTGGGCATAGGATGATGTAAGTTTGGTGATGTAAGATGCCTAGATGTAGGTTGATGTCATCCTAGAAGGATATTAGAAGAATAGGAAATTAAGAGTCTAATTATAGTGTCATCATCAGAATTAGATATAGCCATGTGGGCTATTAGACATAGGGTGATGTAATATTGATGATGTAATGCACCTAGATGTAGGATGAAATCATCCTAGAGAGCTATTAGATGCATAGGCATTTAAGAAGCTAGATAAGTTATAAATTAGGCACATGGGCTATCATTTAAATATTGCTATACAAGCCTAGTACCTAGTAGATAGAATACTCTTATTATTAGTCACATGAGCTAAAGAAATAAAGGAAAGAGCATTAAATGTTGAATAGTATACCAAGCTAGTGACCATAGGCCAGTAATGCATTAAATGCCCTATAAGCTTGCTCCCCAAGTTTCTCTTCTAGGCTTGCTCTCCAAGTTTCTCCTCTAGCCTTGGGGCCCAATCTTCCTTGCCTATAAATAGAGAGCAGCTCACTTCATTTGGACATACACCACAACCAAGAACATACAAACCTCTTCCACCTTCTTCTGAAAATTCGTAGCTCACCAAACCCAGCCACTGTTCTGCCTTCAAACACCCACCAGCAGCCATTTTCTTCACCAAAACCCTCCACCACCCTCTTATATACTTCCATACTGTCCCTTCTGCAAAACTTCAGCCCCAACGGAGCTCTGGTTACTCCCGAACCAACTCTGGAAGTTACAGACCCCTGGACCGAAATACTGCACCGTCGACCGTTTTGTTTGGCCCTGGTTGACTGACCAAACGACATCCGAATCGAGTGAAATCAGCGCCATTGTCTACGTAACATCCAGATCTTTCCACCGCCACCAACCACGCTCCAAAACGTTGAGTATTCACTACTGTAGAGCCCCGGGAATCCGTCCGTACGGTTACCCAGCTGGACGACGGGCTGCTGTTCGCTTGCTCCGATTAGCTCCTGCTTGTATTTCTTCTACTCTTCTCTGTGTTTTTGAGTAACACCTGTCTGTAAGTGGATTTTCTAACCCTCGGGTAGGGCGTGACGTTACGTAGTTAACTTGTGAAGTGGTTTTCTAAATTTATTCTCCACTTTGATCTTACTAGTCTTTCAGAAAATGTTTCTGTTCTTGTTATGATTTTTAGTCTGTTTCTTGAGTTCAAAAATCTATCTTTTGGTAAAGTGACATCTTATTTGGGCTTTTAAAATTATCATGGAGCTTTGGTCTTCCCAGTCTTGTTTAAAAAGATTGTTGTTTTGACCTTAAAGTTGCATCTTACTTGTTGAGTCAAAATTCCTTTCTTTTGCAAAATGATGTCTTTAATTTCAAGAGCAAGGTGAAAGAAATGAATTTTGAAATGGATGATCTCTTTTGCAAAGAAAGTGTTGGTTATAATCTCAAAGATAAAATAAAAGAAATGATCTTTGGGAATGGGTGATTGTATGTGATGCATGCTTTAAGACAGGACCCGCCACTCGACCGAGGTCGTGTTGGTGATGATGAACCCAGAAGAATTTTGGAGGATGACCCTCCCCATCGGATGGACTTCGGGGGAGAAGCGCTCTGCGGGGTGTGCCCGGCTTTTGAGTCGGACGGGCCGTACTAGATGGGGCTAGTGCATTGCTTGGGCTACGGTCCAAAATGCCGGATCATTATGGAACCAGCGGCCGAGGAGGGCCAAAAGATTATAAAAGATAAATGCATGCAATGACGTGTGGAGTCTTGTTGATTTTTGGGATTTATGGGTGATTTTTGGAAGTCCTGGATATGTGATATTTTCAAAGAAATGGCAAGGTTTTTGGAAATGATTTAATAACTCTTAAAATGTGGTTTTCAAACCTTTGCTTGTTGATTGCGAGGCCACCTCCTAGGCGAGGTTTAGAATTTCTACTTATTGAGTTATCTCACCTCGTGGTTATTAACATTTTCAGGATCGTACCATGGTTAGCCCATGATTCATTTTGGTGTGCCATCGAGATGATCACTGAAGTAGGAGCAATTGACGGTGAATGTCTCCTCGCTCCCTTTTGTTGAAGATGTTAGGTTAGAGGAGCTAGGGATAACCAACCCCCGATCTTAGTCAACTCATGATTAAAAGTGCTTCTGGCGCGTCTTGTTGTAATCACGTTACTTGTGTTGGAGATTATGTTCGATGGATGCTTGTTATGTTGATAATGGTGGTTTGTGTTGATATGTAAATGATATATGAATTAGATCTTTATGTCACATGTTGCTTAGTTTGCCTAATTAACTACCAAGTATTATACGGGGATTGCTTCCGCTTGATGATTAAGTCGACAATGGGTCTTGGGATAATATTGTTGCAAGTGAGAAATGAATTAATGGCCATGTGGGGGTTTATCACGAGGCCAACGGACCGGGGCGTGATAAGTTCCGAGTGTGGCGAGCCCTTGAGCTTAATTAAAATAATTAAGTTCGTTTTATCTATTAATTGGTGTTCGGGGCGTCACAAGTGTATCATCAAACACATCGTTTGCTATATCTTTTGTGTATGCAACACACACTTTTGTTTCTAGGAGACGGTTGTGGTTTGATCTTATACATAAGAGTGACTCTTTTTTAGAGACATCATGGGTGGTTACCGGTGATTTTAATACCATTCGATATTCACCCGAGAGACTTGGAGGATCTAATGGCTGGATTCCCTCTTTTGATGATCTACATAATTGCATGCTCAATGCGGAATTAGATGATTTGAGATATGTGGGGTGTAGATTTACTTGGTCCACATCTCAAGGGGTGAACAGAATACAGAGGAAGACTGATAGGGTTCTGGTTAATGCTTATTGGAGTTCGGTTTTCTCCTTCTCAGAAGCAAATTTCCTATACCAGGTAACTCTTATCACTCTCCGATGATAGTACGTATTATGTCTCTCATACAGGCACGAAGACCCTTCAAGTTCTTCAACTTCTGGGTGACACATCCGGACTTTATGACAATGGTCTCTCAAGTTTGGGAGTGTAGTATCAAAGGTACGTTGATGTTTTTGTCTCTCACTATGAAGACCTCTTCACCTCCCCCGGGAGGAGTTCATCATCTAATTAGGAGATACAGGCTACACTTAAGCACACCTTGGATGATATTCAGGTACAACGCTTATCTACTCTTTTTATTGATTTGGAGATTCGGAATACCCTCTTCTCTTTAGTGTTGGGGAAAGCCCCGGGACCGGATGGGTTTAGCATTGATTTCTTTAAGCAATCTTGGGATATAGTAGGCCCGTTAGTAACTACAACTATTATGGACTTTTCTGAATTTTGGGAATATGCTTCGTCAGTTGAATACTACCATTATAGCCTTGATTCCTAAAGTTCCCAATGCTTCTTCAGCTAATCGGGTAGCGTCGGTCCTTCCGTTGATTATTAGTACATCACATAATGCCTTTGTTAAAGGCCGGTGTATCAGTGATAACATCATGCTAGCTCAAGAGTTATTTTGTGATTTTCACCATAAGCCTTATACTCCTAAGTGTGCAATGAAGGTTGACTTTCAAAAGGCTTATGACACTATTGTTTGGGATTTTTTGGAGTCTAAACTATATGCTTTTGGGTTCTCGTCCAGATTGCTTTTGGAGTCTAAGGCGGGGAGATCCTACTTCCCCGTATCTTTTTACTTTTATTATGGAGGTCTTTTCTGGCATCATTGATAGACAGACTAGCCAACCAGGTTTCAATTTTTATTGGAGATGCAAGCCCACACGATTGACGCACTTATTCTTTGCTGATGATGTACTGCTTTTCAGTAAAGCTAATATGACGTCTATTGCTCTTATGAAAACGGCATTTACTACATTTGCGGAGTGGTCGGGTTTGGAACCTAACTATGACAAGAGTGAAGTTTATATCTCTAGAGGAGATGAGGATTTACGGGCTTCCATTATCAATTTACTTGGCTTTAGGATTGGCTCACTCCCGTTCCGGTACTTGGGAATTCCTATGATAGCGGGAAGACTGGGGAAGGTGGATTGCATATCCCTAGTTAATAGGATCACCAAGCGAGCCTAATCTTGGACCCAACGTTTTCTCTCTTTTGCATGGCGTCTATAGCTTATCAGGTCAATTCTCCATGCCATTCAAGTTTATTGGTCTTTTCTATTTATATTTCCTAGCTCAGTCATAGATAGAATTGAGTGTATACTTCGACAATTCCTATGGAAGGGCTCGAAACTTGTACAGGTGGTGCCAAAGTGTCTTGGATTGATGTCTGCCTCCATAAGGAAGAAGGGGGTCTTGGTATTCGTCGACTTAGGGAGAGTAACAAGGCCACCATGTTAAAACATATTTGGTTTCTTTTCACTAATAAAGAATCATTATGGTGCAAGTGCATTCATTCTACTTTTTTGAGTAAGCAAAGTTTCTAGGTGGCAAAGAAACCGACTTTTTGTTCATGGGCGTAAAAGAAATTTCTACAGCTTGGACATGGGTATCGTCATTTGTTCCAGTGGTGTATTGGAGATGGGCGGTCGATATCTCTATGGTTCGATCATTGACATACTCGCGGTCCGTTGCATTTTTCATTCTCCAACCGCGAAATTTACAGGTCAAGCTTCTCCAGAGAAGCCAAGTTGATTGATCTTATCATGGCTAGAGGACAATAATCTACTCTTTTGGAAATGCTGAATGTTGGGGGAGGGACACTCCCTCCTTTGAATGATCAGCTCGACTCATTTCGATGGATGGGTGATCCTTCTGGTACTTTTTTGGTGGCCTCGGCTTGGAGTATTGTTCAACCCCGAGGCCAAAGGGTATCTTGGAAGTCCCTCATGTGGAACAAAATTATTATTCCCAGGCATCAATTCCATCTCTAGCTGATGACGCGAAACAGGTTACCCACTCAAGTATCCCTGTTATCTCATGGTAGAATAGATGATGTTTCCTATGTTTTCTGTCATACTAGGCCTGATTCCATAGACCACCTTTATTTTAGTTGTCGAGTCACCTCAGAACTTGCATCTTTTTGGGTTGGGAACTGTTACCTATCTTGGAGGAATGGATCTTGGTCTGATACTTTACTTTGGGTGACCAAAGATATTATGGGGAATCATTTCCATCAGTGCATTGCTAGATTTTCATTGGGTGTTTTATGTCATACTATTTGGAAGACGCGGAATAATGCCTTATTCCGCAATTGTGATGTTTTTGTTCCTGCGATGAAGACAAAGCTGATTGTGATGGTCAAAGACAAAACTAGAACATTCCAACAGGTAGTCGATTCTTCTAGAAATAAGATAGTCCAACGGAATTGGGAAATTAATTCCTTCATCTTCTCGTGATGTATTTTGGTACTCCTAGGGAAGTTTGCCATTATTTAGGTCTTTTCCTTTTCTTTGATAGCCTTTACTTAGGCTTTTGGTTGCCATTGTTTAAGCATTTTGTTCCTTTTGGTTGGTCTTTCTTTAGGCCTCTTTCTTTTGGCTCTTTCATTAAATCCTCAATACCCTTACACTCACATCCTTTTTGCAGTGTTGAGTGCAAGTTTTATGGTACCGGGCCCTAATGCCCTATATATTTTACATGGTTAAATATCAATACAACTACTTACTTTATCCAAAAAAGAACAAATTAATTACATTTATTGAATGTAAATTGCAGCAGCCAATGGCATCCTAAAAAGCAAGTAAATCCTCAAATAAAGTCTTATCAATTCTAGAAGGTGTAGATCCTAGAAAGCAATAAAAATTCCCATGCAGGGGGCATGCAGAAAATTAAAACTTCAGCTATTTATTTTCAATGGTGCTTGAAAAATATCATTGGATGGTGTAACCATGTCTTCCATCATGTTTGGACCCTTTGTCTTTAGAGATGTCATGTCATCCATACCACCCCATCCGTCGGGGAAAATATCTCAGGGATTAACAAAAAAGCTTGGAGGTGTTGAATACTTCACAACATAATCATATTTGCTGCTTGGTTGCCCCAATGTGTCAATTACTCCATCTTCATGCATCATCATCGCAGGACCATGAATACTGTTCAGAATGTTCGGCACTATGAGAAGTTTGTCTCTACCTTAGCAAAGCCATGGAGCGCGAAACGTGAATGCCCCAGCATCTAAGAGGTCTTGAATATTGTTTTTCAAGCTAAAACATTCGTCAGTGGAATGACCTATTGTAATGACTTGGAATCGACCCTAAACCATTATAGTTACTCAACATAACAATAATATAAGGTGATAAGCCTTTAGGCCGGACTAAACATGCACATGGGTCGTTACTGCCTTAGGAAGAATACAACTCCATATTCGAAAGAGCTTACAAAATTAGAGTAGCGGAAGTAAGTAACATTCAACACTTTATCACGACATTAACCCAACCCGTACATACCCTTGGAGCTGTACATGGAAACATTAAAAACAAGAAACAAGGGGGGGCTTTTATTATTCTCCGTAGAAGGATTTAAAGGACATACATGTCAAGCTTACAAAACTTTCCTTCTACTAACATGCTACAACCCAACCACTACAATACAAGAAGGAAAAACACGTCAGTCATCGCTCATCTCAGACCCACTATCAACTTCCATGTCACTTGATGAGTTACTATCCAAGTCACTTGCTAACTCATCAACGTAACATGAATGCAACGGTCCTGACCATCTATCTCCTTCAAAAATAAAATAGAAGAAGTATCTAAGCAAGAGATGACCCATAAACAAGCTCATATTGATTCTGATATGTGTCTCAACTCGCTTAAAGCATTTATTTGGGAAACGAAAATGTGTGAACTCGTCCTCGTGAGTGCTGATGTCCTGAAGCGCACCATAGCGGACCAGGGGTAGATATGTGGGTGCCATAGCTAATCTGGAAAATTGTTAATCCACAGAGTAAGCCACTACTTAGCGAAGTAACACTCCAGCACATAAATCAAGATTATCACACGACCCATGCAATGCAAGCAACATGACATGTATCATCATTAGCACACACATGCAAGTTTAATACCAAAACCTGCAAAAACCATGTCACGTGTCAAAATCACATTTTCCAAAAATCATGCCCATCACAATACTCCTTCACTCCAAAGACTTCCGGATTTCAGTCCAGGCTACTCGTCCGAAGGCATCGTGCACACTCATTCAAGAGGTCCGACCCTCGTTCATCCGAGGCATCCCCTAACTCCAAGGAGGAACATTCTCCACATCGTCTAACGTCTTGATATCGGATAAATCTGACCCATTCCTTTCATGTTTAGGTGACGGCAATCAGTCCGACCTATCATGAAGGAGCTACTAGAACCCTATCCAGGCATCTTCACTCCGAAGGCGTCGCGGCTTACTTTGTACGGCAATCCGTCCAACTAGCATTGGCGACACCTCGTTGTCCCAACCTACCATCATCCGAAGCATCCCAACTCCCAGGGGTATCATCATCATCACAACCACATGCATCACATACACAATCTCAAGAACACTAGTGAGATCAAATGTCCGGCCTTGCTGCACACGTCCCATACCATGCCAACACGGAAAAACATAAGATCAATGCAACCTAGATATTTTGAAATCTAGTGTATATCCATGTCTAAATCATACACGTCACATACCATGTATGATCGAGGCATGCATATGGACATATGCAACACTTAGGCTTTTCAAAATTTCTACACGGCCTAGAAATGCATGATATCACCCCACATAGAATGCATGCAAGACTATATCAAAGCACGGTCCGTTATTTCACGTTTTCAAAACAAAAGAAAATCCTAGGAGACGAGGACTCTCCCAACTTATGAACTACAGGTCACTTGCCTAAACTAGTACCAACATGAGATGACAACGGCTCGGTTTGACGGTGAGGTCTTGGTCCAAAAGTTCCTAGCAAACCACAACTAAAGATTAGACATACACTTAGAGAAGTTGATGAAAAGAGAGAGAGAGAGAGAGAGAGAGAGAGAGAGAGATGACGATGGCTCGGCTCATGAACGACGGTGAGCGGCGACGTGGGATGACGGCGAAAGTATGGATGACGGTGATGGCGGCATTCGGCGACGGGGAAGATGGCACGACATACGATGGTGGACTCTCGGCTAGAACTCTCTCAAACTCTCTCAATCTTGGTGATTTAGTGGACACGAACAAAGGAAGAAGAGAAATGAAGGAAATGGTGATCTTATAGACTCCATGGCCGCCCGATTGGTGATGACAAGTGGTGGTGCAAGACTCCTTTGCATGTGTTTTGACTGGAGGAGAATAGAGGCAAGAGAGATTGGTGTAGATGAAGGTGGTTCGGCCATTGAGGGTTTCAAGCTTCAAGAAAAGATTTCAAATCCTATCTTGTAAATGATGGCCCTAGATGATCCTCCATTGGTGGGTTTGTAAGGCAAGATGAAGAACAACAAGAAGAAGACAATGGGGGGAATGGAAGGCGTGCGGCAAGAGCTCTTGGGGAAGATGAACTTGAGCTCCCAAGGTGCAATCATGGCTTCCCTTGTGTGCATGGATGACAAGTGTCATGGATTATCTAAACAAGATGAAGAGAAGTTGAAGAATGAAGATGGAGAGGGGGTTTCGGTGTGAGGAAGAGGAGAGGAGATGGAGGCATGCTTCATCTTCATTTCCCAAGGTTTGAAATCATGACATTCCAAGGCAAGAAAACAAGAGGAAAAGACAAAGAGAAGAGATGAGAGGGGAAGAAGAGAGTTTTAGTCAAGTTGGCTTGGGGAAGGAGGAAATGTCTTCCCAAGACATGCAATCGTGATATTCTCAAACAAAGAGGACGAGAGGAAAAGACAAGAGGAAGAGATGAAGAGAGGAAGAGGAGAGCTTTGGTCTTAAGGAAGGGGAGAGGAATGCATGGCGTGAAGGCTTCTCCACGGTCTTCAATCATGATTTGTGGATAATGGTTTGCATTAGAATAAAAGAACTAAAGGAATAAGAGAGACGTGGTAGGGGAGGCGCACGAACCAAGCTAAATCAACTTGCAAGGGTATAATCATGGTTTTCTTGTAATGATAACGTGAAATAAAATCAAGTGTAAAACAACAAGAGGAAAAGGACGAAAGGGGAAGGAAGAGTTTTGGCCAAGCTTCACAATCTCCAAGAGGTCTAATCATCATTCTATGGATAATGAGATGAGTAAGGAAAATCTAAGAGAGATGGATAAGGAAGCAAGTGGATGGGGGAAGTATACGGTTCAGCCAAGGAAGAAGGGAGTGCTCTCCAAGTTTCAAAGTCCCAAGAAATCAAATCATTACACTTCTACATGATGACTAAGATAGAATCTATGTGGGACAAAGGAATAGAACAAGAGAGAATGATGAGGGGGAGGTGGTATTTGGCCAAGATAAAATAGAATAGGATGTGGTGTGAGCTTGCATGTGTGACAAGTGTCAAGACTTAATAAAATAAGAGAATTGTAATGATAGTCTTAGGGATAAGGTTAAATGATGACTAAGATTCTTTGAATAAAATACATACATATAGGACAAGACTATAGGACAAAAAATAATGATTACTAATATTAAATAATGGTTCTTTTGAAATAATAGGTTTTCTTTCCTTTGCAAGTGATACAAAATTTTCTAAGAACTCTTAATCAATTGAAGTGGCCGAAAATCACAATAAGAGAGGAGAGAGTGGGGCGTTCGGCCGTGGGTGGAAAGAATAGGAAAGAAACAAAGGCTAATGAGGAATTAACATTATCAAGAAGGAATGATGATGTTTAGGATAAGGTGAAATGATTGGATTCTCCTACAAAGAACAAACACAAAAAGACAAGGGGAATAGGATGGAATAGCATGATGACTAAGGTTTTAGAATCAAAATAATGATTTTCTAAGTAATGATTACTTCTAAGGGTTATCTATTTCTCATTGGTTGTCGTAAAAGACAAAATAGAAAGAAGAGATAGGAAAAGATTGAAATAGGCGCATGGCTAGGGGTGTCGCGTGATCGGTCAATTAGTCTCGGGTCGTCTCAACTAGTCTCATTCCATCAGTTAAAAATTCAATTGAATGGTCTCGGGGTCAATAGGTGTAAAAATCAGACTTCTAAAGTACTAACCGAGAAATCAATTCTAAGAAATTCGAACTAATCACGTAACTAATAAAATATCGCACTCACCCATAGAAATATATTTTTCGAAGAAAATAGTTTAGAAAGACTTCACCGCGGTTTAGGAATTTAAAATTCCTTAGGAGATGGATGGACAGAGCTCAGGGCGAAGGCGGATCACGACAGGTTCTTCTGGGCTTCCATAATCACAATTCCTTCCAATCCATTCCCTCAGTTTGTTCCAACTATCTATTTATAGCTTGCTCAAACTGATTAATCTCTCCGTTCTTGAGTGTCACGTATCTCACGTGAGTCTTTCGGAATTCAGGATGTCACACCTATCATGCCAGAATGAAAATCACATGTTTTGAATGGGCCCTTTTTCCAAAAGGATAGGTAAGATCCGAGACAAGGGCACAGGGGGTGACGTGTAATGCCGCGTATTGTAGCTGCTCCGTGGTAATCGAGGTCTACCTCGTTCACGGGATGCTTGACTAGGCACTACAGCGACCTATTACTGTTGGTTACCTGTTTCACTTGCTTTGACCCTTAAATGAGCATGTATAGTCTGTTTCGAAAGTATTACTCTTGACTCGGAAGGATGGAACAAAGTTAGGATGAGTTGATCCATGCAATTTGTTAGACGTAGCAATGATTGACGCATCTCATCAATTTTATGTTGGAAGTAGACGGCCTAAGCATCATTCACATTCATAACCATTTTCCTGATTTTTGCAAAATAAACATAAAGATTTTAGGAAAAGAAAAATGTTAGTCCATGACAATGATCTAATTATTCCATTCTTTAAAAGCAAATCTTCCTAGCTATCAAAACTTGAAAATTCTGTGCACATCGAAAAATTAAGAAATTAAATGAAGCATCCTAAACAAGAAATAAACTCTAGCCATTTATATCTAACTTGACCTACATAGACCAAGACTAGTGGGCAATCTAATGTCATAAATTGATAAAAATACAGAGATATAAATAAATTGCAAGCTGAGGGATTAAAAAACTTACTTTATAAGTAGATCGGCGGCAATCACATACACATGCACATGAGTTGTGAGGCTCGATTTCTATCTAATTGGCTCAAGAGTGAAGCTAAAAGGTTGATCTGACCAGTTGCAGTCTTGCATACCTGTATCAGGTCCTCCTAACTTCGGCCCAGTCAAAAAGAATGTGCTATAGTCATGCAATCTTGTGGATAAGGACAAACTTTTTTGACATCAAGAAGAAAAGTTCGGGGTTGAGTCAGGAAACCTCTATATCACGATCTCGCGTTCAAGGTTGTTACTTTCTCAACACCATCCTAGATTATCCTATCATAGCTGTGCAATAGTGTAGTGCTAATGCAATAAAAGCATGCACAACAATTAAAGCCAAGCAACACTTCTAATAAAACATTTACACATTCATCCAAACACCTTCTTTCAAGACAAATGGGTTAGCAAACACTCCACCCCTTATAACTCCTTTATGCAAGAACATTTAACACGTGTTAAGGGCTTACCTGGTATCCTCGCTGCCAAACAAAAATATTTTTTTGAAAAAAAATGAAAATTGGCCTAAGTCCACTAAAGTTTTTTAACATGCAAAAATGATTTCAAACGGAGTCACCACTAATCTATTTATGATAGGTCGATTAGAAACCCACGTAATGCACCGGGAGTTGTACTTTACCTCTACGAACCAGAGATTATGAATTCGGAGACTTGAGTACCTTTTTCTTTTATATAAAAAAAAATTACAGGCAGCTTGAATTGATTTTAATTAACTCCCTAACATACAAGATGATCACGCGAGTGCACAGACATTTATGTAAATGCTCAATGAAACAAATAAACAATAGACAAAGATGATCTAACAATGCAAGTCAAAAGATTTTTTTTGGTTTTGTTATCCTAACATGCAAATGAACTAAGTATGTAGGAATGAGATTTTAAATATTTTTGGGGATTTTCACTTTTTTTTAAATGCAAAAACTATTCTAATATGTGATGCTTATGATAATAATCTAACCCTAAATGTGACTAACCTAATATGTATTATGCTATCTTAGATTAAGCTAGTCTATATGACATGCTATTTAACCAAAGACAAGTGACTATCTAGATGACATGACATTATATTTTTTAGACATTTTTATTGATGAACGAAAATTCGAAATTAAATAATCTAATAAAATATAAATTCTAATCTACGTGACCCTAGATTTCTAAATGTATTATTCTAACATCAGATGAAATTTTTATGACCTAGACATGCAATTACTAGATGACATGGCATGCGATTTATGCACCTAATTTCTATATGACATGTAATTTTCTAACGTGCAAATTATATGACATGCACATGACCATACTATAAACATGCATATGCTTTCTATTTTAATTTTTAAATTCGAAATAAAGTAAATATAATATGTAAATATGCACACGAAGAAACTGGTTTGCTCTAAGATTATGATTTTATGCTTTTTTATATAAAATTCGGAATTAAAAGATGCTATAAATAAACTATTAAACTAAAGATACAAATCTAATCAAATCCTAAAGAAGAGTTGAGATTTCTGAAAAAATAATCCGTCGTCTCACAGTTTAAATTAATGGACATCACAAATCTTTTTTTAAAAAAGGTAATCACAACCTCAAAAGAAAACAAAACTTACCCAACTTTAGAGAAACTAAAATAGTCAAGCAAGATGGTCCACAATCCCGCGAACCAAATCTGTGACTATAATAGACTTCAAATAATTAGATTCTATTGGGCGATTGCCTAAAAGAACAAGATTCACATTAATCCAAATTAAGAAATAACATCAAAATCCTAGTTGGACTAAGAAATTACCTGATTTGGATTGACGATTTCCAAATCGAAACAAACGGCAAAATCCACGAAGGTGAATTTGGCATGACGAAGGGTGGCATCTTAGCCTCAAGGTTGCTGGTCAACTTTCTTTTCCTCCCGTGCTTCTTCAACTCAGTTTGTGCCAATTCCCCCGCTATTACCAAAGTAAGCGATTCCCTCTGTAAGTCTACAAATGCAGCGACCCAAAACCCTTATAAATTACTCAAGATAATGCCAATATAAAACGACATCCCTTTAGGCCGGACTTGACATGCACACGGGTCGTTGCCGCCTAAGAAAGAAATTAACTCCACATTTGAAAGATCTCGCATAATCAGAGTAGCGAAAGTAAGAACATTTAGCGCTTCATCACGACATCATCCCAACCTGTACTTACCCTTGGAGTTGTACACGAAAACATTAAAACAAGAACATAAGGAGGGATTTTATTATTCTCCGCACTAAGGTTTTAAAGACATACAAGTCGAGATTACAAAACTTCGGCTCTTTAAGGTCAAACTACAACCGTCTAATGAAACACATCAAACTCGAATGACAACATCATTCTACCATCAACGTAACCACCCTCCTTGACCATAATCCAAACTAGCTATCCACGACAATACTCATATCACCTTCCAAGTCATCAAAAACGATAGGGGATAATGGTCCAAACCATTCAGTCCCCATCCAAAGATAATCGGCTCGAAAGTTAAAACGAGAAAGGCCATGAAAGGCTCATGAATAAAAGATAAGCACGGTCTTCACATGTTTGAACCTAGCGCCAAGATATCTTGTATGAAGAAACTCGGAGTAAGCCAAAGCTTAGCAAAGCAACACTCCACCACATAAATCAAGATCATCACACGGCCCATGCAATGCAGGCATCATGTCATGTATCATCACCACGGCACATGCATGCAAGTTTATCATCAAAACATGCAAAACTGTATCATGTGTCAAAACCCATATTTTCAGAAAAATCGTGCTCATCATAATACTCCTTCCCTCCAAAGGCTTCCGGATCGCAATCCAGGCTACCCGTCCAGAGGCATCGCGCACATTCTATCCAAGAGGTCCGACCCTCGTTCATCCGAGGCATCCCCTAACTCCAAGGAGGAACTCTCCACATCGTCTGACGTCTGCTATCGGAAGCTGACCCATTCCATTCGTCTTTAGGCAACGGCAATCAATCCGACCTGTCACAAGGGAGCTACTAGATCTCACTATTTAGGCATTTCACTCCGAAGGCATCGCGACTTACTCTGCATGGAAATCCGTCCGGCTAGCATTGGCAACACCTCACTGTCCCAACCTACCATCATCCGAAGCATCCTACCTCCCAGGGGCATTATCACAATCACATGCATCACACCCACAATCTCAAGAACACTAGTGAGATCAAATGTCCAGCCTTGCTGCACACGTCACATACCATGCCAATGCGGCTAAACACAAGATCAATGCAACCAAGATA
Source organism: Melaleuca alternifolia (assembly GCA_019926035.1). Taxonomy (NCBI): domain Eukaryota; kingdom Viridiplantae; phylum Streptophyta; class Magnoliopsida; order Myrtales; family Myrtaceae; genus Melaleuca; species Melaleuca alternifolia. Next base: position 64,342 of record JAGKPW010002340.1, read on the forward strand.
TTTTGAAATCTAGTGCATATTCATGTCTAAATCATACACGTCCCATACCATGTACGATCGGGGCATGCATATGGACATATGCAACACTTAGGCTTTTCAAAGGTTCTACACTGTCTAGAAATACATGATATCACACCACATAAAATGCATGCACCTCTAGATCAAAGTATGGATCATTAATCACAATTCAAACCAAACGGAAAAGAAAACCCTAAGAGATGAGGAGTCTCCCCACTTATGGACTACAGGTCATTTGCCTAAACCATTTCAAACTCGACGTCAAGGAGGAAGTGGTTCGGCGATGATGAGCGCTCGTCCAAGAGTTCCTAACAAACCACAAACTAGAGATTAGACAAAGAACCAAGAGAGGTTGATGAAGAGAGAGACAATGGCTTGAGGATGATGAACAACAAACGACAAACGATGGAGGAGCACAACGGCTCGGCTCATAATCGAAGGTGAGTGGCGAGGCGTATGGCGAACGGTGGTGAACGGTGATCTTGGCTCCTTCTCTCAGCTAGAACTTTCTCAATCTCGGTGGTTTAGAGAACAAGAGCAAAGGAAGAAAAGAGATGAAGCAGATGGTGGTTTAATAGGCTTCATTGCCACCGAAATGGAGATGACAAGTGGCGAGGAAGGCTTCTTTGCATGTCTTTTGATTGGAGGAGGATGGAGGCATGAGAGATTGGTGGTGGTGTAGGTGGTTCGGCCATCTAAGCTTTTCAAGCTTCAAGAAAAGGTTTCAAAGTTGTCTTGCAAGTGATGACTCAAGAAGGACTTCCATTAGTGAGTTTGTGGGGCAAGATGATGATAAGAGATGAAAAACAAGTAGAAGATGACAAATGGAGATGGGAAGAGAGTGAGAGACGTGCGGCATAAAGCTCTTGGGAAAGATGAACTTGAGCTCCCAAGGTGAAATTATGGCTATCTTTTGTGCATGAAGGCCAAGTGTCATGGGTTGTTTTAACAAGATGAAGAAGAGTTCAAGAATGAAGATAGGGAAGAGATGATGTTCGGTATGAGGAAGGAGGAAGAGAAACGATCGACATGCTTCATCTTCATTTTCCCAAGGCTTGTAATCATGCTAGTTTGGATAAGATCAACACAAAGAACAACAAAAAAGGGACAAAAGAAGATGACAAAGAGAAGAGAGGAAGGGAGTAGTTAGGTCAACTTGCTTGAGGAAGGGGAAGTGTCTTCCCAAGGCATGCAATGATGTTATTCTTGTGATGATGGCTTAGGTAAATGACATGAGAAAGAGACAAAACCAAGAGATAAAGGAGAGAGATTGAATGTGGATGGCTTAAGGGGAATGGGGTGTTTGGCGTGCATGGCTTCTCCAAGGTTTTCAATCATGACTTGTGGATAATGGCTTGTATTAGAATAAAAGAACTAAGTGGATAAGGGAAATAGGAGGGGTTAATGGTGGGGAAGGCGCACGAATCAAGCTCCATCAACTTGCAAGAAATATAATCATGGCTTTCTTGTGATGATGACTTGGAATAAGATCAAGTACAAAACAACAAGAGGAAGAGGACCAAGGGGGAGTGGAGTTTCGGTCAAGTTTGCCTTATCCAAGACAAGTAATCATGCTTCTATGGATAATGAAGTGACTAGGAATAACTTAGAAAATAAAAAGAATAGGATAAGAGAGTAAGAGGGAGGGGGCATGCGTTTAGTCTAAGAGAAAAGAAGAAGAGTGGTCTTCAAGCTTTCAACTTCCAAGAATCAAAATCATTACACTTCTACATGATGACTAAGATAGAATCTATAAGAAACAAAGAGATGAAGACAAGAGAGAATGATGAGGTGGGAGGAGGAGAATTTAGGCCAAATGAAAGAAATGGAATGAGGTGTGTGCATGCATGTGTGACAAGTGTCAAGGTCCTTAATTAAAATAAGAAGAGAATCACAATGATGTTTCTAGGATAATATAATAGAGTTCTCCTTGTATATTTCATGGAGTGGCCGAATAAATTAAGAGAGAGGAGAGATAGGTGTAAGTGTTCGGTGCATGAGGAGAAGAGAAAATCTTGGTAGAAGTCAACGTTGTTTTATTCAAGAAGGAATCAAAGAGAAGAATTTTCACAAACCAAAAGTTTGAACTCAAACCAAGAGCAAGCAAAACAAGAGATTAAAGGAATCCCAAGGACAATGATTTTGGAAAATGCAATACGCCCCGAACACGTATTACCACATCCTATACAAGGGTTAGGAATTCCACTTACCAGCTAGGAAAATCGAGAACACAAGAAGGAAATGAAGAAGAAGAAGAAGAAGAGACGACGAAGCTGCTGGTCGCTATTTCCAGTAAACATCGGTAGCCTCGAGGTGGCAACGGTGGTTTGGCTATGGTGATGTGGGTCGATGGTGGAGCTGATGGTGATAGAATATGGGGATGTAGGTGGCGGTGAAAGGTGAAGTATTTAGTAGGAAGAAGAAGAAAAAACCAAAGGAGATAGAGGAGGATGAAATCGAAGAAAGGATGAAGCAATGGGTGAAGAAATGAGAGCAAGAGCACCTATTTATAGTCTTAAAATGGAATGGGTTCTTGCAAGATCAAATCTTAGAGAATCCATGCCATAAATGCCAAGATTTTCCCTAAAGATCTTCATAGGATTTCATAGTTTACTATTGAGATTTTGTAGGATTTCTGTAACATCCCATTTTCTCTCTCTCCTCTCCTTTTTCCCATGCACTAAGCCCCCCCATTTTCCCCCCTGCTCCTTTGACTTTTCCCCGTCTTTTCTTTTTCTCTTCCGTCACACGTTTCCCCCTGTCGACTTGTCCTCCCTATCCCATCTCTCTCTCTCTCTCTCTCTCTCTCTCTCTCTCTCTCTCTTTGTTATTCTTCCTCTGCATTTTCTGCTCGTCGAGCTCAACTCGGCTGCTTCTACTCCTCTGTGTCGTGGCGTTTGTTGCCCCGAGCTCCACCTCAATCATCCACGCCATTGCACGCATGTCGTCGCTTCCACTTGCGGCCTCGCGGCCTGCGACGACACTGCTTCCTCCGTTTTGTTCCACCTTCGAGCCACTATTTCTATCCTCTAGCCTCTGTCGATGTTGCCTCTAATTCATCGATTCCAGCTCACCATCACCATTGCCTCGCGAGCCACCAATCGACCACCGTGGTTGCCCTCCGTCGTTGATCATCCCTCACAGCCCGAGCCTCCAGTGTTATGTTTTCCCCGTCGAAGCCACTGACCAGCTGCCGTTCAAACGTCACTAGCCGCACAGCCACCTCCACCGCACCACCCAAGCGGCCAACCACCCTGTCGCCACCAAAAATCAGTCGCTAGAAGAGCTGCCGGAGCCGCTGAGTGTGGGCCTCTCTCCAGCAATGTTCGGCCAAGGTTAATGGGCCATGGTCACCCCAACTCGGCCCAAGAAGAAAAAAATAAGAAAAGGAAAGAAAAAGGAAAAAGGAGAAAGAAAACGAAAAGGAAATAAAATAGAGAAAAAATCACGGACCGCCACCAGTTGCTTAAAGACGCAAATTGAGGTGAGTGGACCTCCTATCCCTCAATTAGGCCCGTTCACCACTTTAGTAGATAATTATTGACTTGATTGAGATGAATTGATTGTCAATTTGAGTGATTAGGTACTAATAGGCAACTTTGGAGAAATTAGTGGCGATTTGGTAATTTTGGCCAATTAGGAGTAAATTGGCAAAATTGATTACTTGGAAGGAAAATTGGTAAATTATTTATGTTAGCTACCTTGGTTAGTAGCTAGTGAGAGTTATATGGGCAATTTTATGATTGTGGAGACAGATTGCTAAATTTGGTCAATTATGGCCAAATTAGAGTTTTAGGGGCAAAATTGTAAATTCGGAAGTTTGGGGTCAAAATTGAGAGTTATTGGCTACAATTAGATTTGATAATCAACTGGGTAAGGTTGGGTTGACAATTTGCGCATTTAGAAGTGATTAGCTCAGATTTCGCTTAATGAAGGGCTATTTATTAAATTTAAGTATTTTGGATTATTTTAGTGAATTTTGTGGAAATTGGGTGGTTGGGCAAATGGCTTCCAAATAAGGTGATGGCATTTGTAGTTTATCAAACGGAAGATTTTAGATTTGATTTAGGGCCCCGAGTGAATCCCTAGTTAGTAGGCCTGAGCGGTTGACTTTTAGAAATTTTGGGAAGTTGTCCTAAAATTTATTATGCCATATTGTGTTGATTTATTCAATGTTATTGAATGCACAATTGATTGTGAATGATCATGACTGATCATTGATGTAGATGAGTTGACCGGCGTTGACGTCGACCCCGGTTTGCCTTAAAAGCCAGTGGGCCCTAATCAATTGTGGAAGTCGATGGAACCTAAAAGGGTATCGACATTAATATGACGAGTTAACATAACAGTTGGAATGAACCAGCGTGGTCAATGACCCTGGTATTTTGATGAATCTTGTTTAAGCCAAGGAAATTAGTTAAGGTCTCAAGTCGGTTGTGGACGGCTTTATTGGGCCAATTGCGTAATTTATTTATTTATTTAGTAATTTAATTATTCATTTATTTAGTAATTTATTTATTCATTCATTCAATTGTGCAATTACTTATTTTATGTGTTATAGTGTTATGATGGTTAATCCTGACGTGTTAGATGGGTTGGGCTTAGTGCCAAGTCCCAGTCACAAACCGGTTGATCCATAGAAAGGAGAGAGATAGTTATTAGAGAGAGTTGGAATTGAATGAGTTATACGTGGAGTTAAGCGAAAGGAGTTTGACTGGTGGTGATGATTGATGGGAGATACACGATTAAGGACCTTAGGGTGGTAGCATTCTTGGTTCGGGCATAGGAGGTAGACCCTTGAGATATTTCTTTAGCATTAGAGATGGATTCTAGATTGGCTATGTGATGAAGATAGAATCCTTGGAGAAATTAGGGCTATGGAGTTGAGCCAATTAAAGACTAATTAGTGGTTATGGTAGCACCGAGAGTGGTAGTAGGGACCTTATTGCAATGGCGTTCCTAATTCTGGCATAGGATTAGACTCTCAATCCATCGTGGTAACCATTTTTAAGTACATGATTGGAGATCGAACTTTGGAGGCGAGTTCTGTGGGAGTTGACAGGGCGAAGATTCACGCTTCCGATAGACACTTGAAGGTCAGCGACTTGCCTGGGACGTCGCTACTCAATGGCCGAACAGAAGTGGATGATTGGGGACTGCCGCGCACCCCGGAGTAGGGCGTGACAATTTCACTTAGATTTGCATTTCTTCTAGGTTCCTAGCCCTCTCTCTCTCTCTCTCTCTTCCTCTCCCTCCTTGGACGATCTCCACACCTCATGCCCATCTAGATTTGGTTACTTCTAGCTCTTCCTAACCTAGTTCTAGCTCAATCATCTATTGCAATCTAGTCTCCCTCTCTAGTCTCTTTCCTTCTCCTTCGGCCGATCCCTTCTTTCCCTCACTTTCATGACTACCTATACTCAACTCAATCTAGCTCAAACTAGGTGTACTTTGGTTTAGCTCCACCTAGTTTAGTCCTTGCCTCTCTTTCTCTTTTTATTTTTCTTCAAACGATCTCTCTCTCTCTCTCTCTCTCTCTCTTCAGCCGACCATACACTCCCATGACTGTCCATGTGCACTCATTTAATGTCAATCCTAGGTAAATCCAGCTTGGTTTTAACTCAATCTAGCCTAGGTTGGTCAATCTAGCTTCCTAGGCTTCTTTAATGGCTCTTCCTATTTCTTTTCTCTCTTGACCAAATGTCTTCTCTTTTGGTCGATGACCTCACCTCCTCTTGGCAGAATGACCACACTTCCTTTTTACCGAATAACTTTACTTCCTCTTGACCGAAACCATCACTCTTGTCCTTGGCCAAATCTTAGGTACTTGAACTAGGTAACTCTAGCCATATTTAGCATTTTTCTCCTATTTCATCACATGCGCTTTATGAACAAATTTCCAAGACAATTATTGGCCTTCCTTTCTCTATGGGTTTGGCGTGTGGCAAAACAAGAAGTGGGCTTGGATCAGCTTGGGCCTAAAGAAATGGGCTTGAGGATTGGTTAGGCCAAGCTTCTCGAATTGGGTTGGTTTTCCCCAATTCCTCATTTAGGTTGGAGAAAGTTGAACTTCTTAGAACTGGATTATTCAATTTGTTAAGAGAATGAGATTAAATAGGAGATAGGTAACAAAGGGAATCACTCAAAACTAGTTCAACCTTGAATTCTAATACTAGAGTTTTGATATCAATCTCATGTGGTTGCACTCGCCGGAGGGGGGGGAGGAGAATGCTTTAAGTGATGTCAAGGAAAATATATTAGAGTGAATAGGGAAGGATGTCGATGGATAATGAATATGCAAGATAGAATACGATCACCACTAAGGTCTAAATGGCATACCATGGAACATGATCGCTACAAAGGCTTAAAGGGTATACCACCAGCCAAGGAAAAATATTAGGATTAACGAAGTTCACCACCAAAGCTAAGAGATTACCCACAGGCCAAGGATAAAATGATTTGAGAACCTCACTAAAGGATGAACCACCAGTCAACATGGTTTGTTAGCTCACCATTAAATAGTCCACTCTCCAAGGATAAATATACTAGAATAGAAGTTTATCGACTCTCCAATGATATTCAAAGTAGTCAAATGATGGTATGACTTACAAATGAGATTATACTTATATACATATAGAGATAATACTAAACAAAGGAGAAGACACTTTGAATTCTCAAAACCGAATAGACTCTTAGGTTGTGTTTGGTCGACCGAATAAAAATCAGGATAGGATATGTTTTATCTTATCCCGTATTTGGTAGCCGTCTAGGATAGGATAAGGTCGGATATAGAAGGGATATAAATCGGATAAAAAAATCCGAGGGGGAGGGTGGGATAAAGTTGGATAGGATTTCTTTTATCTGAAACATAAAGCACCTTTTTGCTTTTTTTCTTTCTCCGTCGTTCACCCACAGACGACTCCAACACTTTTGTTAGGTCTGGGTCAAAGAGTCGGACTGGGTTTCCTTGACCCGGTCTGAAGTCCATTTTTTCAAATTACTAAATAAAAAATAAAAAAAATTCAAAAATTCATTTTATTAAATACAAAACAATTAAAATTCAAAAATTCAAAAATAATAATAATAAAGAATTTCTAGGTGGTTGACCATAATTTATTTCTTATAGTATTAATTCTATAAATCTTGAACCAATTTTAGATTTTCCGTTTTGAATAAACATTTTTAGTTTAGTATAAAAAAATGAGAAAACCCATGAAAATTAAACTCAATTGAATAAACTCTTATCCAAATTATTGACGTTGAAGTCTTCTTTTTTATAGCTCTCCGATTCACATCAACATTTTACGAAAACGGCGAACTGAAATTTTCTTTATAAATGTGAATTGTTCAAAGATTGTTAGTTAACGTGATTAATTGTCATTGCAATCTCGTAGCAACTAGAAAAAAAACGAATGAACTTTAGACTTTATGCGTTGGTCTAATTAAGTATTTGTTTGATTTGGTATTAAACCTGTAACAAAATGGAAATAAATGAAAAACTTGTAAAAGAGAAAAAGAATTCATGTTTCAAAGTGAATATATTGAAATTGAGGTTATTCTAAAAACGTTTATTGTGTGGGGTAACCAAAAGATTATTTCAAAGGAACGGAAAGAACAATACGTAATCATAAAATTCGATAAGAATATGTTAATTTGAAAATTATATATTATTTTGGATGTTTTTGTGAATATTGAACCTGCCAATTTATACTTGCATAATGTTATTGTTTTTAAATATATGAATTTAAATTCGTAGTTCATCAAATGATAGATTAAATAAGATATGAAGTTATCCGACTTTGAATCCGTAGTTCACCAAACAGTAGATTGGATAGGATATGAGGATATCCAACTTTAAATCTTTAGTTCACCAAACAGTGGATGGGATATTAAGAAATCCATGGATTTCTTATCCTATCCTATCTAGTCCTATCCCATTTAGAACTCTGGACGGTCAAACGCAACCTTAGGGAATTTACCAACTTAAGACTCTTGAAAGCAACAACGCAATAAAGACTCATAAATAACTACAATTAAAGAGACTTAAATGCATGTGACTAATATTTATATGCATCGAAGCTTGATAGGATGCTAAATTTATGCAACGGTCTTGGCAACCGAACAATCACCATAAAAAGCCATCAAATAGCAATAGCAATAACTCAAAATAGTCTATCAGTCATTATTTTGTCAATGGGGAGTCTTGCAATCATTAACAAGGCTAGCAAATCGACAATTATGTCACATAATTGACAGCTTTATCCTTGAACCCATGTAATTATATTGAAGCGTAAATTGGTCTTCGCTCGCATGATTAGCAAATGGGTTGGTTATTTGAGTGGAGCTTGAGAGTTGATTGATAAAGCTTGATGCTCCCACATTGAATTGAGTTCATCTAAATGCTATTCGGACTTGGAAAAGTTTAGAGCATAAGTTGAGAGTCACAAGTTTGTTCTAAAGGAAGAAACTGGTTCCTTTTGAAGAACAAAGTTATTAGTAAGAGATGATTGGAAGCTTGGTTGACCACAAGATCAAGTATTGGACCCAAAAGAACCAAACCTTCTTAAAATAGGAGGTTATACCTTTAGAATGAAGTTATCACCCTCAAATTTTGCTCTTATCATTCTCAAGTACCAATAACATTTAAAAAAGTACATTTATAAGTAAATTAGATGATCGGGAAGCTATCGAAACTGGAAGGTCAAACATTTTTGACAGATTAACCATGGTACTTTAATTTCATAGGAACATTTCTTCATATCAGACTTGTTCTCTTCACGTTAGTATCTCCATCCTTGTAATCATCTTTACTGATCTCATGAAGACCATCGATATCATAAGAATATTCCTGAAATCTTCACCATGTCAATTCGATGAATATCATAACTTATCATAAAGATATAAATTAAAGATAATTTTAGAATCATCAGAATTTCATACTAATGTTTTCCCAACAGCAATAACGACCACAAATTACTCAGTGAATATCGATGGTTCAATTTTATTTTATTTTTTGTTATCTTTATATTTTGGGACCCTTTTCGCATGGTTGGCCAGGATTGTCTCTAGTCTCAGTACTTGTTGATTCGCGTTTCTTGTCGAAAATCCAGTAAATTCCCATTCATATCCTTTACAGATTTCCACATCAATCCACATTTTAAAGATTTGTCTTCAATGACTTTTCTACGAAACAAATATGTTTGTATATATATATATATATATATATATCTTGTAATTTAATTGTGCTACTTCAAAATACAAGCTCTTCTTATATGTGATATTATTGACATAAGTTTGTGATAATATCACTTTTCAGATTTCATGGCCACGCCCAAGAAATTTTCTTGGGAATTTTTAGGAAGATGATGGAACGTAGAAAATATTGGCCGATTCCTCTATCTTTGATGGGTGTGGAAGTTTCGGAACCTTTTGATTATTCAAAAGCTGCTGAATGATTAAAAAAGAAAAGAAAAGAGAGCATCGTCCGCGTACTAATGGGTGGTGATTTCAAGATGCCACCATCTGTGCAGCTGGATGATATATACACGCAACAAATCGTTCCCGCAATAGGATGAGGTCTGTTTTGTCACTATTCTCCTGTCAGACTTGATCTTTACTCCCTATGCTTATCATGAACTTTGGAAAATTGCTCGTCAAAGTCCGATAAAAGCAGAAAAAGTTGGGTATATCCAAATCTTCATTCCTAAGGCACTTGATTTATCGTTTGATTTCACATGTAAAAGCAACATTCAAAGATTGATGCAAGTGAAAGCAAGAAAATTTCTATCCATTTTTCACGTTTTAACATCAATGATGCAAATGTACCTCCAATTTGCCCCGATGTGGGGTGGTTCTTGACATGGGCAATATGAAATGAAACTTCATAAGTATTTATGAGATAGAGAAATGAACTGCCTCCTATCATTTTGGTTATCGTACCATTCGCAAGAGAACTCTTTGCCTTGCAGACATGGAATTTCGTAAGCTTTTCTCACAACTGTATAAGTAAGGGACTGTGTATGGGTAAGGCTTGCCTTTCGTCATCCCGATACATCTCATTTAACATGCTCAAACAATTGCTCATCATTCATCAAATTGTTTGATTTTGACAGTATTTAATGGATTCATGAATGAAACAAGTAAAAACCATCATGCAAAAACCTTTTTAGCATATGTGAGTATGAACAATTCATCTCACTCAAAAGTATCATGATATCAAATGCATGAGAGTTATTAGAAATGAAAGTCCATTGACCGGTCTTGGGTATGAACACGACTTATCACCACGGAAACCCAATTTTTGATGTCGCATTTTTCGTTCAGCCCCCTGCATCAAAGAAAGTGCATGAAATTGGAATCCAAGATTTGTGAAATTTGTATCACCTATCAATGCAATATCTCCTCCAGATTGGAAAAATGCCTCACAATTCTGCATGTTAACCCTTGCAGATTATTTTCCTTAGGAAGTGTCACATCTCGATCAGACAAGAAGAGTTAGGCCCTGACACATGAAGCAAAAAGGTCAGAAAAATGAATAGAGTTTACCCAACATGTATTTTTCTTTTTCCCTTTTTTTTGAAAAAAAAAACTTTTTGAAATTTTTTTTTGAAATTTTTTTTGAACGAGGAAACATGAAGAAGCCCAGCCCTCAGAATTCTCCTTAAATGATTTTTTTTCAATTGTTGGATATCGTCACCAAGCTAGTTTGGTATACTTCAACTTGCCCTCAAAATAAAAACAAACTTGTAATTCTATTGAATATAATCATATGAATTACATTATTGGAATGAAAAATGCAACTGCTCAAACCTTATTCAAACAATAATCGAAATCCTAGAAAGCAATAAAAGACTCATTTGCAGAGGAGTATGGCCATTTCTCTACTCTGTGACCCCATTTGCACTTCCAACATTGTTGGGGAGGGGATTATGCTGGATATTTGGTTGACCAGTGCTGAATGAGAATGCCTTCATATCCAGGAGGTCCTGAGCTCTATGCTTCAATATGTAGCAATCATCAGTGGAATGTCCAACCTCGCCCATGTGATACTCACATTTCTTGGATGGGTCATAATTTGTGAATCGCTCGGGGTTCGGACGTTTGGGCTCACTTGAAAGTAGCCTTTTCTTTTGGAGGATTGGCAAAACCTTGGATAACGGCACTGGTAGAGGCATGAAGTTCCTCTTAGTCCTTTGTTGTCGACCGGTGTATGGGCGTCCTCCACCTTGTTGTTTGCTAGTGTCACGAGTTGGTTGAGAGTAGGCTACGTTCACTTCAGATGCAAACTCCTTGTCTTTCTTGAAAGTAAATTTCTTCACGGAAGTAGTCTGCTCCATAGCCCAACCATCACGCAAAGCAATCTCAATGCGTTCTCCTACGGGAATCAACTCAGTCAAGGATTCGAAACGAGACCCTAACACTCGATTGTGGAACTCAAATGGCAAAGACCTCATAAATATGTCTAGCATCTCCTTTTCAGTCAACTTGGGAATGATTTGTGCAGCCACAGCTCTCCATCTCGTGGCATAAGCCTTGAAAGTCTCGGTCTTCTTTTTCTCGATGCCAATCAAATCCTCACGTGATGGGGCGACATCCATATTAAATTTGTATTGACGGATGAAAGCATCAGATAAATCCTCCCAAGTCTCGAGCAAGCTAATTTTCTTCACAACAAACCATTGTAAGGCAGGTCCAGTTAAGCTATCTTGGAAAGTGTGGATCATGAGCGGCACGTTGTCAGCATACAGTGCCATCCTCGTCATGTAGTACTGCAAGTGGACCTTACGATAGGAAAGGCTTTCATACTTGTTGAACTCATGTGCCTTGAACTTTTTAGGAACATGGACCTTGGCAATATGAGCAAGACCTCGTGGGAATTGATCTTGAAAGCCTTGCATTTGTCGAATTTGTTCCTCAAGCTTAGCAATACGCTTGGCCTCATCACTCTTTGGCAGTTCAGAAGATGCCCCAGCCTTATTAGCCACAGTCATAGGGACATTATCAGTCAGGATTATTTCGTCCTCATTCAAGGAAGTATCCATGACAACGTTCTTTGATTTGTTTTTCGGCTCAATAGAAGCGAAGTCATTAGGTAGCACGACTTCTACACTCGGTTGAGCAGATGCAGACAAAGTGGAAATGCTTGCATTTAGAGAAACAACTTGCTTAGAGAGGTTCTCGAGGACATTCAGGACTTGCTTCATCTCCGTTTCAAGAACAGCAACGTGAGCTTGTTCATTTTGGTCCTCCATTCTTGCTCTTGATCTTGTGATGATGGGTGAACGTGGACGATTCGTGATCACCTATCAAAAGATGAAATCAATGAATGAATGTGCGACCGTGAGAAGGTTCGGTCCATGACGCAATTTAATTAGCACCTATCTTCTTTTCTTTTGAAGGATGATTTTTTTTAAATGATGACTTATGACACAATAACAAATGAAAGCATATAATTGAAATTTTTAATTTCATGGAAACTTTTTTTTTCTTTTTAAGGGAAAAAATCTTAATGACAATTAATTTTGACACATAAACAATTATGATGACGCTAATGAACCCTATTAATCATGGACCGACTAAAAACAAAAAAAAATGAAATTCAAAGAATAGGGATAGAACACTTACTTTACAAATAGATCAAAGGCAATCGCATAGACATGCGCATGAAGGGTGCAGCTCGATTTCTACTCTAAAAGGTTTAGCAAGATGGAGCTACAAGGATAGAATGACTAGTCATAGCCTCGCATACTAAATCAAAATCCTCGCAATTCTTGCTCAGCCAAAAGTGATGCCCCAATGCGACGCAAACTCGCGGGCAGAGGCAAACACTCTTGACACCAAGAAGGAAAGTTTTCGGGATTAAGTTGGGCAACCTCTATTACGCGGCCCCGCAGTCGAAGTTGTATCCAACTTAATACCATCCTAACCAATTCTAGTGCGGCTCAGGTCTGGCGGCAGGTTGTGTATGAAAAGTGTAGTGCTAAAGCAATGAGAACATGCACAACAATTAATATCAAGCAACAATCCTAACAAGGCATTCAAACATTCATTTCCAAAACCATCTTGCAAAAACATTCAACACATATGTTAAGGACTTACCTGAAATCCTCGCTGGCAAATTTTTTTTTGCAAAAAGAAAATTGGCCTAAGTCCACTAGAATTCTTTGAACTAAGTCCCCAGTGCAGTCGCCAAGCTGTCGTGAACTCTCCAAAAGTGCACCACCTAAGGTTAGGCTAATGGATTACTAAAATTAATTTAGCTCGAGCTTTCACAAGCTCATACCAATTCACGACTTAGGTTTCAATTTTTAACATGCAAGATCAATTTCAAATAGAGTCGCCACTAATCTATTTATGGTGGGTCGATTAGAAATCCATGTAAAATACTGGAAGTAGTACTTTACCCCAGAGAGAATTCGGGGACTTCATTAGGAGTAGTTCTTTCTATTTCCAAAAATATTTTGCAAGCAGCTTGAATTAATTTTAAATTTATTCCTTAACATGCACGGTGATCACGCGAGTGCGCAAACATTAATGTAAATGCTTAATGAAGTAAAACAATAAACAAAGATGACCTAATGAAGCCAATCAACAAAAGGATTTTTTGGGGTTTTTTATGTGTATGCAACGTATGAAACGGAAAATTAATCCTATATGCAACTATCTTAATGCAACTCTAAATGCAATTTTATGAAATTCAAAATTATCTAATGAAACTAAATATCTATAGTTAAATAACATCTAATTTAGACTAGGAACTAAGCCACGTTAATCCCTAATTTAAACTAAACCTTATCTTAACTACGGATAATAATTTAGAATATGAAAACTAAACTAATATGCAAATGCAAGAAAGTCTAATCCTAATGACATGACCTAACATGGCTTATAACATGCAAATCCTAGATTAACTTGGACTAAATGACATGCTATTTAACTAAATGGATTAAATGACTGCAAAAAGGTATTTTTTAGGCATTTTCTTATTTATCTAATGAAATTCGGAATTTAAATAACTTAATAAAATATTAGAACCTAATCTAACATGACTCCTAAGTTTCTAAATGTTATGCTCTACCATGCTATGAATTTTCATGCAATTCCTAAGTGACATGAGATTTGATGTGCCTAGCCTAAATGTTAAGCAAAAACTAATAATGCAAACTAATATGAAAAAAAAAAAGTCATGCTATGACATGTGTATGAGTTTTTTTAGATTTTATGAAATTCGTAATTAAAAATGCTCAAAATTAAACAATCTAAAGCAAAATATTTTCCAACTAAACTTAGGAAATAACTTACGTTGAATCCTATCCTTATTTGGAAAGATATTTAGCTTGACTAACATGCAATGTTATCATGCAATCTAATCTAATCATGCAAAATTTAATCCAAACATGCAATTTTTTATTTTTTTGAATAAGAAAAAGAAAACACATTAAACCAAGAAGACTCATCAAATCAATTCTAGCATGAAAATTCGTCAAAAGATTTCGTGAATAAAATCGATAAATTGATCTTAAGCCTTAAAGATCAAAATATCAACTTTAAAGATTCTCACACGATTAATTATTCCATCTAAAACCTTATAGATTGAATAAAAAATCGATGTGCGGTTGTAAATTAGGAAATAAACCCTAACATGTAATGCCTAAAAAAAACTCAAAACTCACATCAATCCCAACTTAAAAAAAAAAAGTATCGAATTCAAAGGTGAGTTGGACAATTACCTAATTCATAACGGATTCAAAGGTGAGTTGGACAATTACCTAATTTGAACCAATCACCCTTTCCCCGAATCGAATCGACAGACGAAATTCGCGAATGCCACAGACTTGACTAAGCTCATGTTCGGATCAACAAACAAGATTAGAAATTTCGTTGATGTGGCCGAGATTCACTGGAAATTGCGCCAAGATGATGGAAGGCAATTCGGTGAGCCTTTTGGAAACTCGTTGACGCGTGACTCCACAAGGAAAACTTCCGCCCTCTATTCTCTTGTTTTATTCTTTGCAGAGAAAGAAGAAGTTGTCTTTGTCAGAGAAGGTGGACGTCCTCCTCTTTGCTGATTTTTATTACTCCACTTCACTGGGACCAAAATTTACAGCTTAACCGAAGCTATGATTGACCGAATTTTTGCTGGGTTGCGGTGGATCTTCAATGGCGACAAAGCTGATTGATTTGGCACAACGTCACCATAACACGAGTCCACCGAGTTGACCAAAGCAGCAGCAAAAAATTGTTGACAACGAACGGTAGAAGACAAACTCTAAACGGCGATGATGACGAACCACAACAAGAAAATTGGACGGCAAAAAAGAACGAGCAGCGAAGGTGAAATAAAATTTGCTTTCCACCCTTTTTGCAACCCACCTTTGTTTCTCTCCTTTTATCACTCGGCTCTCGTGTTTCCCTCTCTCTTTTCAAGCAACTCAAACTCTCTCCTTTCTCTCATGCTCGTCTCGCTCTCTCTCTTTTTTTCTTTCGAGAGACACCCCAAAAGACTTGATTTTCAGCTTCCCCTCACGCACCCCACATCCATCTCTATTTATAGGGGTAGAGTTTACTTCAACTAAAATTCGAAAACTGAAGAGATATGGCACGCGTGATATCATTCCAAAGATTGGTGCTCAAATTTTCCTTCAAATCAGCACTTTAGCCATCATCCGCTATCTTTCATCACTTCAAATTTCCTTACGGATCAACTATGACTCAAATTCTATTGTTATCCATTGAATATATTGAATCTAACTAAATCCCCATCAAAATTTAAATTTTGCACCTTCTAGAAACTCTTCCGATTACACATGCGACAACCCGTGGTAAGACCATCCTTGAACCATGTGATACAAATTCAAAATTTAGGTGTCAACATCTTTGTAAATCCATCCACTACCTCAAAGACAAAATCCATACCTCATTGAGTTCATGGAAGTGCCAAAACAAAATCCATGGATATATCCCGGTTGGTATTGGCAATGGCATATAAAGGTCAATATCCTATGAATGCCCTTTTGCAACCTGATAGACAGGACACTTCTGCACAAAACCCCTAACGTCCCGCTTCAATTGTAGCAAAAAATATCGCTCCTCCACCAAGGTAATGGACTTATCACGGTCGAAATTGTTCTCGAATCAATTTCTCGCGAAGAGAACTTCAAGGAATACACGACCTATTTCCATAAAATAATAATTTTATCGCTTATAATCATATCACCAGTAGAAGCAGTAGCTTGAGATTTCGCCCAAGTATCTCAAAAATCTTTATCGTCTAGATAAAGGTCGCATAAAAACTCAAAACCTACTACTTTGTTTTCCATGATAACTAGTAATGCAGTTCAACGACTTAGAGCATTTGCCACTTTGTTTAGTTGACCTGCCTTATATCGAAGCACAAAATTAAATTGTTTCAAGAAAGAAACCCCATCTTGTTTAAATGTTTTTGGCCTTCCATGTATTTGAGCGCTTGGTGACCAGTATTCAATATAAACTCATGTTGATAGAGATTAGGCTATCAATTCTTAATAACTTGAACCACATCATAATTTATTGCTCATAAGTAGACCATCGACGTCGAGCCTTATTCAAATTTTCACCGGAATAAGCAACTAGTTTACCTTCTTGTGAGAGTGTTGCGCCAATTCCTACTCCCGAAGCATCACAATCTAGCTCAAACAACTTATCAAAATTCGGCAAAGTTAGAATATGAGCAGTAGACAATTTCTCTTTGCCTACATCATCCCAGCAAATGAACCCGCTATAGAATGTCACCAGTCCATGAAAACTCCACACCTCCTAATAGTCTTGGGTGTAGGCCACTCTTGAATTGTGGCAACCTTCGCCTCATCAACTCAAAGGCCATCTGTACACTCATAAATTCCTTCATTGGTTTTGAAAGCCATCTTTCATTCATCCTCGGGCCTTATACAAATCTGATGGTAGCCATTTCGCTAATCAATCTTTGAAAAGATCTTTGATCTAGACAACCTGTTAAGTATATCATCTGAAAGTGGTACCTCACAGTAATATTATTGATTGCTCGATTATCCATGCACATATGCATGCTCATATATTTCTTTAGTGTAAATAATGCAGGAACTACACAAGGACTCATGCTCTCTCATATAAATCCATTTCAAAGAAATTAATCCACCTTTTCCTGTAATATGTGATTCTCTTTTGGGATCATGCGATAGTACGGAAGATTTGGAAGACTAGCACCTGATAAGAAATCGATTTGGTGCTGAATGTCTCACGTCAGTAGTAGTCCATCTAGTAGATCCTCAGTAATAAGACTAGAAGAAGCCTTCAATAGTAATTGAAGAGTTTCTGGAATTTTGATGGTTTCTTGCTTAGATCCACTATCCACGATTAAGTACATACCATTTTTCTTGCGAATTTTAAGTAAAACACTAGCCTTGTCCTTATTCTATTTTTTAGAAGTTCACGGAACACAAGCAGCTTCATCCAAGGGACGAAGGGTAATTTTTTCCATATCCCGCACAAATGAATAAACATTATCATGTGCTTGGTGGGTAACATTGGCATCATACTGCCACAGCCTTCCCAACAAGACATAGCATGCATCCATCTCAACAACATCACAGATTATCATATCTTTGTACATTTTTCCAAAAGAAATAGGCAAATGACAAATCTCAATTACATTTAATTCTAGCCCCTTACGAATCTAACCAATCGTATAGGGTGAGGGATGAGCTTTAGTCTTTAGTTGGAGAAGATCAACAAGCGCTTGCGATATGATATTATCGCAACTTCTGCTGTCAATGATGACATCGTAGACCTTTCCACTGATAGTGCAACGAGTGCGAAAAAGATTATTCCGCTATGAATCTTCCTTTCGTGGGGCTGACAATATCGTCTAACCATGCAATTAACATGTTCTCCTTCTTCGTTGACTATCTCTTCTTCGTCCCCCCAATCCTCCTCATAAACCTCATCTTCAGGTTCGACCAAATTCGCCATCTTCCACTGTGGACAGTTACTTAAACGGTGCCTAGACTCATTATATTTAAAGCACTTTCCTAGATACGGCTTGGCATAAGGATTTGTAGCAACATCACGAGCATTTGATGCAGGGGATTTAGAAGGTTTGGAAGCCTCAACATTCCTCTCTAAATTTCGGTTTGTATTATGGAATTGCCTATTAAAGGACTCAGTACCCTCCTGCGATTTCCTAGCCCGAATTGCCCTCGAGGAGCATAATTTTCCATTCTGCTTGAGTAATTTTTTTGCTTCAACTGCAATTCCACTTTCCTAACCATATCTTGCGCATCATAGGTAGAGTATAAACGATGCAACGAAACACAATCTTGAATATTCAAACATAGACCATCGATATACCTGGCAGTTTGTTGCGCTTCAGATTCAGCAAGATTATTGCGAGCCGAAAGTCGAAGGAATTCCTCTACGTAAGCTTCAACCGTCTGACTACCTTCTTTGAAAGTTTGAAATTGCTAGAATAAAACTTGCTCAAAGTCAGTAGGTAGGAATCGAAACTTAAGTAATTGCTTCATACGATTCCAAGTTTGGATATGTGCTTTTCCTTGTCGCCACAAGCTTTACTTGACAGTCCTCTTCGATCTCCATGGCATCAAAGAACTTCTCAACCTCCCAAAGCCAATCTAGAAAGCCTTTAATGTTTAAGTTGCTATTGAAGGCAGGATGGTCGACTTTCAATTGATATTGTTTGTGTTCTCACCGATATCCTCTATGTTGATGACCGCCATGAACATGCTCTCCTTGGAATCCTCCATAACAGTGACTTTCACGAATGGCCATGTCTTGGAAATGCTCTTCATCTTCTTCTTTAGAATCCTCCACATAATCTTGACGCCTTTGTCGAGGATTCGCCCTTTGCTCCATAGCTACTTCCAAAACTCGAGTGACATGAATATGCTTAGTTGGAAGATCTTTAGGGTTAGGGATACAGTTTGCAGACAACCGTTGGATGGCGGCAAGTAAGTCTTGCATCGTTTGTTGGTGGTCTCGTAGAGCTTGTCAAGTTTCCTCAACAAACTGGGTAAATTTCTCACGTGTAATAGGCTTAGGGCCCTCAGCTAGGGGGGTGTTTCGATTCACATTATGAGACATCATCACAGGGAGAAACCTTGCAATGATATCAAATGACGTAGGGTAAGTGATAATTGGAAAAAGTTTTCCAAATTATTTTTAAAAATTCAATTGATAGTAGTCCCCGTTTTCATTCATCGTAGCATCCTTTTATAGGCAAATAAGGAACAACGCTCCAAACTTGAGTAAATGAGACTCTGCGAGGGAATAACAGATTCTTGGAAAAGTTGCTGAATTTGGTAGTGCTCCTGAGTCGAAACCAAAATAATGAAAATCATTATTATTGGATGATCATGATACTTTAGCCTGAACTGATCTTACTTGGGATCGCAAATCCCAAGTTTGTGTTTTTTGCAAGCATAGACCAGACTCTATCGATCACTTTTTCTTTGGGTTCAAGTTACTGGCCAACTAGCATTATTTTGGGCTGCAAAATGTAACTTGTCATGGCAAAATGTACTGTGGCTGAAGAATCTCAATTGGACAATCAAACACATTTCTGGAAAAGCTTCCATCAAAGCCTAGTCGCTCTTCCTTTGGGGGCGTTATGTCATATGATTTCGAAGGACAGGAACAACACCCTATTTTGTAATCAGCAAGTATTCTTGCCAGCCATGAGAAAATATCTAGAGAAATTTATCAAAGATAAGGCCATGATATTCAAGCAAGTCACAAACACTCCTAGTAATAGGAGAATGAAACGCAGTTAGAGCCTTGACCCTTTTATCTTTGTGTAATAAAGGTTCAGTTTAGCCTAGGTGTGTAGAATCTTATCTATAGTAACCCCGGTTTGGGCTTTTTCCATTTCTTTAGGAACCACGACACCCTTCCACTCTTAACTGATATTGGCTAATATTACCACGAGTGCAAGTTTTGTGGTGCCGAGTTTCTCATAGTGTATATCTCTAATCGGTGAAAGTCAATATAACTACTTACCTTTAAAAAAAATTCTAGAAACTAGACATTGAGTTTTAGAGAAAACAAATCACAATTAATAAGGACTCTGGAAATCTAAAATTATTCAACTACTCTCAAAAATATAAGAAACGATTAATGGCCTAAAACGTCTTTAAAGAATGCTCTGGCATTGGACATGGCCAAATCGCACCAATTTTTGACAAACACATTTGTCAAGGTAATTACATGCCAATCGTTCTACATCATTATTGTTCTTCCAAGACTTAAAATGAGAGAATCGATGAATATCATCATAACTCAAATAATATAACCATACAATAAAGTGATGATCTGTTGTCCTCTGTTGGACATAATTGAGGGTTAATGTTAGATCGGTCATTCAAGCATTGAGGAATAAGGATTTCTTCTTCTTTTATTTTATAGTAAATTCGAGGGCTATACCGAGCACTTTCTCGTTTTTATGTAATGATTAGGCCCAAACCAAACTCCTAGCTCATGAATTGCAATCACTGAAAAACTACTATCATAATAAATTAATTTTCCACTCCAAATGGCAATTATGATATCCAAATCATTTCAAAGAATTTTGCCTCAAATTGAAATTTTTTCAATATGCGTTTTCCTTAAAAATAACTTCTTGAATGTATAACTCAGGAATAAATAGGTACATACTTAGGGCAGTGTTTGGCCATAAAAGTAAGGATTTTAATTTTATAAGATAAGGTAGGAAAAAAATATCTTAAATAGTGAGGGGCATATTTAATTGTATCAAGGGTAAAGTACTCTTTAACATAAGATTATAAACAAATAAAGAAATTAATTTAAATAAAAACTTAATTTAGATTAAAGAACCGAAATGAAAAAACCTAAGTTTAGGCTCCGCTTGTTTCGGATACTAAATGATTTAGAAAAAAATTTCTAAAGATAATCACTTATATTGCCTAAAATTATTAAACTAATAAAAGTATTTTCATTATCATTGACAATTTAGGTCATATTATTTTTTATAAACGATGAAAATATTTTTGGTTTATTTATTTTTTTAAGCAATACAAACTATTATTTGTAGGAAGATTTTTTTTTTTTCAAATGAACATTCTCTTTGAAAGTAGATTGAACATTGGGGATTGTGGCCATTGCTTTTGCCATTGAAAACAATAACCATCAGTGTCATTTTTGCACAGCTATTGTCACGGTGGTCTGGCGGATGAAATCAAACTAATGGGGGGTAAAAAACCAAAGAACATGGTGGTGCCAAACAAGGAAATTAAGGGGGCGTCAATGGCGGTGTAGATCTGCACAAGCAACAAGTAATATTTTGTTGAACAAGAATTTTCTATAATGCATTCCATTCGAAAAATATCTAATCTAACCAATTTGGAGGACATCCGCAAATACCAAATAGGATAACAAATTATATTATCTGTACCACAAAGTGCAGCATAAAGCATAAAGGGTTTCGCACTATGTGACATCCTGAATTTTGAAAGACTCAAATAATGCACGTGACACTCAAGACCAAAGAAGTTGGCCAGTTTGAGCGAGCCATGAAATAGATAGTTGGAACAAACCGAAAGGATGGATTCGAAGAAATTGTGATTATGGAAGCCTGGAAGAACCCGTCGTGATCCACCATCGCCCTGAGCTCTGTCTATCCATCTCCTAAGGAATTAGAAATTCTGAAACCGCAATGAAGTTTTTCTAAACTATTTTCTTGGAAAAATATAATCTTTATGGGTGAATACGATATTTTATTAGTAACGTGTTTAGTTGAATTTGTTTAGAATTGACTCCTTGGTTAGTACTTTAGAAGTCTGATTTTTCACGTAGTGACCACGAAACCACCCAATTGAATTTTTAACTGATAGAAATAGACGAGTGAGATGACACCTAGATCGATTGACCAAACACACGCCACCCATGCCGTGCGCCCATCCCTCTCTCCTATATCTTCCTTCCATTTTGTCTTTTATGCCAACCAATGAGGAAAGGATAACTCTTAGAAGTAATCATTGCTTAGGAAATCATTACTTTAATTCTAAAATCTTATTCATCAATGATATTTTGTCCTATTCCTTTTGTCCTATAGTCTTGTCCTATATGAGCTTATTTTATTCATGGAATCTTAGCCATCATTTCACCTTATCCTAAAGACTATCATTAGATTCTTTCGTGAATAAAACAATGTTGACTTCTACCAAGCTTTTCTCTCCTCCTCATGCACCGAACACTTACACCTATCTCTCCTCTCTCTTAATTTATTCGGCCACTCCATGAAATATAGAAGGATAACTCTATTATATTATCTTAGAACCATCATTGTGATTCTCTTCTTATTTTAATTAAGGACCTTGACACTTGTCACACATGCATGCACACACCTCATTCCATTTCTTTCATTTGGCCAAAATTCTCCTCCTCCCCCCTCATCATTCTCTCTTGTCTTCATGTCTTTGTTTCTTATAGATTCTATCTTAGTCATCATGTAGAAGTGTAATGATTTTGATTCTTGGAAGTTGAAAGCTTGAAGACCACTCTTCTTCTTTTCTCTTAGACCAAACACACATCCCCTCCCTCTTACTCTCTTATCCTCTTCTTTTTATTTTCTAAGTTATTCCTATTCACTTCATTATCCATAGAAGCATGATTACTTGTCTTGGATAAGCCAAACTTGACCGAAACTCTACTCCCCCTTCGTCCTCTTCCTCTTGTTGTTTTGTACTTGTTCTTATTCTAAGTCATCATCACAAGAAAGCCAAAATTATACTTCTTGCAAGTTGATGGAGCTTGATTCGTGCGCCTTCCCCACTGTCAACCCCTCCTATTTCCCTTATCATCTTAGTTCTTTTATTCTAATACAAGCCATTATCCACAAGTCATGATTGAAGACCTTGGAGAAGCCATGTATGCCGAACACCCCATTCCCCTTAAACCGTCCACATTCAATCTCTCTCCCTTATCTCTTGATTTTGTCTCTTTCTCATTTACCTAAGCCATCATCACAAGAATAACATCATTGCATGCCTTGGGAAGACACTTCCCCTTCCTCAAGCAAGTTGACCGAACTTCTCCCTTCCTCTCTTCTCTTCATCCTCTTCTTTTGTCCTCTTCTTGTTGTTCTTTGTGTTGATCTTATCCAAACTAGCATGATTACAAGCCTTGGGAAAATGAAGATGAAGCACGCCAATCGTTTCTCTTCCTCCTTCCTCACACTGAACATCATCTCTTCCCCATCTTCATTCTTGAAATCTTCTTCTTTTTGTTAAGACAACCCATGACACTTGGCCTTCATGCACACAAAGATAGCCATGATTTCACCTTGGGAGCTCAAGTTCATCTTCCCCAAGAGCTCTATGCCGCACGCCTCTCACTCTCTTCCCATCTCCATTTGTCCTCTTCTACTTGTTCTTCATCTCTTATCATCATCTTGCCTCACAAACTCACCAATGTAAGTCCTTCTTGAGTCATCATTTACAACACAAGTTTGAAACCTCTTCTTGAATCTTGAAAAACTTAGATGGCCGAACCACCTACACCACCACCAATCTCTCTTGCCTTTATCCTCCTCCAATCAAAAGACATGCAAAGAAGCCTTCCTACGCCACTTGTCATCTCCATTTGGCCGGCAATGAAGCCTATTAAACCACCATGTCATTCATCTATTTTCTTCCTTTGCTCTTGTTCTCTAAAGCTGCCGTCCTCCTCCACTGTTTGCCGTTTGTAGTTCATCACCCTCAAGCCATTGTCTCTCTCTCTCTCTCTTCATCAACCTCTCTTGGTTCTTTATCTAATCTCTAGTTTGTGGTTTGTTAGGAACTCTTGGACGAGCCCTCATCATCGCCGAACCACTTCCTCCTTGACGTCGAGTTTGAAATGATTTAGGCAAGTGACCTGTAGTCCATAAGTTGGGAGAGTCCTCGTCTCTTAGGGTTCTCTTTTCCGTTTGGTTTGAAACGTGACTAATGATCCATACTTTGATCTAGAGGTACATGCATTTTATGTGGTGTGATATCATGCATTTCTAGGCCGTGCAGAACTTTTGAAAAGCCTAAGTGTTGCATATGTCCATATGCATGTCTCGATTGTACATGGTATGGGATGTGTATGATTTAGACATGAATATGCACTAGATTTCAAAATATCTAGGTTGCATTGATCTTGTGTTTAGCCGCGTTGGCATGGTATGGGACGTGTGCAGCAAGGTCGGACATTTGATCTCGCAGTGTTCTTGAGATTGTGGATGTGATGCATGTGATTGTGATAATGCCCTTGGGAGTTGGGATGCTTCAGATGATGGTAGGTTGGGACAGCGAGGTGTCGCCAATGCTAGCCGGACGGATTGCCGTACAGAGTAAGTCGCGACGCCTTTAGAGTGAATATGCCTGGATAGTGAGATCCAGTAGCTCCCCTTACTGATTATCGTTGCCTAGAGACTAAAGGAATGGGTCAGCTTCTGATAGCAAACGTCAGACGATATGAAGAGTTCCTCCTTGGAGTTAGGGGATGCCTTGGATAAACGAGGGTCAGACCTCTTAGATAGAATGTGCGCATTGCCTCTAGACGGGTAGCCTGGAGTGCAATCCGGAAGCCTTCGGAGGGAATGAGTAATATGATGAGCATGATTTTTCTGAAAATATGGGTTTAACACATGATACGGTTTTGCAGGTTTTGATGATAAACTTGCATGCGTGTGCCGTGGTGATGATACATGACATGATGCTTGCATTGCATGGAATGTGTGATGATCTTGATTTATGTGCTGGAGTGTAGCTTCGCTAAGCTTTGGCTTACTCCGTGGGTTAACAATTTTTCCAGATTAGCTATGGCACCTACATATCTTCCACCGGTCCGCTATGGAGCACTTCAGGATATCAGTACTAATGAGGATGAGTTTACACATTTTCGCTTTCCAGACAAACGTTTTAAGTGAGTCGAGACTCATATCACTATCAATACGGGTTTCTTTTGGGGTCATCTTCTACTTAGATATTTCTCCTATTTTGTATTGGAAGGAAATAGATGGTCAGGTCCTCAGCCTTCATGTTACGTTGATGAATTAGCAAGTGACAAGGATAGTAACTCTTCAAGTGACATGGAAGTTGATAACAGTTCCGAGATAAGTGATGACTGACGAGCTTTTTCCTTCTCGTATTGCAGTGGTTGGGTTGTAGTATGTTAGTAGAAGGAAAGTTTTGTAATCTCAACTTGTGAGTCTTTAAATCATTCTACGGAGAATAATAAAAGCCCTCCTTATGTTCTTGTTTTAACGTTTTCGTGTACAGTTCCAAGGGTAAGTACGGGTTGGGATAATGTCGTGATGAAGCGCTAAATGATCTTACTTCCGCTACTCTGATTATGCGAGATCTTCAAATGTGGAGTTTAATTTTTTTCTTAGGCGGTAACAACCTGTGTGCATGTCAAGTCCGACCTAAAGGCATGTCATTTTATATTGGCATTATCTTGAGTAATTTATAGGGGTTTCGGGTCGCTACACGCTAATCTTATTGTTTACACATTTTAATAAATTACTTTATGAATGATCAATGTCTAGAAAATCGAAATAATTTTTAAGGATAATCTAATAAGTACTATAAACACTAATTTAGAAAAATTAAGTGAATCTTGTGAACTAGTGCTCCGGGACACTAAATAAGCATACTATTATAAGCAAAAAAATTCGATTTTTTCATGATTGCACACCTCATTATAACAATTAAAATGGATATGATAACAATTAACCACTTAAACTCTAAGAGAATCAAAATATGGATCGCCCTTATCTCTAAATTAAATAATTATAAAATATATATTAAGTAAGTGCCTGAAAATGGTCTCTTTTAATTGAAGGGGAGAACCGAGAAGTCAAATTTGGATGCGTCGCCGCAAGTATTTCGAGGAAAAAAAAAAAACAAAGATTGGGGGACACCAGCAACGGCTAGTTAAGGTGATGCCGTTGGACGCTCGTTCAAGCAGCAGCACGCTCTCCGAGTCCAAAAAGGTCACCCCTTCTCTCTCTCTCTCTCTCTCTCTCTCTGGCCAGTGCTTGCTTCTCCATTATCGCAGCAACGCTCTCTGAGAGAGAGACCCACGACAAGCACAAGACGTCCGCCATTTCTCACTAGCTCGCGTCGGTAGAGAAAACAGATACAACGCAAAGGGGGGGGGCATCGACCAGTGTTTTCTCCTCTCCTGTGTCCGTCTGCGTTCCCTGAAGTGATTGGGAAGGGAAAATGTCGAAAATCGTGGACATCTTCAGGAAGAAAACATCCCCCAAAGGTAGCATTTTGAGTTTTCCCTTTATTTTCCTCTGCTTTTGGACGAGGATATTCTTCTTTTAGGGTAAGGGTTTTTGATCGGCGGCTTAGATCCTCAAATGGTCCATTTGGAACTGTCCCTGATTTCTGCTTCGAGAAATTGTTCTTCAAATCTGTGTTTTTAGTAACTTTTTCAAGTACTTGCGTGGTTTTTTCATCTGGGCTATGTTTATTAAGTAATTTCGCTGCTGGGAACTTGAGTATTCTAGACTTCCGTGTTATCTTCTCTAACTTGAAGCTTGTGTGTTTCTGTGTGAGTGTGTGTGTGTTTTCCCCTCTCTGCTCCGTTTCTTTTTCTGAATGTTCAATGCTATAGTGACTTCTGCTTCTTCGTCTTTGCGTTCTTTGACAGATGCCCTCAGGTCCAGCAAGAGAGAAATGGCAGTTGCCACGCGAGGTATGACTGCTTGTTCTGTGTAGTTTCTCCTGCACCAGGTTTTGCACATCGGAATTGTAGATCAATAGAAGACATGTTATATGCTAGAAGTACTAGTGTGATTGGTGAACTGCTGTTTATTATGGAAAATGGGTAAAAGAAAAAAAATGGGTCTCTACTGTTCCAGCCAAGACTGAACCAACTTGATTTCATCTGGCCCAATTTATTGCTATTCTGGTCATGCCTGATTTTTATTCATAAATTTGGCCTGTGAATATTCAACATACAAGTGGATAGCGGGAGTCAACCAATTGAGACTGGAAATCGGAAATTGTAATTTGCTGAAAGCAGGTCTTCACTATTGAAAATGCTTACTAACTTCACTAAGGATATAGAAATGAGTTCTTCTTTTTGGCATTCTGAGTCATCTGGACAAAACAACCAGGAAAATAAAAGGAAAAGACAACCATTATTCAGCTCTGGTCAGTACATGGACTTGCCTCTGAGCCTTATTAGATGCCAGTTGATTTCTCACAGATGAAGTTTTATCCCAGGCAATAATCTAAGAATAGCTGCCTTTACTCCCCATATTCTTCTAACATGATAAAGTAGGAGCAAGAATGTTCTTGTCAACCCTCATTTGTCTCAGTCACAAGGAGTTTTACAGGTAAACAAAACGAGAATATTAGATCATTCCATTCAGTAGTTTCACCTTTGGGAGAAAATTTCCATAAGAACTGCCCTAGTCTTCTCGCTCATGTTCTTCTGTAGATATTGTAAGCCATCTTTTTTTATTTGTCAGGTATTGAACGAGAGATAGCATCTCTTCAGTTGGAGGTATATTCCTGCTACTCGCTGATCGTGAATTGGCATGGGTATTTTTTTACTGAATCTTTTATCTGCTAATGAGCTTTTAGGAGAAAAAGTTGGTGGCAGAGATTAAGAAAACAGCCAAGACAGGCAATGAGGCAAGTTTTTCTTTTCCTATTAATTCTTGAACATTTGATAATTTAACTATTGTTTTTCCTTAGTGCTATACTAGATATACTTAGGATATATAGCTGGATCTTCTAATTATTGAGTTAAAAATAATAATTTTTACTTATTTTACTAATATAATTCAGGCTGTAAGTATCATTACTACTTAGCTCCAAAATTATATTTGGAAAGTATGATTCTCAATACACCAAGTGCACTCAACAAGAGGGACTTGTGTTTGATGTTCATGCTTTTAGTGGTCAAACTGCTTGCATGGAGCACTTTTCACTAATTACTTGAGAGGGTAGTTTCTACGCATCCTGCAAGTCTGAATGGTCAAACTGCTTGCCTGGAGCACATTCCTCTCTTTACTTGAGAGGGTAGTTTCTGTATTTACACATTCTGTAATTTCAAGTATGATTTGGAACTCATAGAGCTGGTTTCTGCTTTTAATCAGTCTGAAATTCTTATTGCACAAATTGAATCACTCAATATTTCCAAGGGAATAAATTACCCTTGGATTTGAAATATTGTTATTCCGGAGATTTATTGGCTGGCATGGCATTCACTGTAGGACTTGTGATATTGATGCACGTCTTGATAAAAAACTTTGACCTTTTGCCTTATCAATTTCTTTTAGTGTTTGGAATTTGATTTTAGATCAATATTTAACATTTGAACTATTCAAAACAAGCAAATATTGGTAGACATGCTTAGAGTGAGTATTTTCACGTCTAGATTGAATTTTGGCCCTCGGCTTGTGCTCCATACCTTTTGAAGTTCGAAAAGACTCAAAATGGACACAATTACAAGATTAAATGATTTGAAAGCATTAAAAGCATGAGATCCAGCATTAGGTTTGTATGCAAATCTTCAATTTGCTTGTTACTTAAAATTTCTACAAGTTCACGCTGAAAACGTCTTCAACGAACATTTCTTTCTGCATTTGGCAATTCAATATGACGAGAGAGAAAAGGAAATTGTTGAATGTTTAGATTAGTTTGCTTGTATAATTAGGAGATTTTTATGCTGGTATTTTCTTTTTCACCATTGATTACAATGAAACAAATCGTTGATTAATTTGTATGACCATCAAGGATAGGTGAATGCGATCCTTGCTCAAGCTATGGGGGCCACCAACAGCTTATGTGAAATGGAAAGCATTTTCACCATACCTTCTTTACAACTTTCCTCTTCTTCTTTTGTTGTTAACCGAGGTGTCCAGGCCGGCTTGCGCGCACCTCGATGTGTGCGAGGAAAGTTGTATCGAGGTGCGCACAAGCTGGCCCAGACACCTCGATACAACTTTCCTCTTTTATTTTGGCTATAAATAGAAAAATAATTCTTCTCCATGGGTTTGGATAGAGAAATTATTGAGCAACAGTATGATATGGTATTGTGTGATTTTAATGCTAAATATCCAATTGCCAGCATGTATGCCCTCTTCTCTAAATGGTTGGTCTGCAAGGTACATCATGGAACATGTGCCCTACTTTATGCTTTGTGCAGATGAGAAAGCTGTAATAACTAGTGATAATCTCTCTCTCTCTCTCTCTCTCTCTCTCTCTCTCTCTGTGGGAGTTTTTATTCTCTGTCTGCCTATCCATGTGCACTACTTTTACCTTTCTGCAGATGAGAAAGCTCTAATAACTTGTGATAATCTCTCCCTCTCTCTCTGGGCTTTCACGCTCTGTCTGCCTATCCCTGTGCCTGCTCAAAGCTGGCTGAATGTACTATGACTTTCTTTTTTGCTAACAATGTATTATGGCTTCAGAATGCAGAGAAAATGTGAGAACCTCTGTCAAATTAAGGTCATAAATTGCAAGATGCCAGAGTCTAGATATTGTACTTCTGGCAGAAATTGCTTCATGCTTTTACAGATGGCAAAGCTAATTAATCTAGATAACCTGTACTGTGGACTGTTGTCAAGTTCTCTCGTTGATTTGCAAGCTGGCTGCGTAGAGTCCACAGAGCTTCCCATGAGCTAATCTTTTTTTGCATTGGTCATCTTATTGATACTTTAATTTGTCTGTTTTGGTGAACAATCATCTCCATGTAACCAGGCAGCAACTAGAATTTTAGCTCGTCAACTTGTGCGTCTACGACAACAGATAACTAATCTGCAAGGAAGTCGTGCTCAAATCAGAGGGGTGGCGACTCATACTCAGGTAATAACTCTTGACCATCTCCTTACATATGATACAATAGTTGATGAGAATTTTCTTTTTAACATTTTAATCCTCTCTTATTTTCACATCCTTTAGGCATTACATGCCAGCACATCTATTTCTAATGGAATGAAAGGTGCAACAAAAGCAATGGTTGCAATGAATAAGGTATGCATATTAGTTGTCCATTAAATGGTATCATACTGCTATTAGAAGGTCCAACTACTAGATGTGCAGGCCATCTATACTGGCATTTTTTGAATGAAAAAAGTATTGGATTTTTACCATGTAAATATGCTGTGATCAAATGTCCAAGAAGTCTTGACTTTTGGATTTCTCCCTGAAAAGAAACTATGTATCAGTTAAGAGATTTTGATTTATTGTCCTTTTCCAGATGCATGATGAAATTTTCAAGATTTAATGCATATATTTTTTGAGATGTAATATGCCATGATTGAATGTCCAAGAAGTCTTGACTTTTGACATTTCTCTCAGAAAAGAAACTATGTATCAGTTGAGAGATTTTGATTTCTTCTCCTTTTCCAGATGCATGATGAAATTTTCAAGAGTTATTACATATATTTTTTCAGTTTCCCAGTATCAATTAATCTTTGTTTCCTCAAAACACAAAAGGACCTGTCTACTTGTTTGGACTGGTATTGAAATCTCCTGTTTGTACCTTCCAGCAAATGGTTCCTGCAAAACAAGCCAAAGTGATCAAAGAATTTCAGAAACAGTCAGCACAACTGGATATGACGGTAATCTTTTTTTCTCTTTTGCCTATTTATTGTTTCCTGTAACTTGCAGATGATGTTATCTGTCCTGAACAGTACATATTTTACTGCCATTCAATGAGCTGCAGCAGAGAAATTTTAAGGAATTCGGCACGGATCTGTGCATTCATGTCATTTTTTGGAGTGATTGTGGCATTTACTCCCAGCATGGATTTTGATCAAGTGAAATTTAAGCTTTTCAAGTGATGATTTTTGGATTTTATTTCCCTAAAATCTTAGCTTGTGTCCATATAGTTTCACAATAACTCGTTTGTTCTCATCTCTCTCCCAATAGATTGAGATGATGTCAGAATCTATCGATGAGACCTTAGACAAGGATGAGGCTGAAGAGGAAACAGAAGAGCTGACTAATCAGGTAAGTCAATTTTCTTTCACTGTCGCTCCTCTCAAAGCCTTTAGGTGGTCACTAATTTCACTTGTTTGCTTGTAGGTGCTTGATGAAATTGGTGTTGATATTGCTTCACAGGTTGGTCACTTCTAGACCATGTCCACAAACCTAAGCTCCTATATATCATTGCTTTGATATTCAAAGAACTCACTTCTTCCCTTCCTTTTTGTTCCTAACAGCTATCTTCAGCTCCCAAGGGCCGCATCTCATCAAAGAAAGTAGAGACTGTTGTGACTAGGTTAGTACTTTTTTTTCAAGATACTGTTTGTTATGAAGACACTCGCCTTGAAAGTACTAGTATGTTAAACTTTGCATTAGATGGTGTATATTATTTTTTGGTTTTCTTTTTTATCTATCCTCCCTCACGGAGCTAATGGGTACTCAAATTTGAAGATTGAATAATCTCTTCATTATTTTCTCCTCCTTCCTTTTTAAATGCTTGTTAGAGCTTGTGCCGGGCTTGTGCGATAAAGCTGGCACAAGCCTAACAAGAACACATAAATATAATTAAAAAATGACAGTTTCTGATTTTTCCTAATCAGTTATGCTAATCAGTACTAATCAATTTACTACACTGATTAGTATTAAGTGATGTGCCTGATTTCCCCTGAAGCAGAAGATGCATACTAACCAATTTAGATAGTTTTTAGCATGTCAACGTTCCTGTGTTATCACTTAATTTCTCTGACTACTTTATTGTCACGCAATGCAGTTCTGAATCTCCAGATGTGGAGGATCTGGAGAAGAGGTTGGCTTCTCTTCGGCGTATTTGATTCATGCATCAACCCTGCACAAAGTTTCTGTAAAGTTTCCCAAGACAAAGCGCGAGTCTTTAATTGATGTAGAGATGATCATCATAAAAACTAGACACTATAATCTGACTTCCCATGATTGGAAACTTTCCTGTGGCGTCGTTCATTCTAGAGATACAAGAATGCAAATGCTTGTAAGGGTTTTTTTTTTTACATGAGTTCACTGCCTCCATACTGTAAGATTGCTATTCAGCCTGGGACTGTCGATATGGGTTAGTCAGCAGTCTTCCTGCATCATCTCTAGCGTTTCCCACAGTATTGATGTAGGACTCTTCTGATATTCATTAGAAGTATCATTATTTATAATAATGTTGAAGCGCATATAATTACTAATGTCAGAAAAGGAAAAGAGAAGATGTGCCCATTATTAATTGGTTATTTCTATTGATGAAGTATCATTTCCTTATAAGCTTTAGATGTGTAGGTGCCCAATTTGTAAGCGTAGTAGAATTCTTGCATTAAGCAATTTGTTGTTTCGCAAAAATAATGATCTAACAATTATTTCTCTAAAAATTGTCGCTTATCTTATTCGAAATAATTAGTCAATAAAAAATACATATTGCGTGTGTTGATGATAGTTTCAACTATCAATAACAAATATTATATTTTGATAGGAGTATTTTCGTTCATTTATTTTCATAAACAGTACAGGTGACCAATTTTAGAAATATGTTTTCCAAATATTGTCTGTGGAACAAGTGGAGCCTAAGTCATCATTAACTCTATTTTACTTTATTTTGACAAAAGTAGATAACACCATTTAATTTTTTATAAAGAGTGTTGTAGTTAATAAGGATAGTTTGATTCATTTATCGTGTCAAGATTTCCAAAACATATTTCCATGAAAGGAGTTAGGGTTGTTTTTATGTTATTTAGAGTTGTTTGTCCATTGACCATAGGAAACACCAAAGAAAATCGTGGTCAAGCTGAACATAAAAAGCCCGTGTAAACTTAATATTTGGTTTGATGGGAATTCATGAGAGATGTAAAACAGATAAACTCAAAACCCTTTTGACGGTTTCAACTATTTACATAATTGCCACTAAGGCTATACTTTGTTGAAAAAACTTCGTTTTTTCATGCTTTCTTCTCATAAAAAGTAAAGCAAACATTTCCATCAAATACACATGATTGACACCAAATGTTTCAGGGAAAGACGCTCCAGAATCGGATGAAGGGCTCAAAAGACGCCAATCCCCGCAAAACACACATGCGAAGAAGTCTCCCCAGTGTGGTTCTGAGGGATTCTTCGACCCCCAAGTCGACTAGTTTTTATAGAAATTTTGGAAACTAACAGAATCTTAGCTTAATGAACGAGGTTTCTCTTACATGATAAGAATAGGGAAAATGATACAAATAATTCACGAATTTTAACAAAATGTGAAATCCGGTCCGAAACTTTTGATTTGACACAAATGGTTCATAAACTTTAGCCCAATGTGTAATCTAGTCCCTGAACTTTCAATTTGTTCAATATGATCCCTAAACTTTTGATAAATGCTCAAATTGGGCCTTGAATTATTTGATTATGTTCAATATAGTCATTTCTTTAAATTTAAGTTCAGGGACTACATTGAATATTTTCAAATAGTTGAGGGACTAGTTTGAACATGTACCAAAAGTTTATAGATTACATTGAATAAATTGAAAGTTCAAAAATTAGATTTGTACATTGAGATAAAGTTTAGGGACCATTGATGTTATATGAAAAATTTACGGATTGGATTGTACATTTGACCAAAATTTAAGAACTATTTATGTCATTATCCCTTCTATTTATACCTAAACTTCTGAGTGTTCTCCAAGCCAAGGTATTCAAGAATGAAATAGTAAGTTCAATCATGTTTTGAAATTCCCAGCAGATACACTTGTACGATAGCAATGTCTCGGGGCCTTTAGATGAGTCCAGACTTTCGGATGGGCTTTGGGCCTTCAATGTTTTGGGAGAGGGACTTTATATATTCTTTCTATTGTGTTCAATCTAACGCAATTATCATATAACCATGTGTATCTTAGGACTGTTCCACAACATTTGCTCCCTATTCTTGAGGTCAGAGCAGCCAAGTTCTAGACTTGAAAAATACTTTAGACACCCGAGTTTGTACCTAAGGTTTGACCAAGATTAACAAAAGATAGTACTTGTTTAGAAGTTCGATAAAATGAGAGGTTTCCAATTATATCCAATTTTTCCAAACTGAATGGCCAAATGAAAAACATTACATCTATTAATCAGAACTGCTCGATTGTAAAGGAAATTATTGATCGACAAATAAGAAAAATAATCAAATTAACTTCACACGAAAGACAAACTAAAGGAGATGAAAAGCTCCAGATTACAAAAACTCGTAGGGGCCAAAAAAGGGTGAGATTGCTCTTGGTCTTGGCTACAAATGCTCATCCGTGCTAAAAAAGAAAAGTGAAAATCCTCGGCACTCCAAAAGCTCAGCCGGACACGAAGAAATGAGAAACACTGGGCTAGAAAAGCTTCTAGGCATAAAAAAAAAAAAAGAGATGCTCGGATGTCTTGGGCTACAAAAGTTGCTTGTGTTAATCTTCTTTGACTCGTTACCATCGGGTAACGAGTAAGTTCTTGAGCTATCCGGGCTCGTCACCACAAGGACCAGTAGAAATAACGCCTTTAGAGTTCTTCCGCGTTAGGATTTGACCAGGTGCCTGCTGAATTCTTCCAATGAGGAAAATATTCTAAAGAGCTTTCTTCCTCTAAAGTGCCGGTTAAGACGTAATGGTTGCCGCTTGGAATTCTTCCAGCAGGCTAAAAGCTCTGAGGAGCTCTTCCTCCAGAGTGTCGAAAGTCGAACACAGTTATTTCGGTGTTCCTCCAACACAATGGACATTTTTCAGGGGTCCTCCTTTCATTTGACACTTGAAACTCTCTATACTTCCCCTGTTGATACTTTGATATACTTGATTTGCGCATTTGAATCGTATACTGTCATCCCATTGGCAAAATGCAATCTGATGGGTCTCCATACTTTTAATACTAAAAGAGCCTGAAGTGGCTTGCTGAGGTTCTCTTGATCCCTTTGCTGTTCTACTTGATGCTTGACAAGGCCATTTGTTTATCCTGAGTATCTCCTTTTTCACGTGTGGATTTGCAAGCTATTCTGCTAGCGATTTGGCTGGTCCTATCTTATTGGAAGGTCAACTATTAAATTTTGTTATTAGGGAAGGCTTCTCATGATAGTGTGGATACCTAAATTTTGATGACTTATTTAGACATTCATTGTATAAGGAAATTAGGGATTGACCCAGCCCCCAGACAAAAATTAAATAATTTGCATATGGTTTAGGAACATTCCGCATATAAGTTCATAAATTACATTTTAATCAGACATGTGGTGGATGGACTTCATTAAAAGTCCTGAACTTAATTAAATCATATGCACTGAGCCCATGAAAGACGGCACAACTCGGCCAAGCCCACTGCACTATGGCTGAAAATTGCATCACAAAAGGAGGGTTCTGAGTTTTGATTGAGTTGGGTTTAGCCCTTTAGAATATAAAAGGCTTTGAGATTAATTAGAATAAGCCCATAAATGTTAATCCTATTATTAGGAAAAAGCCCAATTTAGACCTAGGTTATCACTATATAAACACTCTTTGATCTTCACAATTATGGGGTCATTAATACAATGAGAGGCAGAATTTTAGAGAGAAATACATACAGAGATACGAATAAAAGAGAGCAAATGGACGGCCAAGCATCTTATGACCTCACGGCCGAGCCTCCTCACAGTTGCAACCTTGTGAGCTCACGACCATTCCACTCCTATAGCCGAACCCCTGCCTGCGACAACCACAACTCGGTCAAGTCATCAGCCACCGACCTCCAACGCCGCAGCCGAACCACAATCTCCTCTGGTGAAGTTGTTACACTACTCTCCTTGGTTTGTTGCCGGCTGTGTCGTCCTCAACCATTGCCTGCACCACCTCAAGATCCTGCACATTTGTTGCGACCAACAATGGCCGCGTGATCCCTTCATCCCTTCATCGAACTGCTTGACACATATAATGCAATAAACCCCTTCAGCGATCATTTTTATCTTGCAGGTTTTCCGGCAAATTACAATCGACAACTAGCTGCTAACTTGGCTGATCCGTCCCTCGACGAAACTACCTCCTTACCGTGACGGGTGCTGCTTCCTATTACTCCAGCCATTGACATGGATTACCTTGTTGTCGCTGCTCCTACCGCCATGACCAGCAACATATCAGTCCTTGTCGTGATCTACCAACAGCCCTTGCACCGCCGATTATCACCGAGAACCCCCCTTGTCATTGTCGATCCCTTGACTGTGAGCTTGCTCCGCTGCCAGTCAGCACCGTCAGTCCTAACCACAATCGATCCTCGAGTTGGAAACAGATCTTAGTATTAGGCGATTATCTAATGTTGATCTGAATTCCATATTTTGTTGCCTATTTCAACGATATTGTCATCTAATTTTGAATGTTTGAGATTCTAGCATATCACGATTAGGAAAATCTCTTTTCAAAACGTGCATATATAGGTGATTTAGACTCAAGGCATTGAGATAGGATTATGGACTGCACGGAAAATCAGTAACTTGATCTTTAGGCATGAAGATTGGGGTGTCAATTTTAGTTGTTTCCAAATCTGAGTTGATTGAACATCTTTGGTGATCTTATACTTATCTTTTGCAATTTATAATTTATCATGATAGAATGTTTTCCTTACGATTACATGATAGATTAGATCTATTTTTTTTTAAGATAAGATTGCATCCTAGGATAATATCTATATAATTAGGATAATTTTCCAAACTAATTTAGGATTTAATGTAAATTATTTCCTACGTTGAGTTAGATGACCTTTTTACTAATTATTAATTACAAACTTTAAAAAAATGAACATTTGCATGACATATATGATTAGTTGCATAAATTGCGTATTATCTTGCTATGTCATCATATCATGCCATGTAACTTGCCATATCATCATATATTGTCATGCAACATGCCATGTCATCATATATTGCCATGTTTTTTACATGTCACCATCTACTCCCTGTCATCGATTTCATGTCAGTAATTGCATGTTTAGGGTTATTTAATTAAAATGCATGCCATGTTGAATAGTTTGCTTTATCTTGACGTCATTAGAACTAGGTCTTGTAGGCATAATTTAGAGTTAGATTTGCATTACATTAATTGCATGCAGCTTGGTTTTCATAAATAAAAAATCCCTTGGAAGATTAAGTTAGAATTGCATAAACATTTACAAATCATGTTAGGCTAGGCATTCCATTTTGATAAATACTTTGTAAATATTTTGGAAATTAATCAATATGCCTTGCTTGCATTAATTAAGTTATTTAAATTCATCCTGTGTTCTAACAATTTATTTATTACTTTAGATTATTAAGTGTTATTTTCATTAATTGCACACCTATATGATTATCCATCACATGTTTATGCGCAGGTCTAAATTTAACCAAGTTGATTGGCAAATATTTTTGAATATACAAGAGTGAATGTACTGAAAGGATCTGAAAGTAATTTAGGACAATCAAATTCACAAATCCATAAAATATCTATGAGTATTCCCCTACACTTTGCTTTGTAATTGATCCACCTAATTAGTGACAATTTCGAGTTAAAATTAGTTTGCATGTTAAAATTGAACATAAGTTGCAAATTGGCGTGGACTTGGGAAAGCTCAAGCTAAATGTAAACTTAGTAATCCATTAGCAAACCCTTAAGATCTTGAAGGGAAGATCGCAACAAAGCACGATTTGAGACACACATGAAAGGAGTCTACTGTAAAGAAACTTATAAACTAAAACTATGTCGAGTCAATAATTTTGCCAGACCTGATATTTAAAGTCGAGGAGTAGAAATCACACTTTTTATAATAAATTGAAATTTCTCCACTTTAAAGCGTTAGTCCTTATGAGTAGAAAAGTTATAGGAATTTCTTGATCTTTGTCAGCAGTGTGAGATAGACATGCAATTCCGCGAATTTGAAGAAAAAGAGCACTAGGACTTGCACAAAAGAAACTTCATCTGCTTAGCTTAGTCTCTTAGTGGCATCGAGGTTATAGGCTTTGATCTTGATCTGAGATCACATCATGTACTTGCCCCGGTAAACTTTCTACTACCATGCTCAGCTCGATGAAGAACGTGAGATAAGACTGTTACTTCTACAACAACCAAGAGCTTCTATAAAAGCTCAAATTGTTCTTAACAGTGCAAACAAATGGCTCCTTAACTTCTGCCAAGTATCTGTTGTAACTTTTCTTCTCAGGCTTGCTAATTGGAGAAGATAATACGCCTGTTTGACCAAATATTCTCCACCTCTACTAGACGAGGGAATTTTGGTTGAATATCTCACAATGTCATTTTGTAAAGGTGCTTGACGGAGAGATTCTTTTAGAAATGAGATATTGATTGGTGAGTGTGCTTGATGATATTTTTTTTAGCTCACCGAGCATTGTTTTTTATGTACTTGTTGCACTTGCTCATAATTTTGCAACCTTTTGAAGCAACAAACACCACCGTATTCCCTTCTCTATAGTCACACTAAAGGGCCAATAGGGTGAATGATGACAGTACAAAACCCCAAAAAGAGCAATGGATTTTGCTTGTTATCTATGAAGCAATCCATTCAGGAACACTTGAAAAGTTGTTTGCCTGCTAACTATACTGTTAAATAGATGATGGAAGCCATGGACACTAGAAATCGCGTCTCACTAATGCCGAGAGTGAGACACATTTGCAAGGACTCTTCAACACAAGGTACAATGGTTCTGGTGGAGTTAGGGGTTATGTCCTCATGATGGTAGAATTACAGACAAAACTCATGGCTCTTAATGTTTCTATTCTTGACACATGCATTGTGCATCAAGCTCTAAACACCCCTCCTACTTGATTTTGGTATCATCAAAACTAATTATAATTCCCAAGATGAAACCTAGTCAGTTAATGACTTGATAGTTATGGTGATTGCAGAGGAAAAGCAACCAAATAAAGAAAAAGAACATATTACCCCGCATGTCTAGTTCCAGCAATAAAAAGATAAAAGATTCAAAAATCATACTCATAAATGAACTATCAGACCACTGATCATTCTTAGAATTTGGATTCTAAGAACGTATCATTTAAGAAAGATAGCGATATCTACTTCTTTTGTTAGAAGAAAGGTTATACAAAGAATGATTGTAATAAATATGAAACTCGGTTGTCCAAGTGTGAACATATAGGTAATGATTCTTTGGTATTGATTTATATCTAATCTATCTGAAGCTCAATTTAGTTAGTAGTGGTTAGATAGTAATGCAACTAATCATGTTGCATTTACCATACGAAGATTCATAAACTGAAGGAAGCCAAATCGGGATGAATCAAATCTCACTGTAAAAAACAAAAATGAAGTCAATGTGGTGTTCAAAGGAGATGTCATTTTAATACTAGACTCTAGTTTTAGAATGATAAAAAAATGAACATATTTATGTAGCTTCATTTGAACTTAGTTTCCATGTAATGTTTGGACATGCGTGTTTACTTTTTTGAGTTAAGAAAAAATGTTATTACTTTTTTTTAATTCAAATAAGGTTGGGTACTACAATATGTCCAATGTACTATATAGATTATGTCTAACTTCCACAGATATATACATTGCTTATACAACTAAAAAGCTTGTTTTCAAAAGACTTTTATCTAAAAAATAGTTTTACGCATTGTGGCATAAACGTTGTCACATTTCTAGGGAAAGGTGGATAGGCTAATAAAGATTAACATATCACCTTCTCTTAAAAGTGACCTAGAGACTTGTGTAAACTGTTGTAGAGGTAAAATGACTAAGATAAGGAAGAAAAGTACAATCTATAGTTCTGAACTATTAGAGGTCATTCACACTAATAATAATGGACCATATATGACAACATTGTGTAGAAATTTATATTTCATCATATTTATTGATGACAATTCTCAATATGGTTACCTATATTTAGTTGAATAAAAACAAATGTCTCTTGATAAGTTAAAGATTTTTTTAACTGAAGTCGAGAAATAGCTAAGAAAAGTCATAA
The DNA here is from genome assembly GCA_019926035.1 of Melaleuca alternifolia. Taxonomy (NCBI): domain Eukaryota; kingdom Viridiplantae; phylum Streptophyta; class Magnoliopsida; order Myrtales; family Myrtaceae; genus Melaleuca; species Melaleuca alternifolia. Next base: position 104,269 of record JAGKPW010002340.1, read on the forward strand.
ATGATATCAAATCAGACCTAGGTGGTGAGCATTATGGTAGGCATGGCAATGCTGGATAGCTTAAATTTGCCAAATACTTGAAGAATTATGAGATAGTAGCTTAGTTATTATGCCTGAGAATCCTACTCAAAATTATGTGACCGAAAAGGCATAATCGCATCCTTATGGGAATGATGAAAAGTATAATTAGTGAATTAATTTACCTGATTTCCTATAGGATAAAGCTTTAAAAACATCCATTTATGTTTTAAATCGAGTTACAGGAAAATTTTCCACTAACTCCTTTTGAGTTGTGAACATGATATAAACCTTGCTTGAATCATCTTAAGGTTTGGGGTTGTCTTATTAGTGAGGTTTTATGATTCTACATTAAGTGAGTTAGACTTCAGAACAACTTGGTATTACTTTGTGTCTTACCCAGATTATTCTAAGGGATATTGATTTTATAATCCCAATGGATTTACGAGAATTGTGGAATCACATAAGGAAAATTTTTTGGAACTTGATGGGGCCGAAGAGGAAAATTGCTCACAAACTATTGAGGATATGATCCGGTAGAGATCGCTATGTCATATTCTTTACCTGTACAGACAATTATAAAGCTTCCCATGCCACAAATTGAACATGTCGAGATTAAGGATCCTGTTGCTGAAATAGTTTCTGATGAAGTTCCTCAAACCTCTTAGACCCAAGACGAGATTCTAGTAGCTTCACCAGGAGATCCAATAGGGGAGAAGACTAGCTATTCCACCGGATTATATGATCTATCTATGAGAGCATGACTACGATATCCGTGGTGTGATTGATCGAATGATTTATACCTATTTCTTGTCCTCAAATGGATTTGTGGTTGAATGCAATGAAAGATGATATGCAGTCTATCAACACATAATGATGTACGAGAGCTTGTTGAATTGCCTGAAGGATACAAACCCATCGGCTACAAATGGTTACATAATATACCAAAAAAGATTTCACGGGAAAGATTGAGAAGTTTAAAGCCAAATTGGTAACCAATGACTTCACTTAGAGAGAGGGAATAAACTATGAAGTAACTTCTTCTCTCGTCTCTTCTAAAGACTATTTCAGAGTGATCATATCATTAGTAGCTCATTTTGATATGGAGTTATAATAGATGGAATTTAAAAATGCCTTTCTGAATGGAAACCTTGATATGACAGTTTATATGATAAAACCCAAAGGCTTTGTAGCGAATGATTCAAGTAGGCTTATGTGTAGACTAATAAAATTTATTTATGGTCTTAAGTAAGCTTCCAAACAATAGTATTTTAAAGTTTCATAGTGTTGCGGTTTCATTTGGTTTTGTTGAGAACATAGTAGATTGGTGTATATACTGCAAGGTCAATATGATGAAATTCATTTTTCTCGTACTCTAAGTCGACGATATATTGCTTACGAGTGGTGATCTTGCTTTACTACATGAGACAAAGCGGATATTATCGAGAAACTTAAACGTGAAAGACCTTGGTGAGGCGCCTTTTGTCTATGGCATTAAAATCTATAGGGATATTTCTAGTCGTGTGTTGGGTTTGTCCTAGAAAGCATATGTTACTCATAATCTGGAAAGATTTGATATGCGGCACTACAAGCCTGGAGTTGCTCTTGACTCTAAGGGTGTTATACTAAATTTGTCGTAATACTTTTGTATAACTATTGAGAAAATCCAAATGAATATTGTACCTTATGCTAGTACACTTGGAAGTATCATGTATGCTCAAATGTGTACTAGACCAAACACTGCTTTTGCAATTGGACTTCTAGGCAGATATCAATCAAATTCAGGAAACGATTACTAGATTGTTGTCAAAAAGTTTTGAGAAACTTATAGAGAACAATAGATTATATGATGATTTATAGACACATTCGAGACATGCAACTAGTAAGGTATTCAGATTTAGACTTTGCTAGCAATTAGGATGAATCGAAACCGACGTTAGGAAATATCTCTAAATTAGCAAGAGGTGCAGTATCATAGAAAAAAAAACTATGTCATCCTCTACAATGCAAGCGAAGTTTGTAGCATACTTTTTAGCTGCTACTCAGAATATTTGGCTTTGGAACCACATTAAGGAGTTGATCATATTTGATTTTATAGATGGACCCATATAGTTGTATTGTGACAATAATTTTACAGTGTCATTTATTAACTAGAGGTCTAAATACATGGTGCTCAAGTATTTGACCTTAAATGAAATGGTTCATAATGGTGATGTCAAATTAGAGCATGTTTTCACATATGATATAATTGCATATCCACTAACTAAAAGTCGTCGCCCTTATGTATTTGAACGACATATCATTAGCATGGGCTCATGAGTATCACGGGGTGCTATTGTTTAGTGGGAGTTACTTTTCAATTTTTGTTCTAATAAAGTTTACATATATGCTTGTTACATTTTGTAATATTTTGATATGTATAAACTATTTTACATTCAATAAATTATTTTTGAATGTATTGTTGTGTTATCAAATACATATATCTAGCAAAAATCTCGAAATATTATGTAAACCTTGAGTAAAGGCTAATAATGGCATTCAGTTATTGGCCATAAAAATATATCTTGTTACACATAAAGAAAAGTTAACTATAAAATAAGACATATATGGGTTCATTGGAACCATAAAAATATACATAGGTTCGGTAGAACCATGAGGACATGTATGGGTTTCTCTTATAGCGGCACATTTATGATGTCAAAGGGGATGATACATAAAGGTATAACTTTTATGAGGTGCTATCTATTTGTCACAAACCATATTTGTAACATTCTCTAGCCCCACATTGCCTAGGGAGTAAGCCTTGAGATGGCTTATATGTGGGAGGTCTATCATTAACCATCAACTACGCGTTTTCTCAAGTTGCGCGCTCGTGAGTTGCCGCCGAGGACCGCGAGGATGGTGGATCCAATGAAAAACAAAGCTGTGAGCTTGAGGCCGTAGCTGGGATGGCGGTGTGTCCAAGCTATTACGGTAGAGCCAAAGGGGACAATATTGTTGGTGGTGTGGTTGAGGAGGATGTTACATAATGATATCAGAGCCAACTCCTGATCTCATGTAGGGCCACAGAGGGGATGTTGTGCCATTGAGGGGGGGAATATGCAACGTTTCCTAGTCCCACATTGCCTAGGGAGTAAGCCTTGGGATGGATTATACGTGGGAGGTCCACCCTTGACCATCAACAACGTGTTTTCTCGAGTTGTGCGCTCGTGAGTTGCTGTCGAGGACCGCAAGAATGGCGGACTCAAGGAAAAACAAAGCCATGAGGTCGAGGCCGTAGCTAGGATGGCGGTGCATCCGCGCCAGTGCAATAGGGCCAAAGCGGACAATATTGTTGGTGGTGAGGCTGAGGAGGACATTACAATATTGAATCCATATCAGTGGAGGTAAAAATAATTGTGACCACAGAAGATTTTGTGTTGTGCCAATGCAATTACCGTACTGATTCAGTGTTTGAGAATTTATTGGATCAAATTGATTATTAAGAATAATCCATAGACTAACATAAAAATGCGTGAATTCATTTCAATTAATATAGCCCAAGTGGGAAAATATAAGAGTTTTTCTAATGTGGGTTAAATTTATTAATATTGTAATTAACCATTTTATGGGTTGGTCTAATAAGGTTGGATATAATGATTATGGATCCATTTAATATAGGCTTGACTGATGTAAGCCAAGTTGAGCCTGACTCGTAATGAAAATGCCTAACTAAAAATTCGATAAATAGAGGTCAAATCTTTCCTCTAACCTAGATTCCACAATCACTGGCATTGTGAGGGGCAGTCTCATTAAGCCAGTGATCCAGTGGTTAATATAGGAGAAATGCTTAAAATATGGATCGTCATTATTGCGCATCGAGAACGATGGATTCCAAATCAAGTAAGTAAATCAAAATTTTCTCCATTATAGTGTTTTATATTCTAACTATGGCGATTTTACTTAAAACCGTTGTCACGGCCTACACTTTAAAGACAGCTTATGTTTGGACCCTTTTGTTGTTGCCTTGCGAGATATAGAAGCTATGGGGTTCGATAGCACAACTTATAATTGGCAACTACTATGATTATGGGTTTTCTTTGAGAAATCAGAGATTGCACAATTGATGGCAATTAGCAAGTAGTTTAATACGACATCCGTAAGCTCCCACTACAAGACTAGAAGGAACACGTCTCAGTAGATCATGATGGTGCCCTCGACCATAACTCCAGAAAAGAAAATTGTTGCCTATCGGATGTCTGAAGAGTTCGGGTTTTGGCAATGTGAACGTCTGCACATCACTTGAAGAAAGTACATTTGGGTTTCTGGATGGTTGCTCTTTGATGTAAGATGTGCAGCAACATTACTCCTCGTCCTCGTCGGCCCCTCTGCATGATTACACCTGAATTTGCTCTTAGCTACATGTTGCCTTTAAATATCAAAAGCACAAATTACGTGACCAAAAGCTGTCTACATATTATGTTGGAGAATGTCCAAAATCTCAATTCATACGACTTGCATACTTGTTCAAAGAGTTAAGAATCCAGCAACCTGGGAACGCTGATGACTGAAACATGGACGGTATAGGAAGCTCCATAATGCACATTCTTCATTAGCTAATCATGTCATTCCCGAGTTTCCTTTTATGTGAGGTCATACATAGTTTGGTTGTACTTGTATTTCTTCAATCCTTTGAATAGACGTGGTCTCCAATCTAGAAGTTCGATAGTTATTCCTATAAGGAATACTTATTTCCACGATTAGGTGTAGGATTTTACAGAAGAAACCACTTGATTCTCGAGGTTACATTTGGGAATTGGTCGCGCATCCTCTAAAGACCAGCCATACTCGAGTGAGATAGTTCCTCAGTTAATTGATAATGAAGTGAATTTCGAGGAAAATGTTACGGAATGTCCAACTTTCTTTCTCTCCCTGCAGCGTTCACTCAACTGAACCACATTTAGATCTCGTCCGGATTTCAAACTTTGAACTGCTGATTGCCTTTTAGAGTTCCCGATGCGAAAATGGATATGTGGAGAAAAGTCGGGTTTGGAGCCGGGTCATAAAAGCGGTGGTTAGTCTAATTGTGTTCACAAATGGAGCCCATCCAATACTTCAAATGTTTATTTATCTGCTTTTGGGTAAAAAAATGTCGCTGCCAATTGCTGTTTCGATTAGTTCGCCTCATCCGCATTGTCAACACGTTATTGTCAGTTTGTTCTTTGTAAAAAAAAAAAAAACCTTCAGGTTAGTGATAAGGTCTTCTCATACAATGTTTGACTAAATGTACGATCCAACTTGTTAAATGAACGAATGGATCGATACCTTACGTCGGTTCATTTTAATGAATGAATGTTCAATAACAATGAGTGAATCAATGCAACAAGAAGTCTACAAACTTTTCCTTTTTTCCTTAAGCTAATTTATAATCTGGAAAAGTTTTCTGATATTTGTTGGCACGCACAAGGCGAGAGAACATGGTCGGTTTTTTCGCTTGGGTATATGTTACTGTGCATAGCCAGGTCAAGAAAAGGATCTTTCCAATGGCACGATGATCTCGAGTCCAAGTCCATGCAAGAAGTTCCACACACACACACAGATTGCTTACTGCTTTATCACCTGAGAACAGTAGGTTATGAGAAAGCCACTGTTAATCCCGTCGTCCTTCTCAACATTGAAAAAGTTCCTGGCTCATAAGTTGGCAATATGTGCTAGCATGTACGTCTTGTAGTTAATCATGTGAAAATCTCCTTATGTAGTCACATATACTGATCACAGTATATATGTTTATCGATTAAATGTCAAATATATTAATCATGTCATCAAAGTATAACCTATGTTGACATATACTCTTATTTTCCTATTGACCCGATAACTATTCTGACCAGCACTTAGATTAATTTGAGTTTTTCTAACCCAACTCATGTGTCACAATGACCATTTATGGAGATTCGTATATAATCTATTAAGTTATGAGCAAAAGATGCAAAATATCATACCAACATGGTTTATCAATTTTAGGGAGCGAGTATCGCTATAGTTTTTCCTTTATAACAACAACAAATTTAAGATGCAGTTCTTGCTTGCTTACTTTCTTCTTATTTTGGTCGCTCATGTTGCTTTGCCACCAGGAAACAAAGACCTGATTGGTCGACCCCGAACAAAGGCGAGTCTTTCACTGCAGGCAGTAACTTGGACCGACCAATCGCATGAATTTCGTCAATTTGACCACCCGATAATGTTAATTAGCCACAAGCAGAAACTTTATTATCCGAAATGGATGTGTCTCACTCCGTATTTTCATTCTGGCCTAGAAAATCTGCCGTCTCCAATTGCAATTTTCTCGGGAAAATGTGACGTTGTCGTTTTACCAGCTCTTGATCATTCGTACTCATTGATCATCCCACCCGTTATATTCGCCATGGCAATGTGCCAATCGTATCTCCTGACCATTCGTATCACTCGATCGAGTGGTTCAGCCAATTCTTTTAACAGCATGCCCTCGAACAGCTAGGGACGCATTGACTTAGCCAAACTGCACCCTCTTCCTGCTTAGCTCCTTATTCGTGTTGTTTGACCTCTTTGTCTTGGGAGAAAACGAAACCAGCATCTTACTTGCATACGGCCATTTCTTGATTGTTCATTCTATTTCTCAACTAAATACGTGGCTTAAGGCATATATTTACTTCTATTATTATTATTAAATGTATCTACAATAGAACTAACTAAGCAGCAGTTTTATTTTATTTTTGTACTTTTTTAGCTGTAGGAACTTGAGCTCGAATAATGAAAATTGGGTCAGTCTAGCGGAGTAAAATGTGTGGTCAAGTCTGGCTTGAGTTAGGTAAAAATGGTCTAATCCCTGTTGACTCATTTTATATAATACAATTTTAACGACTCATACCCGATCTGATCCATATTATTAAAGTACTTTCATATTTAACTAAATTTAGAAAATTTTTATTTTTTATGATTTTTTTAAAACATATTGTTAAAACACTTTCATGCAGCACATTTTAGTTGACAATTTTTTATTTTTTTTAATTATAATTATTTTTATGTTTTAAAAAAATAAAAATTCCTTGAATTTAATGCTTTACCTGGTGATTGCAGTCAACCAAGGGTTGAAGACCTGGAGCTGATGATATTGATGGACCTTCTCGGCTTCACTTCTTAATAATCCGTATTACCAAGATGCTTTGGGTGACTTCGGGGCCTATGTTGCAATTGCAAACAGACTTGATCGCCTACACAAGGATGCTTGTATAGGCTTCCATTCTTGGAAGGAAACGGCGAAGGAAGGTACAAAATTGAGATCCATTCTCCACCTGAAAACTCAAATCCAATTTTTATGTGGTTATCTGTAGCCTGTTGTCAAGCTAGTGTCATCCAACGCAAATTTCTGACGCTACCGCAACATGGTGGTGAGGCAATTGGCTGGAATATATTAAGAAACGGTCGTTTGGTAATTGTCAATATTATTTGAAATTGAAATGTTATTAGACCTCCGACAACAATCAGTCAAGACATGCATTGGGACAAAGTTCTAGCTTAGTAATGCCAAATGCTTGAAATGCTGCGTCCATGCTTGAATATGCTGACTAAAGGACCATAAAGAGCAGTTTATGAGCTTTCAGACAAGGTCAAGCAGGTCTGACCTGCACCTACTTTGTCTTTTTTTCTTCTTTTTTTTCTTGGTCAAAGCAGGAAAGCAGGGTATAAAAACATACCTTGAGTGATGATTGACAATTCATCGGTTTTAAAGAGCCTAAATTTGATTCCATACCCATTGGTTAAAGAGACCTCATTCCGGCTGTTTAAATAAATACAGATATTGGCGAAACATATAAACCTCCAGATGCATTCACTTCCACTTTTCAGAATGTTGTTGTTGGATCTATATCAGGAAGAAGGTGTGAATTAAGATAATGCAGAATCTTGGTGATGCATATTGAACATGGTTTTTAGAGGGGAACGTGAACTGGTGTTGCTGGAATAGCATTTTTGGATGCAATCCGGACACGTAAGCATGGTACAGATTCTACTTGTGGGTGCGGATGGACCAGGACCCAAGAAATCCATTGCACAAGGACTTTCAGTCCTGTGACTTCGTTCATGCTGGAAACTGCAAGTTGGTCTTCAACCATCAGTTGGTGTTTATTGTGGTCTCTGTTTTCGTCTCTCTCTTTCTCGACTGTTACTGGCTCTCCAGTGGATGTATGGCTTGAAACATGATTTGGATGCTTCAACCCATAGTCTTGTCATGAAGAGTTGGCCATTGCCGAGTAGGCCCTTCTCGAAATTTGTGATGTTTTGGTGCTGGCTATAAGCTAATTAATCAAGACCCAGTCATCACTGGTGTTTTTAGGAAGCACACGCCAAAATATGGAAGTGAATCGTTCCTTGTGCGGGACATTTGTCGATGCATCCAATGCACATATGTTTGATAAGCATCATCAGACCGGACACTGTTATCAGAGTTTGTCCAAAAGAAGATTGCTTCTCTTGCAACGAGCCATTTGAATTTTCCATCAGAGCTTTCACTGAGTAAACTCCAATGCCATGCTCATGGCTTTTTATACTGCATGCTGGGAGCTATGATTGGCACTATCAACTCAAGACTCCATTTTAAAGCAAATCCTGGCTCCGAAAACCGCGGTTGTCAATAAGAGGATCTTACAATGCCTCCTTGGGCTTTCACAAATCTTTTTAAAGTCCTCATGTTGACACAAGAATAAACTTAGGGCTTGTTTGGCAACATTTCTATTCCAAGGAGGAACAATTTGTGAACAAATTGTATGTCTACTCCATGGAACAATTTTTTAGTAAAATAGAGAGTTTGGTAAAAGTATTCTTGAAATAGAAAAAAAAAATAGAAACGTGTTTGGTAAAATTGAACGATGATTTATTTTTTTTTCGGCTTTTTCTTTTTTGTCATGGTGTCCGGCGGGGGTGGGGGTGGCCGGCCAAAGGTTGAAGGGCAAGAGAGAAAAAAAGAAAAAGTGTTTTTTTACAAAATGTTCAAAAACAAGAAACAAGTTTTTCTTGTTTCTTTTTTTTGGTCCAAATGTGTTCCCAGGAACAAAAAAACATATCTTTTGTTCATAGGAACAAAAGTGTAAACAAACATGTTTCTGTTTTTTTTTTATTCCGATGAACAAAAAAACAGAAATAAGCTTGTTTTTAAACATTGCCAAACAGGCCTTAGTGAATTGTAAAATGAATGGATCACTGAAACAATACACAAACTGCAATTTGTATTAGTTTGGAACATTAGACCACAGTACCTCTATGCTCTAATGCATCTGGCTAGTGTAACTAAGTTGTTGCCTTTAAAGAATGGACAGCTCTATAGATTGGTTTGTCCATGTTAGCGGGAGCTCGGGGGTCAAGTTATGGATGGGGGCTATCTATCAAAATGCTTAGTAATTATTAACATAGAAAAGTGAGGTAAAGGGATATTAATATTCAAATAGAGAAATAACTGGATGATAGCTCCACCGGTCATACAAGAGTGACGAGGATTGACGGGATTGGATCCCCTGCCCTAGTTTGTACTAGGGTAGGGGTGACCAGCTTTTGCCCCTAGTCGTCCGATTGGTCGGATGGCTAGGGGCAAAAAGGAACTTTTTCGAAAAATGGAAAAAACGAAAAAGCCCCCTATTTAGTGGGAGCCATCCGATCTGAAATCCAAGGGCTCCTAAGGTCGGTCACCTGCCTTCAGGGCAGGTAATTCGGATCCGGGATCTACAACTTGTTTAAAAATAGAAACGGTGTCACTTCTTTATTGATTTCTACTTTCTAGGGTTGTAGCAAGAAAGAAAAGAAAATCACAGACCTAATGAATTTATGGCCATAGATCACAAACTTAATTGCGAAAAAAGATTTAGGAGAGCTTCCATTGACTCATCAAATTTATTAATTTTAATGTCTTGCGCGAGTTAAAATCGATAAAAGTCCAAATCTTAATAATTACAAACTTACTAATTTTAAATGTTTCTACTTTGAGTTCCGATGCAACTAAAGGCTAATTGTTCTAATAATAGAAACATCTAATCTACATAATTTAGAGCATTGATAAATTCAGCTTAAGCCATTGCAGTCCAACTAAACTTGGAAATCCAAATCATTGTCTCGTGACTAGCCACAAAGTGAGATTTACTCAAAAATTTTAAAGTATATTGACTTTTTTCGACATGCTAACCAACTTTCAATTCAAAATTATTTGACTATTATGCATCGTGTCTAATTTCAACAAAGGCGAGAAAGAGACTTATTTGCGATGTGCCTTTTTTCACTTGTTCAGTAAAAATACATGTATGGTCTTCTAATTTGACTTTTATCAGGTGAAAATGTTTTCCTGAGGACGCTCCAAAAGAATTAAGTTTTACATTTAAGTGTCATATTTCCTTCTTGTGGGTTTCTCTTTTATTTATAAGTACAAAGAACAATGTTTTAAAATTCATTTTCTTCTTCAAATTTGAGGAAGAAATGAATGGTGGAAATCGCTTCGTCACTCCACTAAAGGTGACAGCCACCACACAATCATGCTGTATTTTGTCCAATAACTAAGAATTTCGTATCAATATTCTTTTCCAAATTCTGATCCATATCTATCCATCTATAGTTGCCTTTATCGTTTGCAAGATAATCTTTGGTAAAACAGGCAAGTTTATTTAGAGGGAGTAACAGCGCCGTTATCTTAGTATCATTCTTTCGAATGCATCAGAGTAACTTATAACATGCTTAATAACATGATTGGGCAATAATGGAATCACCAATTACTTTCTCTCATTCCCCTTTTTCTCTTTTTGGGTAAGTACAAAGAACAATGTATTAAAACTCCTTTTGTCCTTCAAACCGAAGAGGGAAAAATAAGTGGCAGAAACAACTCCGTCACTCCAACGAATGTGGCGGAGCCATAAACATCACATAAATCATTTCTCATCATCCAATAACTAGTAATTATGTGTCGCGATTTTTTTTTCCCCAAATTTGCGCCATGTCTATCTTATCCGGTTGGTGATATCAATTGAAAGGTAATAATTCGAGGGAAAAATTGCAATCTTATCCACGGAGGGAGGAAGTAACGATGTCGTTGCCTTAGTATCATTATTTCTTCAACATGCTTAACAACGTGATTAGTGACTTACTATATGCGTTGTCTCATTGGTAATATTACAAGTGAATTAGTATATGTGGGACGCGCCAAAGCAGGGTTCTGTATATTTCTAGATCAATAAGTTTTCATTCGATCAAAGAATATTTCAAAGATCCAGCAGAGGAATTGGTCACAGGCTCACGGCCAGTTCTCATGGGCACGCAAGAGAGACGTTGCTCGTGGGCACGACAGCGTGGAATTGGCCCAAAATACTACGAAGGAAGAGTCGCGAATAACAGAGAAGCGATTGGGTTTGGGTTGTGTGTTAGAGGGGAAGACTTGGGTGTCGGGTCTCCCTTCTGACTTTGGTTGGTTGGTCTCTCGTGAGATTTCCGTTAAAACTGCGTGCCTTCGGGCGGGTTCCTTCCTTGTGCCTTGACCATTCCCTTCACTCAATCACTTTTCTCTCTTCTCTCTCTCTGTCTCTGTCCCTGTCTCTCTCTCTCTCTCTCTCTCTCTCTCTCTCTCTGTGAGAGGCTTCGAAGAACGTAACAGATAAATCTGAAGAAAACAAGATTCAAAACTTCCCCAGTTTAGAGAAGGAGTCGTTGTCCTACCAAAATTCGTTCTGTTATCACTCCTCCTTCCCTTTCTGGATTACCCACTTGGAAACAAGAGATCAGAGGCAGTTCTTTTTTCTTTCCTTTTTCTTTTTGGAAGTTTCAGAACGAGGAAAAAAAAAGGGTTTATTAGGGAGAAAAGAAAGAAATAAAGGGCAGATATAACAACACGAGGGCCCGACAAATTCGTGTGCCTCCCTAGGATACACGCCTTTCTTGAAGGTACCCTCTTTGCTCTATATGGTTTTGATTGATTGATGAAATCTTCTGCACTCGTCGTTGTCTTGTTCAATCTGTGGCTGTTGTTTTTGTCTCCAATCTCTGCTGATTGTATGGTCTGTTGAGGTTTTCCTTTTGTCAACATTTGTTCAACTCATGTAGGGTTGCCAGTTCAATTGATGCTAATCAAATGTCTTTACGTTCAGTATCTCTTCATATTATTCAAAAAAAAAAAAATTACCCTTTTGTTTTCTGTGAATTTGATTGTCTGTTTGCTAGTTTTTTGTAATTTAGAATGTTATGACTCCTGTATTCTGTTTTGATTCTAGGGTTTCATGTCCTCTAATGTCTGATTTATTCAATTGGAGAAGGAATAGTTTTCAGACGCTCGTTTGTGCTGTTCCTTTGGCAAAGGTCCTTAATTGCTCCTGGCATGAGCAACAAGATTCTCTCGTGCTGGAAAGCTAGTTGAAGTTCAGAGTTGTTGCAAGTTAAAGGCACGGTTTGAGTCTGCAATAGAATCTCATCCTAAAGAGGTCAGATTTCACAATATTGTCGGTGGATTTGTTCGTGGTTCATGTACTGTACATCAGGATTTCATTTTGCTTGTCTTCTCTAATAAATTTGCGATTTCTTTATAATTGATCTTTTCCATTATACTGCTATCACATATGTTGCAGTCATTAATAGATCCTTCTAACCCCTACTTTTGAAGCCCTCAAATTCTGATCTATGTTATCACGGGATTCGATACTGTTTCAACTCTGTGGTTATGGTGTCCTTGTTACTTGATTCTTTAGATTTGTTTTTTGATTGTCTTCCTCAAATTATTTCTTGATAATCTATGTTTGTGGTCAACTTCTAAGTATCTCTTCTTCGAGATTCATTAAATCTTTCTTGGATCATTTCAATAAATTTCTAACTGCCAATGCTTCTTGTCTAGCATGGTTCGATTTGACCTTTTAGTGAAAACATATTTGACCGTGATGGTCTTAAAGATCACAGTTTCAATTCGAGACCTTACAGTGACGACAAAAAAAATTGAACATCCAGAACTGCATAAAAAAGATTTGTAGCTCATTTTCTTGTTCATTTATTTTCATCTTGTCTTGGATTTTGGAGCAAATCCATCAATCATGAGTGAAGCAATGAAAGATTTTTTATTCAAAATTGTGGATTATTGAGATGAAAAGAGGTTGCATGACCATTCTGCAATACACCTATTGCAGATGTCAGCGAGGTGGGATCCTGCTGAAGCTTGCCGACCTATCATTGATAATGCTCCTGTATTTTACCCAACTGCAGAGGTAATTCCTCGTTTATCTTGGCCATCTGAGTATCATGTCTATATGGTTGGCATTGGAGATCACAGTACCATGTTCTTAGTGTCATTAATAGTGTGAAAACTTTGTTTACACTTACAAATGATCATCAGGAATTTGAAGATACACTTGCATACATATCAAAGATACGTCATCAAGCAAAGTCATATGGCATATGCCGGATAGTCCCACCAGCTTCGTGGATTCCTCCCTGCCGTCTTAAGGAAAAAGACATATGGGAACATTCAAAATTCTCCACTAGAATCCAGCAAATTGATTTGCTCCAAAATAGGGAACCCATGAGAAAAAAAAGAATCCGGAAGAGGAAGAGGAAGAGGCACTCCAGAAGAGGGACTCGCAAAGCGAGTGCCAACTCTGAGTTGGAACCTAATTCTGCTTCAGACTGTGATGAGAAGTTTGGCTTCCAGACTGGACCCGATTTCACACTTGCAGATTTCGAAAAACATGCTGCTGACTTCAAAGAATGTTATTTTGGAATTAAGGATGCTAAGAGTGATCAAAGAACTAATGTGCTGACTGAGTCAAACAAAAGATGGGAGCCCTCTGTAGAGGATATTGAGGGAGAATACTGGCGGATAGTAGAGCAAGCGACGGATGAGGTTGAGGTATGGAATGAGATTTTCATCACTTCCTTTTACTGCTTGATCATGGATTTTCTTGAGGTAAGAACTGATGTTGGTGTATCATTTATTATGCCACAGATATATTATGGGGCTGATTTGGAAGCAGGTGCATTTGGAAGTGGATTTCCCAAAGCAGCTTCCACTGCAAATGTAGGCAGCTCAGATCAGTATGTACAGTCAGGATGGAACCTGAATAACTTCCCACGCTTGTCAGGCTCAGTGCTATCTTTTGAGGAAAGTGACATATCAGGGGTTTTAGTGCCATGGCTTTATGTTGGAATGTGCTTTTCCTCATTTTGTTGGGTATGTCCTGATGCCCAATCAAGAGTATATACTCTTTTCTTCCTTCTTTGGTCTTTAGCTTGTTATTCTCTGTGTGCCACATTGTTTAACTTACTTGGAAAGTGCATGCAATTGTTTTATGAAGTGGTTTTGACATATACATGGCCATGGACTGGCATAATTTTACACATCGGGAAATATCTGATCTTATAATGAGGCATTACAACACTGTTATCTCAGTGGTCACCACACTATTATTACTGAAGAGTGAGGTGGAGTTTTTTCTGCCTCAGAAAATTCCATTTCTTGTATATTTTGTGAAGTCATCCGTATTCTTATATGGTGTAATGATTGGATTTACACCCAGAGCTCATTGAATTTAATTGGTCATTCTTTTCATTGGACATATCTCCCCTTAAGAGATTCCTTTTTTTTTAGGACATTGAAGCATGGACATGACTTTTACTTTCTTTTACAAATTGATAAAATCATGAAACAAGGTAATGATGTAGGTAGGAAGTAAAACTTGACAATGTGCAGAGTCTGGGTGGTCAGTGATTGTTACTTAGAATAAAAATGACTTTCTATAATATTGATTGGTGATTTTGAGGGTTTGGATCTATCTGAGGAAAAGCTGGTGTAAACCCAACTTGAGGATAAAATGAGACAGAAAAAACTCATCTGAGTTGGTTTAAATGCATGAGCTAGCAACTTTAAGTGGCTTTTTTGAAATTCGACTTTAAAATAGCATAGGCTAATGGAATACTTAATCGGAATTAGGCAGAAGTTTCAAAGAAAATTGTCGTTATGGATCTTGATCTTGTTGAAGACTCTTTTACCAAACCGACAATGTCATAAGAGAATCCATGTAGCTGACCATACTAAGTGGGAAGATGTTGGTAGTTGTTCTGTTGGTACATCCTTGGCCTTATCACTTTTTCATAAGGATTTCTCTGTCGATTATATCTGGCTTCACTATGTAAATATTCTCGATATTGAAGTGTACTGCCAATCTTTTGGTGCAAAATTTAACAAGCTGCTTTGCTCATTTAAAAGAGGAGCCCTTTTTTGGGACTTTTGAAAGTCTTTTGAGAAAAGGGCTTTGTTTTACCAGAGATTCACCATTCTGTCAAGCGACTGAATGATAATATCGCATATTTAATTTTAGGCAGACTGATGCAGCCATGAAATGCTTCTTTTAAGAGCTGATTCTGTGTTTGCTATTTAAATGGTGGGATTACAGAATCGACAGATTTGTACTGGTTCTGTTCGTGTCTTATTTCTAGAAATTATTCTTTCTTGGTCTGTATAGTAGCCTTCTTTTTGTGCTATTTTACTTTACTGAAATTACAGAATTTGATGCTTTCATACTTGTCCTGATCCTGGCTGACCTATATAAATTCTTGTTTCTTGCTTCATTTAGTTATTCTTATTAAAGGATGACTACTGCATAGTTGCTGCCTTTTTCGAGTTCATACTCTCTGAAGCTGTCAGTGATATTTCTTTCTCCCCAACTTTTACTGAACAGCATGTTGAAGACCACCACCTCTATTCTCTTAACTACCTCCACTTTGGTGATGCAAAAGTATGGTATGGAGTACCTGGAAGCAGTGCTTCCATGCTGGAGAAAACTATGAAAAGACATCTACCAGATTTGTTTAAAGAGCAACCAGATTTACTGAATGAATTGGTAAGCAGTTTCTTTTCTTTTCTATATAATTTGGGGTCAACTGTAGTGGCTTAATAGGGTTTATGCGCTACAAGTAATACCATACGGTTTATCTCTTGTTTCTATCTTTTAGTTTGTTTTAAGGATATGCTTAAGCACTTGCTAGCGTGGAAATAGTCTGGCCTATCTTTCGTTACTTCCATCTACTGTCATGGGTAGTGCATCTCTTGTTTCTATCTTTTAGTTTCTTTTACAAATATGCTTAAGCACTTGCTAGCATGAAAATAGTCTTGCCTATCTTTTGTTACTTCCATCTACTGTCGTGGGTAGTGCAGTGAGCTTTTCTGATAGTATAGAGTAACTTTTAATTTGTTTTCCCAACATTAATTGCCTGTTCTGATTTCTATGTCTAAGCAGGTCACGCAGCTATCTCCGTCCATTTTAAAGAATGAAGGAGTACCAGTATATCGTGTTGTTCAGCGGGCTGGGGACTTTGTTCTTACTTTTCCGAGAGCTTACCATGCCGGGTTCAATTGTGGGTTTAACTGCGCAGAAGCAGTGAACGTTGCTCCCGTTGACTGGTTAGGGCATGGACAAAATGCAGTGGAGCTTTATAGCAAACAGCATCGCAAAACATCAATATCTCATGACAAGCTGCTGTTTAGATCAGCTAGGGCAGCTGTGCAAGCTCTTTGGGAACAATCAGTGTTAAAGGAGACTCCAGCGAATCTGAAGTGGAGCACTGTTTGTGGGAAAGAAGGGGTTCTTACCCGAGCTGTAAAGGTTCTCTCTCTCTCTCTCTCTCTCTCTCTCTCTCTCTCTCTGGATTGGCTACTTAGAGCCTCTTCTTTGTTTTTTTTTGCAATACTTTATCCGACCTTGTATCCTTTGATTTACGTGTGGATGTGTCCTTACAGGTGGATTGATTCTCATGTGCTTGTTTGTTTCCCTTGTTTTTCTCTTTTCACAGACAAGAGTGGAGATGGAGGAAGAACGAGTAAAGTCCCTTACAAATTGTGTGAAATTGCAAAAAATGGAGGCAGACTTTGATAGGAATGATGAGAGAGAGTGTTTTACATGCTTTTATGACTTGCATTTATCTGCCATCAGCTGCAAGTGCTCCCCTGAACGATATGCGTGTCTCAGACATGCAGATTTTTCTTGCTCTTGTGAAGGAGACGATAAGTATGTCCTCCTGCGCTATACCATGTATGAACTTAAGAGGTTGACTGAAGCTTTGGAAGGTGGATCAGATGCTATGCTAGAATGGGAAGCAAAAGACCATGAATGGGTTTCTGTTACTGGCACTGGAGCTAAGCTGGGTATTGATAGGCATGTAAGTGGAATTAGGAGCTCTGAACCCAAGGAAAGTTCACCATGTTCCATGAAAGTAGTATTATTGGAGACCCAGCAAGATAGTCTGAACCTGAGAGCATCTCCCATGAAATGTGAAGATAGTGAGAAGCACAATAAAGTTCTTTCAAGGAATGATGATGATAACTGTAATCACAGCTTTGATTTGAACATTGGCATTAGGCCTGATGAAGGAGAGAACAACACTCAGGAAATCACTGGCGATATCAGAAGTTTGGAGGATACATGTGTATCGGTTTGTTTGGAGGAGAGAAAAGCCATCACGCATGCAATCAAAAGATCATTGGATATGCAGCTTCTTGAAAATTCCAAGTCGTCAGTAGCATGTGCAATTTCTAAGAGCAATCTTACAATATCTGCCATGAATAATCGGAACACAAGCTCGGATGGTGATTGCAAATTATTTGGGGTTAATCTTTTCTTTCCCGATCAACATCCTGCTGTTTGCTCCAGCAATTTGCTCACCACTAAACCCGTGGATAGTTCAGGAGTGAAGCACTCTAGTTGTCCCATTAAGGAGTTTACAGCTTGTGTTGAGCCCATTAATTTCGGTTCCATTGTAGCTGGAAAATGTTGGTGCTCAAAAAAGGCTATTTTCCCCAAAGGTACACTAGAACTGCGAAAAGTTCCAAGAAAGCATTACCCTACTCTCTTTTTTTCCTTCAAATGACTTATTTTTAATAATCTTCAATTGTTGACTTTCTTGCAGGATATAAAAGTCGTGTTGATTTCTTCAGTGTGCTAAACCCTGGAAAGATTTGTGGCTATATATCAGAAATCATGGATGCAGGGCTACTTGGCCCTCTTTTTAAGGTTTGTTTTTGTTAGAGTAATTAAATATTGGCCCTCTTTTAAGCTGTTAGATAAACGCGGGGATTAATATTTAATTACTTAACAGTTTTCTATCAACTTTTAAAAGGAGAATTTTACCAGTGCCACTTGTTCATTACCTACTGTCAATCTGTTGCATGGGACGATTCTGTCAATCTATTTTATGGGATGATTGATGGAATAGACAGCATAGATGCGCCTGTCAGAAATTCTGCTGTCTATATCTATTAAATAAAAGGTTGAAGATATGTTTTGGACCTTTTCTTGCTTAATGACAATGTTCTTTGATCATCAGCTGGAAATTTTCCCATCAAAATAGCCCTATCCCTGCTTATGATGTATAAGAATACCTTTTGATTGAAGCTAGAAATTTGTTTTGCCTTTTCTCCAAGTGTTAGCCCATCTGTAAGGATATCTCACTAAAGTCACTCTAATTGGAAATCAAATGAATTATTAGTATAACATTGGAAGGAGTAGATTGTTGGGCATCCCCAAGTGTTAAGGAACTTTTTCATAATCACAGGTTTACTTAGATCATCATTGTACATTAGAAAATAGCATGTTCTTATCACAAAGCATTCGATATCACTGTCTACGCATTTTTTGCATTCCTTTTTGTTTAATGTCCATATTCTCGGTCTTCTTCTGTGAATTTCAGGTCACCCTGGAAGAATGTCCAAGTGTAACCTTTGCTGATGCTTCAGCAGAGAAGTGCTGGGAATTGGTAGTGCAACGCCTTAACCAAGAAATTATTCAACAGAGCAGCTTAGGTGCGCAAGGACAGTTTCCTCCTTTTCACATGCAGAGTGTCAATGGCCTTGAAATGTTTGGGTTTCTTTCCCCAAATATCATCCAGGTAACACAATCTAAGAGGATTTTAAAAAGAATTTAGTTTTTCCTGTGGGAAGACTTAACAACTCCATTTATGATTCACTTGACATTTGGTACCTTGGGCTCTATCTGCCAATTGGGATTTTCTTTGACAAGACGTGGTGCTTGAAGCATTATTACAAATCCACGTAGCTTTGAGGATAAGCATATCGTTGCACCAACCAGCTGTCCTTCATGAGGCCTCTCTTATTTTTTGGCAGCAATTATTGAACATTTTTCCAGTGATACTACTGAGGATTCTCATATTTTGCATTCACAGCTGTAATTTATGGGACTTTAGTTTATGGTACTTAAATAAGCAAAGTTTAACTTGTGATAGCAGAATCGTTAATTTTCTTTCTAGTCATGTCATTAGTCGTGTCTCTCTTAGGATATAGACTGCCCTTGGGATGCTTAAATCAAGCAAAAAGTAACGTTTGCAGTTTCAAATTCATTGCTTACCTCATGTTATTTGCAATCAATACTTTGAAAATCAGAATGTTTCTTATCAAAGACTTAATTCCTTGGGGGCACCTTTTAATAATACTATTTTCTTATACAATATATACTAACTATGCGATTTCCTATATGTTAATATAGTAATGAAATGGAAGGCAATGCTAAAGATAGTAATTGGCATTTGAGTTCATATTGTCAAATGAATATGGAAATATTCAGAGGACCTAATATACTCATCTATGACATAACCCTGCATGGAGCTCTATTGACATTCTTATTTCTATCATTGTACTGACATAACATGGGCAGCTGGAAACACCTGTTTAGACAGGCTTTCACTGCAAATCATTCTTCCTCTTTCTCCTGAAAGGGGGGAAAAATTAGAAGTTTTTGATGAATTTAAAAAAAAAAAAAAAGTAAGTGCAAGAATTAATGATGAAATACTTTTGTTATTTACTTATCTTTATGTTGCTTTTGCTAGAGGGTGAACTGTAGACATTTAATTTGTAAACTCTTCTAGTTTATTGTACTTGCTGGAAGGTTTCTCTAGTTTTGTCCAACGTCTGTTTTAATTGCAGAGAAATAGTTTTGGAGAAACAACTGATAAGAAATTCTCCAATTTAAGACTAAGGGTTTTCATGTAGCTGTACAGGACTTGGGTTGAGTCTTTATCATCTGTCCCTGCTTGTGTATGAAATAGGGGAAGGGTTTCCTATATTGGAACGTCATCTAACGCATATAAAAGAAAATAGAACCTACAACCACGACCATTAGTACACCATACACTCTGCTTTGCTGATCCACTACCTACATGTGAAGCATAAATAATGTATAGGCTTTGTATAGAGTACATGAGCCATGTTCTTTTTTTAGACTTAATGGAAAGTGGATATGAGCCATGTGCTAATTATTGTAATAATGATTTCTAAATTTGTGGTCATATTTTAATACCCTTCTTAGGCTATTGAGGCTCTGGACCCAGATCATCTATGTGGAGAGTACTGGAATAACAAGGGCAATGAAACTGCATCTTCGGGCAACATTGGTCGGCATCAATAAGTGCAACTTTGGTTTAAGTCACCGAGCTGTAGTTGCAGAAAATTTTGGTTGTACATTGGTAATACAGGAGCAGAGGAGTTCAGCTAAAGAAGGTTTTTCTTCCTGTTGACAACATGATGGATCCTATGAAGCTTGTTAGGGAGAGGTCATCACAGAAGAACTGAAGTAGGGAATAAGATGTTTCGCAATAAGTGCTGATAGGAAGCGGCATTGACACATTTATCTAGGAATTTCGAGGGAGCATGTGAATAAATAAGGGAAAAGGGTGACAAAAGGTAGACTTCTAACCATTCTTTCTCATTAATGTTAGGCTTTGTTTTCATCCATATGCTTTTCTCTAGGCATATCTTTTTAAGTGGGCAGTAGGGAGAATAGGAGCGCTCCGCACGTGAGAGATGTGCACGGTTTTTCAAAGTGCCATTGCCTAGACCTGAGTGTCAATTTAGGATGCCAATTGACAAGCGCTTTTGTAGATCATTAAATTTGCGTTATTCAAAAGATTATGGGATATTTTGCCTTTGTTCATATTGCCCTCCTCCTGTGCATTGTCTTCTCTGCCTAGCATGCATACTTTTTGCTTGTTTACTGCTTAGACTTCCTTTGTTCCACGGTGTCAAGAAAAGCAAGCTAAGCCTACTTTGAAGGAAGCTCCAAATATGGTACACCAATATAAAATCATTTTGATGGTTTCCACTGCACCTCCACAAGCACCTTTGACAGGATAAGGTGCAAAGAAGATTTTAGTGTCGTAACGGTGTCGTGTGGGATAACCTGTCTACTTAGATCTGTATGATGATGATGATGTGTTTATTGTTGGATTTTTCGAAACCTGAAATAACTAGTAAAACATGTTGATGATATATGGTATATATATACATCCCCATGCGCACGCGTGAACACATGTTCGAAGGGGTACAAACATGTCGAGTTAACATGAAGTTTAACTTAGGAGTTATTCGCTTATCATACTAAAGTTACAACCTCAATCAGAGAGAACTAAACTAGATATTGTGCATGTGTCGCTTCCATCAAACTGTTTGATTATTGCCGCTGTCTTGCTTTGTTAGAAAACTAGGGCTGTACGGTTCCATTCTCTAACACCGCCAGGGCGATGCACACGCCTGCGCTGGAGAATTATGACCAGTGGACTTGGGCGGGCATGGGCTTCCTCTTTGGTTGGCAAAAAGGTTGAAAATTGAGACGGGTTGAGGTCGTCCATGGCCGGCCATCAGTGCGAAGAACGTCTCATACAGGCGAGACAGCAACGCAGTGAGCAAAGAGAATGGAGAGAGAGAGAGAGAGAAGGTGGAGGGGGCTCAATGACGGGCGAGGCTAAGGTTTGTGGCGCATCTTGGGGTATTGGGAGTGTTCCAAAAGGAGGGTATTTGGTCCTTCTATAATCCTATCTGCAATTACGAAACATCCATTTTCTAAAAAGTGAACATATGAAAATCGAAACGGAGTGATAAATAAGGTACATTTCTACTATTTCCCCACTCCTTTGTACGTTTACATACAACAAAATCGTATAGGAGTACCAGAGAAATGACCATGTGCTTCTCCAATGATCTTCAAGAGATTTTTAAAAGAATGTGCAGTTAAAGAAGGATTCAAATGGCTTTCTACCAATCGGGGAAGATGCTTGCCGACCGACAAGCCCACGGCAATGCCCGAAAATTCTTGGATACGAGTTCACCAGGAAGCGAACCCCTCGCAATCCCTGAGCCCAAGAAAACTGGCGCATCGCCCGTTGTGATTCGTGACTCACTTAAATTCAATATCAATACACATAAGTTGTGATTACTGTTTAATATAGTGTCACCAAGTACTAATAATCTCATGTTTAGATGATCAATTGCCATAACTTTAGCTCACGTCTTGGTTACTTGATTTTATGAAATTAATGAGATTTTACCATTTAGCTCACGTCTTGGTTACTTGATTTTATGAAATTAATGAGATTTTACCATTTCCCTACCTAATGGTTCTTTTCCCTTTTTCCCTTCACCGACATAAATTCACTCCTGTGGAATTGGAAAAAGCAGAACACGTAAAACCAGAAATGCATAGACATAGACAGTCGCAATTTCAGAGTGCCAGTAAAAGGATCACCTGCACACAAGGCAAGGTGACTTTCCCCCACCCTTGAATCAAAGCCTCATATTTAAACAGATCAAGTGACTTCAAGTCACCTGATTTGCTTGCTTTTTGTGACCACTGGGGACAAAAAACAATGTAAATCCTCCCCCTTAAATAATGGGTGCCACAGATCTCAAATCAGGTGACTGAAGTCATCTTATCCAAATCAAATTTAAAGGGTACACCTCCTCTCCTCTCCTCCCCGACGAGAGTCAGGTGACTATCTCCCATCTCCACCCTTCATTTGTCTTCTGCCCCCTCAAGTACAGGATGTAGAGCCCCCCTCCACCATTGGATCTCCCTGACTAGCAAAAAGCTAGTCAGACGATCCGGGTCCTCCTCCCCACCCTGGATCCCCTGACCTCCTAACATGCGGTCATCCCCTTTCCTTCTTGATTGAATCCACGCTAACGAACTCAGAAAGAGCACACGGCTTCTGTCCATCTTAATCTCCCAACTCAAGAATTGAATTCCAATGGGATTCGTATGATCGCAGAATTTACAGAAAGGAAAACGAAGATCATATGTATTTGCCCTGGCTTCAGTGGGTCAACAAGAATCGACAAGGAACAGCAAAAATTAATGGAGAAAATGGCCTCACGCGTAACCCTGCAATCGTTTGCTCTTCAAGTATGGAACTATCAAATATCCATCGACCTCACAATCTTGAACCCAAGAACACCAAGCCAAGAACGGGCGTAACAACCACCGCCACGAACTCGGTGCTGCATGCAGCATGAGAGATGCGCCGGCCGATCATTTCCTCATGCGGCAAGAATGCCGCCGCAGCCGGAGCATCACCCGTCGCCTGCTGCTGGGGTGGCAGAGAAATGCCGCGTGCAGCGCTGCCACCACCGTAGACTCTGTAATTGAGGACCCCGGCAACACCGTGCACGGCAAGGGCGTTGGAGGAGAAGAGGTCTGGCTCGATGAGAGGGAGGCCGTCGAGGGTGAACTTGGATGGAGAGCCGCCTGTGATGAGGATGGAGTTGTTGGGCAGGAGCGTCGGCAGGCGAGAGCCCGCGCGGAGGAGTTTGAGTTGCGAGAAGGCGAGGTGTTGAGGGACGACGTGGTAGAGGAGAGAGGGAGGGTCCTTGGGAAGCGTAGAGACGGCAGCATCGTTGCCGGCGTGGACGAAGAGGGTGGCCGAGACGGGGAGGATCGAGGGGTCGATGGCGGAGAGGACGGAGGCCCACTTGCCAAAGTCGCTGGAGCCGAGTAAGGCATCGAGGATGTTGCTGACTTGCTGGAGACAACAGCCGCCGTCCGCGGGCAGTGCGGCCGGTACGGCGTCGGCGACGGTTGGGAATGGCGACGGAGGGGATGACGTGGCGGCGGCGGTCAGGAGGGCGCAGTAGAGAATGAGGAGTTGGAACGTGTTGCCCATGGCCGATCGAAAGAGTGCGGGAGAGGTTCTTGAAGTGTTGAACTGAAGTTGCAACCATATAAATTTTGCGACTCGAAGTGAATCTTAGAATCGTGGCTCACTTGAACTGATTTCTGTTAACAATAGCGTAGAGTAATATAACTCTAATAAAGTTTCAATAACATGTCATTTATTCTAATAACAGCTTATATGAGGTATCATTTCCTTGGACATTATCAAAGGATATTGTAGAATTTCATGAACATAAACTTTGTCAGATTGATCAATGAATTGATCAGTGGATTTGTTTGTGTAAATTAGACGCAAGATGTGATTATTCACATCATTAAATGTGAAAAAAATCGGCGTTTGCGCCACTCACTGTAGTTTTTTAGCTCATGTTTCGATTTATTCTATAAATTTGATGAGGTAACTTTTCAGCTTAAAATTCACCTATCCAAAGTAGGCTTTGTTGTTGAAGGAGAGAAAAATCATGAACATGTTTACTATCGAGAATAAGTAAAAATACACACGGTTCATCAGCTTCATAGAGTAAGTTAATGAATATTTTTGAAAAGAACTTATTTATTTATGTATTAATTATTGTTGGTAAAGAAAAATCTTACTAACTAACTATTTTAATTCAGACAAGAAATCATTTTCAGAAATTTCCTTTTTAATTCATTTATTTTCTCGAAATAAAAGAAGCGTAAGATTCTACCACGTAATTTTTCCAATGATTATATATTAAACGTTTGAAATTGTCAAGTTCTATTGCTTATTGGTCCTTCTATCATTTGAGCAAATTCTTTTTCACTTTTGACAATGTCAAAAAAGAACTAAAATGTTATTATATAAATCTTACTTTACCAACGCTTTTCATCGTTTTTTCATGAAGCTTTACAAGACGTTAGAAGAGCGAGATGCATATTTAAGTCGAGATATTTTGAGTAGTTAAAAGGAAAATTACTGAAAAAAATATAATCTCTTGTTGCTATTCAATAAACTTCTAATTGCATTTCATTAGACAAATGAAATCTTCTACTCTCATCGCTCCTACTAGACAGAAGCCAAACAATTTATAAGGAATGGATATCCAAAGTCATTTGAGCGTTATGCAGAAGCGCCATGAAATTATTGGTTTCTAATTATTACTTCCTCTCTCTGTCGATTTTGTGATGAACCGGCAAATATGCACATGCATTACGTGTTTGCAAGAACTTGACATTTGAAAGATTGAGTAAAATCACTTGTTATGAAAAAAAAATGCCTTAATCATCAAAAAGAGAAAAGGAAATTTATTGGTAAATATACAGGACATGAAGAAACACCCCGATAAAATGTGGATAAGAGAAATTTTCAAAATTTGAAATCATTTTAAAGAAAATTTTCCTATGGTAGAAAATCTCTAAGTTTTGGTACCAAAATTTTGAGGGAACAAATTAGCAATTGTCCATGTACGTAAAATTTGTACAACGAATCAATAAGGATGTTTAGATGAAGAAAAAATGATTGGGATCCCTTAAAAATAGGAGACTCTTTTACCAATAATGTTGGAGTTATAACAACAAAAACCAAGTGCACATACAAAACTTTGTCTTAAAGGATATTACGATATATTACTTAGTTCATTTTAAAGTTAAAAAGAGAGGGAGGCCATATTTTATACTCAACCATTTATGACCGGGGTTATGTAATTTACCAACAATAGCAAAAGAAACGTTACACAAGAATAATTTTTCAGATTTGGTGACCTTCTGGAATGACCAGTGAATTACAACTCTATTGTATCGCAATTAATGCATTACATATGCTAATGAAAAAATATGATCCCTTATATAATTTATTAACAGTGGAAAACGAAATTACTATTAGCCTAATCTGATTATTAGTTTTTTGTGAATATTACAAATTGTAAGAACACAGAACATGCGATGAGAAAAAGAGAAACTACGTCCCGTAAAAAGTAACATAATGACACGTACTAGGTAGATTAGTATGGGTGAAAAAAAATACAAATATTAAAGTTCTATATGTTTCACGAAAATTGAATTATCTGAAAATAATTCTTAAAAAAAAAACACCTTGCATTACTTACAGAAATGAATGGACGAAAAAATATTTTCAAAGTCCAAAATAATTTTTAGGCATAAATTATTGTTAATAATGAAAACAATTAAACTATACAAGTAATCATTTTAGGAGAATATTTTATAAATTAACGAAACCTAAAGATTTGATGCAGTTTTTCTTTTACTAGACTGTAGAAAGACCCCACACTCACAAAGTTTCACTAAAATAAATATAGGATAAGAGTTATAAAGGCTAGACAGAATCTTAACACCTCAAAAAGCAAAAAGATAAACGTCTATAATAATGATGCTCTTTGGAATGCCAGATTCAGCAACAGAACTTATACAAGATCGTGCAGCGTGATCTTCATTTAACTATTGATTTGATCGAATATACAGTGTCCTAGTTCAGCCCAATTTTCTGTCATGGTCACAGCCCAAACAATCATCGAAAAAAACAGCACAACCCCTGAAATTTACATGGCTTTACATAAGATCACATTTCAGAAGCAAGGATTCATAGGGAAACACTCCGACATTGCTTGGGCCAAAGAGCTGCCAATAGTCATAGGACCACTAGAAAACAAAGCAGAAAGCAAACTTTTGCGTTATGAGACATGGCTGCAGCATGCCATTCCAATCAGAGTCAAGCAAATAAAACAGATGACCCATCACCACCATCAAAAGCAAAAGGAAATCCTAAGTCAGGTCATTTTCATCAAGCGGCTCTTCCTGTTCTTTGGGGGCAGTGACATCCCCTGTAGGTAATTTCCTCGCAAGCCTGATTATCTGTGGCAAGTAAAATCTTATCAAAACCCATCCTAGGGGAAGTACATGCATAAGATATCGGGCTTAGTTGAAGTCTCCTGCTCAGTTGCAATTTAAAGGGATAACAATGACAAGATGACAATTGACATATGAAAATCAAAGACGTTTACATCAATAAACTGATCACGATCTCCAAATATAGTGTGCTTCTTCCATGTGCTAGACTCTCAAAAAGTAAGCCCTAAAACTGCTACTGAAGAGTCTATATGTTTGAATAATTTGTTCATTCTATGATAAACAAAATTAAATCTTTTTAAAGACAGAACTAACACAAGTTACTTCAAACAGTTTGCAATTTTGAAAATTGAATGGTGAAGACTTCATTAAGTTTGATACACTACCAATAATTTTGCAGCGAAAAGAATTCAGATTTGGACAACTTTAAAAGATGACCAACTTTAAATTTATCATGTACCATATGAAGTTGAGCTTGTGGGTTGTCAAGTATGCCCATTCCTGTTCAGATTAATGACCACCTTCATTCTGCATCAAGTTCTCATAACAAATGTGGTGCTGGCTAGATTCCAGATTTTGACTATAAAATCCTTTTACATAGGCTAGAAAATCTATTTGACGACTATAGGCTTAGGAGTTGTCTAAGCAAATTTGTAGCAAAAGGATGTTGTGCAAGTGCTAATTACTTGACCAAGCATAACTGAAACCGCAAAAATCCAAACCCTTCTACAATATTTCGCAAACTAGGTAGGTGACTATGATTTGTTCATCAAAGCCTAGGTTTTGGGTTTGCATTGACATAGGGTTCCCCCCAAAAGATATTAGCAGCAACTCTAAATTATGAAATTTAAGTTGAGAAACAAATTTTTTTCGTCGTGGTACAATGAACACCGCAGTACATGACTTTTATCAGTGCAAACACCATAAACATGATCCATATGAATACTTCAGAAAACTAAGAAAATGCTGCCAATTCCATGAGAACTATCTGATCATCTACGAGAGTTTTTTCCCCCACATGTACCTCACATTTCTTTTCAGTGAGATGTTAAAAAACAAGCGACAGATTCAAGAAAAAATCAGACATTACAATAGCTACACAAGCAGACCACACCATGTCAATTCCATGAGAACTACCTGGTCTTCTTTTTTACTTATATGGAGGCAATTATAATTAGATTTTTCCAACAAGCACCTCACTCATTTACGGGGTTTTCCAGAACTAGTGAGAAGTGAGAAGACACCATAAAGTGACTACTAAATAATTCTTCATATCAATGCAAGAAATTCTTAAACCAAATTTGTGGTCTACTCAAAGTATGCAAAACATAAATACTAACCACATGATCAAGATGGGTAATGGTGTTCGACTGAGCTATGCGCTTAATTTCTTCTACATCACCTTCAGCATAGGCAGAAAGAAGCTTAGTGGCACAGCGATTCTGGTCACTTCTCAAAAATGCATCGATTCTGCAACATGTGGAAAGCATATCAAAAACTCTACCTGATATTATCACATAAATTACCTGAGTCAGTCAATCTTTTTCTTTGCCGCTAGAATAGAAATGCATTCCATTATGCTGAATTGAGTCATTTACACAAATACACTAATTACTCATTATTTTTGTATAAACCAGCGTTAGACCTCTCCTCTTCGATATTTGAAATCAAAATGCATAGGCTATATGTCAACCTTCCAGAAAAAGCTCAACCATCTAGTTAAGTCCCCTATTTTTTATTGAAAGGGTTCAATTCATACTGGATACTCTGTGCCTATACCAAGCATGCTTATGGTTTCGCTTCTATTATTGAGAGAAAATTCTAAAATTAGCACCACTTTTCCAATTTAAAAGTTTATGCACACTCCAGATCAGTGCATTTACAAGACTCTAAACAAAAGATAAAAAGAAGAGTAGTAAGTGCACAAAGATCATGATTGATTTTATTGCCGGAAAAACCAGTTCTTGGAGGACTACAAATGGTTGATGGGATTGACATCCACACCTAGACAAACTAAACAGAAATTGAGCCAATTTTTAAAGCAATATCAACCAGATCGA
Organism: Melaleuca alternifolia; assembly: GCA_019926035.1. Taxonomy (NCBI): domain Eukaryota; kingdom Viridiplantae; phylum Streptophyta; class Magnoliopsida; order Myrtales; family Myrtaceae; genus Melaleuca; species Melaleuca alternifolia. Next base: position 133,136 of record JAGKPW010002340.1, read on the forward strand.
CACCGGCCAAGGAAGCAATAACAATGTTTCATAATTATAACTCATGGGCATGCTGCATAAAACATAACAGAATCGTATCATGCATTGTATTGAACTGGAAAGGCCAAAAAGCCTTTACCATATTCACTGAACTGAGTCCCCCTGCCACATGGCATTTATTTTATTTTACTGACATGAAGGCATGAAATCCCCCATGACACCACCTGAATCTCCCACTTGCAAAGTGAAAGATGTAAATTACACTCAAGCAGGGGAAGATAGTGAAGTTTACTCACTGTGAACAGTCATTATAGCACTTTTCCGCTTGGCTAATGTCATGGAGATAGAGGTAGACAATGATTGCACCAAGATATGCCTGAATTGAAAACCAGAGGAAGAATGAGCTTGAAAAACAATACAAACAATGCAAGTGCAGACAAAAAGGCTCTTTCCTTGCCAGAATAAATTAAAAGAAAAGTGTTGGCATAAATTAAAAAAATACAAACAAAGCAAATGTTGATTAATTTCATGATATTGAACAATTAATTATGTGTCTTGAGTATAGCTTGTAGTATAAAAGTTCCACCAAAACAATTACATAAATAGAAATATTATTTATAACAATTTGTGCAGAAAAATTGTTTCTTGTCGGCATTTTATAGAAATGGATTTTCTCAGAATATCATACCTCAGGAGATTTAAGTATGCTATCAGAAACCAAAACAAGGATGCAAGTAATTTCCCCTGAAGGAAAAAACTAAAGAAAACATTTTGCTAGACCCACACCTTGCACTGGCTGTTGGTGGCATTGCACTTGTCTGCAGCAAGGCCCAATCTTAACAAAGTTGCTGCAGCATCTGTAAACCTGAGAAAGATAGTAATGAGTTTTCCGTAGATGTTTTGACAAGTATCTATATCAAAAGAGTCATACAGAAGGATGATACGATGAAACATGTCAATTTCTTTCGTGAAGATCCAGAAAAAGCCAGTTGTGGACATTGTACAAAGTGCCATATTTGCCGTTGGCAGATCAAATCAAGGATTTTCTTTTTTTCCTATACATACATATTCCAGAATACAGCAAGATCAAAAGCTCACAACAACCTTTTTTTAAAGATTTTCTTTAACCAGTATGACTAGATATTGCCTGACACAGTTTCCCCAAAATAGAAGAAAAGTGTTTGTTGTCACTTGAAAAACTTGGCACTCCACATAAATGTGAAACTTCTAACAGAGTTTTCAAACATGAAAGTTGGACATTTGATGTGACATTTCTAGTTTAAATCATGCTCTCATTTGGCTCAAAACCAAATCGAATGTCCCCCAGGTCAAATTACTGACCAGATTTGACACCTTAAAACTTTAAGATGTTTGCCTTAAGATTTCATCGGACATAAATAAGAATTTTCATAAGGACATCAAACATGTTTTTTTGGTAAAAGACAAGGTCTTTACTTTTGAAGCTTAATATAAACACTTGTGGCAGCACGGTACAAATCAAATGCCATCTGTTCCTTGCCATCTTCCTCAAGAATAGCACAAGCATCTGTGTACAGCTTGATAGCCTCTTCTGGAGCAGCCTCTTCAAGAAGACTGTCATGGACATAAATGATTTACAATTTTAGACAGAACAGAGTGCTCAAAGGAGGAAAGTGGTAGAAAGAAGAGGGACAGGCAGCCCAAGCTGTTAAGGGATGCTACCCCTGCGAAATATGAGAAAAAATAGCACAAAGATACATTTGATCTTAAGTCATGTTGAATTGGCCAACCAGACAATAAGTCAGAATACTTTACTCTAAGTAATAAGGTTAAGTGGAGTACCGGGAAATATCATAGTAACATAGTTCATTGAAAAGATATATTCACAGAATAGCAGAGAGCCTATGGGGAAAAGGGAAATAAAGCATCAAACTATAAAGCATTGGAAATACTAATCTATATCCTGCTTTAACCAAATTATCTAGCATAGCTCTCACGCAGATGACTGTTGATTTACATACTTGCTAAACTGGATATCCGATCATTAGAGACATTCCACACGATCATCAAAAACATCCTACACAGTTCACTACAAGAATGTTCAAACTAAGCAACAAAATAACAATTGTAAAGAAGCATACTAATTGAAAAGCACTAGAATACTTTCAGAATGCAAAGATAATCCCAAGATTACCGAGCCCCTTTCGCCAGAGCATCTGATGCAGGCTGTGATCTCCCGCACTCAATGTACAATTCAGATGCTCTTCTATAGAAGTCTGTAACCTCATTCCAATTCCTCAATTCCTTGGCTAGGGAAGCGGCAGACTCCATGTGTTTAGCTGCATCCCAGGGTCTATTTCCCCGTAAAGGATACAAAGAAGAGAAAAGCATACGGAAACAGAATGTGAACAAACAGAAAAAGGATACGAGGAGAGCATCTCCTGGCCTTTCGAAGCTTTTTCAAATGCTTCCTTTGCTTTTTCATAATCCTTAGCAAGCCTATACGCAATAGCTTGAACAGCAGATATATTAGTTGGTAATTTCTATGAACAAGCAGTCCCAACATTTCATTTCCTTAGATCCATCAAATAATGACCTCTAGTTAGTGGAAATAAGTTAACAGCAAAAAACTTTCAACCTACCAGCCTGCTCATACAGTGCAGTTGCACTTGTCCAATCAGCACTCCACCTTGTGAGGCTCAATTTTGTTCTAACCAAAAAAAAAAAAAAAGCAAGAGATAAGTCGAACGAAAATAGCAGAGAGTAAACTTCAACGTGGAAAAGGAATTCATCGTTTTCAAGGGAATTAAACAGCCATTAGGCTTGGAGCCAAGAAAAAAAGAATAATCATGAGGGACTTCCAACGTGTGCATTCTGCCATTTACCATCCTTAGATGAATACATCATTCAAGCTCCCGTCTTACGAGAATGATGAGAAACTTAAAGCAAAACCCACATTAAGATTCTTCTCCATCAGATACATAATCACAGAAAAGTCACATAGTATCCAAGTCGAAAGTCAAAACATCTCCAAGCTAAATCGAACAAGATGCAAAAGTAGATCAAGATGCACTCGGCGGGATTTCACTCTCACCTAACCCCCCAAAATGCTCAACCAATCTATCTTGCCAGCAATTATAAAAGTAGCGAAGAAGTTGGAAGTTGCAACAGCGATTCACGAGGCGAACAACATGCGAGAGTTGACGCTGCAATCGCATCGGAAGTATGACAGAACACACAGATTATCTCGGTAACGATCGTAAACCGATTATCTCGACCCAATCAAAGGGCATTACAGTCTTGAAAGGACGTGCAAGCTAGAGAGAGAGAGAGAGAGAGAGAGAGCGAAGTACTGCTTGTCGGCCTTGAGCATGAGCTTATCGGGATCGGAAGAAGCCATGATCGATCCTCTATGCTTCTGCTAATTCACCGTTCGCCGAGGGAGGCCGACGGCGCGTAGTCTCCACTCGCCGTCGTTTGCGAGGGCAAGATGCTGCGCCGATTTTCTGCCTCTCGAATCCGATTTCCTCGAACGAAATCGGAGAATCGGTTGAACGGAGCTGAGTTGTGTCGATCTGTGGTCCACCCTATTGCCGCTTTGGTTCGGCCAAATTGTCAAAACGGAAAAGCAAACGGGAAATGGAAAACACACTTGACACGATACTGACGTCATTTCCTGTGCGCTTTCTGTTTCGAGCAAAATTAAAAACATTATCCGTCATAAATTCAAAAATTGTTTAAGTTTCACAAAATTTATATGGAAAATATTAGTGCATATTGTGAATTTTTGTGTTTCACATTTTAAGAAGATCAATAGTTAACATCATAGACTATTTTTCGTCCTATAGAATTTCAAAGTGATATCATTATATCAAATTTACCCTCTATTTGTATCGATTCTGATTTTGTCGTCGATAGTCCGGTGAAGACTAGCCAACTGACCCATTTTGGTTCTATCCAAACCCATGATTTTGCCTCACTTAAGTCATGTATGTTATAATCATGTTTTATCTCTTTGTTAAAGTGAGTTGAAAATAGCATCATTTTGACTAAGAGAATGTCATTCATACGAATAGCTCATATAGTAATAGTCTAGTCACTATCACATATCATTGGACGTAACACTAACGAAGATAAATTTGGGCTAGTAGTACAACTTTGGAGGTTCTTGTGCGTTGAGGAAACAATGTCCAAATGGTATCGGTGCAGGAATTTTTCTAATAGTATTAAGCCAAAGGAAAAAATAATAATTTTGATTTAACAAGAAATCAATGCATGGACAAATCACTTCTTATCGAAGCCTTGGACTAAATCGTTGCTGTGACATTCAAGCATGTTATCTACGAACACGTCCTATTTATTAATTAATTATTATTTCTTGATATGTGGAAATGCAACGGAAAACTATCCACACATTACAAAAAGTATCCAAAAACACTTGTAGCATACTTTCCCGAGAATATATATTACGTATTTTTACATCCCATCACTAGCAACCCCATCGCAAGCTGGTCCGGACAACTCAGTTATTTAAAAAAAAAAAACCATTCTATGTACATTCAAATTGGACACAATTGGATTTAACTACTACTATTACAAAAAGATGGCTTCTCCAAGGCTTAGTTGCATCACCTACGACAAACCCCACCATGGAAATTGGGAGGCCTATTGAAATTCCTCTAGGGCCCAATGAGCATCCCATTCACATTGAGGTGTCAGGCAATGAATGTATGGGGGACCAGCGCCCTTTGTGTCAATGTCGACCCAAACTACCGCTTTAGCCTCAGTAACGATAACCTGTAGCTCTATATCAATGACGTCATTCTTGAGAAATCGCCGCACAACAACAATCCAAAATGTGAAGGTGGTGGCATTTCCATGCTAATTTCCTAAAAGATAAAAGGATGAGCAGGTAACCTAATAAATGAAGTCACTAGTTATAAGGTGAGACATCAATCTAACATTTGACGACTTGAGTGTCAATGGAAAATCGATGACAAAGCTATTTAATAACTATATGTTTATTATAATAAAACTATTTAATAAATTTATGTTTATTGTAACAAAGCATTCTATACAGTATCAATAAACAATTGAGAGCATGCATGAACTTCATTTTCATTCCCAAAAACACTCGTTAGGCTTTCCAAGCCTTTTTTCAGGGCATCATATCCCAAACAAGGTATTGCAACTCTTGTGGCATCTCGCTTAACAATGCTTCCATGAGACATCTTATCCCAAATAGAGCATTGTGAACTCCCACAACATCTCATATTCACGAGTTATCTTATCCCACGCGAGGCATCCCACACCATGTGGGGCATCTTACTCATATGGCTCTCCATAAGACTAGTCTTTAAATGAATGCAAGCATCATACTTACTTAAACATGTGATCTGATTGTAATTTCCTTTTTAATGTGCACGGTGCTCATGCATAGGTGGCACAATTGAAGTGAGACACGGTCCAACTTGAGCCTGACCTGGTGTGACCTTGGTTTAGACTAACCCTTTTTAATGGATCTGATCTCAACTTAGATTTTGGCGAGGCATGGTTCAGCCCCGATCGATCTTGGCCATACAATTCCACACTTGTTAGTCTCCCAAATCACTATGCTAATCCCCAAGATATAACCACGATTAAATGTGACTCTAAATGTAATAACAAACGACGTACGACAAATACATACACAACTAATGTAGCATCACATTGAAAGCATCAGACAAACCTTCAATCTTTGTTCCTAGTAACTTCATTTACCTAAGGTTGGAATATAACAAATTAGAAGCTTTGATCATGACGGTCGACAAGAGGGCATAAGGGAGAGATAAAAGGGCTTGACGAGAGGGAGAGGGAGGAGAGATTGAGGTGTGTTATGACATCCTCAAATCTGAATGCCTCCTAACATACGAACCATGGCCGGGGAATTAAGAAAGGAATTGTGAAGCAATCAACTTTAAATGAGCCCCCGAAGCTACCTTTTAACCTCAACTATTGCCTAAAGGAAACAGTTTAGACAAGGGATGTCTAGAAGACCCCGTCGTGTCTGTCACCGCCTTGCGCTCTGTCCATCCATCTCTTTCGGTTGGTAGAAACCCGATGCCATGGTAAGGCTTCTAATCTACTCTTTTTGGAAATTTCGATCAGATAGGTGAGTATAATTACATCGGTAGTAGAGTTACACCCATGAAGGCACGATCCTAGACTCAACCCCGACACGTTTTCACATCCTGACCCCAAACCCCCTCGTCGGAACAACTGTCCACCCGGGGGGAGGGAGTCGGATACTGTCCGACCACCTGGAACGTCCGACAACTGTCGCTTACCATTCGAACACCGATCATGTGCGGTGACACGCAAGACCACTTAGGGACGCTGTCCACCAGCCCCCTCCGTCAAAGCCGCCTGGACGAACATTGTCCAGCCACCGCCTTCCTTTCTCCCTCCTCTAGTCAACCAAGATTGTTTCCTCTCTCTCTCTCTCTCTCTCTCTCTCCCTTCTGTCCAGCACCCCATGATTGCCAACATGGCTAAGAGACACTCCCCCAAGCAAGACAGCCACTTGGCGGCCATGCGCCGAGTAGTGATTAGCTACCTAGGCCATGATTAACCTTTAAGACCTATATTTCTAGCTTTCATGATTGTGTCCTGCATGCTTGCGTAGTTAAGGGGACTGCACGGCCACCACTTGGCGGCTATGCAACTGCCGCCCAAGCTACCTAATCGGCGGCCCTACCGTAGCTAGCAACTGTGCCAATCGCCACAGCCAACCCGACCACTTGGTAAGGCCAGCCAAGGTGGCTAAAGGCTTATAAGAACTGGCTTATTCTATCTCCCTTCTCCCTCTTCTTTACTTGCAATTCCATAGCCATAAAGAGAGTGAAATACTAAGAGAAAGAGGGAGAACCGCTGCTCATTTCTACCGTGAGCCACCGTCCATTGCCATTTGCCGCTGCCGTCCACGACCATTTGTCCACCATGAGCTTTTCTGCTGTGAACTTGTCATCGTGAGTCGTCGTCGGTAGTTGTTGTCATCCATTGTCCGTTGTTGCCGTCCGCCGTCCTTTGTTGCCATTCGCCATTGTCTGCCTCTATAAGCCGTTGTCCACTGAAAAGTTGTCGTCAGCTACTGTGCCCTTGAGTTGCTGAGTTTGTGAGCTTGTCTACCGTGAGCTCGTGTAACATCCTCAATTCGAGACATTGATTAATCAAAGGAGATTTAAGGTGTCAAGGCCTAAATAGCAAAGTGGGGTATTTAGCCCGCTAAATTCTTCGGTGAAGTCAATTAGGGCTAAATTCTTCGGTGAAGTCAATTAGGGATTGACAAGGTTGATCACATAGAGCACTTGGCCTTAGAGCAATTACCTATCCATAAGGATCGAGCAAGGAGATCTCGCACTAACACAAGTCGACATGCGATGACTCAAAGCCGGATTGTTGACACCTAATTTTACTAGACCAGTAAGTCACTTTTTAACTTGATTTTTGAGATAATTGTTGTTAATTGGAAATTAGAAAACCATCTTGTTATAAAAAAGAAAGAGAACTAAAAAGGATTAAAAAATATATGGCTGTTAATTACGATGGAAATCTCCTTTTCTAAAACATATATATTAACAAATAAATTACTAACTAATCTAGAAGAAACAAAAAAGAAAGGAAAATGGAAGGATCACGGGTGGGGCCTGGCCCTTGCCATCTCACCCACGCGACTTTTTTTTTTTCTCTAGCTGGGCCCACAAGCCCACAGCTTCTGCTACGGGCCCGCCCCCATGGGCCCATTCTTTTCCCCAGCTTCCCTTCTGTTTCTCCATGGCTTCATTCCACGCGCCCAGCACCATCCACACACGGCGTCTTCCTCCAAGTTCGGCGTCCACAGGTCTTGCCAGAGATCTTGACTTTGGGGGTGCATCCGTAGGGACTGACACACGCCAACAAAAGCAAGCCAGTTGATGGGACGAAATAGGGGTGACAAATTGAAGAAAGGGGGATCTGGTTTCGAAGAAAAAGGAGGACTAAGAAGAAAAAAAAGAGGGAGACCGGTTCGCGACACCCACGAAGTTGAAGTCATTGGTTGCTACATCTTCCTGTGTCCACGCTGAACCCCCAATCTTTTCTAGGTGAGATGTCGTCCATCACCATTTTCTTTTGGTCCCGAGGATCAAGGTCGAGAGTAGCTCATCCGTGGAGCTAGTCTCGCACGAAGGAAGCAGACTAGGCCGGCATTGGGGCTGATCATGCGTGAGGAGTTGGCTGAGTTTGGAATGGGTTTAGGCTGGCGTGGAGGAGAGGCCTGGACTTTTCTTTAAAATAAAAGAGAAAGAAAACCGGGCTGGGCTCAGTTGAAGAAAATAAAATAAAAGCGAATTGGGCTCAATTTGAGCCCAGTCTCTCGGTTCTTTTTTGTATATAGTATTTTAATTTTTTTAAATGAATAAAAAAAATTATTATTAAAAATTCAAAAAAAGTAAAATAAAATAAAAAGTAAAATAAAAATAAATAACATCTTATGAAAAATTTATAAAAAATCAAAAAGTTGAAGTTTGGTTTAGAAATGCCAGTTTTACTAGAAAATTCAATCTCTAACTTTAAATTTGGCCTTTGTTAATCAATTAACATCATTGGTTTTTAGAAAGAATCAAAGAATTGGCATCTTTTGAACCATTAGGTGTATTTCTTCCCTCGATCTGATTGCATGTCTAATTTAGCTTCCTATATTGGCGTTAGATGTATGATTAGGCTCGGCATTATGAGATGTTTATCTACAATCTAATATTCTAAACGTTAGACTATCAAAGTTTAAACTTGTCAAGCTATAGCATAATAACGTTAATAGGTAATTGCGGTATGCATAGTTTAGGCGGCGGTAGACCGATGTCCCTTCCGGTCTTATTATTGTAAAGTGTTTTCCTTAGTTCACTTAGATTATGCTAGCTCGAATGAATGATTTGACTCATATAGGCTTAGCCTAATAAAAATACTTAGACTTAGCATCACTTGTATTAATGAATGATTAACGTAGTCTAGTATAGATTTCATTTGAATCAACCTACTAGATTTAAGTCCTCACTTTGTTCTGAGTAGTTAGCTTCCGAGAGATCATATCTCGAGGCTTATAACGAGGCCATGTATATTTTAAAATACCCGACGAGTTACGGATTTTACTTTTCTTATCCTTAAATAATCGCATTCAATTATTTGAGTGCTTATTCATTGTATCACATTTCAATATTCAATTCTCTATTTTCTGCACTGTCTTTTGATAAATGGTATGTTAATTTCTTTCTTAATTTTGCTCTAGTCTAGACTCGCATGAAAATGGCCTTATAAGAACAATTGCACGAACACTTAGTGGCTATAGATGACATTCTAGGATTTAAAAGACGAGCAAGAGTGGATGATCACTTTAGATTAAACAACCAACTAGTTAGGTATTGAAAGGGCATTAACATAAATGTTAACATAAACAAGTCCCCGAACTTAGAATCTTTGGTTACTTAGGGATTGAGATGATACTCCCGTGTCTCGATCGGTTTCTAGCCGACCCTAATAGGTTAGTGGTGACTCCTAGAAATATTTAGATTGTTAAAGAACTTTAAAAAGTCAAAACACCCGAACTTCACTCGAGTATGGACTTGGGAGAGTCCGTGTTCGTGAGGATTGAGTCGAATCGAATTACGATTAGACATTACTTTTAAGCCGTCTTTTAAGGATGTCAATTCGGGTCTTTTCACGGGCGATATCTCTAAATCTACCTTGGTTGTTGTCCCCTATTTAAGGCTTGGGGGGGAGGTTTGGGTAGGTCGCGACACGGATTAATTGGATAATGATGGCCCATGCATGGATGATTCCAAGTAGCTATAATTAATCCTGAACCGCCCTGGAATTACCAGTGCACCTCTATGATTAGGCCATCATCTCACCGATTACATGACAATCGAAAATTTTCTAAGGATCGACATGGCTTAATGCGGGATGATCGCGGGACTCGCAAGGCGACACCCTATTGATCATCTCCATTATTTAAGGTCACCGAAAGGCTTCACTTAATAAGAAATTATAAGATTAATTATGGGCATCAAATTGCGGAGGATTAAGCTCTAACCCAATTAAGGAATTGTAGAAGGGCTTTCCCAATTGGTGAAGCTCAGCCTAACAAAATGAGAGGCCATCATTTTAGCCCAAAGGAGGGCAAGACCCTTCGGCCACTTGCCTTGGACCAAGTGAGAACTAGACAAATAATTAGTTTGGTTGTTTCTTCATAAAGAGCTAAGGACAAGGAATGAGACAAGGACTAGAGTTGGTTGGCATAGGTTTGGTTCGGTCAAGAATAAACCGGCCAAGATGATGTCATAAAGCCAAGGTGACGTCCATGACGTCATATGATTAACAAGAGCCTAGGACACCTAGTAGGCTAGATTTAGTAGCCATGAGAGTAAGGAAGAGAGAGAAGATGACAACCACACGTGCAAAAGGAAAGAAGACCAGCGGCCAAGAAACCTTGGAGAGATAGGGAGAGCTAGGATGATCTCACCATGATGAGATTGACAACCTAGGAAGATGATGATGTCACCTAAGAATCTATGAGAGAAAGAAGCCATGATGAGCCTAGATTGCTTCATCTTGACCTAAGTTAATATCCACAAGGACTATTAGGTGGAGGAAGGGAAAAGACCACCTAGACCTAGGAGCTACATGATAAAACCTAAGATTTGCCTTATGATTACACTATCCACTAACCACATGGCCTAATGAGAAGAAAGAGTGACCAACCAAAAGAAAGGAGGAGGAGGAGGGATAGGGCGATCAAGGCCAAATAGTGGCCTAGAGAATTATATAGTAACCTAAGATTGTGAATATAGCCTATATAGATCTTAGGCCAAATCTTGGCATTAATTGCTTGAGATTTTCTCTTGCAAGACCCATACCCCTTTTGATGTAAATAGGAGGACTCTCTCTTCACTCTCCACCCATTTCTCTCCACTTTCTTTAGCCATCTCTCTTTGCTTTCTCTCTGTTCTCTCTCTTCCTACATTATGCCGCCACCGAATAGCTTGTTGTTTCGCCTTCATTTCTCCCATCAGTCGCCACTTTCATCTTCCATAACCACCACCATTGTCTCCCTCACATCCAAACCGTCATCTAGCCCTAGCACCACCTCCAAACAAGTCGTCGTTGCTGTTGGAAAGCCACTGGTTCCTTTATCGTGCTGGATGTCGTCCGTTGCTTTTGCCCAGCTCTAGCTTATCTTTTTCTTCTATTTCTTCTTATTCTCTAGCTTGTTTTTAGTTTCCTCTACGTGTAAGTGGATCTTCTAAACATTGAGTAGGGTGTGGTGTTACGTGATTGGCTTGTGGAGTGCTTTTTTGTTATATTTTCCCAACTTTGGTCTTACTAGTTTTCCAGAAAACTCTTTTTCGTTTTGCCTTGGTTTTGTAGCCCGCCTCTTGGGTTCCAAAAGTTCTATTTTTCAAATAAAAAGACTTTTCTAAACCCTAAATATCTTTTTGCGACGTGGATTTGGGTGTAATTATGAGTGAGTGAAATTAATAGTCACCAAAGATGAAACCGCCATTGAATGAGTTCATGATGGCAATGCCCGATGTTTTGGATGCACAAAGGTCTCCAGATGTCTTCTTGAGAATTGGATTCGAGGGAGATGCACATTGCAGTGGACTGTAGATGTCCCGCTTTTTAGTTAGATGATGTCGTCTCAATGAGGACAGACGATGCTCGAAAAATCTGAAAAACTGGGTTAAGGATACCAGTGGCTAAGAATGGCCAAAAGTAATAAAATGATCATGCGCGCGCGATGTGTTAATGAAATGCGGAGCTTTTCTAAAGTTGAGTGTGTGTGAAAAGTGTATTTTCTCTTGAGGTTCTTGGTTCATTTTGGAAGGAAATGGGTAAAGGTTCATTAATGAATTTTGGTATCTTCATTTTGGAAGGAAACGGGTAAACCTTTACGTGCTTCATTGCGAGGCCGCATCCTAAATGAAGCTTATAATTTCTACTTACTGAGTTATCTCACTCATGGATGTATAACATTTTCAGGATCGCACGATAGATAGTCCCGTGATTCATTTTGGAGTTCCCATTGAAATGACCACCGAAGTAGAAGTGGTTGTTGATGACTTTCTTCTCACAACCATTGAGAAACACACCACTACTATGTGCGTCGACGAGAGCCGTGGTTTTGTTGTCCCCCATTTGTACATGGCATGGTTTGTGAATTTTGAGAATCACGTGACCGGGCCATGTTCTAGTGAGGCCATCTCATCCTTGGTGGTTGAGGCCAATCCGGATGGCCTAGTCATTATCTCGGATTCCGACACGAATGTAAAAGAGTCCGATTCGGAGGAGGAGGATTTCGAGGGCTAGGATGGAAAACCACGACCCCCGTCGCTTTTGTGTAGTAAGTAGGTTAAAGGAGCTAGGTTAACTAACCCCCGTTTTTGTTGAATCGTGATTGAAACACATCGTAACGCATCTAGCATGTTATAATCACGCTTTTGTGGGGGTAATGTGTGATGGTTGCTTTTCGTTGTGCTAATTGTGCAATGTGTCATTCATCTTATGGCTTGTAAAATCTCTTATGTCATGTGTTGAATATATAAACGTGATGATGTGTTATGCCCACATGTTTGTTCATATATGAGTTTGTACATGGATGCTTCCGCATGTTTTGAGTTAAGGAATTAATAAGTCGACAACGGATCTTGGATTGATATTGTCGCAAAATAATAAAATAAGTAAGCACTTAATATCGAACACCGTGCTTGGGTTTTGTCATGTGCCTAAAGAGGCCGGGATGTGGCAAATCCAATGTGGCGGAATTGGTCCACCACAGCTTGTTCGCCGTGAGTTGCCATTTGCCACCAATTTGTTGGTGCTGCTATCGCTGTCAACCGCTGCCAACTACCACTGTTGTTGCCATCTTTCGTCGACTGTCCTTGCCATTTGTCGATGTCCGTCGTTGAGTCGAGCCACCACCAAGAGAACCATCCCTCTTCCTCGCTCAACCTTTTTTCGGTGTTGGCAAGTAACCCCTAATCATGGCTTATGTGTCCCCGCCTCGTTAGGACTTATTTTGGTTTAGGAACGAGACCACGTGAACCGAATTTTACTTGGATGACATGTCTTTCTATGATGAGATTCTATTCATTGTAGGATCGTATAGAATCTTTTGAAATGTATTAGGAATTGCATATGTCTGCATGCATGCCTTGATCATATATGGAATGAGATGCGTGCGGTTTAGACATGTATGTGCACTAGAGTTTTAAAATATATAGGATTGTATAATCTCATATTTAACCACGTTGGTAAGATATGGGACTTGTGCATCCAAGATGGACATTTGATCTCATTAGTATTTATGATTGTGTTGCTTATGATTGGCTGCCCCTAGAGTTGGGATGCTTCAAATGATGGTGGATTGGAACTAGAGGCGGTCTCCAATTTTAGCTGGACGAAATGCCGTGCAAAGTACAAGACGATTCCTTCCAAGTAAAGATGCCTGGACAAGAAGTCCGGTAGCTTCCTTGTGACAGGTGGAATTGCTTCCCAATGCTAGAAGTTTCATGTAGTAGGCTAGCCTTCGATGTCGGATGTCAGATGATGTGAAGGTTCTTCCTTGGAGTTAGGGTATGCCTCGGATGTATGGGGATCGAAGCAATTAGAGAGAGTGTGACAAACCAAAATCATAAAACCACGAGAATATAGATGATGAGAGTAAATGCTCGAAGATGGGAGGCAATTTCAAAAATCGTTGACTTCGACACGAGAAAGAATAGTGGTGGCATTTACTAAGTTAAGAATGTTGGAGTTTGGTCGTTTATTTACGACTTTGGGTTAGCGTAACCTCTCCAAGTAGATTTTTCATATTCCAGTTCGACATGATTAGTCTTTTTCGTTGCCGAACCATTACCCAAAGCCATCCATCGTCGTGTTGAGAGTCGCGGCAACCAAGTGGCAAGCCATGGAGCCACTTGGCGCCATATCAGACGCTACATGACGCCCATATAGTGCCGAGTGGCGATGGTGGTGCCACTTGGCTCATCGATCCATGTCTTAATGCTGACTCATGTTATTTAATACATTATAATAATCCATATCATGCACCAATCACAATTCAACCACATGTACCAATCAATAATCAAGACAGTTCACAATCCAATGATACCAATTAATCAAATCAGATAAAGCACAATCAATACAATTTAACCTCCAAATTACTCTATACTATCAATCCTCTTGGTACGTTAATTAGGGATTTGTCAGGTTCCCTACTTCGAACGCTAATCCATCATTGGGTACCCTACGAGCATGATTACCTTAATTGACCGCCATTTGGTTGACATTAGCTTAACCAGTCTGATTCAACCACGATTTAGCCCTAATTACCCTTTGATCTTAACACAGCCCTAATCATCAATTAAACACCAAATCAGCCTAATCAACTAATCATTAGCTACTAAAGCGAATTACCGCCATAATAGAGGATTAGAACGTAAACTCACTCCTGGTCCGAGCTTCTTGATTGATCAATGACACAAGTTCGCGGCGAGCTTACGAAGCAGTGTAACTTGCGCTACGAACGCACGGATGGTCCGACACGGCACGACATGATGCGGTGGCAGCGGAGGCACTTTTCCGGTGAGCTTTGGCAGGTCGCCCGTGAGGCTAATTCTAGCGGCAACAAGGTGGCCAGTTACCTAGGTGAGGTGGCAGAGGTGGCTGTACAGCAGAGGGACACGAAATGGGTGGTCACAATGGCTGGATTCTAGCAACCCATAGTGATCATAATAGGGGAATGGCTGGGCAACTTCGGAAGTCGTTGGCCAAGCGTTGGGGCAGCGTCTTGGGGCTCGACAGCGGTTGCGGAGTGTCGTGGGCGATCTTGGGAGGTCAGTTGAATTTCTCTGGACGTTAGGTAACCCATGTAAGAGCGATTAGCACTCTCCTTCGCGGGAAGGTGCGAAACCCTGTGTTGTCGATCGCAAAACAAGCAAAATCGCAAACATCGAACAACACCCTTGTAATTTGATTAATTGAATCACGGTTATGTTGGAAAAATAGTGACGATCAAGAATCAAGGGACGCAATGCATCGACACGATGAAGGCAAGATTTGGAAAAATTAAGGTTATTTGCGGTACATTAACAACGAAGAGTTCGTGCAATATTAAATTGTCACAGTGAGGTGTTCGACAAGCGACACTCAAAAAAATATTCTGTGAGACCTTGACCGAAAGATATCGCATTTTGTTTAGATATCCAACTTCTGTTAGTCGGTCAAATATAATGGACTGAATGTTGATGGACTTCCATTATGAGTATTAACCGACTTCTACGAGGGGAAAGCTTCTTCAAGGCCAGTAACGAAGATTATTAATACTTGTTACTAAAGACTCCTCCTTCTCACAAGTGTTGCCAGACACAAGACATTTGGCGAAGAAGAAGTAACAGGTGGCCACAAGAGAGAATTACTTCTCTGTTGGCGCACGAAGCAAATAGAAATCAGAGAACATTCTTTGTTGAAACATAAATCTTCTATAGCTTATCTCTTCTGTCCTCTTCGTTAATTCTGCTGCCTTTCTTGCTTCTTATTCTTCCCGTTCGTATGTGTGTGCTCTTGGCTGTACTAAGAGCTCCAAGAAATCGAAGTTCAAATGCGCCATCCAGTTGACCCAGCAACAGCTGTTCTGTGTTTCACCTCGCCTATACCAAACCTTTGTATGTTCTGGAAAATAGGCAAGTGGGCAACCATTCATTATGAACAAGCCTTTAATCTTCTTGTAATTGTCTTGCATGTGTGTTGGTTAAGCAATTTTGGCTGACTCTGGTTACATTCTGCGTTTCTGGAGGAAGAATAGTACTCGTTGGTGCATTTTCATCTTGAAACGATTTTAGACCCATTATGTTTTGTGATTTTCTCTAGAGCTGTGACGCTAGGAATCTGTGTTCGTTATCTTGATAAAAGTTGTTTTCTCTCTTGTGTATCTACAACATAAATTTATTTGGGCATTTTTTGAATTTTCTTATACACTAGCTCGTTCTGTTTCCAGAACAGTAGCTAAACTGTACCTAGAAAATTGAAGCTGACTTTGGTTCGAAGAATCATCGTTTGAGCTTGATAAGTAGTGAATTTTAACTAGTGTTCTTCATGGAAAGTTGTAGTTCATACTTAACGTTACAACATATTAAAATTTCAGGTTCATTAGATGACATTTGATTCACTTTTGACATATGTTCTTGTGTCCGAGTTTTCTCTGAAAGTAGCCCCTGTTTTTCTAGTCAACTGGATACCCCTGTTTTACAACTTTACTAACGAATTTAAGGGTGGTCCTTTCTTAAAAATTGTTCATCTAGGTCTTAATTAGCATTTGGTAAAGTATCACGGTTTTTGAACAAACAAATTCCCCTATTTGTATTAACGAAGTAAGTGATTTCCTCCATATACTTACTAGAATTGCTACTATTTTGGTTATTGGAATACTTGATAAAGGATTCTACGAATGTGAATTCAGTGGATTGGTGACTAAATGGAGGATTGGATTGCTCTTCTTAAAGTCTTGGACAAATTAGACAATTGAATTGCTGCTTTGTTGATATGCAAGTATGTGTAATGTGTATGTGGTGCATTCACATGTTCATGCAGTGCATTCAAATGTGAGACATGTCCATGTGCTGTGAATACTTGAGAAGTGAGAGATATTCGGTGAAGACAATCCGCGTTGCCCCTGAGTAGTAGGGATGTCTCGAGTGAATGGAGGGTCCGGTAGCTGGGGTGGAGGCTAGGATGCCTTCATGACGAGTTGCCGTTCATAGTAAGCCGCGAAGCCTCTAGAGTAGAGATGCCTGGATTGGATCCGGGAACTCGCATTACTGGGATGGATGCGCCTATATATACCATCAACATACCATCAACTAGAGGTGGATGTGGCCTTCCGCATTGTGGCGGTGGCAGTCTTGACAGAAGCGCAAGGTGTTTGTAATTGCATGATTTGAAATGATATCATGAGCGATTACATGTGAAAAGTTGTGGCTGTATTACTTGCATCAAATTTGTGAGAATTGATCATACATTTAAGTGACATACAACATGCTGGTTCCATGCATATGGACGAACTTGAATCTATTGAACTTGGCTGGAACGTAAGCTGCATGATGAGTTGCAATATTAATGCATCGTATATGTTTGTCTACATGCAAGGTGAGCTAGACGATGGACTTGTAGGCTGGCAGCATGCATTTGCATATTGTTTATGTATAATAAATATGAATATATGTGCTTGATGTTTGCTGGTCATGTGTGTGACGCATGCTGTGATGGCTGATGCATATGTGGACGTGTGGTTGATTAAAGATTTGATCAGGTGTGAATGATTGTACTACTTGCTAAATATATATGCTTATCCCGTTGTGGATTACATTTTTCAGAGAAAAGATGTCTAGCATCCCAGGTGACCTGAGCCTCCAGTACGGGATTATCAATGATCTTTTCCACGACTTTACGGAGTTTCATTTTGCCCATAGCCCAAGCAAGCGATTCCCGTTAGCAGATGCAGAGACAATAAACAAGCTCAAATCTGGCTTAGGTTGAGTGATGATCACAATCCGCTTCTACGCCGTATATGCTCACTACGGGCATGGCTGGGCAGGACTGCTACCGCTACCTGATTACTTCCTCGAAAGTGGCGGCTTCGGTCTTAGCAATGGCATGTAGATGATCGCGGTTGGGGTTGGGTGCTGGACTTTCGGAGACTGTTGGCTAGATGGCACGGATTTTGCTATGATTGATAGTATGTACTGTTGTTAGGAAGATGTAAATGAATGTTTTCTTCCCAACAAGATCGGTTAAGTATCGCCCATATAAATAAAGCCAACGTTGAACGATAAATTCTGAGCTCTGTACTCTCCATCTAATTTTTTAGTTCCACTGCGATTTAGACGTCTAATCCTTGAAATAAAAGTTAATGCCACCAAAACAGCTTTCTTTGCAATGCAAGGCTAATATGGACAAGCACCGGAAAGATATTGATCAACAAGTTTAACAAATAGCTATTTGGCCTAATTGACAAGGTCGGTACTTGGGGTGAGGTAAGGTGTCGCCTTACAGGAGTGAGGTTCGCATGGTCTAGGTGCCGCCGGCTTTCTTCGAAGGTGCCGCCAGCTTTCTTCGATTTGTTGCGCGACTCCCTTGGGCTCAAAACAGGGCACTTTGGCATCGTGAGTTGGATTGGCCGACCTGGGCGGCGCGATTGGGCCATGAGTAGATGGCTTGGGCGGCAGTGGGCGGCATGGATTGGGACGAATTGCGGCTATAGGCGATGGGGCGGCAAGCTGCTAGGCAAGGGAGTGTCATAGCGTGTGTTTGGTCAATGCGCGAAGAGTTGATTTGAGTTTTTTTTTTTTTTTGCGATTTCTAAAAACTTGAGGGACCTCTTTGTAATTATGAAAAATTCGAGCACCGCCCAAAAATAATATTTCAAGATTTCATCTGGAAAACTCTCGAGGCTAACAGGCCATTGACTTAAGCCTGGAATTTCAAATATTAGATCTTAAATGTGACAAAAAACGGGCTGTTACAAATGGTCTTATTAGTGAGTAATTAACCTTGTAAGTCTTAATTTTCCTTAATCAATAGGAACATGGACAATTCTATATCGATTCCTTCAACTTTCGGAAGTTCTTATCTTTGTACATTCAAAGTTTATTCTTTCTTAATCTTAAAGTTTCCATGGGACGAGACCAGTCCGGTATTTTCCTATAGTTCAAATTTGAAAAGACCTTTTTTGATGCGTAAACACGGGAGAAAATATTAGGTGCCCAAGCGGTACCATGTCAAATTTGAAAAGACCTTTTTGATGTGTAAACACGGGAGAAAATATTAGGTACCGACGGTACCATGTCATCCATAGTCCATTGATTGGATGACATGTGTCCAACGCGGGCGCACCTGTCAGTCATATTCCCTCTTCTCTCTTCAGAGTCTTCTTCGCCTGACCTTCTCTCTCCTTCGCTCGACCCCTTCTTCGACCTCATGCTGGAGCCACCGCCATTGTCGGCCGCGGCGAACAGCACGGTCGGAGTCTTCGGCGACGGGCTCAACGTCGCCACCAAGCCATTGTCTGCTGCTAAGAATCCCCATCACCGCCAAGCCCCCCTGCTCGATCGTGCACCCATTGTTCTCACTCTGTTTCATTTTGAGCATATGATAGATGGGAAGAAATGGAGGTGCCGAAGAACAGATGGGAAGAAATGGAGGTGCTCGAGAGATGTGGCTCCTAACCAGAAGAACTGTGAGCGCTACTCCCACATCGCAAGTTCTCAATCCCTCAATTCGTGCCAGAACCCTCCATGGCAGACACCAAACTCACCTTCAGTTTTCCCCTCATCGGTGACCCCAGCTTATGACCCCGTTCAGTTTTCGCCTGACTTTTTATCTCTCCTCCGCCCGAGATATTCAGCGCAAGGTTCCTATCGTCAGGCGCATGAAGGGATGGGGTCCATCGGCGGTGAGCTTGTCGTCGGAGACTCCGACCGTGCTGTTCGGCACGGCCGACAATGGCGGTGGCTCGGGCATGAGGTCGGACAAGTGGCCGGCAGAGGAGAGAGAGAAAGGTCAAGCGAAGGAGAGAGAAAGGGGGATGAGAAATTATTAGTTGCAACTCTTGTGACAGGCGAAATGTGCACAAGTCCACTTAAAAGAAGACACGTGGCGCCACGTATGAAAAGCAACAGAGGCTGAAGAGAGAGGGGCTGTCTTCTCCGAACCTCAGCTTCGAACTGAATTTTGAATTAAAGCAGCCGTTGCTTTAACTCCTGTCAGACTTTCTCTCTCTTCACGAGTTAAACCCTCGCCTCTCTCCCGCTCATCTTCGCCCTTTCTCTTCGTCTTCTCCCTTTCTCTGGCTCGTCTTCACCCCGCGCTGCCTTGGTCGTCCGAGTAGTTTCTTGCCAGCGTCTAGCGGGAAGTTGAGGATCGCCTCTGACCCACGGAGCTTAAAGGCAGCTCGGTCGTAGGAGCTGCTCAGTCGTAGGCCTTTCCGGCTTCGATTGCAGTGTCGAAGTTGCCGAGCCCACGGCCTCCGCCGGACTCCTCTATAGTGTCTCTGTTCGTAGCCTCTGAGCCACGGAGCTTAAAGGCAGCTCGGTCGTAGGAGCTGCTCGGTCGTAGGCCTTTCCGGCTTCGATTGCGGTGTCGAAGTTGCCGAGCCCACGGCCTCCGCCGGGCTCCTCTATAGTGTCTCTGTTCGTAGCCTCTGAGCCACGGAGCTCAAAGGCAGCTCGATCGTAGGAGCTGCTCGGTCGTAGGCCTTTCCGGCTTCAATTGCGGTGTCGAAGTTGCCGAGCCACACGCGCGAGCCCTTTCGGTTCGGGTCTCTGATCTCCGCCGCGAACTTCCCCCACGGCCTCCGCCGGACTCCTCTATAGTGTCTCTGTTCGTAGCCTCTGAGCCACGGATCTTAAAGGCAGCTCGGTCGTAGGAGCTGCTCGGTCGTAGGCCTTTCCGGCTTCGATTGCGGTGTCGAAGTTGCCGAGCCACACGCGCGAGCCCTTTCGGTTCGGGTCTCTGATCTCCGTCGCGAACTTCCCCCACGGCCTCCGCCGGACTCCTCTATAGTGTCTCTGTTCGTAGTGTGCTTGATTCGAAGCACGTTGAGCTCGAATTTGCTGCCATCGGAGGGATTAGGTCGAGTTTTTGAGGTTCCGCTAGGAAACTGAAGCTCTCGGGTTTTGCTCGAAGGCGAATGAGCTGACGTCGAACTCGAAGACATCACCGTTTGGAACCGCCGCGCTGCCCGTCTTCTCCACGGCCGCTGTTGCAATCAGAGCATGGACGGCAGAGTGAATGGTGTTGTTTAAACTTTGCTTGGCATGAACGTGGTGTGCAGGAGTGGCAAAGTTTAGGTCTTGTCTCTACAGGAACTCAATTTGGCTAGAATCTGTAAATTTAAAGTGAATATCCGTCTCATTTTATCCCCTTCCTCTTGCAGTAGCCTCCGCCGAGAAATTAGTTCTGCTGCCACTGGGCGCCCAATACAAGATGTCATACAGACAGATGCTGTAATTAATCTCGGTAACAGTGGGGGGCCGCTACTAGACAGTTCAAGAAGTCTGAGTGGAATTAACACAGCAATATACTCTCCATCTAGTGCTTCCACAGGTGTTGGATTTTCAATTCCTGTTGACATTGTGAGTATTTTTTGGATTTTCTTTCTATATTCTGAAAGGCCTTTGCGGTATGCATTCTGTGTAGTTGAAGTCAAAACTGGCAAAGTGCAATTCTCATTTGCTTTATGAGTAAGTCATCGATACAAATTTATTGATTCAGGTTAGTGGAATTGTCGATCAGCTTGTGAAGTATGGCAAAGTCACTAGACCAATTCTGGGTATTAAGTTCGCACCTGATCAATCTGTGGAGCAGTTAGGAGTGAGTGGAGTGCTTGTGCTAGACGCCCCTACTATGATTACTTTCATTACAAGAACCATGCTTTCGTTGCTAATATCTCTTGCTTGTTCTGCTTATATTGGCCAGCTCATACTGTTAGTCAGTTGGTAGATTTTAACTTTTGATTTTACTCATTTGATATTCTGATGTTGACGTCCTGCTCTTGATTCGTATATTATAGGAATAAACTTTGGAGCTTGCTAGTCTGGACCACTTTGGAGTTTTTGTATTAATTCGGGTGCAAATTTACATATTTCAACTTCTTTGAGGATGGCTGAATCAGAGGTAATTCTTCACTCATACATTGAATGTGACTTTTTGCTTATTAAATGATAATTAAGATGTTATTATGTTCGTGAAAGCATTTTGTTAATTACTTTTTATTCTTTTAGTTGCAGCAAGAACAAGAATCAAACCATCTTGCACATGTAATTAGTGATATGGAAAAAGATTTTGAGTTTGAAGTAGGAATGGTTTTTACAAATGAGCTTGAAGCATATCATAAGTATGTGGCTTATGCGATTGGCAAGGGATTTGGAGTGAGGAAAAGTAATTTGTTTAGAAACAAAAAAGGAGAAACAACTCGACGAACTTTTGTATGTAATTGTGAAGGTCATACACCCAGCTCATCTGATCATGAAAAGAAATATGAAAAGTTTGAAGTTAGATGTGGATGTCTTGCTCACATTAAGTTTAAGGTTGACAACGGTCATTATGAAGTCATAGAATATGTTTCTGAGCATAATCATGCATTCGTACCAGAAAATCAACGGCATTTTATTAGATGCGGACGAATGATATCGGATACTTGTAAGGGTGTTTTGGTTGACATGGTTAAAGCTGGTATTGGAGGAACTGCAGCATATAAGTTTTTAGCAAATGAAGCAGGAGGGAGTAAACACTTGGGTTTCAACTTGCGTGATTGTCACAATTATTTGCAGACGGTGAGATCTAATGGTATAAGTGGGGGAGATTGTCAGAGTCTTCTAAATCATTTTCGCAACAGGCAAACGGAAAACCCATTGTTTGACTATGCTGTACAAGTAGATCAAGATGGTAGATTGACAAATTTATTTTGGAGAGATTCTATGTCGAGATTTGACTACGATTGTTTTGGTGATGTCATGGTGTTTGATACCACATATCGTACTAATAAATATAATATGATATGTGCACCTTTTGTTGGGATTAATCATCATTGGAAGAATATTTTGTTCGGTTGTGCATTTTTGTTGGATGAGACTGCAGAATCATTTATTTGGTTATTTGAGGTATTTTTGAAGTCCATGGGCAACAAGGCTCCAAAAACTATTTTTACTGATCAAGACCAAGCGATGGCAAAAGCTATAAGAACGGTCTTTCCGAATACTCAACATCGTTTGTGCACTTGGCATATTGTGAAAAATGCCAATCAGAACATTCCACACCTTTATCACAAGCCGGGTTTTAGAGATAAGTATTTCTTAGCACTTATGTATCGGTGCAGATCGGAGGATGAATTTGAATTTACTTGGAAGGAAATGGAAGCGGAGTGGGGTACTGAGGATAATAGTTGGCTTCAAAGATTGTACAACCTTAGACAGAAATGGAGTTCGGCGTTTGGTCGAGATATTTTCACATGTGGTATAAGATCAAGCCAAAGGAGTGAGAGCACTAATAATGTCTTCCAACAAATGTCAACCAAGACATTAACCCTTGTAGAATTTGTCCACCATTATGAAGAACAGCTGAAACATATGAGAGATATTGAAAGTCAAGACGATTATAGTTCACGTGGGAAACCCAAATTGCAGGTTTCAAGTAATGAGATTTTAAGGCATGGTGCTTCAGTGTATACTCGAACCATTTTTAAGAGGTTCAATGAAGAAGTGTTAGAAAGTCTATCTGAACGTATTGTAAATACTACATTTGATGGAGTGGTTTGTTTGTATACTCTCAAGTGTAGGGGGATGTCACGTGAACATGTTGTCAGATTTGACCCGACAGATACTTCAGTTTCTTGTGAATGCAAATTATTTGAATCAAAAGGATGGTTGTGTCGACATGCCTTGAAAGTATTAATTGAGAGCACATCAGTTACCAGCATTCCATCTGTCTATGTTTTGAAAAGATGGACGAAGCTTGCTAAAGAAGGGAGTGTGAGTGATGAATCTCATGAAATGTTAACGGGTCAATCTAAGTTCAACAAACTTTCCACATTAATGCAACGGTCTTTTAAGTTGATGAGTTTGGCAGCAGAAGATGTAAATATTATGGGAATTGTGACAAATCACATGGATCAAGCGGAATCAGAAGTTTCATCATACAAGTCAAGTGTAGTCATGACTGATGATATCAATGACGATGATGAAGATGTTAATCAAGATTCTTTTTGCGAGATTTCAGTTATGGACCCTCATCGAAGGAAAGGAAAAGGGGTGAGTTATGGAAGACTTAAAAGCTCCAGTGAGAAGAATAAGAAGAAAAAGTCAAAGAAAGGAACACTCCCAACTCGAGTAGAAAGTGGAGGTGATTGACATATTAATTTAATTAGTAAGATTAATTAAATTATTAGCTTGTATTACATGATACTAATTAACATATTTTTTTACTTTTTAATGTAGAGCTGGTTGTCCAACAAACACATGATACAATTCATTTTCCATATTATCCAAGTGCCTCAAATCAATTTCAAAGTCCATTTTATCATCCTCAGGTATGCTGTCCTTAACCTCCATTTATATTTAATTTGTACTAATTTGATCATATTTTGTAGATGCAGCAACAACCATATATCATGCCTTCAGGGTTTATAAATGGATTTGCCCCAATTTCTACACAGGTATTTAATATTTGCGTGTCGTTTTAGTTAAGGAACACTATGTTTTTCACATTCACTAAAAAGACGTTTGATTTATTATAGATGCAATCGCCATACATTATGTCACCAGGGATTGTGAATGGATTTTCTCCATTTACTAGTCAGGTACTTATCTTAAATAAAAATATATTTTATGAGCTTCTTCATAAAATATATATTGCCAATGATTTTTCTTATAGATATTGGAGTACCATAATAGATCGGCCGGAACCATTTTGAGTCAGGTATAACTTGTGTTTTTTGTCATGGGATGTTTTGAATCATATTCGTCATGATATATTTAGTAAAATATATAATTGAGTTCATTTGTGCAGGGGTCATCAAACTCTTTTCAGCATCCGATGGTGAATGAGTTGAATGATTCTACAGGAACGGAACATTGAGGCATGAGCCCATTTAGTGAAGTGAAAGCATGAAGTTAGGAGGAGATTGAAGTCAAGAGAGCTCGAATAGGCAGACTGCTGCTTCTGCCGTAAAGCATATGGCTTTTGGAGTTGCTGGGTTGGGTTGTGAGGATGCACTTGTCCACTTGCTTAACATGCTGTCATGGAAGCCATTGAAGGCATGAGGGTGGCCCTGGGTGCTATTTGTTGCTATCTTGTGCAACCTGAACATAGTAGTAGGAATTTGTTGTAGTATAAATTATGTCTTTTTTGGTACCGGCACGAGATTGGTGTTGATAGCCGGAATTTGTTGATACCGGCACTATTTGTTTACTGGAATGATACCTCACATGTTTAACGATGATTGCTTGATTTGCACCGACCGCCCACGTGTTTTTAGGTTTATCCATCTAATTCAATGGGAGTTGACTCCTAAGACTTGAGAGAAGACTCGGGAAGAGGCCAAAGGAACGACACCGCGCTTTTGACGTGGCGAGCAGGAAACTACCCCTTTTACCGTCTTTGTTAGAAGAAAAGTTGGGGAAAACTTCTCTTGGAACCAACCCTTTGTGTTCTCTTCTCGTCGGCGCTCTTGGAAGTTATGTATCGTTGCTTTTCCCATCGGCGTCCCGGACTTTACACGAAACAAAAGAATGGCGATTCGTTAAACCACCTCAAGCTCCCGTTAAATTTCAATCGGGGGATAGAAGCTGAGGCGAAAGCGGGTTTCGCAATCTGCAGCGAAGCCATCACTTGCGGTGCGGACTATTTTCAGTTCTATCTTCGGACTATCTGCATCAGCGAAGGAAGAATTTCATGTGGGTATGTGAAGAACGAGAAACGAGTTGCGTAGAAGGAAGCAGTAAGCGTGGGGTGTTTTTCAAGTACAAGAATCCAGTGGTGACAAAACGCGGGGTGGTGGCTCGTCCCTGTTCTTATTCAGGTGGGCGCATTTTAGTGAGGGGACGGATGCAAAGACTTACGTGCGCGAAGTGATTGCTCGACAAAAGGATTCGGTGGAAGAGAACACACAGAATGTTGTTCTATTGGAAAGAAAACAAGATATGCCGGAGGAAGTTATGTGTCGTTGATTCGCATTAATCCATTCCTTCGCAAGTTCTAACATAGGAGAGCACATAAGTAACTTAAGTTACACAAGACAAGTTCAGGATAACATGAACTAAGTTACACAAAAGACACCATCTACTTCCTCTGAATAGACAATCCTACTAATATAACAAGTAACAAACAAATAAGAAATAATAAGACATTTAAACGATGTACATTACACCTCAAACCATTCATCTTTTCATCGGTGCCCTTCAATTCAACATTCAAATGCTCAAGCAAATATGTAATATTCCTCATGTCATCTTCAAGTATTGCTGATGGGGACTTCATGATAGGATGAGGCACATCATTTGTAGGCAAACACCAAGAAAAGAAGTCGCATGTTCTTTTCTCACAATTATAATAGAGCTTGTGCTTGTTTCTTGTAGATTCTGATATCCTCACGGCAGCACGCTTACCACACTTACACATTCTATTTTTAAAAGTCAAATTGCTCAAACTATTATCATTCACGCTAGATGAAGACATCATATACCTGCAATAAAATCTCTTGTATGAGGAAATGAATTATATGGTGTGTAGTTTGATTCTCAGAATGAGAGATAATCTCATGCACGAAAATATAGTCGTGACTTGTTCAAGTCGTTATATCTTGAAACGCAATGTCATGTTCCTTTGCTATATCGTAACACATTAACTTTATTTTACTGTTAGTCCAGCAACGAGCTACTGCAAATGTAAATGCACTCTCTAGCACCTTCTTTCAACTTTACTGCATCAAAAAATCAAACGAAAAAAAAACTTCAAAGCAATTTCTATGGCCCCAAAGGTTAGATGTTCCTAGTTCTTTTCTGCTTAGCATGTCAACATATTTATATAAAATAGTAAATACCATGCAATCAAAGAACCACGTAATAACCAACAATCAAAGAGAAGACTTGAAAAGACAAAGACGGTCAGACGAAAAGTTCTTAAGCAGAAGAGTTTGACCTCCCCTATCATCAACTCTAGAATCAAATATTTTCTCAACTAATGAACCTGTCTGAATAGGTCAACTAATGAATGACATTTCGATTCAACTAATGAACGACATTACAATGACAATTTTTCAGATAAAAACGCTTTTTTTCCAACTAACTGAATGATAATTCAATAAGACTTTTTTGCTAACCTTAAAGAACTTTTCTTGGGCAGATGTCAATGCTTTTCGTGACTTATCGAGATGACCACTGTGATAAGCTACCACTCCTTCCAACAGCTCTAACCGCAAATGCCTGAAGTTAATCACTCCAATTCATTAGTCCAAGCCCATACTTTAGGTAAAATACGTTGCTCTAAACACATTGCAAGAATGCTGTGCTGAAAAGTTGCAAAACTGATACTCAGAAAGCAATCTCTGGATAGCGACCTCCTTGAAGGAGTCTAACACAAGAGTAATCCTTTTCCTTTCCATTGAGCACGCTCAATCCCTTCTCTGGCCTTTCGTAGTCGAATTACAGCCACAGAGAGTGACGAGATGTCACGAAGCATGAAATAGCACCATACCATGTCTATTTGAAGTATAGGAACATTGTCAACCAAGCCAATCATTAAAGATGGGCAAGAACACAACAAACTCTAGCAAAGAGTCAACAAATAGCACAAGCCAGCCAGATTCACACATCAATCAGGTCCTACTGCATGAGTGCAATGTGATTTGGCAAAAATAATAAGTCAAGAGTCCCGTACCGCACTTTGATACCAAAACATCTAAGGCTGAAATCTAAATGATGTTTGGCAAGAATAAAACCCTAATAAAATCAGATAGAGAAACTCAAATTCATGCAAAAAATCTTAAGCATGCAAACAAAATCAGAAAGATTAAGGTCATACCACAAAGAGTCCACCGAGAAGGTGGCTATCGAAGCTATGGTTGCAACAGCGTCCGTGGAGAAGATGGGCGGCTCAGCGGTTCCTAACTGCGAAAACTTTGTGTATGTAAATGCAAGAAAGACATCTCCAAAAATTGAAAAGGGCATAAAAGGCAGCACGAACAAACTCAATATGTTGTTCTTTAACATGGCACAATTCCTTTCTCACAGTATCATACCTTATAACACCAGTGGTGAGAGTATGGTCAAGTCCAAACTGCAATTAAAATGAACATCATATCAAAAGATTATTTCCATAAAACAAAGTACAGATTCTAGCCAAATTGAGTTCCTGTAGAGACAAGACCTAAACTGTGCCACTCCTGCCCACCACGTTCATGCCAAGCAAAGTTTAAACTACACCATTCACTCGGCCGTCCAAGCTCTGATTGCAACAGCGGCCGTGGAGGAGATGGGCAGCGCGGCAGTTCCAAACGATGATGTCTTCGAGTTTGACGTCAGCTCAGTCGCCTTCAAGCAAAACCCGACCGCTTCAGTTTTCAAGCGGAACCTCAAAAACTCGACCTTCTCCCTTTCTCTGGCAGCAAATTCGAGCTCAATGTGCTTCGAATCAAGCACGCTACGAACAGAGACACTATAGAGGAGTCCGGCGGAGGCCGTGGGGGAAGTTCGCGATGGAGATCAGAGACCCGAACCGAAAGGGCTCGCGCGTGTGGCTCGGCAACTTCGACACCGCAATTGAAGCCGGAAAGGCCTACGACCGAGCAGCTCCTACGATCGAGCTGCCTTTGAGCTCCGTGGCTCAGAGGCTACGAACAGAGACACTATAGAGGAGCCCGGCGGAGGCCGTGGGCTCGGCAACTTCGACACCGCAATCGAAGCCGGAAAGGCCTACGACCGAGCAGCTCCTACGACCGAGCTGCCTTTAAGCTCCGTGGCTCAGAGGCTACGAACAGAGACATTATAGAGGAGTCCGGCGGAGGCCGTGGGCTCGGCAACTTCGACACCGCAATCGAAGCCGGAAAGGCCTACGACTGAGCAGCTCCTACGACCGAGCTGCCTTTAAGCTCCATGGGTCAGAGGCGATCCTCAACTTCCCGCTAGACTCTGGCAAGAAACTACTCGGACGACCAAGGCAGCGCGGGGTGAAGACGAGCCAGAGAAAGGGAGAAGACGAAGAGAAAGGGCGAAGATGAGCGGGAGAGAGGCGAGGGTTTAACTCGTGAAGAGAGAGAAAGTCTGACAGGAGTTAAAGCAACGGCTGCTTTAATTCAAAATTCAGTCCGAAGCTGAGGTTCGGAGAAGACAGCCCCTCTCTCTTCAGCCTCTGTTGCTTTTCATACGTGGCGCCACGTGTCTTCTTTTAAGTGGACTTGTGCACATTTCGCCTGTCACAAGAGTTGCAACTAATAATTTCTCGGGATCATGAGTGACAAATGGGCCGCATTGGACACGTGTCACGCAATTAGTGAACTACGGTACGGCTGACATTGTACCATTGGGTACCTAAAATGTTCTCCGTAAACGGAGACAAAACAGAAGTGGGCCCGTCCTTATCCATTTGCAAATTGTATGAAACGGAGCGCTCGCCAAGAGAAACGTGCTCGAGACGGAAGGAGGGCTGCAGAGATGGCGGCATCCGCAGC
Organism: Melaleuca alternifolia; assembly: GCA_019926035.1. Taxonomy (NCBI): domain Eukaryota; kingdom Viridiplantae; phylum Streptophyta; class Magnoliopsida; order Myrtales; family Myrtaceae; genus Melaleuca; species Melaleuca alternifolia. The sequence continues at coordinate 162,384 of JAGKPW010002340.1, forward strand.
ATCACTAGCACGGCCATTTCGATTTTCTCTCTCCTCCGCGAGCTGCGACGGCCGAGCGAGAGCTCCTCCGCCCAGAGCCGTCCGATGCTCCGCCCCATCCGACATTGACGCGCCTCCTCTGCTCCGCGCAGCCAAGTACACCGTACGACCTCCCCCGCCGTCTTTCGACGCCGTTCTCGGTTTTTCTAATCCTTTCTGGTTCGTTTAGTTGTACGAGAGTGTTGGCCAACAAGTTGCATGTACGTGAAATTTGTTTGCCATTAATTTGTTGTCTCATTCAAAAACTTGAGGATTTGTTGCTCGAGTATTGGCTGTAGATGGAACTGAACGATAATTGCACCTTGAGAGATAAAACTAGAAGCTTTACATTTGTCATAGTAATCCAAGACTAATATCATCACAATCTTTCTCGGGCATTGGAGATGTCAAGAAGATAAAGCAGTCCTCACAAAATATCTCGCTAACTTTAATGTACGTAAGATGTCAGTTAAACCTCGGTGGGGTGGCCTAAATAGCAAATCCTTTGCACACATAATTGTATGGGCAAGAAGAGAACTCATGTTGTGTGCCTAATCCAAACACACAGGTCTGTTCCTTGATCACAGAATTTGCTTATAGCAGATTTATTAACCTCTTAACGCTCCTCTCTTTTCACGGGTGTTGTAATTGCTTGTAGAATAGTAGTTTTGGATCAACCTCCATCTGCCAATAAACTTTAATCAGCTGTGACTGAGTTGAAAGGAAAATCATATAAGTGTCTATATCCTTACCATGAAGATGTCGTGATCATGCATATATTGCAATTAGGTTCCTGCCAAAAAATTGTGTAGTCAGTTGGTTTTTGTGATTAGCAAGAAGTTTTCATCAAAGGGAGCACATATTTATTTGCGCTGCAGCAATTATGTTGTCACCTAAGCCACCGTCAGATGCCTTTGGTCATAATGAGTGAAAACTGTCGCGAAAACTTAAACTTGAGATGCTCACTGCATGTTGGCATAACCAGACAGACTTAAATTACCAATCATAAAGCGTATATTATCTAAGAACTGATCCCAATTTTGCTGAATGCCTCTCTCCGATCGTAAACCATGTGCTAACTTCTCTCTGCTGAATTCCTATGCATGCTTTGCTGATCTGATTCCCCTCCATGATTTGACTAGTTATTTTTGTCTCCTAGAAATTCAAGGCTGTCAGCTCTTGAAACTTCATATCAAAAGTAAGCAGGATCTAATTAAAAACCACACTGTACTGGGAGCTTTTTTATTTGTCCCACCATTCTTTCGAATGATCTGCAAACATGCAAAACTAGCCGTTCCTCTGAGTTAATAGACAAGAAACCCTCTCCTCACCTGCTGTAGTTGCTGAATAAGCAGGATGTATCTATTCAACAATTATCCCTACCTCACGTTATGTTTTGACAAGATTGAAATGCAAAAACTGACAGATGCTCAACTTGTGCCTCACATTATTGTTTCATCGTTGATCAGAAGACGAGACTTCTGCTCTAAGTCTTCTGTTTCCATTTAACCCTGTTTATAGATTCCCCTATTTAACCATCCCATTAGGTGTTTCCATAATGCTTATAAATGTGTGAGGTGAAAGTGATGTCTAGCTTCAAGCTTCAACTTGATCCGGAGATACCAGTAGCCATTCTATCAGTAAAAACTGTGAAGGACAGGATTGATGACGCATAGATAAAGCCAGGTGGAATCTTGATAAACTGTCATTTTAACACATGTTCCTTTGCATCCAGTATGTTACTGTACTCTAACTGGTAACTTCCACAAATAGTATCCACCATTTTAATGAAATTTGCCTTCCCCCAGATAAGTTAATTCTGCTTCCGAGGTTCATCATCCTCTGACTGCAGTTACCGAGTCCTTTCTTGATATCCTCTACTGTCATCTCTTCAATATAAAGTGAAACAAGGAGTTCTTCCACTGGCTATTCTGATTGAATGAGTTGTGAACACATATAATGCAAAGTAATCTGGGCTACTTCTATAGTCATGGAGGACTGACTTTGCCTCTTTGACTGGTGTCCTTTCATTGTTATGTTTCAGGAATTTTTCATTGATGTTTCATTTCCAGATTGACAGCTACATTAAGAGTGGAATGGTGGTTGGGCTAGGATCTGGTGATGCTTCTAGCATGGCCATAAAATATCTCGGTCAGCAACTCCGTGCAGGCGCTTTGGAGGATATAGTAGGGGTACCCACGTGAGTTCTTCTTACCCTTGCAATTACAAGGCCGAGGCCTTTTCTGTTTTATAATAGAAATCAGTTATTTCCAGTGAATTAGCTCCGTTCTATAAGTGTTCTTGATTAGATTTATAAATCTTGCATCTCATATCAATCAGGCACTTTCGTTACAGTTATTCTCACTGGTAGAGAGCATGCCAAGGATCATCGGTTGTAGGGGAGCAACTGTATACTGTCTATTTACGAGGGGGAACATATGACAATTGTTCATTGACAGATCTATTATTTTGTGATTAGGTGAGACTGTCTACATAACCTGGTAGGTCATGATTTATCTAGTGTCTCCTGTCTTCGGCTGGCATTATATGCATTAAGGGGTTAGTTCAGATTTGCTCAAATTTACTCTTTTATTTTTCGATTCAGTTGTCAAATTTCTGCGTAAGATGGTAACTATATTCCAATTTTGAATCTACCAAGTCAAATAGCTTCTACTAACAAAAGCAAATGTATAAGTTCTGATTAAGTCCTTGAACTATTTAATTTCATCATCTTGCTTGCCAAACCTTTCTTCCTTGTCTCTGTTGCTTTTCCTTATCTGCTCACAAGTAAGGTCATCTGGCAAAAGTAAAGTTGTACAGTTGCTTTTCCTTGTCTCAAAAATCTTATATGTTTGGCCAAATGTGCAGTTGAGTTCTAAACTTTGAAAATGTGCAATCAAATCCCACGTTTTCAATCCGGTGAAATCAATTCCTTTCCGTGACTACCTTGTAAATTTTGGTGACATGGCATGCCGGAATCCAACGTGGCATTTTTTTAATACTTTAAAGCACATGTTGGTGGTGACATGGCACTGATGTGGGTCATGTAAGAAAAAGTCAGAATAAAAAAAAAGTCTAATATTGGGTCTTAAAAAGCTAACCCTAATTGGAGAGGGTGGAATGGGGGGATGGTTCCACTCCATTGGGGGTGCCATCACGGTTTCGCCGCCTCACATTGCTGGCGCCCCTTACTAGCCTTAGGCCCTCATCGCCGACTATCTGATATACTTGTAGTTTTGCACTATAGTTTCAATTGCGATATAGAAGATAGACAATTTGAGAACTAATACGGAAAGTTTGAGTACCAATTTGAGACATATATAATTAGGGACTATATTGATAGTGAAGATTAGGGTGTGAGTGTCACACTCATCTCAACAGTTTCGCCTACACATTTGAATTAGGTATCAGGTCTGCCATCCCTTGATTTAGATATTTTTTGCTTCAAGATGTCTCAATATGAATCTCCAATCATTGTTAACGAGTACAAACACGCCTTTTACCCATGATCTCCTTGTAGACTGGATCGTGATAGCAAATCGCACTTGGCAATTGCAAACATCCATGGGATTCCTTGTTTAATTTATACACATTGGGCACACACCAATCGACCTGATACTATTTGTTGGGAGTGCATAGCAAAATTCTAACGCTTCAGGTAGGGAGATCGCTAAGAGGGAGCTCAAATCTGAGCTATCGACAAATCCAGTTGGACTCACTTTCACTCAAAACTTAAGCCTATGAGTTATGGACTAATTGGGATTATTTTTTTTTTGGTAAAGGACTAATTGGGATTATTAATTGCTTCAAGACACACTAATTTTCTAGTATAGGACTTTTCTAAAACAATTCGTATATGCATCCCAACAAATGTATGATGAAAATCATCATTCTCTTGGTCGAAAATCCAGTATTCTCTTAGAAACTTTCTACCAGGTTTTGTGCAAACTTATCTTAAACTGGGTTAACAATGTCATATGTAGTCCTTAGTGCACTTTTCACAGCATGAGGTTGGCCTTACATGTAGAGTAGATGTAGATTTTAATTGATATAAAAGTAGAAGAGAATAACCAATAAAGAGGAGTACCTTAACTAAAATATTAAAAGCTAAGTCCCTATTGCGTTGCCGGAAGTTTTCTAAATTCTCTGTTTTTGTATTTATTGACAATCCATAAATTTCTTTTCGGTAGCATGAATAGTTTAAACAAGGGAGTTTAATTTAAATAAACTGATAATAACCTTTTAATTTTTTTCATTACTTTCATTCCAAATGAATTCTATAGCATTTGGTGTCCCAAAAGGAAAGCCCCTTTACATTAAGCATGATTTCTCACTATTTTAATTTCTGAAATACATTCTCATTTTCACTGAATAAATAGGCTTAAATGAACTTAAATATTAAGTACTGTTTTCATTTCTCATTTTTCCGTGACTATGGGAACTGAATATTTTCAGCTAAGATACTTGTATATGTAAATAATTCCTGGGTAAGGGGCAGGAAGCAACATGAGTTTCAGGGTCAAATCATACATAATTTTTTCCTGGTCCATTTTCTCATTCTTCCTTAAAAGTCTTATATAGGTCTGTTATAAGTGCAAGCGAAGCAGCAAAATCAGGAATTCCTTTGGATAACTACCAAGGATGTTCTCAGGTGTGGACACATAACTAATTCATATTCAGTTTCCCTGTGTCTATGACAGTCTTTTTCTTTCTTTTGTGACACAAGTGTTTTGGAAATTTGGTGAATGGTTATTGAAATGGCAGGATTCAAGTCAACAGTGAAATTGGTACCGTGGAAAGATATTCAGCTGCATGAATCTTTCATCAAAAGAGTAATTTTCCATAATGATCATACCTGAGGATTTGCCCGGGCTGCAGTTTTGCATGAACTGAGAGTCAGTCATTGATTGAGTCCATTGACTTGCACTGTGCAGCTTAGCAGTCGTAGAGCAAAGCACTAAAGAATGGTCCATTCCATGGTGGCCTGTTGTGGTTTCCTAGTTTTCTTATTGCATATTACATGCTGAAAAATTCAATTGAGGAAAAATGGCAGAATGTATGTTGTTTTGATTAGTTGCTTTACTTATCCTCTACATATTTGGAGTTTGATGCTCTAGGTTATGCGCAAGTATCTCTCTCTCTGTCGCCTCAATCTTGTATTCACTTGGCTTTTGGTAGATTGACTTTGCCTTTGATGATGCTGATATCATAGAAGAAGACACACTTACTGCTGTTATTGGCCGCCGAAAATTGGAAGGTGGAGAGTCGATAATCCAAGAGAAAGTGAGTCCTGTTTGGACATCATAAGACGAGCCTGACTGGTCTATCCCTCTATGGTAGAAATGTATGCTCTTTCTTCCTTCTAACTGTGAGCTGACTGGGTTATTATTTTTTTGTTTGCAGTTTGTGCTTAACGCAGCCAAGAGACTTGTATTTATCATCACAGAGAACAATTATAAAGGTGCTCTAGATGGTTCTGTTCCAGTCTTAGTTCAATCTGTAAGCATCCATCCGCATATATGTCATCTGCTTATGTTAATGTGCTCAACCGAATGATAGTGAAGTAAAGATTCTATTGCCAGCTCAACTGGATGGAGACAGCTGAAGAGATTGATGATTTGTTTCTGGGAGATGCAGAGGTTTGGTTTTTGATAAAAGTTAAATGCTAGGGACTGATTCTGAACTTTATGCTAAGAACTTAAAACTGATCTGAGATTAAACTTCTATTATCCCTGCGACTTTGATCTGTCAGAACTTAAATGTTGCTTTTATTTTGAGGTTTATTGTTGAGATAACAGCATAGAATAGGGGATTGCTTATCCTTTAAATTATTAAGCTTCAACTACAGTTATAAACTATCATCTCTTTAATAAAATACTTGTTGTGTACGACATTTTGTAGTGTCAGAAAAATATAATTTGGCACTAACTTTGCAGATTTTTGTTACTGTGGTTTTGTAACAATTGTGGATGTGGGTTGCCTTGGGAGTTTTTTTTTTTTCTTTTCTGGTGGATTTTGGTTACCACAATTTGCATGGTTAATTATCTCTTCTGTTGAAGGTCTGGAGAAGACCATCCATAGGACATGCTGATCCATTGGGTGGAGATTTTCCAGTAGTTACCAAGGATGGCCATAATGTTCTTGATGTCATATTCACATCTCCAATTGCAAACCTTGGTATGGTGCTCAAACATGATTTAGTCCTCTTATTTTCCTTTTTGATTTCTGATAATGTGCGTGACTTCTCTTAAGTGTAATTGTAGCTCAAGTAGCTGAGAGCCTTGACAGAGTAGATGGAGTGGTGGACCATGGGGTCATTTCCAAATTTCCGTGAGTTAAAGTCATTGAGTGCATTTCTTTGATTAGTATTGAAGGAAATTTGTTTGGTCCTTCTTGGAGGTGTTGTAGAAGCATGCTTCTTAGTCAATAACACATACACCTCTCAAGTCATCATGATATGATGCATGACATGACAACCATTTCTGCCATGCTGCTCAAATGCAAGATGGTATTCTTGTTCTTCGAGTTAGTTTTTTTTCATAAACTTCCTCAAAAGGTTTCCGCGTGCGAGAGCGTGTATCATGGATTTTAAAGAAGAGCGAACTTGATTAACATCTGAACAAAGATCTTTCTCAATATTAAACTTTGATGAATTGGATCATAACCCTTTCTTTGGAAACAAGAAATGCAGATGATCCTTTTATCCATTCAAGGCAAGACTAATAATAAGCAAGTAGCTCTAATTCACTTGTTTTATGTGTGCCCACTACTTTCCTATGTAATCTTCATAGAGCACATCTTGGAACGTCTTATACAATGTTCTGGATTAGAAGGACAATTGTTATTTGTTTTCATGTGTAGGGTTATTTACAGGATATTCTAATTGGCAATATATTTGATTGGCAGTCTAATCGACGTAACTATTTAATTTAGATTGAAAATTACGATGTGAGTTTTTAATTTGTTTATGTTCAAATATCAGGGGAGATGAAGTTAAAAAAACAAATGAAAAATAGTTTCATGATCTAGAGAAACAATACGCCACCCCCTCAACCACTCTTGCATCGCTGTAATTATATTTGCCCCGCCATTGCCATCTCCCCTGTCATTTGCCCAAATTAATCTGTCCATACTGATGGTGATGGAGGTGGTGATGGTGGTAGAATGGCAGTGGTGCCAGCTATGTTTTAGCTTTTCCTAAAGCAATCATCTTAAAAGCTTTTCCTTGTGCGTATATGGTGAGGGATAGTTTCTTCATCATAGAAAAGTCAAATTTACATGTCACTGCATCTTTATAAGCATTGTTTTGAACATAAGACTCCTGAATATTGAAACAAGGGCAATGATAGTGGTATTCCTGTCTTGTCTTTTCTTGATAGTAATCTACTTTATTCCTGTTCAATGTCCATGTCTCTGTTACTTATCCATTAGATATTCTTCACTGGACTGTCTTGCAAAAATTCAACAGTTGATATCAGCAAACTGTTAGTTAAAAGATTCTTCAGTTTTCCTCCCTTAGATTCTGGCCTGCAGTTATTTTGCTATTCCTCTTTGCCATGACCTGGTGGTATGTGGTGGGGATCATCACAGGCGAAATACTGACTGTATGGACTTGTAATTGAGACTTGGCTGTCCACTAAACGATCCCTGGAGATATGGCATGACAACTACATCTGCTGATTATATTCTTGGACCACCCACATTCAGGAACAATTGCTATTGCTTGGCAAAAAGTTCTCAAGAGAAGTCTGAGTGATTTTTTGAACTTCTTTGATTTCTGAGAGCCCATATCTCATACAACGGTATTAGAAAAGTGCCGTGCTAGCATTTTTTTTTCTTTAGAGAGGGTAGGTTTTTAAAGCAATAGACACGGATGCTGGATGTTGTTAAACTTTAACTCTCTTGAGCAGCATCTGAGTGTTATCTGGTGCTCGATGGATATATTATGGATCACTACCTCACATTCGGATGGGAAACGATGTCATAAATAGTATATCATCTTACAAATGTTTATGTGACATCAATCCTTAATGTAGGCTGGTCTTACTAAAGTTTGTACTTTTCCCGAGTAGATCCTAACTTACCAAATGGCTTTGGCGAATTTCTGCTTAATCTTATGTTCCCATTTCATATCCACAACTTACCTCAATAATAATGATATATTATCTTGTCAAATTCTTAAACCACCTCTTAGCACAATCTGTAGCTTGTTATGGAGTGATGCTTGTTGAGCTGATGGAAGCGCCTTTCTTTTGCTGTCTTTGAAATTGCAGTTGCACAGCAGTGGTTGCATCACCTAGCGAAGTTTCCATTATTGATAATGTGCTAACAAGTGTTGCTGGGGATCCTGCAATATGAACTTAGAGAATGGTTTGCTTTTTACATGTGGTGCGAAGGTAAGTATAACATGTAGAAACCATGAAGACCCAAAAGGATGAAAATGACCGGAGGAAATGCACAAATTGTTTAAAAATTTCCATGTACTCCTTGATGATATTTCAAGGCATCATCTCTTCCTTAAAAAGGAAAAGGAAAAGAAGCACTTGTGAGTGAGCTCAGTTTTTACTGAAAATTTTATCGTCTACAATCCACATTGTTTATTGGCAGTGTGATTCAGTCTTAGAATATTAGTGTTACGTATCTATTATGTTCGGGTAGATTTGTTATCTTATAGGCTATGAACTTTATTGGCCGTATCATGGTAAGAGTCACAATCCATTGCATCAAACTCAAATTGCTTCGCCGTGAGCAGTTTATAAGTTTCTATCATGGGCGATATGGTTTCATTCTTTTTCTGTTGTAACGAGTCACGGTTTTCATAGTCGTGTTTGTCCCAAGTCTTTGCATCATATTTTCCGAGTGTCACGGCCTTTTCTCATATGTTTCGGGATTAATTCGTGTTCGGGTGAGTTCGGGTTCCTTGTTGAATTCCAGGCGTCTCAAGCCGTGGCTTGTCGAGTCAGAAGGTGTTGTGCGTACTTTATTATAACAGCAGTCTCGAATGCAATGACTGGTATTGATTGTGTCTGTTGACTCCTCACAAATCACGTAGGCAAGACCACATTGGACTCACGCTAGAGGGGCTCACGCCATGCCAATCTCACGGCACTCACTTTCGCACTCACAGTACATACACCTCTCGCTATTCCCTCACTCCACATATATAAGACACAAATGCTAGAGCTTGGTAGCATGTAAATGGGACAAAGAACTTCGCATGATTTCTTGCCACAAACATCCTAATAGAAGTGGTTTTTGTCTCACTTTAAGTAAGTAGGTTTCCCAAATTGTCCCTACAATAAACAATATATACCATTGATGTTTCTTATAATTTTCCACTTTCGCCACAGCCTTAATAATCATTAATTTTCTTTTTAATCACAACTGTGAAATTTCATCCACGAGCATAGCGAATAAGTCAAAACTGTTACGAAAACTCGTTGGTTCGTGTTGGTATATTAGTCAAATGGAGGAAATTGTTCAATAAGTATCAAATCTTTTAGCAATGCCAATTCAGTATTAAAAATTTCAATTTTTTTCTGTTAATTTAGTTGACTTTGTGAAAAATTGTGATAACTTTCGGTGGATTTTTGCCTAGAAAGTGTTGAAGTAGTGATATGTTACATAGGATGGCTAGCGATAACTCGTTCACTACGTCGGCGATTTATAGCGAAAGTTTACTGGAAGCATTACATTAGAATTTTGCGCAATGATTTTGGACTAAATTGGCTAAATTAAAAAATTTTAAAATTGTGAATTTTGTATTGCAAGTTGATTGAGTAATTTTTTCCAGTTAAATATGTCTTGCTGTGTTATTTCTAGGTATTATTTCTGTGTTTTCTGGGAGAGTGTCAATCTGTACTATCTAAATTCACTCTAGCCTAATAGCTTAGTGGGGATGTAAGACTGAAATTAAAAGGGTTTTGAGGTTGGAATGTGAGATAAGAGACCTACTTACTGAAAGCTTCTCTTGTTTTATGTTTCCTTTGTAAGAGAATACAAGTTGGGAAGTCCTTTTCGCTTCGATAGCCTCCCTAGTATTCAAATTTGCCAACTTTTGAAAGACCAAAACCAAGATATTTCTATGGTTTACTCATTTTCAGACATAAGTACGATGTAAAACATGACGACACCCAAATTGCACGAGTCTAAAGATAATACGCCAAGCTTATATCCACAAGATAACAAAATGAACCCCAAAAAATTGGTTTTCTTTAGCTAAGTTAAATTGTTAGTAAACATGGACATCGACTTCAATTTTTTTTATGTTTTACTGAAGATTCGTTCATTGATCAGCACGAAGCGCAGAAACACAGAAAACTTGAGAAACAAATCAAGTTGTGATGACTTTCAATGGGTACAATGAATGGAACAGATGAATGAAAAAAATGACAACACGCAGAACTCACATATTTAAAAGTAATATGCCAAGCTTATGTACAGAGATTGTCAAATTGAACGCTGAATTTTTCTTTTTTTTACTTAACCCAACTACATCGTCAAACGTGAACATTCACTATCTCTGGGAGAGATTACCTACAACTTGTAAGCCTCACTAAATATTCCTCTGTACAAATAGTTATATTTTTCATAAATTGTGGGATGTCCTATAACCCCAATAAAACGCACAACATCAGGTAGCAAGTTTTAGCCATTACTACTACTAATAGAACATATTAACCATATCTTAGTTATAATTATGCTATAAAAGAATTATGAGGGATTAGGTGAGGACATAGCGTCACTAAGACTTTGGATAGGGTTAAACGTCACACTCAATTCCTACCTTGCAAAACCTCTTTGAGATCGAGCCGCGCCAGAAATTTATTCCTCACATATTACATAATTCCAAGATGGAGAACTTGTTCATTTAACTCGATCCAAGATTTGGACTAGACCTGACTAGAGGATGAGTGAGCTTGCTCCTGGTCGAGTCGAAGAGCAACATAAATGGGCTGGGCTTGGCATGCTTATATCCCTTTTTGAACCAAATTTGCCCATGTTGGCTTAACCTTGTCATTTTATGTTGATGATTTGCTAATCTGTTTTAGCATGGGCATGGTCTAGGCGGACAAAAGGATACTTCCGACTTATAGTAGACTTGAACTGCCCCATTGATCTCATCTAGATTATGCCTACTGCACCAAAATCAGTGCAAAAATACTTTATTCACGTTACAAGTGTATTCGTAGTTTTGATTTTCTTTGTTAGGTCTATTGGACCGTTAGCTCAACAAACAACAACCCATATTATTTCCCAGAGCCAGAGAAAGATCGACCCATCAAGATCATTTGTTCCATTTGGAGGTAGGCCAAGAATGTCTCCGGGTAGAGAATGAGAAGATCTTTTAGACATCTTATAAATGCATCTCATATACGAGTACGAGTTCATTCCTTTTAATTCTCAAAATCAACAAAATTATGCAGAGGGAAACTACCAAAAAATTTCTAAACCAATCATAGACATGTCAATTTAGTCCTAAATCGTTTTTTTTTGGCTAATTGAGTTTTAAGCACTTTTACATCTGTATCAATTCAGTCCATTCAATCAATTTTGACTGAAAATCGCTAACATAGATGCTGGGCATTCTGTGTGGTACAATCGGTGCTAACATAGATAAATTTTAACAATATCTTAATATTTTTTCGAAATTAATTAATTATTCTTTTTTTCATTTCTTTCTCTCTCTTTTTTTTGGTCCATTTCCTTCCTTTTTCCTCTAGCCGGTTGCCAAGTCTTGGTAACTAGCTAGAGGCGACGGCTCACGAGGTAGACCTTACTAGCCATTGGCGAGGGTCACCCACACTATCACTAGGCGAGGCTCGAACTCACCACTAGTGAGGACTCTCCTTGCCCAACCACTGGGGAGGTCGACCTCACCATCTCTAGACAAGGCCGACCTTGCTCAGTGATGGGGAGGTCGAGCCTTGCCCTTGTTGGCCTTTGCCTTTAGCTAGTTGCCAATTTCATATGACTGATTGGAGGAAGAAGGAAAGATAAAAGAAAAGAAAAGATTAAATAAATGATTAAGAAAATTAAAATATCATTAGATTTGTCTACTTCAATGCCGTTCCCGTCATGTGGATAACTCGCATCCATGTCAATAATTTCGAATTAAAATTTGGCCGAATAGACTGAGTTGGTACAAATACAAGATTAAGTTCGAGACTCAAAAAGAAAAGGGATAACTCTATAATCCAAAGATAGGCAATTGATTTAGATTGATTTGACACAATTAGAATAAAATTAGAATATTTTAGTAATTTTCCTGCAACGTGATATCATTCGATTCTTGACAAGCAAGTGATTTATAATTCCAGAATTTCGTGTGGAGGCAAGAGTATGCACGCTTGGTAATCCTCGCAATTTGTCCACATCGTGGTCGAGAGGTTTCCAAAGGAAATCAGCCGATCCAAATGAGAGGACCGTTGCGGACATGATTCGTTCGTTCCCCACTAAAAGGCATTTTAATTCGCCCTCCCACGTCAGCCATGGAAGCTCCCCTAATGATCAAGACTTCACAAGCAAAACTCGATCACTCATGTGTTTGATCTTATTTAATGTGTAGCTGCCTTTTGGGGGTTGTCATCAAAGACAATTGACGTCAGAGAAAGGAATTGGCTCGATGTGTCTCTTTCTCTCATCTGTTTTTTCGTTTCCTTTGGCAAAAAAAAAGGGATTTTGTGGTTTCTTATTAAATGCTGCGTAAGCAAAATAGGATAAGTTGTTGCCACCATTCCAAAGGGATTTTTAGAGGAAAAAACGGGTTTGGTGGTGATGTGAAAGGTGGACCTATGATTCTCAATCGAAACGGGTTCTCCCAAATTCTTAATTGCGGGATGTTGAGATTTTTCTTTTGTTAGTTTGATAAATCCTAAAAGAACTTTATGTGAAGTAGTCGTTACGAAGCTACCGGAATCAGACTAGAAACTAAAGTAAAACATGAGAGGATGCTTTGACACACAAAAATGACAAAACCCTAATAATTAATATGATGTCGGTGCAGAACTTGTGGTTGGTCATCTCGAATATCGACCGGAGGATAGGAGGAGAAAATCTATCAATAAAGGCAAGATATCGATAATCAATGACATCAATATAGTGGTGGGGTTATCACCAGGGCATTAGAGGCAAGAAAGCTGCTGGTAGTTTGTGAATATTGACTACTGAATACCATCATCGAGGCACGATGACGAGTCGTCGACTAATAATACCAAGTATATTGGACCGACCACCGGCGGCCAAATTGAAGGCTGGACAGACGTCGATGAAGAAGACGTCAATAGTGCATCAAGGAAAATGCCAAGTGATCGTGGGAAGGTAATGATGGAACCTGAAGGAAGCCCATCAATAGCTGCGGGGTCCTGATCATTTGCTGATAATACAAAGCAGTTGCCAAGCATTATCGGGAAGCCGAAAATCAAGGGCATTGCGATTCATTTCAAGTTTGAAATTTGAACTAATTGGAAACAGTTACACCGGCTAGAAGGCTATATGAGTCGAGTCATTATAGATGGGATGCACAATCGTGAACACAAGCCCGTACTTTTTGAATCTATTAATTTATCAATTTCTAGTAATCACACTTAACATTTTCGTAGATTCAACAAATGTAGCGTACCGTAAACTCCTTGTTGCGATCATATATTCCTATCTTTGTTACCATTGAATCCGAATACTTTAAAAACCAATGGTCAACCTTTGGTGAAACATATTTTGTCAATTGGGATGTTTCCCTGCAAAGCATCTTTCTGGCATGTTCGATGTGATCTTTAGAGGTTAGCCAAGCTCTTAATGAATTATAAAGTCATTATTGGTATTGTACTAAACTGCAAAATATACTTGATCCAATCACTTATATAAATGGACAGCGACACTGCTCCAACGAGAATTTTGGCAAAATCAATAGAGCACTCATGAATAAACCAGGTACACGCATGAGCTATTCAAAACTGCGTTGAACAACAAAATTTCTGAGGGTAAAATGTGATTAGCGAAAATTATAATTCACTCAAGAAATTCTTGGTACATAAAAGTTTCAAAATTTATCAATGATTTTGTGAATAATATTTCGTTGTTCTTATGTCTAGTTCATAGCCCAAATGGTACAAGTTCCGATGCATTACATTCCCTGAATTTAACCCAGCATTTATCTTTCCTTGCTTTCAAAACCTTTTTGAAGCATATGGAGATTTGTTGAATACTTCAACAGTTTAGAAAATCTGAAAGCCATTATTTTGTAACGGCTTTGTAATATCTGATTTCATTTGTTTCTTTGTTAATCTTCCTCTTCATTTGGCTATAAAGGAAAATCACAATCACAATCAAATAATACAAACAAAAAACATTCTCTTTTCTTTCCATTTGTTTTCTTGGTTACACATAAAGTTCTTGTTTATGTTCCTTCTGTTTCTTCTGTGCAGAGAAAAGAGGGAGATCTGTTCTATATTGGAAGGGTAGCTGCTACTACTTGTATTGAGCATGTATTTCGAGGAGCAAAATTATCCTTAAGGACAATGTTTGTGATTGAGCTATCTGCGGTTATAAAAAATCCTTAATTAAATTCTATCAATTTGTTACATAGGTTAATTCAAAGGTGGATTGTTTACCAACCATGTCGAGTAAGCTCACATGTCCACTTTTAATGTGTTTACACCAGAAAAATTTCGAGTGTTGTAATCGACAGTTTAGTCGACGACGTACAGGAGGAGCAGAAAAATGGCCGAGTGTTGAGAACAATCTCGAAACATTGTTGGTAGTCGACAAGAAGAGTCAGTTCAGTCAAAAGAGGTTTTAACAATAAATAATCAGGTGATGAAGCAAAATTCAGTAAATGAGGAGGACTATTTCAGCCAACAGGGAAGAGGGTGGGATGTAACTATTAAGGTACTGAAGTCACTGTTACCGTCAATATAGTGGGGTCGACAATGTTGGATATTGTAATACCATTGTTTTTTTTAATGTTATTTTCAAATCAATAGAAGGTGGACGGTCTCGTTAAAAGTAAAGAAGGTCAAAAGTCAAATGAAAAGAAGAAAATGATGGGACGTTCGGCAGAAGATGGAGAGTCATTGAAAAAGAAAAGAACGGGAAGAAGAAGGAGGAGGAGAGAAAGAAAGAGAAAAGAAGAAGAAAGGATTTTCTCGTCACGAGGATTTCATCGAGCCGATTCGACTTCAACTCGTGACGCTCGGTAAGTTTTCATGATCCTCGTTCATTTAATCGAAATGGTTTCGAAGATAAGGGTTCAAAAATTTGATTTTGTGGAAAAAGAGCAGCGAAGTTTAACTTCTGAGTTATAAGGCCGAAAAATTTGTGTGGGTCTTCTAGTGCTTTGAAAGATCTTTATTTATACTATAAGTTCGCTTGAAACGGAGTTTGCTAGATGGAGTTATGGCGAAATCAAGCTTCGCGTTGCGGATGATTTTGGATATTCGTTTCGGTAAAGAGTTTAGTTGAAGCGTGAGAGCCATTTCGCTAACGGTTGAGCTGTATTCATAGTTGACTTAGCGGTTTAGTTCGATTTTAACGTTATTCTCTACTTATTTGATAGGATCGCAAGTTCAAAATCGTGAGTCGAAATTGTTGTTTGGTCGTAGGTGATTCTAGGTGAGTGGTTCTATATCTTCTTTGAATTTGTAAAATTCATATTTTAAACGTAATATGATCTGTGTATATTATGAGTGATGAAATGGCATGATTATTGTATAAAAGTTGGATCGAGCATTTACTACCTTTTTATCATTGCAAATGTTTCGAAAGCGTGTTCGGAAAATATTTTCAAATGAGTTGAAATGTTGAAACATTATGTATTCATTTCCGAAATGTATTTTCCTAGGCTTTGGTTGAAACGAAAGATATGTTTGGTTTATGAAATCATTTTGTGGTAATGATTCTGGATTGACTTTATGAATTGTGAAAAGTGTTATTGTTGATGCTCAATATAACTGTGAGCCCAATGAAAGGCATGTGAGTATGCATACGGGTTAGGATATCCTTCTGGGCCGAGCCACCAGCTTTGTAGGTGGAGACCTTGCCAAGGGGGAAATCTTGGTCGCCTTGTCACCAGGCGTTGTGTCGTGACCATGGTAAAGCATTGAGCAATAGATTAATCAGTGGAGTAGACCATTGATATGGTTTTGAAGGAGATTGATCAATGGATTTGACCATTGATGCTTTTGTTATTGTGGAAGTTTAACTATATTTTTCTGAATTATATATGTTATACGTTGAAATTAAATTATGAGTTTTGGTTTTGCTTATATGTATGCATAGTAGTTGCTCGATCTACTTAGAAGATATGTGCTACTCATTAGGCTGTGGTTGCTCATTCCATTCATCTTTACCATTTTCAGGTTCTTCAGCCAGCGGCCAATAGTAGGAGAGAGCGCTATTGAGCGGGACTATTGGGAGTAGAAACTTTGGGTATATTTAGTGTTGTTTATATAAGACTGTGGATAATTGTTGGGTTGGCTGAACTCAATGTTGTACATATTCTGTTTGGTGGGTTAGAGAAACTCTGATGTAGAAACCAACCTCTTGGTTTATATATATATATATATATATATATAGTTTTAAAAAATATATATATGTTAATATCATGTTGTTAATTGTGTTTGAGACTACATCCTTCGTGAGTAAGGACGGTCGTGTCATTTTCCCATTTGTCGATTTTGGGGTGTGACAGATATAATAGTTTGTAAATTAATGTTACTAAGTAAAAGTCGCTCTAATTCGTGAGGAGCCATATGTGTAATTGTTGATTATATAATTATTCGAGTTGTCCCCTTTTCGAAGAACCCCTCGAATTATTATAGAACTCGTTGTTCTTCCACAAATTTGTTTGTTTATCTTTTCTTTCCTGAAATTTACATCGCGTGCGAGATTGTTCCCAATGTCTGTATCTTTAAATTATTACCGTTTATATATTGTGAAGGACTTGGACTAATTAGGTAGCCAATAGGACATGGTTAGCCGAGTGTTTCGAGCACGCCTAGCAAGGTATTGAGCAATGCATTGCCACTCAGTTTGAGTAAATGGGCAAACTCTGACTAGTTAGCTTGAGTTGCTAATGGACCAACATGCCTCAAATGAATTGCGGCGTGTTAGTTGGTAGGACCGAATGAATCAGACTAGTTGTGGACCGTCTTAATTATTGACTGGTGCAAGTGTATGAATTGTGAATGGCACCTGTAAGCTATTGATGTAATTGGCCTTGAGGCTTGGAGCGAAGTCTCGATCGTGGACCAATTGACGGCTAGGTAGTAGCCCATAGAGATTGTCGAGTAGTGTATGTGTACTTGCACCCATGAGGTCAGTCACACTTAAGAGCCAAGCAACGTGATGGGTTGGCCAATGGTGACAAGTAGAGCCAAACAACATGATGGATTGGTTAGTTGCAAGAGTTAACAACCATGTAAGGTAAAGAGTGGCTAGTGATCCTACTTAAGAGCCAAACAACATGATGGGTTGGCTAGTGATGAAAAGTAATAGCCAAGCAACGTGAGAGGTTAGCTAGTCGCGAGAGTTAATAGCCATGTAAAGTGGAGAATGGCTAGTAGTCCCACATAAGAGCCAAGGAATGTGATGGGTTGGCTAGTGGTGACACTTAGGGCCAAACAATGTGATAGGTTGGCCAGTAGAGGTTTTCCATAGATTACACGCATGAGACACCTTGCAATAGGGGCCTAGATTGTATTTAGAATGATATGGCTTGATTGCTGATGGTTGAATTGCATGCTAGTCTGGGGAGCCTGTGTAGCCGCTAGTATGGCGAGAGCGTGCTATACCAAATTGGTACTAGCTACATGCATTGTGACTGACGGCCTAGTGTAGTATTGCTAGTAGGCATGTGTGAACTAGGCGATGCAATATGTGAGGTTGGACGGCTAATTAAGGACCCTAAGGAGATTGCCTTCCTATTATGGGTTTAGCACGTAGACTCATTAAGATTTATTCTCATTTGTTGCTATTAACCCATTTTTCAAGTACTGGTACGGACCTTCCTAATCGTCCCACTAGGTTCGAGTAGCCGATCGAGGTAACCTCCTCCCTGCATTTGGATTAGCCCTAAATTAGTGTACAGGAGTTGAGATAGCCCTACTGAATTGGTACCTGTATACCTTATGGATTTTTAATTGAGAAATGAGAAGTGATATTGTATCCTAGATTTGTTAGGGTATTGGTTAGTTCGTTTCTGCTATGTATTTAATTGTTGTGGTCATTGGGTCGGCGACGAGTCTTGGGACGTTGTGAGTTAACAACCAGTGAGGAAAAATCTTCAAGGACTGTTGTATGCTCGGTCAAAGCATGATAGAGGATGATATCTGAGGAAAAAAGAACTACTTACTGAACTATTTTGGTTTTCAGTTCCATTTTGAGTGGATACAAATAGGAAGCGTGTTTTGATTTGGCAGGCCCCTTACTTTTCAAATTTTCAAACTTTCAAAAGACAAGGACCATTTTAATTTGTAAGTATAACATCTTTGTATAATGATATATAAACAAGGATTTCAAAGTTAATTCTAAACCTATTGCATAGAATTTAGTCAGGTCTTAAACATTTTAATTGAATCAATTAAATTCTAAACCTTGGAACGAAAGTGCAATTAAATCTTGCGGGCCAAATCTTGCCTCATTAATCCAATGTGGCATTTCAATCCTCACCCTCATCTTTAAGTAAGTACTTGGACCGATATTGAACAAAACTATCATATTTGTTTAGATAAACAATGCCATTTCTTGGTCAAGCAACTCAAGTCTCACACTAGCCCCAAATTTCGGAATCAGCCCCTCGCATTGGAGCCCTAACTCCCATGAGAAACCTCGATTCCAAACTTAGTGGCAAAACTTGGAGCGAAGATGAAGATGTCCTTGAGATACTGCAGCAGAAATGACAACATTGACAAGGAGTGGTTGTGTTAGGTTTATATTAAGGTCCACCGTCTTAGGGAAAAGATTGAAAATAGGTCAAGCTATGACTTTGATTGTAATCTCTCAAGGAATACATTCTCTTTTCATAATCTATTCTTATTGTTTGTGTTAGTTTCTTAGCATGTGGTACGTTGACCCTTCTTAATGAAAAAACCTCACGCTCTATCATTAGTTTAAATTCAAATTCGCCAATTTGACATTGGGACCAAGTCTAAGGATGTGTTTGGTTCAACTTTGCAAATAGACTTTGGGCAAATGCAAAGTAGTTTAATGTAAAGGGTTTTAGGAAAATGTAAATACTATTTGGTAAATTCTGCTTTGAAAAGTAACTTTGGGAGAAATGCTGCTTGGTAAAAAACACATATGAAAAGCCCATTTGAAATTAACTTATGCTTTTTTATTTTTATTTTTCGAAACATTAAAAAATAATGTTTGGAACTTTCTTAATTTTAGATGTTGGTAACAATGTTAAAAAACATCGCGTAAACAATTTAATGCTAAAAAGTTCAATCTAAAAATATTACTTTCATTATAACATAAATGTGGCAACATATGTCCTGATAAAAATGAAATTCATCATCCTTAAAAATTACAAACATCGTTAAACATTTCCTAAATTTGTAGCTATTTAATCACGTAAACGTGCCATGTCAAATGTTACATCATCATTTGAAACATTATTCTCATCATTTACAGCATCTGAATCCATGGCGTATAAATTGGGATTCAAATCTACATCATCATGCATCATTTATGGCTTTCATTCGTATATAATTATGCAAAGTCATTGTCGGTATCTCAATTTTCACTTTTTTTTTGTATGGGAAACTTGGCATACTTTTGAGAATCTTCCATTTCTTTTTCAATACGCCAAAGGGTCGCTCAAGTTTTGATCGTAGTGAGGAGTGAGCACGATTAAACATTTCTTTATAACCTGTAGGGCTTAAACCTCATTGAAACTTGGACAAATGATATCTAACTTATTTGTACGGCCCAAAAAAAAAACCATAGGATTTGGATATCCAAAATCTACTAAATAGTATTTACCTACAAAAAAATATTGTGAGTTTTTTCAACAAATACTATATACAAATATCAACGCATAAAAATTATTAATTAATGAACCTCGTGGAGAATGAGGAAATTGTAAATCATGTCTCCTAATGGCTTCATAGAATATGCGTGTATCATGAGCTGTTCCCTCCCAACTAGCCTAAACATAAGTAAATTCACGTTAAAGTTGCACACAGTCAATACATTTTGTATTACTATCCCTTTTCGACCGATAAAACGTAGTTGGTTGCCCATATGTACCATTACTGGGATATGTGTACCATCTATTGCTCCAATACAATCCTAAAATAAGAACACAAAATTTACGTGATTTATATTTAGTTATATTTTTAATGCATAGTCATAACTTACCTTAAAATGTGGATAAAATATTTGATTATTCATTATCTTCGTTGGAACTTCCTTGAATTGTCAATCGGATGGTTGGATTAAATCTGATCCCATTTCACATATCTTATCCAAAACTAAGCTAAATATCCTACTATGGTTTCCTCAGAGCGTTGAAACTGCTCTTTTGCCAACCTAATACCTCTACCATGTCCTAATATATGAAGAAACATCCCGACCATTTCAATAACATCAATATTCCTAGATCCTTGCAAACCGTATCGTGTCACTAAATCATGCCTTAATTTATTAAATATGGTTTCATCCATTCTACATTCGAAAATGCCTTATTGGATTCGCATCAATGTCATCAACTCTCTTAACCATGCATTTCCTATATATGATAAGATCATGCATGGTTCTTTGTGACTATATGTCGCTTGATAAATGACTACAGAATGTGCAGCTACACAAAGTCGCCAAAATTCCTTTTCCTCATCATCATGGTTTTCCCTTTTAGGGGAATCTTCCATAACTGGTTAACGTAATAAAAGAAAATTAAAATAAGAGTTATATTTATGAAAACCCAACTCAATAAAGAGAACTACAAATAAAAACAATTTCACACTATTTAGATATATGTCTCACAATAAAACATTAACATGTTTTACTACCTAATATAAATAAATAATGCAAATATGTCTCACAATACAACAACATAGCATATGAAAAAATAGCTAGCATCCTAGTGATGACTCCGCTATGCGAACTTATACTTGATCCATTGGACTTTTTCTTCATTGCCATCCAAGTTCATGAAAATTTGCCTATTGTCCTTCTTTTCTAAAAAATGATCTAATGCAAAAAAGTATAATTCTTGGTCTTGCTTTATCTTAAGCAAAAAAAGTATGTCTTTCAACGTTTGTACAATTTTCTTGTAAGGATCAAACTCCATCAAACGAGATGTGGCATTGCTCCTACTTGCAATAGCTAAACAAATTATCTCCATTGGAGATGTTAGCATAGCAGCTCTAGTCATTTTCTTTTGTTTCTTTCCTTGAGCTTACCTCACTGAACTCTGAGAGCATCTTTTATGGCTTCAATCCTGTTCAACAATCTTTTTACCTACATTACACTCTACATTATTGTCATCGTTAGATTCAGAACAATCATCAATATCAAGTTGTGTGGCCACAATATCCTCATCAACACATAAACATTGTCCAAGATTCCAGATGACACTTCGACTGGCAACTGTATCTCTAAACATTCTATCTATCAAAACTTGAATATTTAAATGTATGCCTTTTCTTCTAAAAGGTCTAACCTTAGGATTTTCCTTTTATAATAAATAAGTTCATAAGTTGTATCATTAAAGATAAACTAAAAAAAAAGTAACAAAAGAAGGATAAAACATGAATTTTCTTCTCCCACCATTCATCACTTGCATCAATGGTTTTTCTTCTTGTATCCCATCCTAATCCGGTTTCCTTTAAAAGTAATGCCCATCATTAGGGGTGAGCATAACGTACCGCCCAACCCGGGAACCGCCCGGACCGGACCGGACTGGTCGTGTTGGTCCGGTTCTTCGGGGTTTCGGTCTGGTCCACGGTTCCTAAAAATGGAACCGGTTCCTGGTTCTTGATAGAGCGAGACCGGACCGGACCACTAGGACCACCCTTTACAGATTCAAAATATATCTTTGCCCAAGTGATAGTTTAGAGCCCACATTTTCGTTACTCTCTATCACTCTCCCTCTCTCTATTACTCTATTTTTGGCCCAAGTGAAGTTTGTCGACTGTCCACTGTGTATTGTTCACCTCCTCGCTCTCTTCCCATCTCACCCCTCAGCTAGTTGTTGACCTCAAGATGTTGTTGCCTCTGCTGTCCCTTGGCTATGACATCGTCAACAACCTCCTCCAAGCTCGAGTGAAACCGCTGACAG
Organism: Melaleuca alternifolia; assembly: GCA_019926035.1. NCBI lineage: Eukaryota > Viridiplantae > Streptophyta > Magnoliopsida > Myrtales > Myrtaceae > Melaleuca > Melaleuca alternifolia. The sequence continues at coordinate 184,681 of JAGKPW010002340.1, forward strand.
CCTTGGATGAGCCCAATCAGCTCGACTCTCCCCTCCTTAAACTCTCGGTCTTTGCAACTCTTGACCCAGGGCCAACATCGATCTTCAAATTCCTGCAAACTAGCTAGGGCCACCGCTTGCCTCTCTAGACCTTAGATTGGGGCTAATCGAAGGCTCAGCTGAACCCTGGATCTGGATCGAGCTCCTCCTTACTATGGTCACATATCGTTGACAGTGACTTTGGGGGAAGAGTACTTTGTGTGATGACTGGGTAGAGTATTTGAACAGATAGAACCTTGAGGTTATTGAAGATAGACCCCAAAATTGGGTTGAGGCTCATGACTAGGATCATGGCCGTGGCAAGCCTGAAGCACAAAGCTCGAGTGACCATGAACGTTATGTTTTCTTTTATCTCTTTTACATTGTTTGATGGGCACATAAACATTTATCAAGAATTCTAAAAATCATTAACCGATTTTCATTTTAGTTTAGGTGTTCTCTTTGAATTTTTTCCAGTCCCATTGGACCGCCTAGGAACCAGACCAGACCAGTCCTAGGATTAGTCGGTCTGGTCCTCGGTCCTAAAAACCAAGGATCGGTCCCATCGGTCCGGTTCTCGGTTCTGGTGCGGAACCGGACCGCCCTGGACCATGCACACTCCTACCCTTCATCTTCTCCATTCTTTCTTAAGATTATTCCACTTGCTCTTCATTTGATTTTTCTCATACTTTTTGCCCCTTAGTTCCTCAAACTTCTTAATTATGACAGTCCATCCATCCCTTTTACTATTTGCCAAACGATTGCCATTATCAATTTGTTCAACGCACAACTTACAAAAAGTTTCTACATGTTCAGAGCTCCAAAATGCCTTTTCGTTCGATAAACTTGCCATCTACTAAAGTGACATAAACAAATTTAAAAGATGAAAATAAGCTGGTACAAACAAAGAAGGTTATGTCTTTGATGAACTTGCCATCTATTGTTTGAACTCAAAGTGTGTTTGATGGATTAAGTTTATGCAACAAAAGAAGGAAGGAAGCACAAACCCACAAACAGGCTAAAAGAAAAATCAGCATGAGATTGCAAGCTAAAATGCTAAGGATGGACAAAAGAAGGAAGGAAGCACGTACTTTTGAGTTGTGGCTAGCACTTATGTTATTTTAATTATCAGCAATTTCTTTGAAGCAACAGGGACGGACACTTCTTGTTACCTACCCATGGGTAGCCTAGCTGGTTAGGGAGAACTCGGGCTTTGTTGAGGTCTTGGGTTCGATTCCCTAAGGAAGTGCCTGTGATTTAACTAAGGGGCCATGGCGGTGGGTTGCTGTGCTAGTCTCCCCCGAGAAATAGTCGAGGTGCGCGCAAGTTGGCCCGGATATCTCGGTTATAAAAAAAAAACACTTCTTGTTCTATGACACATGTTTTGTTGGCAAGTGGGTAATGGCCTCTCTATCTCCTTGTGGTTTGATTCATGGCATTCACGGGGTCTTTTAAATCTATTATTCACTAATAGACAAATCTACATGTTTGGCTACCCGAGAGATGCCACCTTAGCTGACTTCCTTGGAGGCTATGATCCCCAGTCCATCCTAGCAGAGACCCTGACTACATGAGGTGATACCATTCCGGTGTTGAGTAATTAGCTGGATCTCCTGATGTGGATGGGATGTTCTTCGTGTAAGTTCTCTACAGCCTCAGCCTAGGAGCCATCAGACCGAGAAACCCCCCCGGTATCTTGGCCCAAATTTATTTGGGATAAAACACTCTCTCCTAGACATCAATTCCTTCTATGGCTGATAACAAAGAAGAGATTACCCACTCAGATCTATCTGATGTCGTATGGTAGAATTATGAATGCAAGTTATACCTTCTGTCATTTGAGGCTTGACTCAGTGGATCATCTTTTTTTGGGATGCAGTATCACTAATCACTTGGCGTAATTCTGGGCGCGGAATTGTCTTCTTGACTTGCGGTTTGGTGACTGGAATGACACCCTTCATGGGCCATAAATCACATCTCCGACAATCAATTTTCCTAGAGAATTGCGAGGTTTGCACTGGGGGCAATGTGTCATATTATTTGGAAATCTCGGAACAACATACTGTTCCGGAATTGTGACTGGTTCCTCCCGACTATGAAGATGCGGCTTACTAAGCTGGTTAGGGACTTTGTGAGGACCTTTTAGAATGTCATCGACACGACCAGGAATAGAAGAATTCAACACAATTGGGGATTAGAGGATTCTATTTTCTTGTAACCGTGTTGCATTTTTCTTTACTCATCGTGTTATGCTCTATATGTGCTTATATTTTTGGAGAACCATGATACTCCTCCACTTAGCTCGTCTATGGGTGTAAGTGTAGGTTTTGTAGTACCAAGCCTCTCTTCTTTGTACATTTGGCACTAAAGATCAATATACTACTTACCTTACTCAAAAAAAAAAAAAGAACACTTCTTGTTCTATAAACTCTGAAACAAGATGATCAAGTGAAGCATAAGAAAAGAGCGGGATCAACCTGTCCCACGAAATCCCTTTATGAAATCACAAAGACAAAACAAAAAAAAGACTAAAAGAAGCAGCGTCTTACCTTGTCGAGAACCAGCTTGACCAGCAGGTTTCTTAGATGATGTCCCACTATCCAAAAGTCTCTCAGATACTCTGCAAAAACAAAATAATTGCCCTCATAATCATGAAATAAAAAGAAAGATGAATGGTAAAAATCTGGTCCCTAGAAACTAGTTGTGTTGTAGTAAATACGAAACCCACTACTATAAGTTGGTCTTTGCATTCATCAAGTGCAGTGAAGGAGCTTGCGCCATTATTAGGGATTTGTATTTTTACATGTTTGCGTCGCTTTCACATATTTCATGGATGGAAATGCAAGTATAGTGGAGCTGTAAACAACATGTGAACTTTGAAATAGAATTTGGCAAAGCAAGTTCTTCTAAAGAAAAGATATCTCACATGTTTAGTATAACAGATGTAAAAACAGAAACAGGTCATATTCCAAGACCAGCAGAATGACCACGTCATGTACTATCAAAAACACAAAAATGTACCCTTTATTACTTTCGAAAGTTCTAGAATGGTAAACTTCAGTCAATTAGTTCCGACAAACCTGCCCAGCTTTGTAAAATCTTAACGATGGATTCCCATAATCCGCATCATAATCCTAAAAGTATCCCACCTTATTTCAACATTCCAAAATAGAAAGGGACTTAAACATGGTCAATCATCAACATTAGACAAATAGATAAAGAGGGAACACTGAGCCAAAGCATACATTCTGCTCTTCTCTTCTTCAAGTAAGCTCGATAATCTTAGGGCTCAGCAACTTGCTCAATCATCAACAACTAAAGATAGGTCGTGGCAACTCTTTATATAGCAACACCATTCCCCATGAAATACAACCAACAAAGAGAATAAAGTACCAAACCCAACTTTCACCAAGACATGAAAAATCAAATCTCATCAGAGACCCAAGTGATTGAAATCCCCTAATGAAGCGCACTTCAACCAATGTCACGATGCGCGGAGGAAGCGAAATCCAATCATCCCCGAAAATGCGACGTCGATGCACAATCACATGTCAGAAACACATAGAATCGAGCATGATGCACTAACCAAGAAAACCATGCCCCTAAAAAAAATCAAGTAACAAAAGAGACAGCTCCAGATTCTCAAAATCTTGAGGTTTGCGCATGGTCCTCCGATAAAGACCATGAAACTTTCGTGAAAATGGAAACGTGAGAAGAATAAAAGCTTGAATCAAATAATGTAAAAATACAGCCTCTCGCCCAAAATAAACTTTACTAGAAAAGACACTCATCTTACTATAAATCAAGCGCGGCATGCTAGATCAAATCGAGTGACAGAGGGAGCGAACGTCAGACCTCAATGGAGACTTGTGCCGAGAGACAAAAATACGGAAGAGAGATCGAATAGAGGGATGAGCTCTCGGCGGAAGATCGAAGACTGGAGCAAAGGGACGAGCTGTCGGCATAGGAAGATCGAATGAAGACTGCGGCGGAAATGAAGAACGTTTTCTCTAGAGTGGAGGGAATGAGAAGAAACCGTGCATTTTCTAAAGCAGTGGAATATAAAGAATGTTTTCTACGGGTGAAGACTAGGGTTTGTTTTGAAAAGGGGCAAAGTTGGGCTTTCATTAAATTTTTTATGGCAAAAAAAGAAACTGAAAAAATGTTATTAATCCTACCATTAGCATTCCAAAAATGCTGAAAAGCCCAAAGCCACTTCAAGTAGCATTCCGATCGATTTAGTTGTGGGGAAGATATTGATCTTGGATTTGGTATAGTTCTTGGTCCATTGTTGCCTAGTTCTCCCCAACATGAGGAAGCCGTTTCAGGGTTGGCAAAGTGTGCCAACCCCTACTATTGGTTGGTTTGGACCTCTAGGCACTTTTTATGTCTGTTTTTATGTATGAATATATAAACATTTAAGGTTGAGAGACATGCCATCATTGCCCATCGTCATCTTGTTTCACCACCGCCTCGGCCATCGCCCGTTGTTGTCTTCTTTGAGGACTCCACCGTTTCAAGCCATCCTCTAACAACCACGCGCGCATTGCAACCTCTCTCTTTGCTCATCTCATGTCAATTTCTCCATTTTCGTTGTTGTCTTCATCTACAATCCTCACCACCGTCGTCCCGTTCTTGCAAGGACCAGCCCTGGATCCGAGTTTCACATTGAGCACGAGCCTTGGTTCTAGTCTCATTCTTGTTTGACCAGAGCCCTAGATAGGGCTCGAGTCAACCTCAAATGTGCTTCTTGTCATCTCAAATTTTCTCCCCATTTCCATAAGTCATTAAGTTTGATCAGTGAGTACAAGTCCCGAAGTACATCTTAAACATTGAAATGGATTTTACATATTAAAATGAACAATTTGACGCATATGTTATAGCCCAAAATTGAGAGTACAATTTTGACCCTTTGGGACTAGCCTTTCGTTTTTTGCAACGTGGGAAAGTTTGCTATTTCCTTATTACAATCGCACATTCCAAAACAAGGGATTGCAAGCTTCCCGACACAATAACTCTTAAACTGAACGAATGTTAAATGACGGCGAATCCCTAATTAAACTTTTATCAAACTGTCCAACACTTACAAGAAAGATGCCCTAGCCCAAAATGGGGCGCAATTGTCGAAAAAGTCCTAATCTTTTTGCAACTTTACCGATTCGATCCTAAACCTTTTTTTTTATCGATTCACTCCTAAACTTTTTGAAATCTTACCAATTCAGTCCTAAATCTTGAAATTTCCAAGGTCGTACTAGCAAGATTTCAAAAGTTTTAAGATTGAATGGGCAAGACTTCAAAAGGTTTAGGACTAAATTAGCAACAAAAAAAAGGTTTAGGACTGAATCTGCAAAGTTACAAAAGGTTTAGGACTGAATTGGCAAAACAAAAAGGTGTAAGACTGAATCGGCAAAGTTGCAAAAGATTTAGGACTTTTTCGATAATTGTCCCCCAAAATGGTACCCGGAGGCCGCATCTCAGAAGGAAACTTTCTAAACGTCTAAGTTATCGTAAACATGATTTTAGGAAATGTTTAGTCATCAAAACAACTTCAGTTTATGAAATAGAGCCCTAAGGCGCACCGTGGGTTGAAATCTCGTGTCCACGATTTGTGATTTCGCCTAGTAATGTTTGGCTCATTAAAAAGCTCTTCATGTGATCACTCCAACGGCAGGAAAAATCATCTAAATTGAGCGTTGAAGAAAGAAGCAGCAAAAGTGAGCCTCGATTCGAAGCGTACCCGTCTGAAGATGAAGTAGTGTCATCTTGAGGAGCGCTAAAATGCCTATATAAGCCCTTGTTTTTTTTTTTTTTGGGGGGGGGGGGGGGGGTATAAGTCTATTCCATGACCTTTTGCTCTTGCAACTCATTCAAATTGAGTTCGGTTCTCACGTTTCTCTTGCTTTCACATGTCTTTCTAATCAATGTAAGTATTGAAACTCTTGCACTTTGGGAAAATTGTCCAAAAAGTCCTAAATCTATTGCATTTTTGCCAGTTCAGTCCTAAACCTTTTTATTTGACCAATTCAGTCCTAAACCTTTTAGAACTTTGTCAATTCAATCATTCCGGTGATTTTAACTCGGAAAATGTCTATGTGGATGTCCAGCTACATAAGATGATGCTGACTGGATATCTACGCATATAAAGTCGCCGAAATGACTAAATTGGCAAAATTACCAAAATGTTTATGACTGAATTAGCCAAATAAAAAGGTTTAGGACTTTTTGAACAATCTTCTCTTTGCACTTTCAAGGTAAGCCTTGATTCCCTTATTTTCAATTCATATGGACATGCATGCTAAGATGTCATAATGTTTGTTTAGAATCATAACATCAAGAACAGATCATTATGCTTCCCATTTGAATAGTCAAAAGATGCATATCCCTAAGCCGCCGCAATGGGGAAAAGAAATTTCAAAAGCTTAAAATACATCATTTTGCTGCCTGTTTAATGCATCATTTTGATGCATATGTTGTAGTACTGGCGAAATGTCTAGAAATTATGCATGTTAGTGAGCATTCATGATAACTATTTAGATTTGGAATTAGGTCGTTATGATGCTGGCTATATGATGTTATTTCTTATATAAAAATTATGCAATTTGGAGGGATGATATAGTAGTGGCTCTGTTGGAGTGCTGCATTAGGATACCCTTTCATCTGTGAGGTGACCCACTTGTCATATTTCGAGGGGATTGAATTTGAGTTTAGGCTATAATTATGCGGCTGGAGGTTAAAATAGAATAAAAATCACTATTCTGACTCATTAACTGATGCGCCATGCATTTAATAATTCATTTAATGACTTAGATTTGAGTATTGATTTTGAAATGAAATGATGAGTTTTTCACCTATCGCGATGTCTGAGTATAGCCGCAAATTGATTAAATGACTCCTCATATTAGATTATCATTCTATTGATATGCTTGACATCCATTTGTCATATCATGCTGCATGCAAAACTCACATGCAACATAGTGGCAAATTAGAATAAAAACATGATTATCAAAATCACTTGAAATTGCTATTTGCACATGCAACATCACATGGTAAATCGGATGGGAAAACATAATTACGAAATCAGATGACAAGGCAATATTCATTTGCAGCTTGACTGACTTGGCAAATTATATCAAATTAGAGACATGATAGCAAACAGAGCAACAGTCACATCACTATAACATGGCATAACAAATTGAATTCAATATACTAGCAAAATGACATAGACATAACAAACTAATGTCAAAACAGCCAAAGAAATGACAGGAAATGACAATATTCACTAGTAACATGGTACGTCTAATTAGATTCAGAACATAAAAAACATGCAATATTCACTTGCACCAAGACAAAATAAATTAGATTCAAAACAAAATAACAAAGTGAAGTGACATGCCAATATTCACAAGCAACATTGACATCTTTTGGAAATTTTTGATGGCCTCTGTCACAAGCTCTCGATAATTCAAAAGACTTTATTGTAGTTTTGAAAAGTTGAGATTCTAATATTACACTCTTTACGTAAAGAGTGTAATATTAGAATCTTGCCGTTAAAACACTAGTCAATGTGAAAAGATAAATATTTTGTCAATGTCATGATTTAAATAATTCATCCTTTCTCTCTAAAGCTATTCTACATTTTCTATTTGGCCCTTCCTTTTCTTTTATATTTTTTCTTTGCTTTTTTTATATTGAGGACTCCATTACAGGCCCCATGTGCTTGGACAGCCCCGAAGGACCGGGCTCCTATACCTTAGGGGAGACTAGCACAGGACCCTAACATCAGGACCCTCTACTTAAGTCGCTAGCAACTGCGGGTTTCGAACTCTTGATCTCGGCGATGAAAGAGAGAGTCTCAACCAACACATCTACCTACAGTTGGTGCCCTTCGTTTTTTGGTAAATTTATAATTTTTTTGGTAAATAAGCCCTTCCTTTTCTTTTTTTTTCTTTTTGGTAAAATAAGTAATTGTATTGATCTTTTAACCATAACATTTGTATAGGGCTGCCCTTCCTTTTCTTTATTCTCCCAAAAAGTAGAAGAGACCACACAAGTATGTAAAGTTGTCTTTATTTGAATTCAATGGATATCGTATCTAAATCCGGGCATCTCTCATGAGGTCACGTCGAATACCTTGTAGGTGAGTGAAGAAATTCGCATTTCTCATATTGGATTCAAGAGTTCGACGACCCTGTTAAGCAATAACAAATATGAGAATAAACCTGCTTAGGTGATGAAGCACTAAATAGTTTCTTGAACAAGCCGCGTTTTTTATTTCTCCAATGAATTTCGCATAATGTTCTATGATTTGACTGCAGATTCTAGCTGGCTTAAGTTCACACCCAGGTAAAATAGAAGATCTTCACTATACATTATTGTTCATTAACTTGCCTCATGTGCTGTTATGTGTTAAATGCCCTTTGTCTTGACTCATGATTATATGTTGATTCTTTAGTCATTCTGGACCTGCAAGCCTGTACTGTTCAGTAATGCCCGATTCGTACTGCCCTATCTCTGCATGTTCAGCTAATTTCTAGTAAAAAGTAGGAATCGATTTTTTTTTCAGCACCGAAATATCACGTCTGCCGTACTACGATCCTTTTCCAAGAGAGAGAATGGAAAATGACAAGAGGAAGATGGGGTCAATTCAAAGACAGTAGGCTTGGGGGTGTAAAATGACGGTTTAAACTACGGAAACTTTTGAGATACCAACTTTTGGACAGATTATATCATTATCTCCTATAAATTAACCAGAGTTTGTTAACTTTCCTCGCTCATCTTCATTTCATTCCCATAGCCCCAACCTCACTAAGCCTATTACCAGGCATGGAGACCTTCATCGTCCTTGCTTTGGTTGCTATAACTCTCGCACTTGCATTGATCGTCTTCGCATCGAGACACGTAAAACGCAGCCACAAGAACCTCCCGCCAGGTAGCTTCGGATGGCCGATCATAGGCGAGACGATCGATTTCCTGTTCGGCAAGCCGGACAAGTTCGTATTTGACAGGACGGCCAAGTACTCTCCTGACATCTTCAAGACCCGAATCCTTGGAGAAGACACCGCGGTCATCTGTGGGCCGAACGGGCACAAGTTCATCTTCTCCAATGAGCAGAGGTACTTCACTTCATTCCGGCCCCTCTCAACGCAAATGCTCTTCCGGTCCTACCAGAAGGCCGCCCCGCCTCCGTCCCTAGCCCCCGCCAACCAGTCCGCCAAAGACGAGGAGGCGAAAGTCCTCCGCTCGCCTGGGTTTCTCAAGCCTGAAGCTCTAGTGAGGTATTTGGGAAAGATGGACTCCATCACACAACAACAAATGCAAACCAAGTGGGAAGGCAAAAGGGAAGTTAGGGTTTTCCCTCTGGCCAAGTCATTGACGCTAACCCTAGCATACCGGTTTTTCCTCGGCACCGAGGAGCCGGAGCGGATCGCACGGCTCATGAACTATTTCGACGACGTAACACTTGGCTTGCACTCAATCACCCTCAACTTCCCGGGTACCATCTTCTACAAAGCCAACAAGGCCGCCGCGGCTATCAGGAAGGAGCTGAGGGAGGTGATCAAAGAGAAGAAGAATGCCATCTCGAGCGGGGCGCCGACACAAGACATATTATCGCACATGATCGTGGCCAGCGATCCCTCCGGGAAGCACATGCCGGAGGCTGAAATCGCTGACAAGATCATGGGGATTTTGACCGCTGGGTATAGCACCGTAGCCACTGCCATAACCTTCTTCATGAAGTATGTTGGAGAAAGGTCTGATATCTACAAGAAGGTACTGGATGGTAAGGGAAATGCTTCAACCCATTATCATTTTCTTACAATTGCCTTTTCCAAAAATAACCTTCGAACAGACAAGTGATGCATCTAATCCGATATATAACTCAAATTTTGCATAGACTATGCAAAATAAAAGTTACGTTTTTGCTATAAGTTCCATTAAATAAACTTTCACAGTCGTATGAATTGTACTTTAAATAGACTTTATACAAGAGAAATTTCCTTTTTTTCCCGTTTTTCATCAAATATTTCTATTTGAAATTAGTTAGTTCGAGCCGATAAAAAATGCCCTAAAATTTGAAATATTAGATATCTCTCATGGTGTTTCTTTTGTCTTTTTTCCTCCTTTGAAATATAGAGCAATTGAAGGTTGCAGCTTCAAAGAAATCCGGGGACTTGTTGGAATGGGATGACATCAATAAGATGAAGTACTCATGGAGCGTGCTGAATGAAGTCATGAGACTCACCCCACCTCTCCAAGGAACCTTTAGAGAGGCAGTCACCGATTTTACGTACGCTGGTTACACTATCCCAAAGGGATGGAAGGTATGTGAATTGTCACAGAGAGAGAGAGAGAGAGAGAGAGAGAGAGAGAGAGAGAGAGAGAGAGAGAGAGTATGCATAGGATTAAATCGCATATTCCATCCCTATCTTGCAAAGCCATGCCCAAACCTAGTCAGTGTGAAGGGCAATATGGTTGAGCTGGGGAAGCAAATTCCTTGTCGAACCAAATTCACCCACCTCGGGATGCTCAAAATTGTCAAATTCTATAATTAATTTGTTAATCTGTTTTAGCATGAGCATGGTCGTGGTAAAAGGACACTTCCGCCCCGTACTAGGCCTGACATGCCATCGATAAGGTCTAGGTCAAGCTTAATGAATCAAAATTAGTGCAGAAGACAATATGAACACAACAAGTGTAAATAAGTCAATTTTAGTTATATTGTTGTAGCCCATATATCTGTTCATGCACCTAGTTTTTATGAATTTTAGTCCTCACTTTGATTGTCTATGTTTTAGGTCTATTGGACTGTTAGCACAACAAACAAAAACCCGGAGTACTTTCCAGAGCCGGAGAAGTTCGACCCATCAAGATACGACGATGGCAACACTTTCCCTCCATTCACATTCGTTCCCTTTGGAGGTGGGCCTAGAATGTGTGCAGGTAAAGAATGAGAAAAGCATGTTATTCATACTACACGTTCTTCTCGAAAATAGACTTATGAACATATATATCATTGGATTTCTGAAAAGTAATCAACTTATAATTCCTAATTATCTTGCCCAGGCAAAGAGTACGCACGCTTGGCCATCCTCGCATTTGTCCACAATGTGGTCAAGAGGTTCGAATGGGAAGTGGTCGATCCGAAAGAGAAGATCGTTGGAGACATGATGCCTGCCCCACTTGAAGGCCTCCCTGTTCGTCTCACACGTCTGTGATGGACGCTTTCATTCATTGCTCTGTCAAGCTCCTCGAATCAAGATATCTCAACCGAAAGTCCATCTGCCAGACATATATGTTTGATTAGATTTGATGTATAGATGCTTTATGCAGCTTGTCATAAATTGGCACAGACCCATTAAGCATATGGTGGCTCAACATCCCTCTTTTAACGGTATTTGGATATCTACTTAATTATATATCTCTCAAGATTACCCACATATCTTTTTCAGCTGTGCATATCCCTGATTGATTATAGCTAATACTATATTACTATAATGGTAATCTATCAAAGCGCATGAATAGGCTCTCGATACAACTCTTTTCTATTTTTTGGAAAATACATAGAAGTTCAATCTTCTGCATTATTCTTATCTCTCTTCATCATCATTTTTCATCACGGGGAGCCATGGGATTTGTAGTTTATTGTCCTATGTTTCCTGTAAACAATATATAATATCATCGGCTTTAATTTGCTTTACTCCCGAACACACGTAAGCAGCAAAGTCCGCGGTTTCTGTCAGATATCATAGCTAGCGAAATCGCACATGTTGTGTCCAGTAATCAATACTTGTTTCGCCAATGCACTCGTTGTGTCGTCGGTCAAAGGTGCAGTCACGAAGACACAAAGCGTTTTTCCGTGGGTGATTTGAATGGGGATTTGTTTTGGCATCTTGTCGAGGGTGGTTCACAGGTGATGTCTATTTCACACTGTGGCGCTCTTATATCCATGCACGGAGAAGAAGAAAAATCTCCTTCTCATTCTTTCTAAGTTGAACGTATCCAAAGTCCACCAAGTTCCTTTGCCACTGGTTGTTGGTTTTAAATGTGCCGAAAGTGGGAACAACTTGATACTCTTTTAAGTAGGACAATAGTTGCTGATTTTTTTTTTAAAGAATCTCTCGAGATATGTAAATTTTCAATGCGAGAGACAATATTGCAAAAATAGAGACAAGCCTAATCGTAAATTCTATTTGTACCAAACATTAACTCTCGAGTTTGTAAATAATTATTTGCCAGTCCCTCTATTTCATGTATAGAAGCATGATTGCTGTAAGTTGTTACTCTTAATTTTCAGGAAAATTAATTCCAAAACCTTCTAATTAACACTATGTTAGGGGATCCGGGTCCTAATAACAATTCCTCAAACTTTAGATCGTAAATAAATTGGAAAATTCTGGTGACACCAGGACTTGCGGATGAATAAGTCAACTTTTTTTTTTTAAGTAATGAGGTCTAAGCATGATTTCGGAAACTTAAAGATTTATGGTGAAGCCATTCATGCGCCGTTTTCTTTGCTTATGGTTTCACTGTCACGGCAAATCATTTTCACATGTCAACTTTGACATTGTGTCTAGAGAGTCACTTTGCTCTCCGACCTCCCCTCCGAAGGATCAAATCTCACTTATCTTAATCCGTGTGGACCACTTCGTACCCTTCACACCCACAATTTAAACCCACAACAAGAACCGCAGCATGATACGTGCGTTTTTCAACTCTGACATTTGATGAATAGAGATGTTATTCTCTCTTTTATTTTTCTTTTCTAAATGAATGCAAAAACATATGTGGTTTGTAAAAAAAAAAATTAACTAGCGAAGCTATTCTATGCTAAGAACTATCTTAATCTAAGAAAATGTTTGATCCTCAAAATAAGGACATTATACAATACCAATTAGCAACTAATCAGCCCGACGATTTCTCCAATTAGTCTTAATTACAAACCAACCAATACACCCTTTCCCTTTCAAGTTGGTGCATAGATATCATCGATGCCTAATTTGTCAAGTGAGTTGCAGAAGATCTTGCTAGAGACGGACTTTGTGAGTGTATCCGCTAGTTGATCTTCTGATTTAACAAAAGAGAGTTGAGCTATCTTGGTATCAAAGTGTTGTTTGATGAAATGTCAATCTTTCCGCTTCAAGTTGGTGCATAGATATGATTGATGCCTAATTTGTCAAGTGAATTGCAGAAGATCTTGCTAGAGACGGACTTTGTGAGCGTATCTGCTAGTTGATCTTCTGATTTAACCAAAGAGAGTTGAGCTATCTTGGAATCAAAGTTTTGTTTGGGAAAATGTCAATCTACCTTGATGTGTTTAGTAAGGTCATGCTGGATTGGATTATGAGAAATATCGATCGCCGCCTAATTGTAAAAAATTAAGCTCGTCTCAGAATTGAGAGCAAAACCAATTTCAATCAGTAATCTATTAAGCCAAAGAAGTTCACAAAGTTCTTTGGCCATTCCTCTAAACTTGGCCTCACCAATGGATACGCCACTACCTTATGCTTTTGCTCCTCCACATGACAAGATTGCCTCCTACAAAGGTGAAGTAACATAATGTAGACTTGTCAAAAACACTGCTAACTCGGTATGCGTTCGTATAACATTCAATTAAGATGATTATTCTTTGAGAGCAACGGTCATTTCCCTAGAGCGGACTTGAAGTAACAAATAATTTGAACTACCATATTCATATGATCTTCGCTTGATGAATACATAAATTAACTGGCAATCCCACTTCAAATAATAAATTTGCATATATTTCCTCGGAGAAATAAATATACCTTTTTTTTTAACTAGCTTTTTCAATCTCTAAGAATACTGAGACCCTTAAGGCCGCGTTTGGTCATCTGGATTTTTAAACGGGATAGGACTGGATAGGATAGGATAAGAAATTCATGAATTTCTTCATATCCCATCCACTATTTATTGAATTACGGATTTAAAGTCGGATATCCCCGTATCATATTCAATCTATTGTTTGGTAAACTATGGATTTCAAGCCGAATATTTTCATATCTTATCCAATCTGTTGTTTGATGAATTACATAATTAAATTCATATATTTTAAAACAATAACATTAGGCAAGTATAAATTTGTAGGTTTAATATTCACAAAATCATCCAAAACAATATATCTTTTTCAAATTAATAGATTCTCATCGAATTTTGTAATTACGTATTCTAATAATCTTTTCCGTTGCTTTGAAATTAGGAGAAGGCTTCTAAGTAAAATACAACGTTTGGTAACTACACAAATTTTATATCCTTGGAATTGAAAAAGAATATGAATGCGTTTGGTATGATTCATAAATTTTTGTATTTTTCGTTTTTCTTATTGCTAACGAATGACTGAATGCCGCTGGTCACCGTCTGCTACCGCCCCGACCTCCGCTCGCCGCCTATCGCCGCCACCCAACCACTGCGCATCGGCTGCCGCCGCCAATTGGCGGTCGTGGGAGGGGGCAGCGGCTAGTGGGTTGTGGGCAGTGGGCAGTGGTCGGGTGGCGGCAATAGGCGGTGGTCAGCGGTCGGTCGGCGATCATGGAAGGGGGTGGTAGCTGGTGGGCTATGGGCAATGGTTGGGCCGCAATGTGAGGCGACGAGTGGTGGTCGGCCGCTGATCGGCGGTGGCTAGCAGCGATCAGGTGGTGGACGGAGGTGGTCATCAGCGATTGGGTAGAGGCGATCAGCAGTTAGTTGCATCAAACAGTTGGTACTTTGGAAACATAAGAGTTGGAGTCGTCTATGGGGTGAACGACAGTGAAAGAAAAAAAAATAGTGTTTTATGTTTCAATAAAGAAATCCTATCTAACCTTATCCCACCTTCCCCCTCGGATTTTTTTTATCCGATTTATATCCCTTATATGTTTGACCTTATCATATCCTAGATAACTACCAAACACGAGAAATGATAAAACATACCATATCCTAATTTTTATCCGGTTGACCAAACATAGTGTAAGATCTTTATTTCAAATTTGGTTGACAACATCATTTGGAGTCTAAAGATCACTTTTAAGCCTTCTCTTGTGATAATCATGTCATCCACATTGATTATTAAAGCCGTTACCTTTCCCTATTATCATTTCAAGAGTAGAGTATGATCTTACTTACTCCGATGTAAATTATATTTCTTCATAGCCAATTTGAATTGTCCAAACCATAGGAGGTGGGATTGTTTTAGACCATACAATGAATGTTGCAACCTATACACAAACCCCGTTCTTTAGGAATTAGTGTATTCGGGGGCACATATATATATATATTCTTTCTCAATGTCACTATAAAGAAATATTATCTTTACATTAAACTAGTATAATAATCAGACTAAATTTGCGACAAGAGACAATAAGACCCCGATAGTGCTCAGATTCGCCACTGATGAAAAAGTCGCTTTTTAGTCTATGACATATGATTATGTATATTCTTTAGTCACAAGTCTCACTTTATATTTTTTAGTAAATCCATCTGCTTTATGTTTAATGGGAAAAAAAACCATTTGTCTTTTTCCCTTATGGTTGTGGAATAAGATCCATCTTTTATTTTTCCTTAGCACCTCCATTTCTTCTTTTATCGATGGAATGCACTTCAGATTTGTTCAGGCTTCTTGTATTGCATTGGGAACATGTACTGAAGAGACATTGTGTACAAATACCTGGAGAGGTTTTAATAATCTCCAAGTTAATACTTGTTTTACAATAGGATATTTTAATATCATTTCACATTGTGCTTGAAAGGTAAGTGATAACTAATAGAGGAATAAAAACCATCAAGAGAAGAAGGTGTAATGCTAGAGCTTACCTTAGGAATATTCTCTATAGACGGGTCATTGGTTATTAAAGATTGAGGGGGTTAAATAATCTGCGTAGTATCATTGTCAATTCCTACTACTTGCTCAGCTTCTTGCTTAGTCTCCTACTCAATATAAGTCCTATTCTCCTCACTAAACATTGCTTCATTTTTTTTCCGCTCGTCGAGTTGCCATGTTGTCTAGCTTTGGTTTATGCTAGAGTGTCTTCAAATACAATAGATTCCCACCAATTATGCCATTGGACTAGTATCTCTCCATGAATGGAAAAATTGGATGCTGGTAACGAGAAAAAACTCTTAAACTCCACAAAAGTCATGTTACGTATGCTTGGTAGCAAATTTGTAACATCGATATCTCTTTTTCTGTGTGCCATATCCCCCACAAAAACACAACAAAATGTGCAAGGGTCAGGCTTAGTACGTTGATTTTTATGGAGATAGACACAAGCAACACATCCGAAGACTTGAGAAGTAATCAATAAAACAAAGGGTCGAGAAACATGGTTAACTTGTGATGGAGTTTTGAATTCAGCAAAACGAGCAATTTCTTAGATATGTCTATTATTCGTTCGACAACTCCATTATGCGGTGGTGTTTGAGTATAGGAGGTTTCATGACGAAGACCATGATTTTTGAAGGATTACAGAGATTGTTGATTAGCATACTCTCCACCATTGTCAGTATGAAGAATTTGAGCTTTAGCTGATAATTAAGTCTAACTCATAGAACGAAAAGTTAACAAGTCAGTACATCAAGTTTGCATTTTAGCAAGTATAACCAAGTCGTTTGAGTACAATCATCAACACATGTCACAAAACAATGAATTCCGAAAATAGTAGTATTTGGGGAAGGTTCCCAACATCAGAATAAATAAACGTAAAGGGAATGTCACTTTTATGCAAGCTTATTAGGAAAGGTACTCGATGACTTTCAGCTAAAATGCAAGTCTCACATTTAAAAGCTGAATCTTGTAAGTTGGAAATTAAATAAAAAAGTAAGTACTTCATATAACTGAATGACGGATGTCCCAAATGACGATGCCATAGCCAAATCTGTCTCTTCTTGATATCGGTTGAGTTTTACATGTTTTTTTTAAGGATTAAACTCATCCATGTAGTTGTTTTTAGTATCATGCCCAGTGATCTTCTTTGTGACAATATCATGAAAAACATAAACAAAAAAAATTAGGATGAATCTGAGCAACAGTATTTTGCTCTTTAGTGGCTTGGCCTATGAAACATCAATTTATTTGAGAGAGATGAAACCTACAAAGTATTAGGTAAAGAGAAAGAGGGTGAGAGAGCAACAATCCCAAGTCATGTAACAGGGTATATGACTCCATTATTATTAGTGACATCTCTTCATCTTGGTTGGGTAATCTCGATAAGTTCATTTGAACTAAAAGTCATGTTGTTAATTGCTCCCACGTTAATTATTTAGCCACCGTAATTATCCCGATTAGTGCTAAGCATTGCGTCGCCACGATTATTATTGAAATTAGTTGAATCACTTGATAGTTCTACTTGTGGAATTAAAGATAAGTGAGGTTCTTCATTTACCAAAGAAGCTTATGTCGACTTGCTATCGGCATTATACTCATGTTGTTTCTGTGCCTTGATTTTTTTCCACCAGTTCGAGTGCCCAAGTTACTTAAAGCAAGTTTCCACGAGGATGCTACATATTCCCACAATGTGTACAGTCTCTTCCAATTGTGCCTTAGCCTTTGAAGTTGTATTCCTCTTTCGACCTCTCGAAGTGGAAGAACTGATTTTGAAATCTAGAGTTTTGGTGGTCGCTAAGTTTCTGTCTTGACTTTTTTTTGTGATTATGGCTATGGCATTTGTGGGTTTCGTGTCCAACGTTATAACTGCTTGTCCTACATCCTTCCTTTGGACATGAGCATAGGCTTGTTCAATCATAGGGAATATTCAAATCTCAAGCATCAGCCCATATCTTATTTAGATGTTCATTTAACCCATAAATTTTTTTTATTTTCCTGTAGAGCCAAGTTATACCTCTCTATATTGGTGGGACACTATGTCAGGTTAGGGCAACGGAAGTCAATTTTTCTCCATAAGCCTTGAAGACCATTATAATTTGTTTAAATGGGCCATATGGCTTGTCTCATTCTAATCACACGTCTTTTCAAATGATACACTTGAGAGATGTAAGATCTATAAAGAAAAGTCGTAGCAATTGAATTCAATACCAATTTTGCAATGAATTAACGAATAAAATTGCCTATTAGGGCTGGGTCCAAGGAATCAATCAGCCATCTCTTTACAATTGCATTTTCAGATGTCCATTTTCTGAAGATTGGATCTATCAGTTGAGGCTGTGCAATCTCCATTCATGTATCCCAATTTCAACAACTCGGGACCACAAGGCATAGTTGGTCCTAGCACCAAAAGCAAGGTCAATGTCAATTCAGATGAAAGGTGATGCATATCAGCTCCGGAAGAGGGTATATCGTCCAACTTTATGCCAATTTGTGGAACGAGAGAATCGATGTTTATTGCTTGGGTTTGAGTCTAATTGTGGGTCGAGACATGAGTCATTCGGGTCGTTAAGTCATCAAGGGTGGCAATTGTAGAAGAATTCTTGCCTTGTTGCTAGTGCAATACAAAATCATTTGATCCTGTCGTTGTCTCTTAGAGGTCTGGTTTCTCCCTTTTCTAATTTTCAGGTCGAGATTTGATAATAGAAAAAAACCCTATGATCTCTACTGTGATGCCATGATGAATAAAGATGTTTTCTCTATTCCATTTTTCTTTTCTGTATGAATACAAAAACATGTAAAGTTGTACAAAGAAAAGACTACTAAAGCTATTGTAGGCTATGCACTATCTAAGGCTAACAATATAGTTAATTCTCATAATAAGAACATTACACAATACACATTTAGCAACTAATCAGCCCCATCATTTCTCCGGTTACTCTTGATCGACAACTTACACCAACAAAATTGGGTTGTTGGAGCTCATAAATATGTTCATCACACGCGTTTCACTTCTTGTTGTAAAGCAGGCACAGATCTTATCCTTCAATGGCGCATAGACAACTGGATAGCACGCTATCCACGTCATCGAAACTAAATACCTGATTACCTAATGTAACGGAAAACTGATTCTACATATACGCATCAAGTGCACGTACTTGTATGCAATATTCCCCTTTGGGTGCTTGTGGCTCAATATGCCAGCCTTAATTATTAAGCCAACAGTAAATTTTTTCGCTTGAGAGTCGCTCTTTTGAGTAGTCGACTTGATAAAGAAAAGTATAGTTCCTTGAGTACCGATGATGGCAGTCCTCGTGCTTTTTTGACGATAGACATTTTCGCATGTAGAAAGCAAACGAACTTGATGATTGGGTTCTAATACTGAGGAAACGAACTTATCGACGACAATACAAATATTGTGCGAAGAACAAGAGAAAACTTTTTTTTTGTTTCATAATCGACTATCATCTTTAATCGCTTCAGAACATCTGCTGACTAGCCCAACAAATGTCTGTTTTCTTGACTAATCTAATCCACTCCTGATGTGCTGCTGTCGTTGAGTCTTCATTATACGGTCATTGTGAGAACACGTACCACTCGAACAATCATCAGTCTCCTTCTGTCCCTATTGACTTGGCTTGATATGAAGGCTCTTCTTTAGCTTGAGCTAATAGATATAATTAAATTTTGAGGGCCATCGAATGGCCCCCATGATAGCTGGTCTTGGTCATTTCCTTTGATCGCTATAATTACCGGCTTGATCGTGTAGAAAAACAAAAGGGTTGAAACTCCACTTGATTTTATGACTTACCATACTTTTCAAGATTCCCCGTTGCTCGTGATGTCCATACAGTAGGTGCTTCCTTCTGCTTTTGATCGAACTCGACTGATTGTTGTATTGCTATGAACCAGTCAGCATTGGCAAGAGCACCATCAAAGCTTTTGGTTTATTAAGTGATGAAAGCATACTGGTTCATCATTGATTTACAGATATCTGGTTTTGACCCCTTCTTTTGCATTTCCATCACTACTTCTTTGGGATGATTTGGTTGGATGATTTCCTATCATTTTTCTCTGTTGCAGCAGTTTGTTCTTCTGCGGCATACAGTGCTTAGCCCATCCACGGAACCATCTTCTGCAGATGCATCTTCTCCTTTGCTATGTCTTAGAATCTTTCGTCACCTTTATAATGTATTCTTCCACTGTCTCAGGATACTTGTTGTATGCTCTAGAGCTTTGTTAGACAGAGATTAACCAAGAAAATGTAGCCCCACATGACATGTGGTTGTGTGGGGGGGGGGGGGGGGGGAGAGCATGGTCTGGGTTGGGCCAGTCCCATGCTCAATCCGAGGACCAACCCGCATAGTGTCGGTCCTCAATTTTTGGGATCGTGGATCGACCGTTCAAGCTTAGGACCGAGGACCGGACCGATCCGGTCCAGTCCCAAGGTCAATCCGGGACTGCTAAATTTTTCGTACAAGACATTTTATGAAACAGCCTGTGTCCTACGAAGACATGGTGAATGTGCATTTCATAAACAAAGAAGCCTTGAGATTGGGGGACCCATGAATCCACCACGCTCTAGCCTCAAGGGACCGCCTTTTAGGGAATGTGCATAATACAGAATCGAATAACCTCGTGCTCAGTATTGAAAGAAGCTGCCGTTCCTAGAGGCTTTTACCAGGCTTAGAAGAAGAAATGAGAGAATTTAGAAAAACATGGATGAAGAGAGGAAATTTCTTTCGTCCGAGAGGAGCTTATCTTCGGAAACTCTTATTCTTCACGCCACATTACATGCCTTATATAGGCAAAAGTACACGACACAACCAATGTACATTGAAGACTTGACTTTTGACTTTTGGACACTTCCTATAGACATAAAGACCATTCGGAGCATTCGGACAGACAAAGAGACCATTATTACACTGTTTGTAGTCTAAAAGGTTAGGGCTACTGGACCTAGTCTAGCAAAGACTTATAAGTCCAAAAGCAGTGTGAATACTCCAAAAATTACAAAAGACAAACTAAAGAAAGCAATTCTTCGGCTGAGCAAACCTTCTAGGTAGTGTGAACGCGACCAAAGATTACAAAAGCAGTGTGAACGTAACCAAAGACTAGTCATAATTATGACGATTGATGGGTTCTTCAGTGTTATCGTCTGAATTATTGGCAGAGTCTCCCGATTCTTCACGTCTTGTCGTTTCTGGGTCATGGTCAATAGTGGCTGTGCTCAAGATACGTTCCCAATATGAGAGATATGCCGGTGAATCTTGCGGTGGATCTTCAAGGTCTTCAGGAAAATTTGTTGTTTCTGGAGTTTGCAAATCTGTACTGATCTGAGAGAGAGAAAGGTCAGCTTCATTAATTTGCGTTGAAGCTTCACCATAGAAAGAGACTGGACCGTCATTTTGTCTTTTGAAATCTCGGATGAGTGCTTCAATTTCTGATTCAAGAAGGTGGGCTCACGTCTAGAGCTGGCATTGAAAGGATCAGAGAATGGACCATATTCAGCCCATGGGTCTTGAGAGTCTTGAAAATATGAGGGAGGATACTCCTGTTGAGTATTGGAAGAGGATGCTGAAAAGTTTTCAGGATGTTCAAGTCGATAAATAGCCATAGCTTCCTGGATGGATTCTCTAGGAGAGATAAAATCCCATGAAACATTGTCTAAATCCGAAGGCCATGCTTCTGGAGGTATGACTTGATTTGCTTGACAAAGGATCCGCTGAAGTTCCCTATAGGACTGGGGATCTGATGCTTTGGGAAGGTTTTGTACACACTGTGTTTTTGCAAGTGTTGCTGAGGCTTATATGAGCTCGTACCTACAAGTGCTGGGTACCTAGAATGATTTCCGGAAGGAAGTATGAATGTCCATGGTCGATAAAAAAGGATGATAGTATGTCTCTCAGGTTCTGGACGAACGCTTTGGTTCTCAGTTCGGAAGAGTGCACGCCACGCACCAAGAGGTAAAAACTAAGTGAGAAGTGAAAACAAATGTTTAAACCGGTGACGATGGTGATCCTGTGCCCGAAGAGTTTGAACAAGGGCTTGAAGTATTTGTTTAGTGGGAAATTGAATGGCTATGGTATAAGAATTGAACAAATACCAAAATAACCATTTTAGATCCTCTGGAAAATCTTCATTTGGATTCCAAGTGAAAGGATGAATGAACAGATATTCAGGATGGAGTCCACTGGATTTCAAAAGTAAACCTCCATGGTTGGCAAATATGATGTATTCACAGGACCAGAGAAAATCTGGGAGTCTTTCTGCCAACCTGTTTTCTTGGATAGCAGCCTGAATTTCAGGAGGGTAATCAAGACCAGGCCAATTCTGAGGCATGTTTTGGGTTTTGTATGTATCTGACCGAGGGTTTTTATTCATATACATATTAATCTCTATGGGAGCTTTGGGTCTGGAAAGAAAATCTGCAAGAACATTTTTCTTTCCTGCAATGTGTTTGGTTTCAAAAGAGTATTTCAAAAACCATTCTGCCCACCTTAGGAGTTATGGGTGTGGGACTTGCTTCTGTTTGAATTTCATCATTTGAGGAAAAGAAGCCATGTCCAATTCAACTAAGAAATGGTGGCCAATAAGATGGAATTCGAATTTCTTAATTCCATACTTAACTGCCAGTATTTCTTTGAATGTGGAGTGATAATGAAGTTCAGATGGAGAGAACTTACCACTCTTGTAAGCACAAATTTGTCGCTTACCATCAATTTCTTCAAACGGGATTGCTGCCCAATTTTCATCACTGGCATCTGTTTGAAGAATTGTCTTTCCTGCAGAAGGGATTTAAAGAGGAGGAATGTCTTGCATAAGCTCTTTAAGCTTTGCAACTGCTTTTGTTTGTTCCTTACTCCAAGGAGGAGCATCTTTTTTCAGCATTTTCTGCAGAGGAATTAGGAACTTGGCAATGTTGGGAACAAAATCTTGGAGATAATTAATTATTCCAAGAAATGTTTGAATTTGCTTCACACTGAGTTCCTTTTCTAGGAACTTGAACAATTCCTTCGCAATGTGTGGACTGGGCTGGTACGTTCCTTGGTTAAGATGCATGCCAAGAAATTCAATTTTTGTCTAGGCAATGACCATTTTCTTTTGTGAAAGCATGATGCCATGCTTTTGGACAATCTGCACAAACTTTTAGAGGAGTTCACCATGTGATTGCTCGTCAGGGTTGTAGAGCAAAATATCATCAATATAGATAGCAGCACTATGCATGATTGGACTAAAAATTTGGCACATGGTTTTTTGGAAAAGAGATGGGGCTGTTTTGAGTCCAAAAGGGAGGACTTTCCACTGGTAATGCTGGTTTGGAATACAAAATCCAGTTTTGGATCTGTCATCAGGATGGATGCCAAGTTGCCAAAAGCCTGCTTTGAGGTCAAATTTGGAATAGATTCTGGCTTTGGTCAGGCTAGAAAAGAGGGAGTTTTTAGAAGGCAAGGGAAATTTGTCATCTTTAAGGAAAATATTGAGGGGTTGGTAATTAATTACCAGACGCAGTTTTCCTCGTGTTTGCTCTGCTCGCTTATTTACATAAAACGCTTCACAAGCCCACTGAGAATCAAACGACTCAATGAGTCCTTGCTGTAAAAGCTCAAGGCATTCCTTTTGGGCAAGAGCAAGATGGTCAGGATTCATTCCCGAATGACTGGCTTTTGTCGGGTTGATATCCTCATTTTTCTTGAATGGAAGGCGAACAAAAAACTGAGAATTTTGCCACAGAGGATGTTGGCATTTCTGAAGGAATTCGAAGTGCTTGTTCGCACAAGAGTTCAAAAGATTTTGCATGATGGGATCGAGTATGCTCATTTGGATGGAAAAGAACCTTTGGATGCTTGTGAATTCTTGGAAGGTATCTTTGAATTTGAGGCCTTTACCACTAATGATTTTGAGTTTGGGAAGTTGGGATAAAATATCCCAACCTATGATGAGGTCCTTATTTGGAGTAGGACATCCAAGAATTTTCGTGGTGATAGAACACCGGGGAAAAAACTGGATGGAAATGGGTTTTGAACGAACACTGGCTGAAAAAAGTGTCTCTAGATGCTGAAGTCGAACATAGGGTGTCCAATATTTATCTGGAAGTATTTTTGGGTCTAGGAGAGAAGCATGAGCTCCAGTGTCAATCATGGCTATCACAGAATTTGGTTTGGAATATTTAGACAGGAGGATTTTGACAGGAAAATATGGGGGAAGATGACATGAATCTTGGGCTAAGATTTGAGGAGTGAAGTGGAAAAAGTCTTGCTCACCTTCACTGTCACTGGATGAAGGATAGTATGCTCTATCCAAATTTCAACGTTGCTCTTTCTGATCATCAGTTGCTTTCTTTTTTGAAAGTTCAACTCCAGCTCACAGGAGCACCCCAGACTTCTGACTCAGTAGCAGCCACACTTCATTACCAAATGGTTTACCGAGTTCAGAATCATGCTCTTGATCTAAACTTCCATGGCAACAAAGATGCTTTGTTTATCTCTCTTGAAAATGACCAAGCCTCTTGCATCCATGTTCCTCGCCAAATCCCGAAGGAAAAGTTAGCCAAGCTTCTACCTGAAACTTGGATAACTAACTATGAGCAGCTTCATCAAAGCAACAAGCCTGTTCATTCCACAAATTCCTAATTTCTTCGAAAAAAAGATGGCACGGTCCAAATAAAGTTTTCCATGGGAAAAGAAGAAGCCCCTTCTCCTATTTTCCCAACTCTCTTCATGATCGAGTCTTGTGTTCCAGATCCAGTTCCTGAAGAACCTGATCCAACGAAACTCGTTGAGTTTTTTAAATCAGATGGACATCCAGTCCACCATTATAAAGATCCCTCCGGTCATTGCTTTTGGGATCCATGGTGTCAGTGTTCGTACTGCCTCAACTCTCCTGATGAAGTTGATCCAACAACAAAGCCTTGTCGGAAGCCCAAAAGAAAAGATCCTTTTTTCCAAAAGTATCTTGACAAAGACCTTCATATCGGTCCACTTAGTGACGAAAAAGGGTATCAGTTCATGGTCTCTTATGCCTCCTCTTCATCTATACCCCAACCACACACTGAACCATTTACATCACCTCCACCAACACCTCCACCTTCCAAAAAACCTTCCAAACCTATTGTTTCACCTTTTTATAAGCCGATTCAAAAATGGGTCAAAAACATTCATACCCGTTGGTACTCCCTACTGCCTGTTCTGTTGAAGCCACAAAAGACCAATCTCTTACTCAGTCCCTTCCTAGTATCTGCATGTTTAATCCAAGCCCTGAAGATTTTCCTCCTCTAGATACTAGAGGAAACACTCGACTTAAATTCCCAGAACCACAGGAATTTACAAATATAAACCGCAGATACCATCACATACCCAAAATTGTCACACCCGTTGAAGTGGATGAGTATGTAAAACCAAGAAAACTTGCTGCAGCTAAAGCAGTTTTGAACTGGCAGACTGAAGCTCTTTTGGCCCAAAATGAAGCCTTCAAGACCATAGATACTAAGATCAATAGTGTCCATCATGATCTTAGACTTCATGATGATGCCACTCAAAAGATGCTTCGTGACTTCAAGAAAAACTTTCCGATCTTGAAGAAGGAAGATACTTATCTTCCTATTTGGATGACCCAAGGCCAAAAATGGAGAAGCTCAAACGCCAGTTTGCCTTTCTCCAAGAAGGAAGTATTTCTTCTATCCTTCCAAAGTCAAGCTTTCCCTTTGATTTCTCTACTCGAGAAGCCTATGAACCATCACAGCCACAAAACCTTTTTCCATCACCGTTTTCTATGTCTTCTGAACCCGATCGATCTGTTCCCATTAGACTTAGAAATATCATCCGTGATATGGAAAAACACAGCAAAGAAAAGGGCAAAGCAAAATTAGGAAAATGATAAAGATAATCCAACTCCTTCCTTATCCAAACAAATGATGATTTCAAATCCTTTGGAGTCATTTCTAAAAGATTTAACCACAAAAACTTATGTTTCTTCTTTCTCCATCCCATCCGTTCCTCCTACTTAGGTAATATTAGCCTTTGATTCTCCTCCAGACAATGTTGAATCTGAAAAAGATTTCACACTTGATGAATCTTCATCATCCTTTTCTTCCAGCCATTCTAGCTTTGCCCCTCTTCTCATGGCTGATCCTCCTGAGCCAATGCATGAAGAAATCCCTACAGAACCCGAAGTTGCGTATCCTGATGATCCAACCCCTTCCTCTTCTGTCAGCTCTGGATCAAAGTTTTTTACTCTTGATGACATTCCATATGTCAAATGGCCTGACAGACTCCAAGAGTTTCATGCATGACTGATTACTCAAAAGCTCACCAAGGATAGCAATTATGACATCCTCCTGGAATTTGTTTCCAAATTCACCGAAAGCCTTAAAAGCTGGTGGTAGACAATTCCTGAAGTAGATCAAGTCAAGTTCTTAGTGTCAACAAATTTCAAGGACAACATTTATGCCATTCATTTGTTCTTCTGCGGAAATCCTGCAGATATTCTAGAACTCCAATGGCGAGAATTCTTTGAAAGAAAATGTTGTTCCCTCCGGCGAAAAGACTTGAATCGTCACTTTCAAGAAGTGCTCAAGCTCTTTTATGCTTTAGGTGGAGATTCAAACTTGAAGCAAGACTTCTTGAACTCCATACTGAAAGAGCTTAACCAGTTGGTTGAGAAATCCCTTCTCAACAAAAAGACCAAAATTACAGATGTCAGTATTGGCCAACTTCAGCAAGAAATCCACATGAGCCTTGATGACTTGTGTTCTAGGAAAAATGCTTTCCAAGAATTTCTTCGGGAAAGCCGTCACCTAGATAAAGTCTGTTCCAAGAATTATTTGAAGATCAAGTGCCTTGGTGGAAAAGATTGGGACTGCATGGACTGCCAATGGTCCAAAAAGAAGAAGCATGTTAAGAAATATCGTCCTCATGATGATAAGCTCCAATTCCGACGCTTCAACAAAAGGAGATTCCTTCGGAGAAGACGGCACAAAAAATCTCCTTCTGGACCTTTTGGACAGAAAAAATCCAAACGTTGCTTCATTTGCAATAAAAAGGGACGTTTTGCCAAAAATTGTCCACAGGCGAAACGGAAAATATCAACATCGTCCAGCAAGTTGAACAACAAACTAGTGTTTCCCTCGAGGATGATGATCTTGAATCATTATTCTCTGTTGAAGAAAATCCTTCAGAAGAGACCCTTTGTCTTATTCCATACTATCCTTCATCCAGTGACAGTGAAGGTGAGCATGACTTTTTCCACTTCACTCCTCAAATCTTAGCCCAAGATTCATGTCATCTCCCCCCATATTTTCCTGTCAAAATCCTCCTGTCTAAATATTCCAAACCAATTTCTGTGATAGCCATGATTGACACTGGAGTTCATGCTTCTCTCCTAGACCCAAAAATGAGCAAGATTAATGTCATCTCCCCCCAGATAAATATTGGACACCCTATGTTCAATATTTCACTTCAGCATCTGGAGACACTTTTTCAACCAGTGTTCGTTCAAAACCCATTTCCATCCAGTTTTTTCCCCGGTGTTCTATCACCACGAAAATTCTTGGATGTCCTGCTCCAAATAAGGACCTCATCATAGGTTGGGATATTTTATCCCAGCTTCCCAAACTCAAAATCATTAGTGGTAAAGGACTCAAGTTCAAAGATACCTTCCAAGAATTCACAAGCATCCAAAGATTCTTTTCCATTCAAATGAGCATACTCGATCCCATCATGCAAAATCTTTTGAACTCCTGTGCGAACAAGCACTCTGAATTCCTTCAGAAATGCCAACATCCTCTGTGGCAAAATTCTCAGTTTTTTGTTCGCCTTCCATTCAAGAAAAATGAGGATATCAACCCGACAAAAGCCAGTCATTCGGGAATGAATCCTGACCATCTTACTCTTGCCCAAAAGGAATGCCTTGAGCTTTTACAGCAAGGACTCATTGAGCCGTCTGATTCTCAATGGGCTTGTGAAGCCTTTTATGTAAATAAGCGAGCAGAGCAAACACGAGGAAAATTGCGTCTGGTAATTAATTACCAACCCCTCAATATTTTCCTCAAAGATGACAAATTTCCTTTGCCTTCTAAAAACTCCCTATTTTCTAGCCTGACCAAAGCCAGAATCTATTCCAAATTTGACCTCAAAGCAGGCTTTTGGCAACTTGGCATCCATCTTGATGACAGATCCAAAATTGAATTTTGTATTCCAAACCAGCATTACCAGTGGAAAGTCCTCCCTTTTGGACTCCAAACAGCACATCTCTTTTCCAAAAAACCATGTGCCAAAATTTTAGTCCAATCATGGATAGCGCTGCTATCTATATTGATGATATTTTGCTCTACAGCCCTAACGAGCAATCACATGGTGAACTCCTCCAAAAGTTTGTGCAGATTGTCCAAAAGCATGGCATCATGCTTTCACAAAAGAAAATGGTCATTGCCCAGACAAAAATTGAATTTCTTGGCATGCATCTTGACTAAGGAACGCACCAGCCCAGTCCACACATTGCGAAGGAATTGCTCAAGTTCCTAGAAAAGGAACTTAGTGTGAAGCAAATTCAAACATTGCTTGGAATAATTTATTATCTCCAAGATTTTGTTCCCAACAATGCCAAGTTCCTAATTCTTCTACAGAAAATGCTGAAAAAAGATGCTCCTCCTTGGAGTAAGGAACAAACAGAAGCAGTTGCAAAGCTTAAAGAGCTTATGCAAGACCTACCTCCTCTCCAAATCCCTTCTGCAGGAAAGAGAAGTCTTCAAACAGATGCCAGTGATGAATATTGGGCAGCAATCCTCTTTGAAGAAATTGATGGTAAGTGACAAATCTGTACTTACAAGAGTGGTAAGTTCTCTCCATCTGAACTTTATTATCACTCCACATTCAAAGAAATACTGGCAGTTAAGTAGGGAATTAAGAAATTCGAATATTATCTTATTGGCCACCATTTCTTAGTTGAATTGGACATGGCTTCTTTTTCTCAAATGATGAAATTCAAACAGAAGCAAGTCCTACACCTACAACTCCTAAGGTGGGTAGAATGGTTTTTGAAATACTCTTTTGAAACCAAACACATTGCAGGAAAGAAAAATGTTCTTGCAGATTTTTTTTCCAAACCCAAAGCTCCCATAGAGTTTAATATGTATGTGAAAAAAAAAAACCCTCGGTCAGATACATACAGAACCCAAAACATGCCTCAGAATTGGCCTGGTCTTGATTACCCTCCTGAAATTCAAGCTGCTATCCAAGAAAACAGGTTGGCAGAAAGACTCCCAGATTTTCTCTGGTCCTGTGAATACAGCATATTTGCCAACCATGGAGGTTTACTACTGAAATCCAGTGGACTCCATCCTGAATATCCGTTCATTCATCCTTTCACTTGGAATCCAAATGAAGATTTTCCAGATGATCTAAAATGGTTATTTTGGTATTTGTTCAATTCGTATACCATAGCCATTCAATTTCCCACTGAACAAATACTTCAAGCCCTTGTTCAAACTCTTCGGGCACAGGATCACCATCGTCACCGGTTTAAACATTTGTTTTCACTTCTCACTTAGTTTTTACCTCTTGGTGCGTGGCGTGCACTCTTTCGAATTGAGAACCAAAGCGTTCGTCTAGAACATGAGAGGCATACTGTTATCCTTTTTCATCGACCATGGACATTCATACTTCCCTCCGGAAATCATTCTAGGTACCCAGCACCTGTAAATCGAGCTCATATAAGCCTCAACAACACTTGCAAAAACACAGTGTGTACAAAACCTTCCCAAAGTGTATCTCATCAGATCCCCAGTCCTATAGGGAACTTCAGCGGATCCTTTGTCAAGCAAATCAAGTCATACCTCCAGAAGTATGGCCTTCGCATTCAGACAATGTTTCATGGGATTTTATCTCTCCCAGAGAATCCATTTAGGAAGCTATGGCTATTTATCGACTTGAACATCCTGAAGACTTTTCAGCATCCTCTTCCAATACTCAACAGGAGTATCCTCCCTCATATTTTCAAGACTCTCAAGACTCATGGGCTGAATATGGTCCATTCTTTGATCCTTTCAATGCCAGCTCTAGACGTGAGCCCTACCTTCTTGAATCAGAAATTGAAACACTCATCCGAGATTTCAAAAGACAGAAAAACGGCCCAGTCCCTTTCTATGGTGAAACTTCGACGCAAATTAATGAAACTGACCTTTCTCTTTCTCAGATCAGTATAGATTTGCAAACTCCAGAAACAACAAATTCTCCTAAAGACCTTGAAGATCCACTACAAGATTCACCAGCATATCTCTCATATTGGGAACGTATCTTGAGCACAGCCACTGTTGATCATGGCCCAGAAACGACAAGACGTGAAGAATCGAGAGACTCTGCCAATAATTTAGACGATAACACTGAAGAACCCATCAATCGTCAGAATTATGACTAGTCTTTAGTTACGTTCACACTGCTTTTGTAATCTTTGGTCGCGTTCACACTACCTAGAAGGTTTGCTCGGCCGAAGAATTGCTTTCTTTAGTTTGTCTTTTGTAATTTTTGGAGTATTCACACTACTTTTGGACTTAGAAGTCTTTGCTAGACTAGGTCCAGTAGCCCTAGCCTTTTAGACTACGAACATTGTAATAATGGTCTCTTTGTCTGTCCGAATGATCTTTATGTCTATAGGAAGTGTCCAAAAGTCAAAAGTCAAGTCTTCAATGTACATTGGTTGTGTCGTGTGCTTTAGCCTATATAAGGCATGTAATGTGGCGGGAAGAATAAGAGTTTCCGAAGAGAAGTTCCTCTCGGACGAAAGAAAATTCCTCTCTTCATCCATGTTTTTCTAAATTCTCTCATTTCTTCTTCTAAGCTTGGTAAAAGTCTCTAGGAACGGCAGCTTCTTTCAATACTAAGCACAAGGTTATTCGATTCTGTATTTAGCGCATTCCCTAAAAGGCGGTCCCTTGAGGCTAGAGCATGGTGGCTCGCCGTGTGGAAAAGCATACCTGGGAATGATTCATGCTAAGTCTAAGATTGAACATTGGCAAAATTATCAGATCACATGAAACCCATGTAAAACCTATTCCTCCTCATATGCAACTAGTGGCATTTGCAAATTGATCGTGACAAAAAAATTGTGAATAACCACTTATGATACAAAATCAATAAAATATTCATCTTGATATCTGACAGACATTTCTCAAGCATACCTGCCAAGTTACGCAGGTGCTATTTTGACAAAGGACCAAAGTAACCAGTACAATCATCGGATCACTAAGACCACAACAAACAAAGCTCCTTGATAGATTCTCCAAAGAGGAGAATTGCTCCAAATTTCATTGACTAGTTTCATAAAATTGGGCTTGTAAAAAAATGACAATACTTATTATTTATATATATTACATTGTCGGGTTGGGCCGGGTTAGACCAACCCGACATCCTAGAACTGAGGACCAAGCCGTATAGTACCGGGTTAGAGATTTCAAGACCGAGGACTGACCCATTCGTCTTAAAAGCCCGACCAGGACCGGCTGGGTTGGGCCGGTCTAGGGTCGACCCTGGACCGTCGCTCACACCTACCACATGTTCTATAATCATACTAAAAAACTTCATCAACATTACATCCAAAGACATGAAACGACAAGATGCTCCTTTTTCTTACTTTATATATCTCATAGGCGAAACTTTTAAGAAGACGTCACACATGCGCAAGACTACGAACGCAACAAGCAGGGAATGCTACTTCTGCCCAAGAATGCTTTAAAATGTTGGTTTCAAGGGATATAGTGTTGGATCTTTAATCCAACGATGGGCTTATATGAAATAATTATGTGTTGTGAACTGTCATATGGATTTATGCCCATGAAAGTGATCTAATAAGGCAATTGGGTATTAATGTATCTAATAGGGTGTAGCCTTTAATGTGTAGGGACATAAGGGTAATTTCAATTTTAATGATGGGCTAGAATAGAAATAAATAAGTATATAACTACCAAGTTGTCTATATAAGTCGGTTATGGTCCCTTGATCATGCGTCTCATAGAACACAACGTTTGCTCTCTTTAGTATCTCATCATTAGAGAAAGAGAGATCCCTGAGAAGTAAAAGGATTCTCACGAGGGAGAACGCGTAGATCTGGAAGACCAAAGCCACGTCTTCACAAGTTGATTAAAGCTATGGATTCAGGTACGCTTCCGCTAATCAGTTTATAATTCTTAATAGTTTGGCATATACGATCCAATTGGGTTGTAGTTTATAACTCAATCAAAGTACATTATATTCTAAGAAGTGGTATCAGAGTTTCATTAGGAATTGATTTGTTGATTTGTGATGAATTTTTCGTGGGTATTTTAAGCTATTTTGTAAATTAGGGCAAATTTGACCATAAGGAAAAAATTTCGATTTTGGCCAAATTCTGGTAACCCACGATTTGTTTACTGAACTCACACGATCACATCGCCATGGGTAAGAATAGCCCTAAGGTAATTCAGCAATTGGGTTTCTCGCCGGAGGCTATTTGAGCGGTAGAAGTCGCGGGCGGGTGTTAAAGTTTAAATTTTTATGATTTTGCTTGATTTAGGGCCAATTTCTTGGTCATTTTCACCGATTCAAGGACCTGTTTGGTCGAAATTAAGTGTTTATTAAAACCCATAATTAATTATGGTCAAAGTGGGCTGTCTGTGTTCGATCGGACGGAGGAAGGCGCGGCGGCCATGAAGAAATCAAAAGAAAATTGTGTTTTTTTTAAGGGTTTCGTCGCGTGAGGAAGAAGGCTCATGGGAGCCACACAAAGGGCAACAGGCGCGTGCTACACGCGCCTGTGAGGGTAATGATGGGTGCATTGACACGGGGACGTGTAGTGCACGCGCCAGGCCGGGACTAACGGGGTTGCGTTGCACGCCCCCGCGGGTGAGGGGTGTTAGGCACGTGCTGACAGTTTACTTTTATTCTTTTTTCTTAAAAAGGGTATTTACTTATATAAGAAAAAAGGGGTTTAAATAAAATAAAAAATAAAAAAGGGAAGGAAATTTTGAAAATTTTACAAATTCCCCCTTATTATAAAGCTGCCCTTCTCATAATGTTGAATTTACAATTTTGCCTTCAATTAAGTTAATTTCCACTTTTGTCCAATAAAATTCAAATTTTGGTATGGTTAAGGATATATATTTTGAGAGAATTGATTGAAACATAATGTCGCCAAAGTGACATCTTTTGTGAAAATTAGTTTGTCTTAGAATATAAATAGATGTGTATGTCTAATTTCAGTGGATGTTGATCGGCCCAAAGGAAGATTGATGTTCAACAGAGTTTTACATACACCTGTGGTAATAAACATGTGATGATTATTCGATTTTCGCATGTGAACAGTGAATCGGCCCAAAGGAAGGTTTACTATTTGACATGTCATTATTATCGGTGTTTGATTATTGCACCAAGATACCAATTACAAGTTAATATTATTGTCCAAAGATAAGATATTAATGGAGTGTCTGGTATCTTGAGATAGGATTTACCTTAATTTGAATTCAGTTTTGTGAAGAATCTTATGTGATGAGCATGTTTTGTTTGTTGTTTTCTAGATTCAGCTACTACTCCTGCTAATATTACTGCTGACATCAATTCTATTCTTATGCTAAATGGCACAAACTTCAAATTGTGGCAAGAGAACCTTCTAATAGTTCTCGAAGTCATGGATCTCGACCTTGCGTTAAGGACTGAGTCTCCTCCACCACTTATTGATAATAGTACCTTTGATGAAACGAGGGATATGGAAAGGTGGGAGATATCGAATCCCATGTGTATGATGATCATGAAAAAGGCCATTCCAAAAGCATTCAGGGGCACAATGTCTAAAAAAAAATCACTACAGCTGACGAGTTCCTTGTAGACATTGAAAAAGGATTTGTCAAGAACAAAAAGGTTGAAATTGGTACGATCTTGACGAGTTTGATTTCGATTCGTAATAAGGGCAAAGACAATATCAGGGAGTACATCATAGAATATGCTCACCTGACCTCAACCTCTAAGGATCAAGGACACGAAAGAATTAAAGATAAGGAAGCTGCGAGTAAAGCGCTTCAGATTTTGGTTTGTTATGAGGTTAATTTAACTTCGATACCAAGACACACATGGTGGATAGATTTTGGTGCAACAAGTCACATTAGTGTGCCTATGCAGGGTTGCCTGAATTGCCGAAAGCCAAGTGATGCTGAAAGATACATCTATAAAGGTGACGACAAGATAGTTAAAGTTGAAGCAATAGGGAAATTCAGATTATTGTTAAGGACTGGATTATATTTGGATCTTAATGAGACTTTTATAGTATAGTCTTTTAGATGGAATTTGGTTTCTATTTCTGCTTTGGACAGATCAGATTATTATCTTTTATTTGTGAATGAAAATTCAGTTTGTCTCATGATTCAAAATTAGTTGGTTATAGTTATTTATCAAGTCCTGATAATCTTTATTTATTGGATATAATTGCTTCATTTAATGCATCTTTGCATTTAAGTGCTCGATGTATAAGGAGAAAATTAACTGATGAGAATTTAGCTACGTTATGGTATAAAAGATTAGTTCATATCTCCAAAAGGAGAATAGAGAGACTTGTGTTAAACGAAATACTAAATTCCTTAAATTTCACAGATTTTGATAACTGTGTCAGTTGTATAAAGGGCAAACAAACCAACAAAAGGAGATTGAAGCCAACAGGTCTTTAAACGTCTTAGAATTTATACATACAGACATTTGTTGACCTTTTTCTACAGCTACTTGGAATGGTCAAAGATATTTCATAACGTTTGTAAACGATTTTTTAAGTTATGGCTTCATATATCTCATTAAAGAAAAGGCAGAGTCACTAGATATGTTCAAATCATATAAAGCTGAAGTTGAAAATCAACTCGACAAAAGGATTAAAAGCATCACATCTAACCGTGGTGGTGAGTACTATGGTAGATATGATGGTTCGGATGAACAACGTCTAGGATCATTTGCTAAATTCGTAGACGAATGTGGTATCGTCCCACAGTATACTATCCCGAGTTCGCCCACTATGAATGGTGTTGTTGAAAGACGAAACATAACGCTTAAAGATATGGTAAGGAGTATGATTTGTCATTCTTCTTTACCAGAATCACTCTGGGGAGAGGCTCTTAAGACTACAGCATATATTCTCAACAGAGTTTCAACTAAAGCGACCACCAAAACCCCTTATGAACTTCGGACAAGTAAAAAGCCTAGTCCGAAACACTTACGCATTTTGAGATGTCCAGCTGAGGCAAGGCCTTATAAGCCTAATGAAAGAAAACTGGACTTAAGGACGGTGAATAGTTATTTTATTGGATACTTTGAAAGATCAAGGGGGTACAAATTTTATGATCCCATAACTAAGTCAATTTTTGAGTCGGGAATTGCCCGGTTCTTTGAGGATGCTGAGTTTGCAGGGGGAGATATAGTTAAGGAATTTGGTTTTGAAGACGAATATGTTAATATTCCCACAGCTACTATCAACATTGATCCTATAAGTGCCATTGGCATTGATCAGGATCTCAATCCTGATCTTGCTCAAGACACAATAGTTATGAATAATGTGACAGAGCCTTCCCCTCAAGAAACTATTTTAGAAGAACAAACTCTATCACCTCAAGAACCTATGCCATTAAGGAGGTCTACTAGAGAAAGAAGAAGTGTGGTGCTAGATGATTACATCATATGAATGTAATTATAAAGAAGGCATCAACTATAAAGAGACTTTCTCTGCGTTTTCTTCGAAAGACTATTTCATAATTATAATGACACTGGTGGTGCATTTTGACCTTGAGTTACATTAGATGGATAAAAGACAACGTTTCTCAATGGTAACATTGATGAGACAATTTATATGGTGCAGCTAGAAAACTTTGTGTCGGGAGACCCGAAGAATATGGTCTGCAAACTTAAGAACTTCATCTATGGGCTCAAGTTGGCATCTCGACAATGATATTACAAATTTTATCAAGTTATCATCTCGTTTGGCTTTGAGGTGGATCTGGTTGATGATTGTATATATCACAAGTTCTGTGGAAGCAAGTATATATTTTTGGTATTGTATGTCAATGACATCTTGCTTGCCAACAATAATATAGGGATTTTGTACGAAACCAAGAGATTTTTATTTTAGAATTTTGAGATGAAAGATCTTGGTCAAGCAGTCAGAAAAGAGCTATATCGGGGTATTCTTGGATTATCACAAAAGAGCTATATCGAAAAGGTTTTTAAAAGGTATGTCATGCAAGATTGCAAATCAAGTGACAACCTATATCTAAGGGAGACAAATTCAGTCTCAACCAGTGCCCTAAGAGTGATTTTGAGAAAAGGGAAATGCAGAAGATTCCTTATGCATCAGCTGTAGGAAGTCTAATGTCTGCTCATGTTTGTACGTGTCCGGATATTGCGTACATTACTGGAGTGTTAGGCAAATATTTGAGTAATCCAGGAGTAGACCATTGGAAAGCAGCCAAACGAGTCTTGCGGTATTTACAAAGAACAAAAGGGTACATGCTCACATATCGGAGGTCAGATCAGCTTGAGATCATTGGGTATACTGACTCTGATTAGGCTGGATACCTAAATAGTTTGAAATCTACGTCGAGCTATATCTATCTGCTAGCTGGTGGTGCCATCTCATGGAAGAGTGCTAAACAGTCACTTACAACTTCTTCTACCTTGGAAGCAGAATATATAGAGTGTCATGAGGCATCCAATCATGCAATGTGGCTACGAAATTTTGTCACGGGGCTGCGTATAGTAGATGGTAATGAAAGACCACTCAGATTACTGTGACAATAACTCAACAGTTCTATATTCTAATAACAACAAGAGCTCGTCTAAGTCTAAGCAAGTAGACATCAAGTTCTTGGTTGTTAAAGAAAGAATTTAAAGTGGACAATAATCTATAGAACACATCAGTACAAACTCCATGGTTGCGGATCCGCTTACTAAGGGAATACCACCCAAAAGGTTTCATGAGCACACTACTCGTATGGGTGTTATGTCAAGGATATTCAGTTTTAGTGGGAGTTTGTACATTTAGATGTTTTCTTTGATAAATATATTTTCAATTATTTCAGTTTATGGATATTGTAAAGTTATTTTTTGCAGAAATAAAGTTTTGATTCATCCACATTCTGTTCTTATTAAAGTTGATCTCACTAAGGTTTAGGGAGGACCAGTTGGAAATAAGCATGTTAAGATCACGTTAGATGAAATTTCCACACTACACATCCATATCATAATCTGTGTCGTTTTTTGTATCAGCGTATGTGACCATTGAAGGGTCGAGTTACGATACTTGTGACAAAGGCCACTTTGATCTGTTGTTGATAACAGACCGGATTGGTTTGGTTATAGATAGATTACACTAATGACAGACAGTTGAGCTCATACGGTTATTTTGGTAAAACATAATTATAAGGTATTACATATAACCCAAGTGGGAGATTGTTGGATCTTTAATCCAACGATGAGCTTATATGAAATAATTATGTGTTGTAGACTATCATATGGATTTATGCCCGTGAAAGTGATCTAATAAGGTAATTGGGCATTAATGTATCTAATAGGGTGTGGCCTTTAATGTGTAGGGACGTAAGGGTAATTTCTATTTTAATGATGGGTTAAAATAGAAATAAAGAAGTAGATAACTACCAAGTTGTCTATATAAGGCAGTTATGGTCCCCATATCACGCGCCTCACAGAACACTACGTTTGCTTTCTCTGGTATCCCATCACTAGAGAAAGAGATATCCCTGAGAAGTAAAAGAATTATCACAAGGGAGAACGCGTAGATCTGGAAAACCAAAGCCACGTCTTCACAAGTTAATTAAAGTTATGGATTCAGATACGTTTCCACTAATCAATTTATAATTCTTAATGGTTTGGCATGTACGATCCAATTGGGTTGTAGTTTATAACTCAATCAAAGTTTATTATATTCAACATACAGCTCGAGTTATCTCCTGCAAGGTCTAGTTATTCCTTTCACCAACGCCAAATTTTGTGTATATAGAGCTAAATAGTTATGCTCAATTCCATGCTCATACATCAAAATCCAAAATCATGGTTTTCAAATTCTTACTTATGATCAGTTTTTATAAAAGAAATCAAAAGCTCTTCTTCATTTTGGATCCTTTCTGCGAGCTTTGTGAAAGCAAGGATACACCGTTCTCATAAGATAAAAGAAAAACTTCCGAGTAAATCCAGAATTGTCATCCATATCAACAAGACCATATCTTTTATCACGCAGGCTCCGTGTCCTCCTAAAGTCTGCCGGAACTTTTACAAAGGACAGTTACCGGATACAACATGCTTAGAAATAAACGACCTTTTCACTTGCTTACCCAATGAGCATGCATCCCAGGGACTTTCCTTGTCAAACTCGATTTCGAGAAGACCACGAACAAGGTCCTTCTTTGCAGGAACAGAGATTTGCTGGAGCTTACCTGTCCAAGCTTTCCATGCCAAAGCCAGCATCCATCTTTCATAGAAAAAAGTTGGCTTTCCTAGAAAAGATCAAAACCGTTGAAGAAATAATGAAGACATGCGTGCATTCGACCACCAAGTTAATTTCTTCTCAAATCCTTGTTGAGCACAATAAATATCTCTAGATCACGAACAATTTAAAACCCTTCATTGCAAAACTGAATAATGCTAAACAAGTTGTGTTTCAAACCTTTGACAAGCAAGATATTCGGAATCGTGAAATTGATTGTTACCACGAATAGTACCACGATGATATTTCCTTTTTGTGGTTGCCAGATGTGACTATTCCTCCATCTTTGTACTCTATGATGGTGAGTTCGGCATCAAAAGTCATTTGTCTTGAACATTTGCTGT
Organism: Melaleuca alternifolia; assembly: GCA_019926035.1. NCBI lineage: Eukaryota > Viridiplantae > Streptophyta > Magnoliopsida > Myrtales > Myrtaceae > Melaleuca > Melaleuca alternifolia. Next base: position 223,348 of record JAGKPW010002340.1, read on the forward strand.
CCAAATACAAAGTATCCTCTTTGAATTCTTTGCTTCAAGTTCTTAAAAGATAGGAAAAATTTCCAACCACTTCCAAACCTATCATACAGATACCAATTTAGTTTTGAACTTTCAAAATTTTGTCATTCTCCACCTTTGCCCGAAATTTTAACATAGTTCTTTGGGCCAATCTTTGCTAGAAATCACTAACATTACAATATGCCACATAGGAACGTCAAAATAAATCTGAATAAGGCTCGTGAAACATTCATGTCATTGTATATCTATATCTGACCCAATATGGCTCCTAATAGGAAAATTAATCTAAATAAGGAACTTTAGTAAAACAATATGTTGGAGACTCTAGAAAATATCAAATAATAAACAAGGACACAAATTAGGATCATGTTGGATAATCTTATACCGCATTGACTATTATTGTAATAATAGTTTTACAGCCTTGAAATCTCTGCGGCACCTCTTATCACAAGATTTGAACATTTTTACTAGGTTTTGAAACATGACCAGTACTTAGTGGAAGTTAGCGGATCTGGTTTTATTAGTTTTGTACATTTCAAAGTTTTAGTATCGACATGTATCACATTTTCAATGATTTGTCATATAATAATAGAGTGATGAGTAGTGTATGTACATAAAGTACGTCTCACATTTGCTATCATTGACAATGTGAGGTATTCAAACTTTTCAGCTCGAATAATTCATATAGATAGATGTAAATTGTCGTGTACACGTGCATCATTTAAAGCTCGACTAATAGTTTAACAAGCTTGGCACTAGATTATTTTGTGTGATGGGTAAGGTTCCAACATAATGATTTGAACACAAAAAATGTATCACATCCAAATCAAGCCAGCGCTAAGCCAATCGGGTACTCACGCCCTTTGGGCTAATTTTCATTTTCTCTGTCATTTTGCTAAGGTCGAAACTCATATAAGTACACAAATCAAGAAACCGTATCAGGGTTGGCAAGTTGAAGCAACCCCGACTCCTGGGGAGATATGTTAGAAGAAGCACAAGGGTGAGAAGTCGGATCCACCACCTCATGGTTTGTTTGGGATCTCTAGGCACTGTTAACGCATGTATGAATGAATGGATGTATGAGGTTGAGAGCCTCGCATCCACCTCCCATCATCTTGTTCAGCACAGGCTCGGCCGCCGCCCGTTGTCGTCTTTGTGGAGTGCTCCCCTGTTGGAAGTCATTCCCTCACACCAGGCGCGCTTTACCGTCTCTCTTTGCTCATCTCTGCTTTCGTCGATATCTTCTTTTACGATCCTCGCCGCCATTGTCAGCGAGATCTAGACGACGATGGTGAGGACAAGCCCTGAATCCAAGGTTCAGATCAAGCATGAGCCTCAGTTCTAGTCTCCTTGTTCGACTGGAGCCCTACATAGGGCACGAGTCAACCTCAGCGGCGACTATTGTCATCTCAATTTTTCCCTCATTTTCATAAATCATTCAATTTGACCAACAAGACTCAAGTCCCAAACTATATATTAAACATTCGATTTTTGACATATTTCTTAACTGTAATTTTAAGATCCGTGTGGTCAATAAAATTCAGGCTGATATCTCTATCATGGGTGTTGTGTCATCAATTAAATTCCAATTTAATATCTTTGCATTCTTTAAACTTTGTCATCGATTAAATTCTAGTAGAGTTTGCTGACATCTGGTTCATTTGTATTAATTGTGCTTTTCAAAGCTCATCGGCGATTAAGTTCCAACACTGTTTATGTTTGTATAGTTCTATTTGAATTGAAATCGTTGATTTCTTCATTTGTCCTGTGATATTTCCTTTTGGAATTCAACGCAATATTGTCTTTTTTTTGTTAAACCTGAAAAATGACTTTGATAAAAAAAATATTTTGTCAATGAAGAAATTCGGACAAAACATCTTTTTTGCATGCTCAGTGGGGCCAATGTGGCCAATTTGAGGAGTACATTGGTCAAAACGAAGAATCAACCGGATCCTAACAATGTAGGCAATAACTATTTGTTACCATAACCGGTGATGATAGGATGGGACATTCCGAGTTGTCTACTACACGCTATCAATAGTAAAGCAAGACCAAGATGGAGACATTGACATCCCGAGACAGCTTACCGATGAGCAAAGAAGACGCATGGAGGCAAATACTGTGTTATTGGCTACCATGAGAAGGATACTTGAGGAAAACCAAAATGATATGACCAATCACATTAAAAAAGTACTTCATCGATGTGGAAGCCAATGATCGTCAACACTTTTCGTAAGTTCATACATAGCCCATGAACATTGAGCCATTCAGTTCAGATGCAAGGAAATCCTGCTAACCTTGCTTCTGCTAGGTATGTTCATCCACTATTGCTCAGATTACTTTTGGTACTAGAGGACAAATTGTATCGCCCCACCACCGATTAGGATTCTATAAAGGGCTAAAACTACTAATGCAACCCAGACCTATAGGGCCACGCTTGCTAAATGAGACAATTTGCCTAATCTTGTTCAGGTTAACATAGGTGGTAGCAATAATGGCAATTTGGTCAATCAAAAAATCAACAAACTATGTCATTACCAACATGTGGAATATATATAACCAGTTGGGCCAATATCCCTTGTCAATAATGCAAGACCAATTGGATAGGGTCTCAGCTTAACCTAGCCCCTACCCCAAATAGACCTAATATTGTGATTGACAATGAATGATGACCACCATCTCTGGCTAGGGGGTAGAATGGTCAAAGACCCTTATCAGAAGTGATGGTTCTAGCCAATCTAGCATATGTCTCCAAAGGCCAAATGTAGCAATCGATAATCAAGTTAGTCTGCCATAATGACCTATGGGGCATCCTGGTCAAGTAGTTCCCAATCACGACCATTAATAAATCCAGTTGTTATTGGGTCAAGCAATTACGACGCCTAGGCCACAATATCAGGAACGTTAGACTTGCATTGAAAAGCCATATCCAAACTAGATCATGGCAATCCTTTATCCAAGAAATTTCCAGACGCTTGGCTCCACCTTTTCTCCAATGAGGACAAACAATTTACGGTTGAACATGTTGGTCGATTGGTTGTGCAATGTGGAGGTGCATCTCAAGCTGATTGCTAGATGTTGAGATTTTTCCATCTGTCACTATCTAAGACCCTTTTACTTACTACGTTGGCGGCCAATTTTCTTCACACTTGGGAGCAAATGGAGACAGTTCCGTACCCAATTCTATATGTATGTCCCTGACCTATTGTGACATCCTCACATCTGAAGACTAGATTTTCAAGTGACGAGAATAGAGAACACGTTAAGGGCGCATGATAGGGGTCAATGTTGAAAGTGAGTTAAACATGATTATGGATTAATGCCGAATGCGACCAACTTAAGTAAGCCTCAGAAGTCATTCATTAGTTCCAGACATTCTTGGAAGGATTATTTCATGCCAAGACATGCCCAATCCGCCACCGGCATGTAGCCTTTACCTAGTTTCCTCCTCTTGTTCAGCTCGCCGTTCAGGCCGTTCAGCCATTTAAATTAGGTCTCAAGTTTCTCTACCAAGTGAACAGCCCACCACCCCACTTGTCCCTCTCCTCTTTGCCATTTGTCACACGCCATCCATGCCCTTCGCCACCTGCCTTGTTTCCTCCACCACTCAATTGTTGCCGCCCTCCAAGTGGACGGCATGCATGTACTATCCAAGCTGCTCAATGGTACGGCTCCGCCTGTGCCATCTGCCAAGTGGCGTGGCAGAGAAAGGGGCAGCAAGGCTATAAAAGGGCCGGCCTCCCCACTGTCATTTCTTTAGAACTTCCTTTGATCTTCACCCGAACTCTCTTTAGTCTTCAGCAGTGAGTTGCGGCTAGTAAAAGACCTCCCACACCTTAATTAGAAAAACTACAGTTGAGGCCAGTGGTGTTCTAGTCTTGTAATTCAAGATTTCTCAATTCTAATGAGGGTTTCACTTCAGATTTTTTTGGCATGTTAGGTGAGTCGAATTGCAGGGTTTGCATGGAGAATCTAAACTGAAATTCATGCATCGTAGGACTGTTTAGGCCACGTATGGCAACATTTCTATTTCAGGAAACAATTTCTTTTCGGAAATAGTTCTTTTCTATTTCTATTCCTAACAATTTCTGAGCAAAAGAACTCATTTGGTAACTGCACAAAATTTCTATTTCTGGAACAAAAAGAGAATAGAAACACGTTTGGTAAGAGCCTAAAAATTTTTATTTCAAATTTTTTTTAAAAAAATAAAAATAAGAAAAAGGAATAGATTAGATATTATATAAAATTGACAAGAGAAAAATATTATTACATGAATTACATTTTCTTAGGAGTAAGAATTCTAGTTGAAGATGAACCTCTTCTATTTGTGTGTCAGGATCTTTACTCGTGTAGTTTATAGCCTATTGAATTTAGGTAGCGCCTTGTTGGAATTAGTATTCACAAACTAAAGTTTTGAAGTATAATTCTCAATAAAAAAAATTTGTGAATTTTAATGTTTGTTATAGCAAATATTGCAAAAAAAAATCACAAGGGATATTGTCAGCCAAATTAATTTTTAATGACTTCATTGGGACTAAGTTTTTACTTTTTAAAAAAATATAATTCTAGTGCATGCATGGCTTGAGGATTAGTCTTATAATCTCGACATGGATGTCGGGTTGGGATTGGAAATTTCCAACTATTGGAATGGTGCATGCATGTCATGACTTTGCTGTCATTATGCATTTAGTTCATAGTATGCTCCTGAAACACCTACTAAAGATCTCTGTCTCTTGCACTTTGAGCCATCGATGCATCCTATCTTGATTCTACTTTTTACCTTGCTTCTTCCGAATTACAAACTATTTTATTTTCGTGTTTCACATAAGTTTATAAGGTTTCGGCTAACTTTGATGACGGAAGGCATTTTTCCTCTCCACTTTTTCTTTTTTTCTTTCTTGACTAGGATGCAATCTTCGAACGGCAGTTTATAGGTCTTCAAGTGTTGACTATACAATAGCTTACAATCTACTTCTCTTCTATTTGTCCACGTTTATGATGTATTCAATGGCATTTGTGCTCATGGAGATAGAATTGCATGACCTTAATACTATTAATAGAAATGTATTCATAATAGTTTACAAACACATCGCACAAGTCGGAAATAAAAGTCATGGAACCTCTTGCATGTTGTAATCTCTTGCCATCGTATTTGCAATATTTTTCCTAATCATGTTTAATCTCAGCCGCCTCATCACGTGATGTATCATCTACAATCTCATCTTGTGTAGGTCCAAATGGATACTCCGGATCTCCATATATGGCAAAGTTCCTATCTATCTTGTCTTGGTCACAAATATAACTTTGGAGAGTACAACATGCGATTACAACAAATGCTTGCTTTCGAATTGAACATGGAGGCATGTGTCTCAAAATAGAGGAGCGATTTTTTAATGCCCAAATGTCCTCTCGATGACATTTCTCAATGAAGAATGCTTATGGTTGAACAATTCTTTTGCTGTTATGGGTCGTCTCATTATACCCCTATAATCATTCAAATGATATCGTTCACCTTTAAATGGAGTTAAAAATCCCGAAAGTGCTGCATAACTAGAATTTACTACATAGTATTTGCCTACAATAATATATACATAAATTTGTTATAATATGCAATAGCTATACAATCATAGATAAAATCACTTGATATAGACAAAACAAAAACCTGGTGGTGGTTGAGAAAATTGCAATCGAGGAGTCTCGAGTGCTGAGAACCCGACAATCATGGGCATATCCTTCCCACCCAGCATATACAAAAGTAAATTATCAAACAAACAAGTACACATCACATTTTGAGTGGTAGTCTCTTTCCTTGCCTCTAAATGGGAATAGTTGCGATATAGGGACTGATGCATTAACGTGGGTGCCATCAATGGCACCAATGCAGCCTTGTGATTTCATGAAAGTATAACGTTAGACAATATTATCAGCTATAGATATTTTAATAATGTAAAGTTGATATAAAAATCATACTTTGAAGTAACGTCTTTAGTTAGGATCGATAAGAATCTCCTCCGGAACAATATCAAAGGAAGATGGCCTAATAATCTCTTTTGATAATTCGAGAAATACTTTCAATACTATAGTAAAATACTTACCGATTGTTTCTCTCGAATGTTGAAATCTCTCACATAAATCTCTATTGGAGTTTATGTGACCAACCATAGATAAGAAAATCCCAACTTGTTCATCTACCCTTGCATATCGACTATCTTTTAGCTAGTTCTTCCCTTCATTAGATCACATAGGTTAAGAAAAAGTTGTCTCTCTAACCTGAACACTTCATATATTATATATGAATGTTCGTAAACAATTTCCCTTACCCATTTGACTTATGATAATTTATTGTCCCTAATAGGTTCTTTCGTATGCACAGACATGTCCAAAGTAACAATACATAACCATGCTATTATTATATCAATATAAAACTCATCTAAATACCATTCAACTGCTGCTACCTATCCATTAGACACGCTACCTCATCTCTCTTCCATAGTACCTATGCCATCACACAGGTAGAAAAATATCAATATAGATATAATGTAAAAAAAAATAGAAACCAATAACGTAAGTAATAAAGTGAAAGCAAACTAAATTTATATCCAAACCGCCACACAAATGCAAAAGTTTCAACATTTATATCTTGAACAACAAAATTAACAACCAACAACATAAAAGAATAGTCTAATAAAATCCACGCAATCCACGATACATTTCCTAACATCTAATAAAGACATTGGAGAAGTCAATGTTTCCTTTCAGTTGAGGATTTGATAAAAGCCTCCCTCCACACGGCACTAACGCAATCTTGTTCCACTATTTTGTTGTAAGTATCCTACTCCAATGTAGGCATGTCAACTAGGACATCAATCATAGCGATATAGAGAATGGGTATATAGGTGGTGATGTGACTTGTGAGTTGACAAAACCACTCACAGATTGACTAGCCTTAGTTTTGATCATCTCTTGTATGGCTTGCAGGTGCTAGCAACACCAAATGAGTGACTCCTCCTTCTCTTACTATTTGGAGTTTTATCCATCCTATGTTTGTCATGAACTGGAGTAGGAGTTTTGTCAGACATAAAAACTCCCTCATCAATATGATGTTCACTTAATTCCTCTCGTCCATCGTTTGCATCATCGCCACCAATGCCAAGTTTGTCCAACATCACCAAATCTTCGGCATTTCCTACTGCATACTCGCCAGTAGCATATGTATCATCAAGTACAATACACAAGTCGGGATATTGAGGAAACTCATCCTTCTTGAATTTTTCTCACTCAATATTATCCTACAAATTTCACAATGACGACATTATATCGGCAATACAATTAAACATCTTGCCATGTATATCTATAGTGATCTCAAAATAACCAAAGGTTAAATCATTCATTAATGTGAGGTTCCCATATACTTAGATCATCAACAACTGTTTTGTTCACATCATCCCAGCCAAATCTATATTATGAAAGAAGCTTCTCGAAACTACCATACTATTTTTTTCAATTTGTTCACCTTGTTCTTCAACTGTGCTTGAGTATATTGGAGTCTTGTTCATTTATTAAATTATGTCTGTATGTTATTCCACCTTGCTATATTGAAATTAGAAGAGGTGCGATTTCCCTTTTTAACTTCTTCTACCAACAAACTGATGTATAAGTTGGTTAAAGGCTCAGTCCACTTTGCGGTCCACTTTGAATGCCTCTTTTTGAGATGCCATGTAACCTTCAATAGTTGAGCATCATATGAGTTCAAGACAATTAAATAGATGGAAAACCACTTTCTTTCTAATATGAAGTCATAGCTTGTCCCCAGGATTAGACATAAGTAACAAATCCAATTATAGGATGATATTATCTCTAAACCTTGGATAGCTATTCATTAAATAAAAATGTCATTATAGCAGCTACAAGCATCAAACCAGAGTCAATGGATCTAACTCTAAACCTTGGACAGCTACCCAATGCATAAAAGTTACTAAAAATGTCAGCATCTTTGTCCTTTTGTATCATAATCTAGACTTGAAATGTTCCTTAGTGCACTCGGAGGAATGCCCTTTTCACCTTTGAGTTACTTTTTGCCTTTCAATGTGTAAATGCCGCTATACCTTCAGTCATTGCAAATTCTGTGTAAGTCATACATTGCCATCCAAGCATACTATGCTTGCCCTATACTACACCTGGTCTTGTTGTGATCCTTGACAGAGACTCAACTTCGACACAAGAGCACGCAACTTTCACTCCATAAATTTGTTAATCAATTCCTTTAGCCTTCATGTTCTACCTATCAAATTGTTTTCATTGCCCTGAAAGTGCATATGGACTTCTTAGCTGTCATTTTATTGATCTATTGTAGGATACGATTCATTATAACCAATGTAAAAACTTTAGGTTGAAAATGAATCTCTTAATTGGTCGCTTAACCACTCCTATATTTTTTTGTGTCCCTTAGATAAAATTTCATATGCTCATTGTTTCAGGCCATATCACAGTGATCCTATTTTAAATCCATTTACAGTTTGGGAGAAGCCATCTTTAAAGAATGTGTTTTGTATCTATAGGATAGATTCCAAGACTAAGGTGTGAAGCATTCTCAACATAAGGATTTTTTATGCATTGGAGAAAACAATGCTTATGGGTTGTCACAATGCCGACATTTTTTATTTGGTTCACTGACTTCCTAATATAGTAACTTGGATTGGCTAAAATAGAGCATTTATCACAACCTATCGCTAAAACAGAGCATCGACAACTTCAACTAACACACGCACCCGCACACACATACACAATTATCTCATTTCATTTCATACTCCCACTGGCTTTGAGAGACAAAGAAGCATAAAGAAAAGTGCACCAGAATTTTGGTGTTGTTCATCAATATTTGCTCTGGTTTGTTTTAATCAGCCTAGCTGATACATGTGAGAATCAAAGGCAACACAAGCACGAGGGAAGCAACGTGAGAGAGGTGAGCACAAACAAAGGCGATGCAACACGATTCAACTTCAGAAAAAGTGAGAATACCACTAGAACATGTATAATGAGAAGGAATCAAAGCAACAAACCTGATTTAGGGCAAGATGACCATGAGGCGACAAGACCAGAAGCGATGCGATCGGAGGCGACGGAACTAGAGGCAACGAGATCGGAAAGAGGCGATCAGAGGTGACAGGACTGCAGGCGGTGTATTCAACTTCAGAAAAAGTGAGAATCACCACTAGAACAGGTACAATGAGAAGGAATCAAAGCAACAAACCTGATTTAGGGCAAAATGACCACGAGATGACACGACCAGAGGCAATGCGACCCGAGAAAGGTGACCGGAGGCTATAAGACTAGAGGCAATGGGATTAGGAAGAGGCAATCGGAGGCGACAGGACTGAAGCCGGTGAGATTGGAGAAAGGTGACCTAACCAGAGCGACACGACCAAAGTGAAGCAACCAGAGATGACGGGATTAGAGATGACGACACCGAAGAGAAGTGGAGGCGATGGGACTGGAGGCAACCGGCTTAGAGAGAGGCAACCTAACTGGAGGCAACACCACCAAAGAGAACTGCGACTAGAGACGAAGGACCGAAGGACCGAAGAGAGGTTTAACCAGATTTGAGAGAGGCGACCAAAGGCTACGGGCACGGGACCGGACTGGAGAGATTCCACTTAAGGCTAGGCCACGGGACCAGCGACAATAGGACCGGCGGCGACAGGACTGAAGAGGGGGGACCAGAGATGATGAGATCAGAGAAAGTCAAGCGGACGAAGGGAGAGGTAAGCTGAGAAGGGAGCAAAAGCGAAGTTAGGGTTTTCAATTTATGGGAAAACAAAAGCTAAAGAGAAGTTTTATTTATATTTTATTTCTGTCTCAAAACTATTCTCGAGCTAACTTTCTATTCCGGGAAGCAGAAAAATAAGTTGGTGTTACCAAACGAATTTATATTATTTTTTGTTCTGAGAAACAAAGGAATAGAAATTGAGATAAATATAAATGTTACCATGCAGACCCTCAGAGTTTTGAAAAGTCTAGGAATTGCATGGCTACATATTCTTGGCTAGATTATACATAATATGAGACATGTACGGTTTAAGTGAGAATTTGTACTAGATTTGAAAATGGTATAATTTGCATGGTCTTGCATTTAGCCGAGTTATACATGGTATAAGACGCGCATAATGAGGCCGAATGCTTGACTTTGCTACATATTTGTATGAGATGCTTGTGAAATGTGGTTCCTCTCGAAATATGGATGCCTCAGATGATGGTGGGTTAAGATCAGAGGTGGTTGCTAATGCTTCCTAGACAAGATGCCTAGGTTAGGATATTTGGATGCTTTTGGAGTAAAATGTCTAGGCAAGAGGTTTGGAAACTCCTTCATGACAAGTCAAGTCGTACCCTAATATCAAACGCCAAACAATGTTGGGCCTCTTGGAGTAAGGTTGTCTTGGATAAAAGGGGGTCGGGACTCTATGAGAGAGTGAGCGCGACTCCTAGGACAAGTCTCGGATACCTTCAGAATGAAAATGCTTGGATAAGAGATTTGGAAGCCTTGTGGTGATGGGTTGGAGAGTTCGACGCTATACAGTCAAGAAGGATTGTTATGATATCAAGTGCATGATTAGATTGACTTGACAAATATGGATGGTACATGATGACTATGTTAGTCATGCATATATGTGCAGTGAATGTGTTATCATAATATTTCATGAACTACTTAATTGACTGAGTTGTGTGGCTAGATGCACTACTTGCTAAGGTATTTGCTAATTTTTCATGTGCCTAATGTTTTTCAAATAATTAGTTTTGGCAACTCCATTGCACCCCCCTTCTTAGGTACGAAGTCCATATCGAGCTCCAGTTTCATTTTATCGAGTTCACCATCCTAATATATTCCTTAGCGACATCTTCCTTCGTATAGAGACGTGCTTCATGATCAACGTCGAACTCATCTCTAATCATATCCGCTATAGCTTCTTTGCTATTTACATTAGGCATGGCGCCAGTTGGTTTGAACTAGTACCACCCTCGATGGACGTAAAGCTGAGTAGCAGTAGTGGTTGTAACTCCACAGGAACGCAGGACTGATCCCTAGGATAGGCTAGGACAGACAAAACACTTTTTCACAGTCTTTTTTAAAAGTTTTAATGTAGCCGGTAGTCACTTTTCGGATCAGACTACGAATATAACGTCGATCTTTTATGAAGAGTAATTGTACATGTATAGAGACACCCTCCTCATAACTCTTCACGTCACCCATGTACCTCTTCCTTTTGTTTGATATATGAAATAAGAGGTACGTTAGTTTATACCTAAAACTTTTGGTGATCTATTTAATTGTGTTTGGCCCCAAGGGATTAGGAGTAGAACCTCTTCCTCCGCATTAAACATAATGAAAATAAATCTAACGCGAAGTTGGACTAAAGGTTAGTTTTGGTTTCAGAGCTAAGAAGCATGGATTGTGCTCTTTACATAGGTGGTTTTGTGCTAAGAAATTCATGGATCGTGTTTTGGTTTGTATCAGGCAACGAAAGATGAATTGGTAGATCATGTTGTGACTAGACTCAAGAGAGTTAAGAATAGATGCCTTAAATCACCTGCAAAGAAAGACTTCAAAATTGTTTCTTTCATTTAATTGAAATTCAATTAAAAAAATTAAAAGTCGAACTTTTGTCAACTTGTTCTAATTGGCAACAATAGTGTTTAAGTATGAACAATTAATCAAGAATAAGGATAGAGGCCACATGAAAACTTCACACAAAACGTGCTTTTTGTGGAAAGATATGAATCATACGATGAATCTGACCAAGATAAAATTCAACAAGACAAAATCAAATTTGTCAATGACCGGGGAGCACACGATGACTCTTATTTACCTAAATTAAAAGAATCATATGATTGATGAATCATTCAATTCTTTTAAAGGGAGCACTTATTTCCACCAAAAAAAATGTCCAAGTCTTTGTTAACTCGACATCTAATAACTTCAAGGAATGGACAAAAAATAAAGTTAACAATCTCGAACATAACCGTCAAAGGACTAAGTTTTAACTTAGTAGAATATATGAACTGTCAAGATGACGGAGTAAATGTAACCATTCATGACCTCTTTTTGTAACCTCTTTTGTGACTTCCCTATATTGACAAATATCTGTAATATTTGTTTGTAATTTTCATTGATAACCGACAATTATAGATTTAAATATCCATATCACACTCTTCAAGTCCCCCCTCCCTGGCATGGGAGGCAAAAATCAAACAAAATTAGTATCTTCCACTTATCTTTACTTTTATACATTGTACCTTTATCTTTCAATTTTAAGTCATCGATTAAATTTCGACGGGTTTCTTAGCTGTAGTTTTTACATCCATATCATCAATTAAGGCCCCATTTGGTTCAGCATTTCAATGCTACTTTGGGGGTGTAAAGGACTTTGGCCAAATGCTGGACCATTTGGTACAGCATTTGGCCAACTTTTTGGAGATGTAATTGCATCTCCAATGCCCTTCAAAGGCCTTTAGGCCAATGCACCTCTAGAGGTGTATTTGAAACTTGCATTTTCGGGATGCAAGTCCCATTGTTTAATGAAAATTATAGCTTGTTCCCATTTTACCCTCATTTATTACCAATATTCCATTTTTTCCCTTAGAAACCCCAAAATGCATTTTTCCTCTTGTCTTCTCTTCTCTGCAGCTTGTTCCTCCTCCTCTTCTCCACATGCCTCCCTCATGCCGTCGCTTGCTACACCTCCCTCTCGTTGTCGCTTGCTCCGGTCGTCCGTTAATCCACCCTCTCGTCGTCGTCACCTGCTCCGCCTCCTGCTCGCCTGCTCCTACCTCTCAGTCATCCCTCCCTCTCCCTCTCGGTCATCCCTCCCTCTCCCTCTCGGTCGTCCCCTGCTCCGCCTCCCTCTCGCCTTTCTCTCGCGTTGACTGGCACAGTGGCTAGGGTTTCTTCCAAGTCTTGCGCGTACAGGAGGAAGGAGGAAAAAGATGATGGAGGCGGGCTGGGCTGCTCACATGGCTGGAGGGAGATGGGCCGAGCCGAGCCCATGCGCAAAGAAGAGGGAAAATGAATAAAAAGAAAATGAATGAAATTTCTAATACTTTCCTTTAATAAAAATTCCCCAAAAATACTCAAAATCAGGCTTTTACAACCTCCTTGAAGAGTCCATTCCAAATGAGGGTAAAGTTTAAAAAAAATTGACTATTTTCTTTAATTAAAAAGATATCATTTAATGTGAATTTTTTATTTATAAATTTGTTAGTGTGCCTCTTTTACATTACTCTAAATGTGAAAATAATATTTTCTCTTCAATTTCAAACAAATTAAAGTTTAAAAAAATTAAAATTAGTTACAATAAAGAACTTTCCAAATATATGATTACCAAACAGCATTTTCTCAAAGTTGCATCTCTAGGCAATTTTCAGTTATAATTTACTAAATAATATGTGCATTTCACCAAACCCCTTTAGGCCAAAGGTGTTTGCATTTTCTCAATGACTTTCCCTAAATGCTGAACCAAACGCACCCTAAATTTTAGCATGTATCTTTATCCTAGGTGCTTCATCATCGATTGATGTGGTATCTATACGTTCTCTGTTGTCGATGAACTTCTGATAGAGTTTGTCCACGTTTATTTCATGTGTAATAATGTAACTTCAAGACCTCGTCATTGATTAAATTTTGGCATAATTTACGTTTGTATAATTACATTTGATTTGAAGTAGTTGAATCCCCACTTGCCTGTGAAATTTCTTGTAATATTTCATGTCTGGAGTTAGTGCATGACCTTCTCCTTTAATTAAAACTAAAGAATGATTTTTGATTAAAGATATTAATCGCGGGAGAAATTTTGGCGAAACATTGGGCCATGGGTAGTGGACCCAACTCAGTCCAAAGTTCAACCAATTCTTTTACCACTGCTTATTGGTTTTTAATATACACGAGTATGGCCAATTTAATAATCTTTTGCACAAGACGATATCTCTTGAAATTTTTCATGAAATCTATTAAAATATGTCAATTCTCAATGGATAATTTTTTTATGAGATCGCTTCGGCAATTGTAAAATAAGAAAATATTTCTTAGGCTCCGTTCATTTCACGGAAAATATAATGTTACTGGAAAATATTTTCCTAGATATCATTTTCCTGGAAAATGATAATATTTCCGGGTGTCATTTGTCAAAGGTCGTAGCTCGTTGGCCTCGAGCGATGTCAAGGCAAACTGTTCGAGGCCGTGATATGTAAAGGTAAATAAAGATTACAGAAAATGTTTGCCTCTTTCAAAAAAGTGGAAAATATTTTCCTTGACTCTTTTATTTTCCTTGAAACGAACACCAGAAAATTCGGAAAATATTTTCCTGGAAGTTATTTTCCGTGAAACGAACGGACCCCTAATTTAAAAGGCAACATTGAAAATTTTTTACGTATACGATTTCATGCACATTTCTAATTATTCACTCATGATATGCATTCTCAAATTATGCAATGAATATTCCAAAGATAAATTATAGATAATATCTTACCTGATTTGGCGAATTAAGTTTCCAAAGATTGAACTTTGCAGATCAGGACCAAAACGATGGCATGCAATGAGATGCGCTGCTGAACTTGGCTATAAGGATGCAAACCAGCAAAAAGCAGCGATCAACCGTATGATCAATGAAACAACAAGCCGTCGGGCATTGCAGAGACCTCTCAGACAATAGGCTTCAACACGTGGACAAGGCCAATGCCAAGCGCCAGGCTGGCCGACGATGGGATCGCGGGATGAAGGGCAAGAGTTATGGCAGTGGCAGATCGTCAAAGGGACTCGTCGGTGGCTGAGGCAACTTGCTAATTCGTAGAGATGAGTGGCAATGAGGGACATGGCAGCGAGCAAGGCAACGTCGGTGCAAGACGGCAATGGACGTCGATGCGGTGCAATGGCATCCGCTGGCGCAAGAAGCAGTGGACATCGTGAGGGCCATGGATAACATGAGGACATCGGCAAGCGTCGAGGTTGGCTCAACCTGCGGCTCAATTGGATTGATGTTGCAAGGTGGATATAGGTGGCTCAACTGGTCGGGTGGCAACGAATCAAAAAGCAACCACGGGGATGGCAAAGCAGCTTCGTCACGGCTAAGGTCGACTAGGATAGAGAGACGACAGCTCCGACGCAGTGCGAGGGCAAGGGCAATGGCCTTGGCACAGTGAAGGGAGCAATTTTGGTGCGACATGGCCGCGACAAACAACAGGAGGAGATAGACTTCAGTTGCCAAAGGCTTTCCCTCCCTCTGACTCTTTTCTCACGTGTATTTTGTGCATTTTGAGATTCTGATCGTCGACCAAAGATCCTAAGGCTATAGTAATTTATATATAGACAGATTTAATTGCCGTTACCTCAAATTTCTATTATTCACACAATCAACACTAGATTACTATAATTCTTTCAATTAAATCCTTAGAAGATCAACTTACATAGATAATCTTAATTTAAGAGCTAACTTTCGACCAAACCCCTTCCCACATTGGGCTAGTCTCTACCCTTGCAGGCTCAAAATTCTCAAGTCTTGATCCGTTTGGGGTTTATTATAATTAATTTCAAATCCTTTAAGAATAATATACTAAACCCATTTTAGTTTTGACAAAAAATCCATTTTAGTTAAAGCTCCGTTTAGGCTAATTAAAGCTTGCAACCCATCTACTCCCAGGTGTTGGCCGAGAATTCTTGAAGTGTGGGTCAAAACTACGTGATTGATTCAAGTTTGTATTACCGTCAGTCCAATGCTAATATAGATACTGAAAGATCTAGTGCGATCACCTAGAGGGGGTGAATAGGTGATTTTAAAAACTTTTGCGGAAGTATAAAATACACAGCGTGTGAAGCATGATATATGAGTGATACAACAAGAGCGACAATCACAATCAGATAGTTAAGAGAGAAAGGAGATCAAGACACAGAGTTTATAGTGGTTCGGCTTAGCTCAAGCCTATGTCCGCTCTCTCGGGCTGACAGCCTATCGGCTAGATTCCACTATGAATCAAAATAGTTACAATTCAAGTCCAAGACTTCACAGAGTCTTCTGCTCTTACAAAGCAAGTATGTATCACACTCTTTTGTTTACAATGTAAGCTCATAGTTAATGAACAGCTTTAAACTTTGGAATTATACTCTCGTCAGCATCTCTAAGAAAGACTTGAAATATCTCCCTTAAATACTCCTTCATGCCAATACGACCGTTGGCACTTTCCAAAGGAATTCTTCCAATCAACCCGTTGGACAGAATCAATCACTCCAGCAATCTTCAGATCATATTAAGAGCCTGTCAATCCCGGTCGCCTATACAATCAAGATCTTGGTTTCCATAAGTGAATACTTGCCATATTTACCCGATCTTCAGAGAATCCAGCATATCAATAATAATCTTCATAATCTTGATGAGAATAATCAAACTTGTCAATCCACCAACAATCTGTCTGAAATCCATGTGTATTAACATCGTAAGAATGCCATCTTACTCAAACAATCGTTATAATTCGACTTCCCAGATTTTACTAAATTTGTCTTCCCAGACTTTACGGTGTCTGCTACCTCCAGATGATACTCTGTCTGACATCTCCAGATGTTACTCTATCTGGCATCTCCAAATGATACAATGTCTAGCCTATCCAGACGATACAATATCTAACATCTCCAAACAATATAATATCTTGCCACAACTTTTGTATTTGACTTCAAGTCAAGTCATTGAGTTTTGTCATCTTGTCATTGAGTTTTATCATCTTTAAAATCAACAATAGAGCTTCCTCTAACAATCTCCTCCTTTTTGATGACGACAAAACGATCCTACACATTTTGGAGATATATTTTGCAACACAAAATGTTAGCCATATGCAATATCTCTAAAGTGAGATAAAATTAACTTGCAGATATAAGATTTTATATTTCCTGCAATATATTATATTCAGCAGTATAAAGAAATTTGCATCCACAAAACAAAAGTTAGTCTTGACAAGTCATAATCGAGCTTTAGAGAAATAACATCCCTGTCAATCACAATCATTGTAGTCAAACACAACCAACCAATCAGCATCCATTTTAACTAATTCATTCATCCAGTCAAAGAGTCAAACACACCAAGCTATCCAAACACAAGTCAAGCATAAAAACAACTTAAAATCAAAAAGATCAAAATCTGCACTTTCTCCCCCTTTTTGTCATAATCAAAAAGTTTAACAGGGAGGGGGAACTCGAACAAAGTGGAGATGATCCAACGACTGCACCGTCTACTCCAACTTCTTTATTGTCTCCGTCCATTGTTCAACATCCACTTTCTTCGTCAATTGCTGATATAGCTCTTGAACAATAGAATTGAGAGACTTTAACTGCATATTCAAGAGGTTACGATGCTGTAACATCTCAAACTCCATATCAGATTGATGAGACTTTAACTCAATAATAAGTCCAAGCAATTGTTTGAACTCGTCAGAATCATTCTGTCGTGCAAGAACTTCAGCATATACAGTTTGTGGAAGAAGTTAGAAGGTAGGAGCATTGGCCTTGTTGAAACGTAGGAAAAGATGTACTAACTCCCCCTGTCTTGTGGCTATCAACTTTACTTTTGTCTGTCCACTTTATGAAAGCGGACCTTTTAGCTTCAGTCTATACCCCTTCTGTGTCATGTGGAGATCGAACAATGATCGATTTACCAAAATGACGTAACATATAATCAGCAACAGTAAATCATCATCATCTAAACCGTCATCCGGAATGTGTATTGTACGCCTTGTCGGGACTGGAGCAAACAAGCTTTTCTAATTGAATTGGAGTTGCTAGAACAACATGTTTTCTTGCTGATTGAGAAGTATCTTTAATAACAGGTAACCTAACGTTGGCTTGATTAGGTTTCTTTGCTACAGAACTCGAAAATTTCCTTGTAGTAAACATGATGGCAATCGTGAATTATTCCTTCGATGTTTGAGTCAGAAGATTAAAACCCTTTGAAAGAGAATGCCAAGAGAGAAAACAACTTGCTAGGGTTTCAGAGAGGAAAGCTTTTAAAGTGAAGAGGCAAAATCCCAAACGGTTATAGAGAGAATGCTTTTCGAAATTCAAAGAGCAACTAAGTTTTGGAAAATAAGATTTCCTAAAACAACGATTAAGTCAATCACTCAAGAAATGCATATTTCGCACAATGATTCAAATAGGCAGGTAAATATTCACAAAGTAACAGACATACCTCAACATGCTAAAAATAAAGATGCATTTAGCCTTATGAAAGAAAGACGGGAAAATTTCATATCATAAACTCCTGAATCATAGGATATTATAGACGAAACCAATTCAAGAGTTGGACCGTCTGAGACGTTGTTAGATCTGAAACGTTGTAACGTCTGAGACAATGTAACGTCTAAGATAATGTATCATCTGAGACAATGTAAGATCTGAAACGTCGTAAGATCTGAACTTCAGTAATCAGGAGATAAGATGTTCAGCTTGCTTCATATAAATTCGATAGAGCCCTTGTCCAAGGCCTTTGTGAAGATGTCTGCCAGCTGATTTTTGGAATCAATGCAAGTAACTCTAATATCTTTTTTCTCCACATGATCCCGTATGAAATGATGCCGAATTTCAATATGCTTGGCTCTAGAGTGCAAAATTGGATTTTTGGTTAAATCCATGGCACTTGTACTATCACACCTGATTTCTATGCATGACTTTGTGTTAGAGGAAGCTCTATTGTTGATTTTGAAGATGACAAAACTCAATGACAAGATGACAGAATTTAGTGACTTGACTTGAAGTCAAATACAAAACTCGTGGCCAAACATTGTATTGTCTGAAAAGGCCAGATCTTATATCATTTGGATAGGCCAGACAGAATAACATCTATCAGATATCGTAACATATGGAGATGTCAGACAAAGTATCGTTTGGAGGTAGCAGACACCGTAAAGTCTGGAAAGTCAGATTTAGTAAAATCCGGGAAGTTATATTTAGTAAAATCTGGGAAGTCGGATTGTGACGACTGTTTGAGTAAGATGGTTTTCTTACAACTTTAATACTCGTGGATTTCAGACAGCTTATTGGTGGATTGATAAGATTAATTATTCTCAAGATTATGAAGATTATTACTGGCATACTGGATTCTATGAAGATTGGGTAAATGTAGCAAGTATTCACTTATGAAAACTAAGATCCTGATTGTATGGACGACCAGGATTGACGAGCTCTTAACACGATTTGAAGATTGCTTGAGATCTCCCTGATTGATTCTGTCCAATGGGTTGATTGGAAGAATTCCTTTGAAAAGTGCCAACGGTCGTATTGGCATGAAGGAGTATTTAAGAGAGATATTTCAAGTCTTCCTAAGAAACGCTGAGGATAGTATAATTCCAAAGTTTAGAGCTATCCATTTACTGTGCGCTTACATTGTAAACAAAAGAGTGTGATACATACTTGCTTTGTGAGAGCAGAAGACTCTGTGAAGTCTCGAAACTGAGTTGTAACTCTTTTGATTCATAGTGGAATCCAGCTAGTAGGCTGTCAGCCCGAGAGAGTGGACATAGGCTTGAGCTAAGCTGAACCACTATAAACTTTGTGTCTTGATCTCCTCTTTCTTAACTCTCTGTTTGTGCTTATAGCTCTTCGTATATCACTCATGTATCACGCTTCACATGCTGTGTATTTTATACTTCCGCAAAAGTTTTTAAAATCACGTATTCACCCCCCTCTAGGTGATCGCACTAGATCCTTCAATTTGGAATCTTGAAATCACGCAGTTGTTGCTTCATCCATAATATTTGGGAACAACAACTTTCAAGAGCTACATACTCTGATTCTGCTATTGATAGAGCAACCATGTGTTGTTTCCTTGATAGCCAAGATATAAGTCGTCCACCAAGCAGCTACAAGTACTTGAAGTACTTTTTCTATTTAATTTGCAGCCTGCTAGATCAGCATCAGAATATCCAAGAAGTGTGAAGTCTCCATCCTTTGGATATCATAATCCGAACTTTGAAGTTGTTGCCACATACTTTATGATTCGCTTAACAGCACTAAGATGTGACTCCTTAGGATTGGATTGATATCTTGCAGATAGACACACACTAAACAAAATGTCAGGTCTGGATGCTGCTAAATATAAAAGAGATCCAATCATACTCCTGTATAGTCTCTAATCAACTTGTTTTCCATCAATGTCTTTGTCAAGCTTCAAGGTGCTTGACATAGGTGTTTGTCTTCTTGCAATTGTCCAAGCCAAACTTTGACAAAATCTCTTTTGCATACTTCTCTTGATGAATTAAGATACCTTCTTCTGATTGTTTGACTTGTAATCCCAGAAAGAATGTCAATTCTCCCATCATTCTCATCTCGAATTCATCTTGTATAGCTTTGGAAAAATTCTTGCAAAGAGTTTCATTCGAAGAGCCAAAGATAATATCATCAACATATATTTGAACTAAGAGAAAATCTTTTCCTTCATTCTTAACAAATAGAGTTATGTCAACTTTGCCTTTCTCAAAACCATTCTAAAGCAGAAATTTACTTAACCTTTCATACCAAGCTTTGGGAGCTTGCTTCAGACCATAAAGTGTCTTCTTTAGTTTGTATACATGATTTGGCTTCTTCGGATCATCAAAACCAGGAGGTTTCTTTACATACACCTCCTCTTGTATGAAACCATTTAGGAATGCACTCTTCACATCCATTTGGAACAACCTGAAATTTTTGTAACAAGCAAAGGCAAGCAATAATCGAATAGCTTCTAACCTTACTACTGGTGCATAAGTTTCATCATAGTCGATCCCTTCTTGTTTAGAGTATCCTTTTATTACTAGTTTGGCTTTATTTCTGACAACTTTTCCTTCCTCATCCAATTTTGTTTCCGAACACCCATTTGGCTCCAATCATAGATTTTCCTTTAGGTTTTGGGATTAATTCCCAAACATCATTGATTGCAATTTGTCTGAGCTCATCTTGCATGACTTCAATCCAGCTCTCATCTGATAGAGCTTCATCTACATTCTTTGGTTCAACTTCAAACGCGAGTGCTACTGTACTGGATTCTTCATGTTTCTGTGACCTTGTTCGAACTCCTTCATTGAGATCGCCAATTATAAGTTCAGTTGGATGATTGGACTTATGTTTCCAATTTGAATGAAGAACTCTTATGGACTTGGATGACACAGTCTCATCTTCTTGTTGTTGTGCTTCCTCAAGCAAGTTCAAGTTTGAGAAGTCTTGAGAGTAATCTGGAACATCAAGCTATGGTTGAATTGAATGTAGTTGATTATCTTCGTGGAACTTGACATTCATTGATTCTTCCACAGTTTGAGTCTTCTTGTTAAACACTCTATAGGCTTTGCTGGTCATGGAGTATCCAAGAAAGATTCCTTCATCTGACTTTATATCAAACTTACCGATATGGTCATTTAGATTCTTCAGTATAAAACAATTGCATCTAAAAACAAGAAAGTAAGAAACAATTGGTTTCTTATCCTTGAAGATCTCATAAGGGGTCTTCTCTAAAATAGGCCTGAGATAGACTCTATTAATAATATAGCAAGCAGTAGACACTACTTCAGCCCAAAAGTGAGAAGGAATGTTACTCTCAATTAGCAAAGTTTTGGCCATTTCTTGTAGTGACATGTTCTTCCTTTCCACAACTCCATTCTGCTTAAGCGTATATGGAGATGAGAACACATGTTGAATCCATGTATCATCACAAAACTTAGCAAAGTCTTGGTTTTCAAATTCTCTTCCATGATCAATACGTATTCAAGAGATAGTATAACCTTTCTCATTTTGAACTTTCTTGGCAAACTTTGAGAAGTAAGTAAAAGCATCAGACTTACTTGCCAAAAAGTATACCCATGTGAACCGAGAGTAGTCATCAACAATTACGAGACAATAACTTTTAGCACCAATGCTCTGAGTTCGAGTTGGTCCGAACAAGTCCATGTGAAGTAGCTATAAAACATGGTCAGTTGAAACTTAGTTTATCAACTTATAAGAATTTCTGACCTATTTTCCCAACATGCACGAAGTACAAAAATTGTTCTTTTGAAATGCCAGACTGGGAAGGCCACGAACAATCTTCTTTGAGGAAATCTTGGCAATTTGCTTCATGTTGGCATGTCCAATTCTTCTATGCCACAGATTTATTTCATCCTAAACAGAGATAAGGCACTGTGAGCTATCTGGATTTACATCTAGTAGATAAATATTTCCATGACATTTTCTAGAGAAGGATTGTGAGGATTCCTTGTTGAAACCGTACCATAAGCCTTCTTGAAATGAATTCTATATCAAGCATCACAAAGCTGACTAATACTGATAAGATTATAGTTCAAACCTTTCACCAGGGAAACATTCTTGATAGTCAAATTTCCAATCTGCACAGTTCCACATCAAACCGAAGGACACTTTTCCTCCTTTTGTTCTAACTAACTCAACCAAACAGCTTGAGTCACCTGTCATGTGCCTTGAGCATCCACTGTCCAGGTACGACTTTGTCTTGCTCTTGGTGGTAACTTGTTAACAATAAAAATACTCACTTTTTCTTTGGTACCCAAACTTTCTTGGGTCCAGTATAGTTAGTGTAAACAAAGTTTGACCAGTTTTTCTTTACTGATCTTCTCAACAGAGGACAATCTCTTTCAAGATGTTCTGAGCAGTTACAGTTGGAGCACTTCAAAGAGCTTCTCCCAACAGGTTTTACAAAAACCTTTTGAAAATGATTTTTGTAAGCTGCCTTTGAAGGTTTTCGTTCAAACCTTTCTTTTACCTCGGGAAAATCAATTAAAGGAATGGTTTCAGGAGTCATACCTAAACCAAATTTATTAAAATAAGGTCTTTGAGTTGAAAGAAGTTTATCAAGCTTTTCAGAACCATTTGAAAACCTTTTTGAGAGATTTGAAAAATCAGCTTTGAGACAAACAACTTGCTTCTCAAGAAAGTTTGACTTTTCCTCTGTAGCAACCAAACTTTTGTTCAAGTTTTCAAATTTTTCTGACCAAATATTTTTCTACTTTTGAAGTCTCAAGTTCTCCTTCTGAAGCTCATAAATTCTTTTTAGAGATGATTTCAAACTAGAGCATAACTCATCAATATACTTAGAGACTTTAACAGGAATTTGGAAATTATTGACCTGGTTATCTTGATCGGAATCTAAATCTGAACTGGCTTCTGAATCTGAATTTGATCGTGCCATTAAGCATATGTTTGCAAACTCATCATCACTTTCAGCATCACTCCAGGTTTTAGCTTTGAGTGATTTCTTGTATTTTACGTGTCTTCCTTTGATTTGCTTTAGTAGAGGACAATTGGGTTTGATGTGTCCCTTTTGCCTACAATTGTAACAAGTTACATCATTGTTGGCTTCGTTGTCCCATGACTGCCTGTTCTGAAAATTTTGCCTAGGCTGTCTTCTTTGAAAATTCTGCTCTAGCTATCTTCTTTGGAAGTTCTGAGAACTATAATTTCTTGAGTTGAACCTTCTTCCTTTATTGTTCAATTTTTTGAACTTCTTCATCAGAATAGCCATTTCTTCATTGTCGCGACCTACCCGAACCTCCCCCAATGAAGGGGGAAAATATCTAGGTAGATTTAGAGGTGTTTGCTCTCGATTCCTCAATCTCGAGCTTGAATTCTCCCAAATTCGTACCTCGCGTGACATTTAGGCATTTTCGAATTTTAAGGTTATTTAACAACCTAAAATATTTCTAGGAGTCGCCACTAGCCTATTGGGGTCGGCTAGAAACCGATCGAGACGTGGGAGTGTCGTCTCGATCCCTACGTAATCAGAGATTCTAAGTTCGGGGACTTGTTTACGCTAACAATTCAATTAGCGCCCTTTCGGTACCTAACTAGTTAGTCACTTAATCTAAAGTGGCCACCATCTTTCAAACTCTAAACGATCATTTAAAACCACTAAGTGTCCATGCAATTTTATTTTATGGGGTCATTTTCATGCAAATCTAAGCTAAGACTAACTTAAATGAGAAAAGAGATTGACACACAACTTATTTAACGACAATGCAACAAAAAGAAACAATCAAACTATTAAAATGCGACACGATAATAAACACTCAAATAATTACCTAAGGACGAGAATGCAAAACCCGCAACTCGTCGGGTAATTAATAATACAATGTTTCTTTATAAACCATTACAAGACTAAGGTCGGAATGGACATTGGCCTATCGTCACTAAAATCACGCATGTTGTGTTCGTGATTGCCGTCGCCATCGCCACGCTATAACTTAACAAGCGCCAATCTTGACATCCTAACATTTATTAAGCAATCTCGGGTATGCATAGAATTGAGCCAATCCTAATCATGCATCAAATATCCACATACAAAGTTAAATAAAACGCAATCAAGTTAAAGAGCGCTAAGAAGCTAAAGAAAACACTCAAGCGTGGTTCCATTTTTTCTCGATTTTAAAACGTTTAAAATGTGATTATATATTGAAATAAACATTTAAGGTTGTTAACGTAATTTTCCTTTTTATGAATTACAAAGACGCATGCAAATATTTCATTGGCTTTATGAAGGTATGGACAACCAAATATAATACGAAGCATATGGGAAAGACAAAATCTCAAAGTACAACGACTGCACGAATTTTCCTGTAAAGCAACTATGAACTCTAATTTGTAACTCATGATATAAGAATAAGAATAGACTCTGAATTTGTGCCTTTACTTGAATGGAGGCACCATAGAAAGTGAGTAATGTGATCACTAGATAATAACAATAATAAAAATACACAGTTTAAAGGTATTTAAAAATTGACGGATTGCTATCTTGCGCCAATCTCTGCAATTAAAATGAAAGATCAGGTCTCCTATTGCCAATGCAGAATAATTACATATTCCATCAAGGAATTTAACTTATTTAAAAAAAATGACAAGCTTGGTCACAGAAAATAGTTACCTGCAATGCTCCCATTCCTGCATTCCCAAGTGTCCACATGGATGGTGCTTTTGCTAATGCATTGGCCAAGGCACGTCATAAATTTGTTGATCTTGCTACTCGTAGACTGAAGATGTGACGATGTTTGTTGGTGGAGGTCACAGGACGTGGCTGTTGTTGAGCTCGATGCATAGATATTGACCCTCCGCTTCAAGAATCTGCAAACAAAACTCCGAGGTGCAAGCAATGGCGACAATACGAGGAACTTATTCCTTCGTGCATGGGTTTCACACGTATAATTTTTATTCAAACTCCTAATAGGTCAACAAAATAAAGAGGACAAATCTTACCGCTTGAATGTTCCCTTTTTACTTTACCTTGCACATCACATTTGTCGCTCAAGCCATAGAGACCCAAACCGGGAACTTCCTCTTGAAACTTACCTTTTCTCGTTCTTCTTTTTCCTTTCACGGACAACCCCCACCAAATTTTCTGTCCCCTTTTTTAGTTCTCTCTTTATTCTTTCTTTTTTTCGTTTCTATGCTTTTCCTCTTTCTTGTTTCACCCACTGCCCTCTTCTTACTCTCTATTTTCGTTTTGTCTTTCACCTGCCCTCACTGCACGCGAGTCCAAGCCAGCTTCATTTGCTGGTGCAGCAAGTGTTGCACCTACTGGTGCAGCCACGACATCCCATTCCTCACGCGATCCAAACACACGCCACGACGAACAATAAAACAGAAAATAAGAAAATAAGGCAGCCTAAAGTAAACTATGCATGTCCTAATCCAAGTTAATGTACGCAAGACCAACAAGAAATTTGAATTCCATCCGCACTTAAACCAAGCCCACGCATAGAGAGAAAACCAAACCCGAGGCCGAGCTGAGGTGTGCAGCCGAGAGCTGGGAGGCGAAAGGGGGCTGGAGCGTGCGTCTAGATGAGCTGAGCTGGGGCGGTGGCTGAGCTCAGGGAAGCGGCGAAGGGGGAGCTGCGACAGAGCGTGCGAGCTGAAGGCCGGGAGCCGTGAACAGGGGTGAGGCGAGCTGGAGCTGCAAGCTGTGAGCAGAGAGGTGGAGAGAGAGAGGACGGCCACGGGACAGACGAGCTGAAAGGGGGACCGCCGTGAAGCTGCTAGACCGATCGGCGATGAAGCTACCAGCCGAGAGGAAGGAGAAGAACCAGTGGGGAAAAAAAAAGAAGACCTCCCCCCTCCCCCCCGAAAAAAATCCCCAAAACCAGAGAAAGAGGAAGAGATAGATGGGATGGGGGCAGGTCTGCAGAGGGGGGAAACGTGTGGCAGGAGAGAAAAGAAAAGAGGGGGGAAAAGTCAAAGGAGAAGGGGGAAAAATAGGGGGCTGCTCGGCGCATGGGGAGAGGAGAGAGAATAGGGTGAGAGAAAGTGGAAAAATAGGTGTCAACATTCATCATCCACTGTCTCATTTGATCCTGCATCACTAAAGTCTTCATTAGATTTTAAAGATATGGATTTCTTACCTTTCAAGTATGATTGTTCATCGGATCTTTCCACTTCATAAGATTGGAGAGTTCCAATTAGTTCATCAATAGAAAGAGGCTGAATCATCTTTGTTTCTCTGATAGATATTTTCACTTGGTCCCATTCACTTGAGAGTTCACGAAGTAATTTGTTGACTTTCATGGGTCCAGAAATAGGTTGATCTTGATAAGCAAGACCATTGATAATCTCTGTGAATCGGCTGAACATGTCAGAAATAGTTTCTCCAGGCTTCATTTTGAAGGCTTCGTATTGACCAAGTAGAATATTGATCCTTGTTTCTTTGACTCGGTCAGTTCCTTCAAAAGTGACATTCAACCTTTCCCATATCGCCTTAGCTGTTTCACAAGAAGAAATGTGATTATATTCTGTAGGAGATAGAGCACAGTATAAGGAATAAATAGCCTTAGCATCAATATTTTGTCTTGTGATAAGTTCAGCTTGAGTCATCTCTCCAGCCTCTACAGCATTTCTTTCTAAATTTGATGCAGCTTTGGGATTTATTTCTCTGTCAACAACATCCCATTCCATTGGATCTTTTGATCTTAGGAATGCTCTCATTTTGTTTTTCCAGATGTTATATTCCTTCCCATCAAAGTAAGGTGCTCTGGCATAGCTCTATCCCTCCATCACTCCTGGAACAAAAGCACTAGACATAGATCTTTAGCTCAGAAGTAAAACACTTCAAAAAAAAAGCACAAGGCTCTGATACCAATTGAAGGATCTAGTACGATCATCTAGAAGGGGTGAATAGGTGATTTTGAAAACTTTTGCGGAAGTATAAAATACACAGCATGTGAAGCGTGATATATGAGTGAAATAACAAGAGCTACAATCACAATCAAAGAGTTGAGAAAGAGAGGGGAGATCAAGGCACAGAGTTTATAGTGGTTCGGCTTAGCTCAAGCCTACGTCCACTCTCTCGGGCTAACAGCTTATTGGCTGGATTATACTATGAATCAAAAGAGTTACAATTCAAGTCCAAGACTTCACAGAGTCTTCTGTTCTCACAAAGCAAGTATGTATCACACTCTTTTGTTTACAATGTAAGCTCACAGTAAATGAACAGCTCTAAACTTTGGAATTATACTCTCGTCATCATCTCTAAGAAAGACTTGAAATATCTCCCTTAAATACTATTTCATGCCAATACGACCGTTGGCACTTTCCAAAGGAATTCTTCCAATTAACCCATTGGACAGAATCAATCAGGGAGATCTCATGCAATCTTCAGATCATGTTAAGAGCTCGTCGATCATGGTCGCCCATATAATTAGGATCTTGGTTCCTATAAGTGAATACTTGCTAGATTTACCCGATCTTCAGAGAATCCAGCATATCAATAATAATCTTCATAATCTTGATGAGAATAATCAAACTTGTCAATCCACCAATAAGCTATCCGAAATCCACGAGTATCAACATCGAAAGAATGCCATCTTACTCAAACAGTCGTTATAATTTGACTTCCCAGATTTTACTAAATCTGTCTTCCTAGACTTTACGGTGTCTGCTACCTCCAGACGATACTCTGTCTGACATCTCCAGATGTTACTCTGTCTTGCATCTCCAGACGATACAATGTCTGGCCTATCCAGAGGATACAATATCTGACATCTCCAAATAATACAATGTTTGGCCACAACTTTTGTATTTGACTTCAAGTCAAGTCACTAAGTTTTGTCATCTTCAAAATCAACAATAGAGCTTCCTCTAACATATCTATAATAAATTCTTACAACTATATGATATACATTGTAAATAGAAAATATTTTTGTTTAGCAACTGAATAATTACTTCTTAATTTCACGCAACAAAAACCTAAATGACTTACAAAATATTTAGAAAATAATCAATGTCTTCATCTAACAACTTAGCCTTTTCGCATAATTGATAGCGGTTCCACTAAATCTTTTGTAGTTTTGAAGCAGGTGGTCTTTGGTTCTCATCTTTTCAGTCCCCTATTTGCCTCCCCAATTACAAATTTTCGAAAGAAAGGTCATTCCACGAGACATGTGTCGGCATTTCTTGATTCCTCATGGCTTGAGCCATCGTGTTTACTCCATGTCAACATCATTGGTACCCCTCTTTTTTCAATTTTGTCATCTTCTTTTTGAAAGTTGGACAATCAAATCTCACATGTCCAAGCTTGTTGCATTCGAAGGGAAAATCTCCTTCTAGTCGTCTCCTTTTTTGTCTTGGCCTTTTTTTATTTTCTATTCCTTTTGAACCTCTTGTTGCCTGTGTTGAACGAAGAAGAAGAGTCTTAGGTAAAGAATGGGTAACACTATTTTTTATCACTTGAAATTAATTTGAGAAACTGATAACAAGATAAACAAATAATTTGAATGTAAGGTACGATTTAACCAAATCTCCTTACAACGATTAATTCCTACAAATGGTACTAAGCAGCTTAATGAATTTTGCCTCACAAGATAACAATACTTTTGGCCTATTGATATCAACATTATACGAATAAGATTTGATCAAACACTTCTTAAAATTGGCACATTTAGAAAAACTTGAAGAGAGAAGATGTTGATGTGTTTTCTTTGTTCAATTATGCTTGAAATGAAGAATTTCAAGTCTATTTATAGAATTTTTGAATTCATGTACATAAACGGTTTTGAATTTCAAGTCTATTTATAGAATTTTTGAATTCATGTACATAAACGGTTCATAAATTATTATGACATGCGTGCGCACACCAAAGTTCTCTATTTCTATTAATGAAGAACTACATGGATTCTTTGCCAGTTCCAAGGGCCTTAGATAGGGCGATCCGATTTCTCCTTATCTCTTTACTTTAATTATGGAGGTCTTTTCTGGCATTATTAGTAGCCAGACTGGTAAACCGGATTTCAAATTCTTTTGGAGATGTAAGTCTACAGGATTGACACATTTGTTCTTTGCGGATGACGTGCTATTATTCAGTGAAACAGACGAGACGTCCATTGCACTATTAAAGTCGGCGATTTCTAGGTTTTCAGATTGGTCCGGCCTTCAGCCTAACAGTAATAAGAGAGAAGTCTTTTTTTCGGGTGGCTTTGAGGAGCTTCATAGATCTATCATCGATATACTTGGCTTCAGACTGGGCACCTTACCTTTTCGGTATTTGGGGATACCTATTGTGGCGGCAAGATTGGCCAAGGTTGATTGTGTGACTTTGGTTAATGCGATTACTAGAAGAGTTCAATCCTGGACTCAGCGTTTCCTTTCCTTTGCGGGGCATTCACAACTGATCAGGTCAGTTCTTCATGCTATCCAAGTTTATTGGTCTATGTATTTATTCTACCTAGTTCAGTTTTTGAAAAAATTGAACGTATACTTCGACAATTCTTATGGAAAGGCCCTGAACTGGGGTTAGGATGTGCTAAAGTATCTTGGAGTGATGTGTGTCTTCCTAAGGAGGAAAGAGGCCTTGGTATTAGGCGGCTGAGGGAGAGTAATAAAGCTGCCATATTGAAACACATTTGGTATCTGTTCACGGATAAGGAATCCCTATGGTGCAAGTGGATCCATGCTAACTTTTTAAAGAAACAGAGCTTCTGGGTGGCAAGAAGACCGAATTTCTGTTCATGGGCATGGAAGAAAATTCTTGAACTTGGTCATCAATTCCAACATTTGTTTCAATGGCGTATTGGAGATGGAAGATCAATATCTTTATGGTTTGATCGGTGGCACACGCGTGGTCCATTGAACTTATTTTTCTCGAATCGTGATATTTATTGATCCGGTTTTCCTAGAGAAGCCAGGGTGTCTGATCTTACTGAGACAAGGGGACTACCTTCTCCCCTCTTGGATATGTTTGCAGCATGGGGGGATAATCTTCCCTCATTGAACAGTTTCCCGGACCGTTTTTGGTGGATGGGACACCCCTCTGGGGTTTTCTCGACTACTTCGGCTTGGAATGCTATCAGGTCTAGAGGACAAAGAGTTCAATGGCATACCTTCATATGGAACAAAACTCTCTTACCTCGACATCAATTTCACCTCTGGTTGATGACAAAAAATAGGCTACCTACCCAGGTTTTCCTTTTATCTTGTCGTAGAATCCCTGAATCTAATTGTGTTTTTTGTAATTTTAGACCGGATTCAGTTGATCACTTATTTTTTGGATGCCAAGTCACGTGTCAACTGGCATTTTTTTGGGGCTGGGAGATGTAATTTAACTTGGAAGATTGGATCTTGGCCTCAAACTCTTGACTGGGCGATCAAAAATATTTCTGGGAAACGCTTCCACCAGAAAATTGCTAGATTTGCTCTAGGAGCGTTATGCCATATTATTTGGAAGACTCGGAATAATTGCTTATTTCGTAATCGTGAGGTCTTTGTCTCTGCAATGAAGATGGAATTATCCAAGATGGTTAAAGACAATGCCATGACATTTCAGCATGTGGCGGATACTCCCAGGAATAGATGGACTCAGCGTAGTTGGGGAATAGATCAATCTATTTTCATGTGATTGTAATGTATTGGTTATTTCTGTTGGCCATTGTTGAGGCCTTTTATTTCTTCGTTCAATATGTGACCATGGTACCCTCTCACTCATAATGGCTCTGAGCCGTGTTAAGTGCGAGTTTTGTGGTGCCGGGTTTCTTGCCCTGTACAAAGCATTGGTTAAAGATCAATACAACTACTTACTTTACCAAAAAAAAAAACGGTTCATAAATCATGAATTAAATAAACAAGAATCTAGAAGGTACATGAAACAAGAATTAAATACATACATGAATCTAAGAGATATATGAACTTAAGAAATACATGAATTAAGGAGATACATGAAAAAAAATAACATATCTCAATTTGTTTATTTTTGTTGATCCACTAGCCCATTATAAATATAATATTCCCTAGTGTTGACACCTAAATTTTGGTTACATAATGAATAATTAGAAATAATATTTGGAGGATATGCGCATACATTGATTTTTTTTTAATAGTAACAACCTAAATATCCTAATTGAGCGCACATTTGGAAGCCTGAATGGTGACACGGTGACTACCAGAGCTTCGGTCATCATTTTGATCTGAAATTTGGAGGGAACCTTCCTCCCTCCTCGATCTACAAATCCTCCAAACGGCATCCGTAGACATGCTCCCTACAAGAAGTTAAGGTAATTTTCGTGTAGATTCTCTAGGTGGTGCGTTTTTTAGGAATCAGTTGAATATGGCTTCGATTCTTGTACCTCTACTGGTTGAAACGGGATGACATTCGGTGGAGTTACTCTTCTTAACCTCTTTTATATCTCTACCAAACGGTTTCATAGGGTTAGTCTCCTATGGAATTTTTGGGCTATTTTTCTCAAGCCTTAATGTCTATCCCAATTGCTGGGTTTTCTTGATGCTGCTGGAACTTCTGCTAGTCTGTAGATACATTGAGTAGTTAAATGCTGGTTATTTGTGGGTTGGAAAATTAGTGTTCCCGGTGCTTGCTATTTTCCTGAATTTCTGGGTTGTGGTCGGTACTATTCTTTGAAGATTTACTGTGCATTAAAGATTTGCATCGTATATTGAAGTCGATCAGTTCTTCTGGGAATGAATTTCCTGAGCTAGGATTGACCATTTGAGATGTTAGATGGTTGGTTTGGCTACGAATGAGCTCCAAGGAAGTGACACACTAGGAATAAATGATGATATGCATCCAAATAATCCATTACCTTCGATCGAGCACCAATCTCTTGCTGCTGGGGAGGCTGAGCTCGCGAAGTTGTTAAATCGACTAACCTTGCTGCCGGGGAGTATCCTTGCATTTTGGAAGTTAATAAGGGATGCAATACAAGCAAGAAGGCTCTTGAGAAGATGTTGGCTTCTCGTGTTATTGAGGGAGATGTCGTTGGTGGATCACGCCCTCCACCTGTTTGACAAAATTCCTCAGTTAGACGGGACAAAAGTTTGGTTTCACTTGTGATCGGAGTGGCTACCCTTGTGATCAAACCAATTCCCCTTCACCTTAAGGCATCTATACAATGGATGCAGAAGGCTGGAGTACTATCCCTCCCGTGGAGAAGGAGATTGTGGCTGCTTGTCCATCGGCTTCTTCCGAGGACAAGGTAATGGACTGCCCATAAGATGTTTGACAAAATGCCTCATCTTAGCTAGTCGAGCAGGGCATTCTGCTAGTTGCTCAATAGATTGTAGACAATGTAGTGATGGACAACCCTCTAGATGTTCGATCAATTGACTTTCCCCAGGTGGAACGGCAAAGTGGCCCAGCAGTTGTTCGACATAGTGAAAGCCTTCCAGGAGCGCGATCAGCGGCTGGCACTATAGGTGCTCGACATAAGTCCCGATCCAGGAGCCATGAGCAAATAGCTGCTGGGTCCAATCCCCCTAGCTTGAATACTCCGAGTTAGCTTGCCTGATTCGCTAGCTGGTTAGACTAGTACTAGATGTGCTTAGGATGTGCTGGACATGGAGGGGACAAGCAAGGATGTGATGGACACGGCAGGGACCAGCAAAGGCAATTGATTGAGGAGCGTAGGCCTGAGTAATAGACCGCCTGTAACTCGTTCAAACCAAACTATGACCAAGCTAAATCTTGGGCAAGTGTGGCCCATAGGATCACCAAGGGGTACTCTCTTACTCACTTCCCTTCTCTTTTGGATGATGATGATTCGGAGCTAGTTATTTTAGATGATGTGTTGGAAGCATGTGATCCTAAATGGAAGGAGTGTTTAGTGGGCTATTATGTGGGGAAGAAGATCTCATTTAAACTCACGGAGGCAATCCTTAAGAAAACATGGGGAGACCATTTATGTGAAGTGATGACCAATGAAGACGGATTTTATTTATTTCATATTCCTAATGCAGAGTGTAGGAGAAAAATCTTAGATGGAGGACATCTTATTGTTGCAAAAGTTCCTTTAATTCTCAAGCAGTGGCACCCACTCTTGGAACTCAAAAAGGGACAACATGAGACCATTGAGCATAAGTGCCATGGCAAGCAAATTGGGAAAGCCGCTATATGTGGATAGCCAAACGGAGAAGATGACAGGGATCTCTTTTGTCAAAGTGTATGAGGAGGCTAGTGCAAAGAAGCCGTTGAAGTCTTCTATTCCTATTCAAATGAATGGGCAGCCCATGGTTATTTTGATGGAATATGAACGGAGGCCAATCATATGCAATCTTTGTGGTGCCTTCAGGCACAAGTGTAAGGAGCCGATAACTACTGCTGCGGATGTTCCACGGATGGGCCAACCTCTCACGTCCCCTGCAAAGTGTTACCCCGTGTGAAGGCCAGCTGCCCCGAGTGATGGCTGATCACGTTACACCAGTGTAGGATGCACCGCCTGAAGCGATCCAAGTTCGGTCACAACAACTTCAGTATGCGTAGTCCTCGCTTGTGTCTTCAGCTGGTGGCAAGAAGGACTTGTTCTTCGATGATTTGGATGCTACGAATGAAACTATGGGCAGCAACCAGGCAGGAGATGATTGGGAGACGGTTAAATCTAAGAAGAAGCATGTCGAGTCTTCTAAGAAAGCTGATTTTTTTAGGAGGCAGCTCGGTCTCCTCCTACCCGATAGATTGCTCAGGGTGAGAGCTCCTCCCCTGGTGATACCAAGGCACGATCCTTTGTTTTGGATGATACAACTAGAGTAATGAAGAAGATTCTTCAAACTTGGAAGGAACCGACTCTGGTGGTAATGACCCCCATGTCCATGTGCATTATCCCACACCCTCAGGAGGCAGCTCGGTCTCCTCCTACACGATAGATTGCTCAGGGTGAGAGCTCATCCCCTGGTGATACCAAGGCACGATCGTTTGTTTTGGATGATACAACTAGAGTAATGAAGAAGCTTCTTTAGACTTGGAAGGAACCGACTCTGGTGGTAATGACCCCCATGTCCATGTGCATTATCCCACACCCTTACCACCTTCCCTTCCACGGCCTACTCCTAGAGTAAATTCAAAGAGGATAGGTCGTCAGGCCAGGAAGTGGTAACCATCTCTCCTTTCTTGTACATATGTATATAGGAGCTTGGAACATTAGAGGTAGTTGGCCCGATTAGACATGCCGAAATGAGGCATTTGGTTAAGAGTGACAACTTAAGTTGTGTCGATATCTTGGAAACCAAAGCCTCTAAGCCCACTTTTTGGATTTATCTACCAACCTTAAACCGGTTTGGTCTTGGTGTGCTAATTATGAGCATTCTCAGAATGGGAGGACATGGGTAGGATAGGACCCTAATGTTGTGACTTTTCAAATTGCCGCTAAATCTCCTCAAGCCATGCATGGTCATCTTAGGAAATTAGCTTATGATATATCATTTGCCTTAACTATTGTGTATGCAGCACACACATTCGTTTCTAGGCGAACATTATGGACGGATCTTATACAAAGGGGTCGCTCTAATTTGGAGACACCATGGGTAGTTGTGGATGATTTTAACGCTATTCGCTACTCATCTAAAAGAGTTGGAGGATCTGTTACATGGATTCCAGCCTATGATGATCTTCATAATTGTCTTATGGAGGCGAAATTGGATGATCTGAGATATATTGGTTGTAAATATACATTGGCCACATCACAGGGGGTGAACTGGAAACATAGGAAGATTGATAGAGTGCTGGTTAATACTAGTTGGAGTACGGCCTTCTCCTTCTTAGAAGCGAACTTCCTCACACCATATATTTCTGATCATTCTCCGATAATAGTATGCATAATGTCATTGGTACAGGTGCATAGACGTTCAAATTCTTTAATTATTGGATGACGCATCCTGACTTTATGATAATGGTGACTCAAGTTTGGGAACGCCACATTGAAGGTACACCGATATTTCAGCTTTGTTCTAAACTCAGATCGCTCAAACACCGTTTGAAACAGTTTAATAGGGATTCTTTCTCCAATATCTCTAATCACACAAGATCGGCTAGACATGGACTATCTTCGATTCAAGAGTCCCTACTTCAAGATACGTCTAACCCTTTGTTAGCTCAAAATGAGAAGGATTCTTTGGAGTCTTTCTCCGATCTTTATCTACAAGAAGAGCCTTTCTACAGACAGAAGTGACGTATAAAGTGACGTATTAAGGGAAGGTTCACATTGCATTGTGTGCATCGCATATAGGTTAATTTTCATCTAATATTTAAAAAAACCTAAAAAATATATGTCTAGCAAATTGCGGGTTAACTAGAACATTATGTTTAAGTTCTTAATGTGATATTTTTAGTTAGCATTGCAATTGCTTCAAGCTAATTCAAGCCATTTTTGTATATTCCCTTGCAATTCATCTGGTGCTTTGATTATTGAATGTTAAATACTAGTTGTGCAACTGCATTAGGGAGTGAATTAAAATCAATTCGAGATGCCTGGTAAACATTTTTTTTTAAATTAAAGGAAATATACCAAAAGGGCGTTAGAGTGATCTAGCGTTAAGAAGTCCTCGCACCCATAGTCTCTAGTTTTTAAGAGTAAAGTATATCTCCCGATACTAATAGTTCCTACCAACAATGTTATGTAACTTCACAAACTTTGCCTCTCAAGATACAACAATTTTTAACATATTGATATTAGCCCTATACGAACACGACTTTGTCAAACACTTCTTGAAATCACCACACATAGAGAAACTTGAAGAGATGAGATGTGGATGTTTTTTCTTCTTTGATTGTGATTGGAATGAAGAATTTCAAGTCTATTATAAAGTTTTTGAATTCATGTATAGTATTGGTTCATGAACCGTGAATTAAATAAGTACAAGAATCTAAAAGATAAATCAAAAAATAATTAAATACATACACGAATCCATAAGATACATGAACTCAAAAAGTACATGAATTAATGAAATAAGTGAACGAGAACAACGTATCTTGATTTGTTCATTTTTGTTGATCCACTAATCTGTTATAAATACAACAGCCTACAAATAAGATTTTCAGAATTTTCTATTCAACATAGAATCATTTTCACTCCCATATGTAGAAGATGCATCATTAGCATTGTCATTTTACATATATGCTTGAGGAAGCCATGAGAGTAGTCATCTTTTTACTTCACAGGTTCCTCTTCATGTAAATGTTCGATGTCAATATCATACAATATCAAAGTTTCAATTAACTTAGCCAGCAATAGAATTGTAGACCTTTGGATTCCACAATTGCTTGACATTTTTTACAGATTTTTGTGAGAGTAAATAAATTATTAATAATATCTTAAACCTCAGGGGAAAAATATACCAAGACAGTCCTAAACATGTTGTAATTTGGTCAATTTAGCCCTAATTATATTTTTCTCTAATTGGATCCTAAGTTTTTTGCATTTATACCAATCCAGCACATGCAGTTAAGTATGGTTTGCTGACACTAAAATTAACAATTTTTTAAATATTTTTATTTTTGATTTATTTGTATTTTTCCTTCTTTTTTTTCTTTTCTTCCTTCTTTTCTTTTTTTCCCCACATTGGTTGGCAAGCTCACTAGAACTCATCAGCCATTTGGCGAGGGTTCCTCACCCCAATCTAGGTAATGCTTAACCTCACCTACCGACCTTATCCAATGTCCCTATGGCCTTGCCCAATGGCTAGCGAGCTCGGTGGCCATTGTGGGAAAAAAATAGACAATAAAGAATAAAAAAACGAAAAAAAAAAATATGAAAAATTTTATAATATCATAAAAAATGGTCTGTCTTTGCCAGCCACCAAAATTAACCTAATAAATAGACTTGACATAAATGCAAAAGATTTATGACTCAATTGGTCAAAAAATATTTATGACAAATTTGCCACAATTGTAATAGATTTAATACTTTTTTTGAAATTTTACTCCTCCTGAACACTTGTCCAATATTATCATCTCACTTTATCTTGAAAAGCTTGTAGTGCTTGACTGTGATGTCGGCTTCCTTTTCCGTCACACAAGTTGTACATTCATGATGAGTCAATATAAGTTTATTCCAAATATCTCCAGTAGAGGTACATGGAAAAAACACCATTTTGTTGTGAAAGTAAACGGTGACAATGATCTTTGGAATCTACTCAGAAATATAGAACGAGAGAATAGAGAGATACGCGAGAGAAGTAGAGGGCAAGAGAGATACATAAGAGAAATATAGAGTAAATGTTAACTCTTATTATTCATCTTTTACAAAACCTCTATTTATAGGCTAGAGGTACGTGAATAATATAAATGCATCATACATGAATGCATACATTCATTTGTACCATTGATCACGTATTGCGATAGGGAATGTACAAAACTATTCATTGAATGGTAAATGTGATACATCCACATTATACAATATATTTACAATATTCCCCTTGGATATACACCTTAGACTGTCTCATTAAAAACCATGCTAAGAAAAATCCAGTTGGACAAAAACTTGACGAAGGGAAAAAGAGTACAATCATTAATCTTATGTGCTTCACTCTTTAAGAATGATTAATTCACTCCCCCTGATTGAATTAGTCATCCAAGCTAACGTAATCTTATTTTATATATAAAATTTTGAAATGTGGAAGTAGGTAGGGGTTTAGTGAACAAATTTGCATGATTTGTCACTAGAGCAATTTGATGGATATATATTTGTTTAGTTTTGTCACTTTTGACATATCCATCATGCATTTGTGTAATGCAAGCTACATTATCCTCAAAAAGTAAAGTGGGGGTATTATGAATTGAGGATAAGCCATATAAATCTTGAATGTGGTGTAATAGAAGTCCTTCTAGGAGGTGCTTAATCTGCAGGCCAAGACAATGCTTGGTTTTGCTTCAAGTCCTTATCTCAAATTCCTTCTTCAGGCAGGAATGAGCTTTTTGGTGTTCCGATTATATTCATCAAAATATATAGATGTAATGGCAAACCCATTTCGTGACCCTTTTTTATGAACACACAAGGACATGTTACATTGTTGTTGATATCACTACTTCAGGAGGTAATCACTTAATCGGTTGTACCACATTCAACCAGATTAATAGTTTTTGTAACTTAATATTGTACATGTTGCGATTTTCACTCTTTCCCATATGGGGAATTGGAAATCTTTCAAGGACTTTCATATGCATATCTAGATTTATACTTACTGCCATATTGATCAAATAATGGAACATAATGCTATCCATTACGGGAGAGTAAGTGGCATCTATGCCAGGTCTCTATGAAAACTCTTGGGCAACTAGTCTCACTTTATATCTTACCACCCCATTTCTTTTGTTGTATTTTCTTACAAACACCCATTTATATCCTATAGGGATAACATCTTTGGGTGTTCAGACAACAGGTCCAAAAACATAATGTTTATAAAGCGAGTCTACTTCCACCTTAATTGCCTCATTTCCATTTATTCCAATTGAACGCTTCTGGCGTTCAAGAATGGATTTTGTCTATGGATCTGGAGTATCTTTTGAGATAGCGCGTGCTATGGAGGAGGCAAAGAAGTCGTCGACGACAGTTGCAATTTTATCATATCTTTTCCCAGATCAATGAGATTTGGCGGTTTTGTATTCTCAGAATTATTGTTTTGGGCAGCTGCACTAATTTTGCCGGGATTAACCTTTGTAGGAGGTCCATAGGGTAACTAAATATTTTTTTTCTTTTCCATGGATTTATGTCTTTAGCTCATCAGACATTTTTGGTCCCAAGGAGATCTACACTCTAGGTGGTGCAATTTCTGTAGGAATATGGGACTTAGTCACCCATATATGATCGATAAATGCATCTGGCAGTGTTCTTGCTAAATTTTGCAAGTTAATAAGCTTCTAAACTTTGAGTTCAGTCATGCTTCAACATTGATCAAGATAATTCAATTGGTCTTCCTTCTAGAAAGTTTCACGGCATTATCTAAGCTTCAGGCTTTCTCCCCCTAATGCCAGGAAATATGACTCAGAGAACTGAGCAGTAAATAAGTCTCCTTTTTTAGGCTACGCTATCGAGGTGGTATAACATATATGGCACAAACCAAATATATGCAGGTGGGAAACATAATGTTCATATCCATGCACAAGTTGAATCGGGGAGTATTCATGATATGTAGTGGGTCAAATTCTAATTATTATTGCAATGTGCAATATCGCACGTCCCCATAAGCTAAAGGGTAATTTAGCCCTCAACAGCAATGACCTAGCAATCATTTTCAGGCATTTAATTAAACATTCTGCTAGGCCATTCTCTTATGAGCATGTGGCATCAGATGCTCCACGTCTATTCCAATGGCATACAATAGTCATCACTCTCTATTGAAGGCTTGATTGCAACAATGGCTTCTCCTTTTCTCTCATCTTGTTCTCTTTGATAGAGGTCAAACAAGTGCTTTGGAGTGCAACAAGTACAAGACCAATGGCCTGTAAAAACACATCTATGACAAACATTTGCACCAACTTGATCAGTACTTCTGGACCTTCTTTTCTTTGTTGACCAAGTGTATGTCCTTGTAAACCTCTATATCAACTCTTACAAGGCTGATTTTTCAAGTTACGATTTTTGCCCTTCCAATGCCCGTGACTTTTGATTTTATGACGTGCTACATGTGCTTCAGGCACAGGTGCAGATCCAGTAAGATGAGAAATATGATTTTGCATCAATAACTGATTGTGTTTTTCAGCAACAAGTAGTGCATAAATTAATTCTAAATGCTTAGAGTAATTCTTTGTCTTGTACTGTTGCTGGAGTACAAGGTTATTAGCATGGAAAGTAGATAATGTTTTTTTCCAACAGTTCAATCTATGTGATCTGCTGGCCATAAAGTCTTAATTGTGCTACAATGCAGTGGGAGGAAGAATTGTATTCAGCTACGGATCTGAAATCCTGGAAGCGTAACTTGTCCATTCAAATTTGGCATGAGGAATGACCACTTCTTATTGATGGTCAAAATGATCCTTCAAGGATTGACATAAAATGGTAGGGTCCTCCTTAGTCAGATACTCAGCCTTTAGATCTTCATGTAAATGGTGACGGATGAAGATAAGAGTCTTAGCTTATGGGTTGAGGAACAATTAGATTCCGAGAGAATAAATTTACTGAGATCTAATGATGTTAAGTGTATCTTGACATCAAAAGCTCATGTTAGATAATTACTTTTGGTAATATCTAACGTTGTAAACTCTCTCTTGGTAATGCTTGACATACTTAAATAATGACTTCCGCCACTTCAGGAGCAAAAGGATACTTTTAAAATCGAAATTTAGCTTCAGGCCAAAGAAATGAAGAATTGGTAGAAGAAGTGTAGGTTGATTAAAGAAAAACAAATAGAACACTTACCTTGCAAATTATTCTCTCATGAAGTGTGAGTTGAGTGATCTCCAAGATTCCAACTGGCTCGTGCTGATAACTTGTTGTGAAAGTAAATGATGACGGTGATCTTTGGAATCAACTCAGAAATATAGAACGAGAGGAGAGAGAGATACGCGAGAGAAGTAGAGGGCAAGAGAGATACATAAGAGAAATAGAGAGTAAATGTTAACTCTTATTATTCATCTTTTACAAAACCTCTATTTATAGGCTAGAAGGTACATGAATAATATAGATACATCATACATGAATGCATAAATTTATGTGTACCATTGATCATGTACATTGCGAAAAGGAATGTACAGAACTATTCATTAAATGGTAAATGTGATAAATCCACCTCATACAATGTATTTACAACATATTTAATGTTCAATTCGCTGACTTATGTGACCAAACTCCAATTAATTCTCCAAAACTCAAAATGAAGTCAAGGAATTAGTAATGATATCATCAAGAAGCTCTCGTATGATTTGAGTTCATGCTCTCTCTTTCTCTTGTAGTTCTGCTTGAGTTCTAAAATGTATCTTAAGATAGCTCTGTCTTTTCTGTCCATCTTGTTCTTATTTCTTCCTTTTAGGTCCAATTTTATCAAAACTTTGACCCACGATTTATCTCTTGTTTTGAGTCTAAACTATCTCTTGATGCATCTGAAACATGGTGCTTTGAATATTATGAAAACGACTATGAATAAGAAAACAATTGCAAGTTTCACTAAAAGCATCGCTATTAAACTATCCATGTAAAAAAGTGCAATATCTTTTTATTCTAACATTGGACTGAGATGAATTGTATACTATCAGAAGGCTTTAGGCGGATCTCGTTTGATTGCGCCATATGATCAGGCTTTTGAATAAATTTTATTTTAAGGTCAAAGTTAGTCAAACCCTAGTAAAAATTAGGTGTTCACAATAATGTTATCCATTTATGAAACATAATCCTATTAGGACAACGGGAAAAAAAAGAAGGAGAGTTGACATCACTCAACAATACATTCACTTGTTGGAGAATCTAATGGGAGCTTAAGATGTCAAAATGGATTATGGATCTATTTTTTCACTCACATTCTACGGGCTAGGTTGTATATGGTTACTTGAACATAAAGGGTTATGCGAAAGTGGATTATGATTCTCAAAATTCGATCATAATGGGCACTAACGGGTTTCTAAAAATACTCATTTTAGGATCATAAAAATATAAAATAGGTTCAAAAATTTCAAGTCGGCCATTAATGAAGTTGATGCTGCCATCACCCGACACCGATGAAACATCTTTGCCGTGCCCTCTGCCAATGAACAAAGGGGTTGCGAGTGATCACAAGACTATCAACACAATGAATAATCGCGTCGAAGTCCCAAATATCTCAAAAAAGAAAAATGCAACTAACCCATGTTAGGTCACTAATTGTCTTACATTAATATATATATATTGATAAAATTGGATAAAATTGTTAGTAGTCTGCCTTAGGAAGCAATTAATAGTGATACTCTAAATTAGTCGTGGCTTAGGTTGTGTCGAAAGTATTGACATTCACTACACTTAGGTAGTCATAATGTCTTGCTAGAGACCGCTTATGATTAATGGGCCAAAAGAGTTTGAGTGTGTTGCTAATAATTAGTGAACCTATAGGGTCGCACACAATATAGCGAACTAATTTTAAATTACTCTATGGATCGTGACTCAAAGACTTAAGTGGGTCCCACCCATTCGCTTGATATTATATATACTCCTTTTGCGGTAGAAACCCTATAGGTTTTTGAACACAATGACCAATCGCGTCGA
The DNA here is from genome assembly GCA_019926035.1 of Melaleuca alternifolia. Taxonomy (NCBI): domain Eukaryota; kingdom Viridiplantae; phylum Streptophyta; class Magnoliopsida; order Myrtales; family Myrtaceae; genus Melaleuca; species Melaleuca alternifolia. The sequence goes on from JAGKPW010002340.1 coordinate 265,786, forward strand.
AGTCCCAAATATCTCAAAAAAGAAAAATGCAACTAACCCATGTTAGGTCACTAATTGTCTTACATTAATATATATATATATATATATTGATAAAATTGGATAAAATTGTTAGTAGTCTACCTTAGGAAGTAATTAATAGTGATACTCTAAATTAGTCGTGGCTTAGGGTGTGTTGGAAGTATCAACATTCACTATACTTAGGTAGTCATAATGTCTTGCTAGAGACCGCTTATGATTAGTGGGTCAAAAGAGTTTGAGCGCGCTGCTAATAATTAGTGAACCTATAGGGTCGCACACAATATAGCGAACTAATTTTAAATTACTCTATGGATCGTGACTCAAAGAATTAAGTGGGTCCCACCCATCGCTTGATATTATATATACTCATTTTGCGGTAGAAACCCTAGAGGTTTTTTGTGAGAGTCACACATAGAGGAAAAAAATATGCAGAGACATTCTGTATTTAATCCGCAAGACAGTCTCAAGGATTACAGGCGATCAAGCAGAAGAAACTCCAAAATCTGCAAGCTAGCACTTGGATTTGGAGATCTTAGTTCATGTGTGTGGATACCGGTAAAGGCACAACACTTGGGGCGATGATCCAGACACAACCAATCGTTAATTTGTCTCTAAAGAGCAAAAGGTATGTTTGAAATCCCTAATTCGATTTCAATATGCGCATGGATCCTATTTAACATTTCGTTTTGCTGCATTTGTGAAACTATTGGAAACCTAACAAACATTACCACAAAAGTAATAAACCTCTAATTCAATCCTAATTTTGTTTTTGCAAGTTGAGTCCTAAACTTTTGGTATTTGTGACAGTTCAGTACATTCGGCCATTTTGGCCAACCAACAAAATGATGAGGATATTGAACCCTATCAAGGATGAGGAGCTAGGGACTCGATGTTCTATCCGCTAGGCCCGATCACTCAAGCGAAAGCGAAGGAATTCAAACAAGCTGTTGACATCATGGTTCAAGATATTTGGAATGGAGACAGTCTGGATTCGAGACTTCAAGATTCTGAAACTCCTTGTCCCAACATGATTACTTTTGGTCTAGCAAATTACAAAGGAGCTTCGAGTTAATGAACTCCGAATTGACTCAAATTTGATTGGACACTTGAAAACGGCCTACTGATAAATACTTATGAATAATGACATTATTTTTAGCTATTTGAAGTCATTTAGATAAACTTTTAGGACTTTTTTCTATTTTTAAACGAATTTTTATAATTCTAATCCTAGTAAGATTAGGACTACGAATTTCTATTAATTAAGGATATTTTTGTCATTATAATCCTAGTAGGATTAGGATTAGGGTTAACACCCTATATAATGTTGCTTATAGGTTTCTAAGAGAAGACAGAATTTTATACAGTAAGGTATTCTTCTTTGAGTTCTTTTGAGAATTAGAACTTATCAAAGTTTCCTTATGGCGATCGAATTTAACTTATCGAACAAGATTACAAATTCTCTTACTCGTGGCATTATAGCATGGACTAGTTTACACAAGTTTGCCAACAGATCGAGTTCACACCGAGATTACCAATCACAGGTTCGGTTGGGGGTTGAGGTTAGCAATTCGCAACTTACGGATCTTCGTAAAATAATCACTTCTGCTTCAAATATATATATCATCTGGTATTGAAGCTGGTTCTACAAGGTCTAGTTATCATATGTTTACTGCTTTTCATTCATCAAACTATGGTTTATAGAATTAGGGTTACCTTATTAATCGAGTTAGGGTTCTAAATTTGTTCTTGCTATGATTTCAATTTTGATCTAAGGTTTTCGGTCCTAGTTGTTTTTTTATGTAATTGAGTACATTATAGCGTAGACTAGTTGACACAGGTTTGTCAACAGGTCGCATTCATACCGAGATTACCAATCACAGGTTCGATTAGGGGTTGAGGTTAGCAATTCGCAACTTACGAATCTTCGTAAAATAATAACTTCTGCTTCAAATATAAATATATATATATATATATCATCTGGTATCAAAGCTGATTCTAGAAGGTCTAGTTATCATATTTTTACTGCTTTTGATTCATCAAACTATGGTTTAATTGAATTAGGGTTCTGAATTTGTTCTTGCTATGATTTCAATTTTGATCTAAGGTTTTCGGTCCTAGTTGTTTTTTTTATGTAATTGAGTACGTTATAGCATAGACTAGTTGACATAGGTTTGTCAACAGGTCGCATTCATACCGAGATAATTAATCACAGGTTCGATTAGGGGTTAAGGTTAGCAATTCGCAACTTACGAATCTTCATAAAATAATAACTTCTACTTCAAATATATCTATATATATACATATATATATATACATCATCCGGTATCAAAGCTGATTCTACAAGGTCTAGTTATCATATTTTTACTGCTTTTCATTCATCAAACTATGGTTTATAGAATTAGGGTTACATTATTAATCGAGTTAGGGTTCTGAATTTGTTCTTGCTATGATTTCAATTTTGAGCTAAGGTTTCCGGTCCTAGTTGTTTTTGTATGTAATTGAGTTCGTCAAAAAAAGGCTAAAAAAATTCGGCCATTCAAGAGGACGACTCATTTTTCATTATATATATATGTATATATCATATGGTATCGAAGCTAGTTCTACAAGGTCTAGTTATCATATTTTTAATGCTTTTCATTCATCAAACTATGGTTTATAGAATTAGGTTAAGTCATTAATCAAGTTAGGGTTCTAAATTTGTTCTTGCTACGATTTCAATTTTGATCCAAGGTTTTCAGTCCTAGTTTTTTTATGTAATTGAGTTTGTCAAAAAAAAAAGGCTAAAAAAATTCGGCCATTCAAGAGGACGACTCATTTTTTTATTTTTTTATTATTGATAGTTGGACCGAAGATAATAAATAGTAGCAAAAATTGAATCTGAATCCAAATCAAACAAAAATTAGCCAAATTGCTTAGTTGAGCGGTATATTGTTGAATTTGATCTTGTTTGGTGGTTAATTGATTGTTGTGAGGAGCTTGTGAGACTATATTCAAGTCTGATAAAGAGTTTACAAGAAGAAAACGAGAGGTAAAAGGCAAGAGTGTGTGAGTTCAATTGAGGGGAAAAAAGTCAAAATTGAGTTAAACACATGAGGAGTGACAAACTCCTTGAGCGAAACACGTGAGGGAGTGAGATTTCTTTTTTTCTCTAACATTTTCTTGCAAGTTAAAAAATGGCAAGCTCGAGTTAGGAAAGTGTGAATCAAATGGAGGATGGCACAAATCCAAGGAATGATGCGATTCTAGTAGGCATCTAGCAATTGAGTTTACAAATTGAAGCATTTAGCAACCGAGTTGCAAGATGTGAGACGAGATTTAATGATGACCGAGAGCCACCCCGAAGGAAGTGACAAAATCAGCGAGAGGAGCCTGGGCACAACCTAAATGGCAGCAGCAATTTGATGATGCATATATGATCGATACAAAAGATGATCGAGATGGTAGGTTTGAGCGGAAAAACGGATGCCGAGGATTAGACATCGAGAAAATGATGAGCTTGGCAATATCAAAATAAAAATTCCAATTTTCCAAGGAAAGAATTATCTTGATGCGTATCTAGAATGGGAGAAATGGATAGAGATGGTTTTTGATCATCGGTGATATTTGGAGCTCAAAAAGGTAAAAATTGCAACGGTTAGATTCACTGACTATGTTATAATTTGGTAGGATCAACTTGTGACTAGCAGGAGACACGATGGTGAAAGACCAATAGAAACGTGAGATGAGATGAAGGCGGTGATGACAAGGCCTTTTATACCTAGTCATTACCATAGATAGTTATTCTATAAGTTGCAAAATCTCACACAATGCAATAAGAGTGTGGAAGAATACTATAAAGAGATTGAGTTGCTATGATTTATGCTAATGTGGTAGAAGACTATGAGGACACAATGACATGATTTTTGTGTAGTTTAAGCCGGGGTATAGCGAGGGTGGTAGAGCTGCAACACTACGTTGAATTGGAGGAGTTAGTTGACAAAGCCATCAAAGTTGAGCGGCAATTAAAGTTGGACCAAAATTATAAGAGTGGTAGATGTTCAAGCTCGAATTGGAAGTCTAATTGGAAGAGAGATGAGGAGCCAAATCGGAAGGGAAACAACACCAAGACAAAATCTTCAAAGGAGAAGGAAAAAGATGGCAGAATTGGTTCAAACATGTTTCAAGTAAAATTAAAAATCCTAACACTAAAACTCGTGAAATTAAATGTTTTAAGTGTTTAAGTTTGGGTCATATGGCAAATCAATGCCCTAATAGGAGGGTGATGATAATGACTGGACTTGGATATGCTCAATACAAAAGTGATGTGGAGGAAGAGGATGATGACATGCCACTGTTAGATGATTGTAGCGATGTTGAAATGCCAGTCGCGAGTGAATTGATGGTCGTTAGACATTCTCTTAGTGTTCAAGCCAAGGAGGAGGAGCATCACCAACAACACGATAATTTGTTCTATACAAGATGCTTGTTGAATGGTAAGATATGTAGTTTGATTGTCGATGGAGGTAGCTGTACAAATGTAGCAAGTTGTACCATGGTGGAGAAATTGGGATTGAAGACTAAAAACCATCCAAGACCATATAGATTGCAGTGGTTGAATGATAGTGGGGAAGTAAAAGTATTGAAGCGAATCTGAATTCCATTTGAGATAGGGCGACATAAGGATGAGGTGGTGTGTGATGTTATACCTATGTAAGCAGGACATATTTTACTTGGTAGGCCATGGCAGTATGATCGAAAGGTACATCATGACGGGTACACTAACCGATATTCACTAGTGATGTATCAAAAGACTTACACATTAGTACCAATGACACCTACTAAAGTGTATGAAGATCAATTGAAACTACAACGTGAGGCTAAGAGAGAAAAAAAAGTGATAAAACTGAGGGGTTACGTGGAAATTATGAAACGTGAGCAAAATGAGAGAAAAAGAAGAGTAAAGTGGTAAAAATCGAGGGCAAAGACGAGAAAAAAGAAAAGAGAGAAGAATTTCTATGCAAAATCGAGTGAAGTAAGGGGTCACTACTAATGAACTTGACCCGAATTTGCCTAGTTCTACCGTGTTTTTGTTGCAAGTATTTGAAGATGTCTTTCTTGACAAGGTTCCTGGAGGTTTACCACCAATTCGAGGCATGGAGCATCAAATCAATTTGAATCCTAGTGCATCATTACTTAACTGACTGCATATCGAAGTAATCCTAAAGAGTAAAAAGAACTTCAGAGGCAAGTTAGCGAATTACTAAAGAAATTATATGTGAGGGGAGTCTCTGAGTACATGTGTTGTTTCTGTTTTGTTGGTGCCAAAGATGGATGGGTCTAGGTGAATGTGAGAGCAATCAATAATATAACGGTAAAGTATCGACATCCTATTCCTAGGCTAGATGACATGTTGGATGAATTGCATGGAGCTTGTATATTTACTAAAATTGATCTGAAAAGTGGTTATCATCATATTATGATGAAAGAAGGGGATGAATAGAAAAGTGCATTTAAGACCAAGTACGGGTTATATGAGTAGTTAGTCATGCCATTTGGTTTAACTAATGCACCTAGTACTTTCATGCGACTTATGAATCATGTTCTGTGTGCTTTTATTGATCGATATGTAGTCGTTTATTTTGATGATATATTGATATATAGTTGAAGCCTTGATGACCATATTGAACATGTGTGAGTTATTCTTGCAGGTTTTAAAGGCTGAATGATTATATGTTAACCAAAAGAAGTGTTGTTTTGTAATTGACAAATTATTATTTCTAGGCTTTGTTGTGGTGCTGATGGAATACAAATTGATGAAGAAAACGTGATTCCGTGAATAGCTAACACCTAAAATAGTAGGAGAGAGGCGCAGCTTTCATGGTTTAGCCATTTTTTTCATAAATTTGTAAAAGATTTCAGCACCACCACCGCACCTTTAACCGATGTTGTAACAGCCCGCTTTCGAACCCCTTTCCGAGGCTTAATTGTGTGAATTTGCGGGTTTAGTTTGTGGCCCATTGGCCTCGAGAACTCCCGGACTAAATCGTAAAATTTTGTTTCGGGAGATTCCAGAATTAATAATTCAAGTTTTGGCCCCAAAAACCTTGAAATTGAGGTTCGGGGAAGTTTTTATAAATTTCGGGATTTTTGGGAATTATTAATAATTTTTAATAATTTTATTATTTACCTCGGTTGACCGGTCAACGTTGACCATTGACCAGCCAACACCCACACGCGCAAACCACTCCCCCATTTTCCCTCCCTTTTCCTCTTTCTCCTTTTTTTTTCTTTTCCTTCTTCTTTCTTCTCTCTCACACACCATCTCTTGACTTTGATGTTGTCTTCCTAGTAACACCTAGTTTCCATTTTGACCAACCTTAGCCCATGAATCTTCCTAGATCGCCGCGGGGAGGCCTCGAAAGAAGCCTCCACGGAGCAGTTTTTCTAGGTTTGAACCAATGTGACCCCTCATTTTTGGAAGGCGATAACTTTCAGCTCGAACCACCATTTGACACGCCGTTGGTGGCGTTGGAAATGTTGAAACACCATCTTTCAATATTGACCAACCACAGCCTCTGACTCCGCCTGTACTGCTGGTGGGAAGCCTCAAAAAAAGCCCTCACGGATCAATTCTCTAGGTTTTCCAGATTTTGACCGTGAGCTTCCTTGATGAATTTCTCCCAATCCTTCGATCTAGAGCCCACGTCGTTGCTTCCAATGGATTTGTAGGTACTCCTTTACCCTAATCTAAACTTTGGTTGTGTGCCCCTGTTTCGTCTAGGTTGCTGTTCGCCGGGCACCGTGCTCTCTCCCGCAAGACCCATTCCTCCCCATCACCTCCAATTGATATATGAGAATCATACGAACACAATGGCACCGGTCTTGGCCGTTGGTGTTGCACCGTTTGAGAGAAATCAACCCCGAAGCACTGCTACCTCTCCCTTGAACCGCAAGTCCAGCCAATAACTTCAAGGAGTGATTTCTTCCTCTTCCGGCCACCTCAAGCAACGACGCCACCACCATTGGACTCGTGTAAGTCCCCTCTTCAAAACCCAATAGGTTTCCTTCACCAAATTTGCACTGTTTGCTCGAATTTGGCCACAAACCAACTAGTGCTCGCTGAACCCAATTTTAGGGCACGCTAGTTGCACACCACCGAGGCGTCTCAGAGCCATTCCACCGCTACCCACAGCCACCCATGAGTCCCTCAACCTCCTATAACCACCAAGGAGCATCCCCTGACCGCCGTCAAGCCTCAAACCACAGTCCGATCATCGGAAAACTATCCCGACTGGCACTGTTTGTGCTTTGAGCGGACTATTTGGGCTTCATCATAATTGTCTAGGCCCTCTGTTCGCTCTGCTGCCTCACCCATGAGCTCTGCCACCCTCCCACGGCCAAATACCATCGTTGGAAGCTCGCCGGATCTTCACTGGAGCCTCGCCGGAAGTTCGCCAAAGTTCGTCGGAGTTGCCTAGGAGCTAGACCAACCCACCGGTAGTGTCGGACCGAAGATTGGAAAGTCGTGCCAAGCTCGAGTGAGATCAGAAGTGCAAGAAGCGCGTCATCGCCAACCACCGCCGCCAGTAGCCAATTCGCGAGGAAATCAAGTAAGTGGACATCCTATTCCTGGCTTAGGCCGGTTTACCACTTTAGTAGAATGTGTAGGGTAGACTGGCTAAGATGGTTGAGTGAATAGGTGGATAGGGCCAAGTAGGGTCGTGTACTGATTATTGCATGGTGTATCGATAGACTCAATCAGGTGGCCAATAGGCCTTAGTCAGTCGAGACGGTCGACGAAGCATAGTGATCATGTGATGATGGTTGGGGCAGTCAAGCGGCCAATGGGCCCTGATTAGTTGTGGTAGTCGACTAAGCCCCATGGGGTGTCGACATGAGTGCGATGAGGTTAGTTGACTGAGCCCTAAGGGGAGTCAGCTGGTTGAAAGGATCACGAGGTAATCCCAGGAGCGACTAGAGTGGTCACTGGTGGGAGCTATGGTACACACGGAAATCAATTATGGTTTCAGGCTGGTTGTGGATAGCTTGGTTGGTAGGATAATGATCTGAAGGTCAGTCGGACCGTGACTGTGATAGATAAACAGTGAGGGTGACAATGATTCAATTAGATGGGTTAGGGTCTCAAGCCGGTTATGGACGGCCTTAATTATTTAATTGCATAATTTATTTTATTATTCAATTATTTAATTAATGATTTATGTTATCATTGTGGCTAACCCTATTTTGTTATGCGATTGGGCTTACTGCCAAGTCTCAGTCATGAACCAGTTGACTCATAAGATAGAGTAAGGTTAGAGATGATTAAGTTCTAAGTAAGAGCTAGATGATAAGAGTTTGGTTAGATGTAACAATTAGTAGGATATACGCATTTAAGGACCCTAAGGTGATAGTGTTCTGGTGTTTGGCTTAGGAGGAAGCTCACTGAGGTATTGTAGCTATGTGAGAGTGATGTGAGACACGATTGCCGGGCTAGAGAGCCTCGAGGGCTGAGCGGCACACCTGTCAGGCTGAGAGCCCGTAATGACTAAGGTATGTGCCAATCAAGCTAGGGAACCCTGTGAACCGAATTGTAAGCTAGTTGGGCCCCGTTAACTGAGGTATTGATAGTACGCATGCGAGAGTTGAGTGTTGCCTATCTGAGGTTGATCGACGAACTAGGGACCCTAGGGCGATAGCTTTCCTAGTCTGGGTATAGGTTAGACTCACTGAGATATTTATATCTCAACCCGTCGTGGTAACTATTTTTTAAGTACATGATTGGAGATTGAATTTTGTAGGCGAGTTCTGTGGGAGTTGACAAGGCGAAGATTCACGCTTCCATTAGAGACTTGAAGGCTAGCAACCTGCCTGGGACATCGCTATTCTTTGGCAGAAGAGATGAGGACCATCGGGGACTACCGCGCGCTCGGGAGCGGGGCGTGACAGATATTATCAAAAAGCACGTGGGTTTCACATGGGGAGAAGAGTTAGAGAGAGCATTCAATCTGTTAAAGGATAAGTTGACTAATGCTCTTTTATTATCTTTACCAAATTTCAGTACTACTTTTGAAATATAATGTGATGCTTCAGATACAGGAATTGGAGCTGTGTTGATGCAAGGAGGACATCCCATAACGTATTTCAGCGAGAAGTTAAGCAGAGCAACATTGAATTATCCAATTTATGATAAGGAGATGTATGCTTTGGTGCGAGTTTTGAAAACTTGGCAACATTACTTGTGGCTAAAGGAGTTTGTGATCTACACTGACCACGAGACCTTAAAGTACTTGAGGGGGCAGCAAAAGTTAAACACAAGACATGACAAATGGATGAAGTTCATTTAGACTTTTCCATATATATTCAAGTACAAAAAGGGTAAGGAAAATGTTACAGCCAATGCACTTTCTCGCTCTAACTACTCTAGGAACAAAGTGTTTAGGTTTTGAGCATATCAAAGTTTATACACTGAGAATGATGATCTTGGGAGAGTATTTGAAGCTTGTGAGAATGCTACGTTTGAAAAGTTATATAGGCATAATAGATATCTCTTTCGTGAAAATAAGTTGTGTGTGCCTAAATGCTCTTTGCAAGAGTTGTTAGTGCGAAAGGCACATAATGGTGGTTTAATGGGGCATTTTGGAATCTGTCACACGAATCTGCATGAATTTTTATTGGCCACACGTGAAACGAGATGTCACATGAATCTGTCATAGGTAAGCTAAGTTTACAATTAAATCACATAGTTTGTATACACATTTGCCTATTCCGAAGCATTATTGGGTTGATATCTCTATGGATTTTGTGTTATGATTGCCTAGGTCTAAGCATGGCAAGGATTCTATTTTTGTGGTTGTTGATCGATTTTCAAAGATGGCTCATTTTATACCTTGTCAAGAATCTGATGATGTATTGCATATTGTTGAATTGTTCTTTAGTGAGGTTGCACGTTTGCATGGCATGCCTAGGTCCATTATTTCCGGTCGAGATACTAAATTTCTTAACTACTTTTGGAAGATATTGTGGAAGAAGTTAGGTACACAACTTTTATTATCTACAACTTATCATCCACAAATTAATTGCCAAACTAAAGTAGTTAACAGGACTTTAGGGACATTGTTGCATGCTATCATTAAGAAGAACATTAAGCATGTTGAGTTTGCTTATAATAGGAGTGTGCATTCTACTACTAAATTCACACCGTTTGAGGTTGTTTATGGTTTTGATCCCTTAACTCCGCTTGATTTAATCCATTTGCCTGTTGATGAGCGTGTGGACTTAGATGGTGCTAAGAAAGCTAAATTTATGAAGACCTTGCACAGGAAGGTGTGGCTGAATATTGAGCTCAAGATAGAGTAGTATGCAAAGCAAGCCAACAAAAGGCTCAAGAAAGTAGTATTTGAGTCCGGTGATTGGGTTTGGGTTCATATGCGCACAGCATTTTCCCAAATAGCAATGTTCTAAGTTGCTACAGCGAGGGGATGGACCATTCATGGTGTTGGAGATAGTCAACAATAATGCTTATAAGCTTGACCTTTTAGGTGAATGTGGTATAAGTGCTACTTTCAATATTTCTAATTTGACTCTTTTTTATCCAAATGTTGATTTGAGGGCAAATTGACATGTTGTTCTATCCACTAGCCCCGATCATTCAAGTGAGAGCAAAGGAATTCAAACAAACCATTGGCATCATGATTCAAAATGTTTGGAATAGAGACAATCTGGATTCGAGACTTGAAGATTCTGAAGCTCCTTTGCACAACATGATTACTTTTGTTCTAGCGAATTTCGAAAGAACTTTGAGTTGATGAACTCTGAATTGACTCAAATTTGATTGGATGCTTAAAACACGGCCCGCTGATCAATACTCAATACTTTAGTAGTGAATGATGATGTTTTTCAACAATTCGAAGTAATTTAGATGAGCTTTCATGCATTTTCCATTTTTGGACGAATTTTTATAATTCTAATCCTAGTAAGATTAGGACTACAAATTTATATTAATTAAGGATATTTTTTTTAATTCTAATCCTAGTAAGATTAGGATTAGGGTTAACACCCCATATAAAGTTGCTTATGTTTCTAAGAGAAGACAAAATTTTATACAGAAAGGTATTCTTCTTGAAGTTATTTTAAGGACTAGATCTTATCAAGGTTTCCTTGTGGCGATCAAATTCAACTTATCGAACAAGTTGTGAATTCTCTTGTTCGTGACGTTCTAGCGTGGATTGTTTGACACATGTTCACCAACAGGTTGCGTTCATACCAAGATTACTAATCACAGGTTCCATTGGAGGTTGAGGTTAGCGATTCGCAACTTACGGATCTTCGTAAAATGATTACTTCCGCTTTAGATATATATATCACAAGAGGCATCACCAATAGTAATATTGACAATTAATAATAATATTTTAATAATTTTCAAATATTTTTGTTTTTTCTTTTCTTTTTTTCTTCTTCTAGCTAGTCACTGAAGTCCATCAACCGGCCAAATGTGAGGTTGACCTCGCTGGTCCTCTAGTGAGTCTTGCCTGCTACTAGAGAGGTTGGGCCTTGCCCATGGCTAGCAAACCTCAACCCTCGCCAGCCCGGCACAAGGCCACCCTTATGGCCTCCTAGTAAGGCTTAAGGCTTGCCATAGGCTGGGCGAGGCATGGCCTCATTGGATCTGACGAAATTGAGCCAAGTGAGTTCAACCCTTACTACTAATCACGAGAGAGAGAAGGAAAGAAAAAAATAAAATTATTTAAATATTATTAAAAAATATCCACTTTAATGCTACCCAACTAAAATTGACCGAATTGACTGACTTGACACGAATGTAAAAGATTTAAGACTCAATTGACAAAAAAAAGATTTCGACTAAATTGATATAATTAGTATATGTTTGAGATTTTTTTTATAATTTTCTCAAGTTAAATAAGTCAATTTGTGTCGAGCCCATTTTTTATCCATCCAAATTCGATTCAATTTACCCATTTTATCGGGTGTAGAAGAAGAGCACCAAAGTGAAAAACTACTAAAGTAAGAAAAGGAAATCAATTTACTTACCTTGGCCTTATTGAACTTGAAACCTACTGAAAGGAGAAAATATTCAGTAGTATCAAAGCGTCATATCAAAAATTAATATAATGTGAAATTTTTAGTCACTTCTATCACGAATTGAACACGTAATTAAATATAAAAAAAATTTGCCCAATGAGATCTGAAGCTTCTTGGCTTCATTGCCTAAAGAGATATGATCGTTCATGTTGTCACTATTGTCGCTTGTCTATGGTCCAACTCTTTTTAGATGACATTTCAATGATTTTGTTTGTGTTTTGGTGGATTCGACCTTAGCGCCTTCCCCCGGAGTTGCTAGCATCACGTCGGGCCATTGACTTGGGGGTCTGCCGAATCTATAGAGCATATTGCCAGCAAGTGAATACGACTCTCAGGCCAGATCTTGAGGCACTGGCTTTGGACCACGATTCATCCATGGAAACTTCTTTGCTTCGTCCAAACCTCAGCACTTCTCGAAGAATGAAAGAGAGGAGAAGCTTCTTTGCTTCGTGTGCACACATCCACGAAAGACTTCACGGGTCCGTCGTTGCTTGTCCAGATCATGTCTCCAGATTTCGGCCTCACCCATGACCGTGAGCCTTACTGGTTCATGACTCGTGAGGCGGTTCATTCATTGGTCCGGTGACCGCGGCTCATCTCGGATGGCTGGCCATGGACGAACAAGCGAAGAGGAAGCAGGATGGATGGAGAAGAACGAAAGAAAGGAACCAAAATCGGAGCTTTCAAATCACTCAATTTTTTTTTCCGTGAAATGAATTATAAAGTTCTAAGGATTTTAAAGAGAACTTCGAAAGTGAACCTTCTAAACTAAGTACTCATCTGTTAAACATAGTTTGCACATCTACGGTGTGAATTCAATGGCATGCATCGGTATCCTCCGCCGCCGCTTCACGTTATAATTACCCAATTTATTTTCCCGTTTTGCACAAAACTATAGAATCCAATATCACACGTGCGTAAAGCGTGATCTTAACCCCCGTCAAAGTTGGGCTGGGCCACAGGCCCAACTTCCACATCCCATCTTCTTCCTCTTCCCGTTCCTCTTGTCCTCATTTCTTCCAAAACCAGGCCTCTTCACAGACGAGAGAGATAAACAACCGAGGATCGACGGGCAAGCCATTAACGAGAGCAAGAGCTCCAAGAAGCGCTCGAAGCATCGGCAACGCCAGATCCGACCAGCATCGCGTCCTCGCGGCATCCTTGGAGAAAGTCTGCGTGAAATGGCGTCGGCAGTAGCGGCGACGACCCCGGATCACCTGTTCAACATGAGGAACTACTTCTACCTGGGAGCCTACCAGGCTGCGATCAACTGCGGCGACTCGCTCCCGCCTCTCTCCCCCGACGAGTCCCTCGAGCGGGACTGCCTCGTCTTCCGATCTTACGTCGCCCTCGGCAGCTACCAGGCACGATCGTCCCTTCGAAATCGGTTGATCTCGTTTTCGATTTTTGTTCTGTGATTGGAGATTTTGATGTTGTTCCGTTGGTTTGGCGATTTTGTGTGGTGTTGGAACAGCTTGTTATCAATGAGATCGATGCGTCGGCTGCCACGCCTCTGCAGGCCGTGAAGTTGCTCGCGCTCTATCTTTCGTCTCCCGACAACAAGGTGCATTCTCGCTGCCTCGGTTTCCGTTGGTCCTGTGGGAGATCGAAGATTTTTCTGTATTGCGATGTGACTATGAGCTGAAGTGCGAATTGATTGGTTGATAGTGAGAGATCTGATTTGATTTCCCCAATTGGAAATCCTTCGCGAGCATGGGATCTGACTTTTATGTGAAACTCATGCGTGGTTTATGGGAATCCTCAGACTTGTTTAAACATTCGTAGAGGTTTAATGAGTCCAAAACTGAGGGTAGTAGCAATTTCTTGTTCCAGCCTCAGTTTTTTGGGTGAAAGGATTCTTCATACTTGCAAAATATCGCATTCTTATTTGAATTTATGCGGTCTTAATTTATCAAGGTGTGATTCTTCCATTGAATGGTGCTTCATGAATTTAACAGGAGTCCGTGATTTCAAGTTTAAAAGATTTGTTGGCAGATCCTGCTATTGGAAACAATCCCACTTTGCGATTGATTGCTGGGACAATATTCATGCATGAGCAAGACTATAATGAAGCCCTTAAGCACACGAATGCTGGGGGAACCATGGATTTGTAAGTTCTATTATGATTTAAGGACTTAATTTATTGCTCAAGATGCTTACAGTTAGTAATCTTAACTATGCTCTGTGACTACTAATTGTTTTAAGGAAATGTATGAAAAATGTTGAGTAGTTCACTCCTTTTCTTGTGGTTCAACATGCTCATCATCTGTGAATGTTAAAACCTGCCAGTCTTCTCTTTCATATAAATTGGCCTGCTAAGTTTGTGAGAGATTTATAGAGAAGGCAATCTGAGTCCTATAGACAGCTGAGAGGCCCTATTTTGCATTTGTTGTGGGGGTGCTGTCAATAACTAACGAATTACATTACATCTAGTGAACACGACTGAATTATAACGTCAAAATCTCACTCAAGGAGCTTAAAGATGTTTATCCGGTGCAAACATGTCCTTGTATTCAAGCAGGGGCAAATAGAAGTACTGCACTCAGTGTTCTTGTGTTTTCAGTGGAAGCATCCTAGCGAGAAACACTCTGGTCCATGTATAAGATGAAAAGTTGCCCAGGGGCTATACATTAACCCAGTATATTATCCAGTAAATGCATTTGAAATTCATGCTTCATGGACTTCATTGGATGGACTTGCTGATTGCCTGGACGTTCTAGTTCACTGGAAATGACATTTTGCACTAGGGTGCACCATAGAGTAAGCATTTGAATTGTTTTTGTTGTTTAGTCGATACAGAGTTTACTGTACACTTAATGAAAAGAAAGATTATAGGTGTCATATTGAGAGTACGTGGAAGGAAGTAGGGGAGGGAAATTGTTGGTCATTGTGTTATTTTTTTGGTTTGTGCATAGTAAATGGCTGAGAGATCCCTTGCCTGCTGTTATGTCAACCTGTTTAAGTTTAATATTATGTTTCCACCAAGGCGCTTTATTTACAGAACATAACATTTATAGATTTACTGCAAATTATAAGGGTAGCGTGTATGGCCTAGCATTTGGTCTTCAAATAGGTATTTTAGATGGATGTCCTGATATTAAAAGAGGAATATCAAAGGTTACGTTGAGTCCTATATACCCTGATATTAGTAAAGGAATATCAAAGATCACATTGAGATATCAACAGATATCTTAAATTAATTCCATAATGAGAGGTTTTGCTGAATCTTCTAATCAACAGATATGCGGGATACATGCCTTAGAAGGTCGCTTTGAGCCTTTAAACCAGATGGTAGAAAGCACAAATTTATACTTCTATCCTGGTTAGCAAGTATATCAGGTTATGTGCTCATGTTAATAGACTGATGGACATCATTTTGAGTTTTTTTTTTTTTTTTTTGCTTTCTGAAATGAATGATTCAATATTTCTTTTAACATCATTTGAATTTTGTAGAGTGATTTGATAATAATTGAGGGCATTCATTAGTTGATGCTGCCAACTTTGCATCTGATATTCTCTATATTTTCTCTCTTTAATCTTCTGATAAGCATACCTATAGGTTCTCAAAGTTGAGAGATGGGCTGATCTAGATACATCAAAACCTTCACACCAGATTTCGTGTGTCTTCAAATTCCCATTACAATACTTTTCATGCAAGCTGGTTCACATGACCATTAGTGTTGGAGGCTAAGGCATAGTTTTCTGGAATTGCATTTTGAGAACTCATAAATTATTCTTGTCCTTTTGCAGGCATGCATTGAACGTCCAAATATATCTTAAGATGTACAGGTCTGATTATGCTGAGAAACAGTTAAGGATCATGCAACAGATTGATGAGGATCACTCACTGACTCAACTTGCAAATGCATGGCTAGACATGGCTGTGGTATTTAGTTTTGCATTTCCTTTTCATTTTTGCTTAATGAAAAACTTGAATTGTTCGTGCTGATGCTTCTACACAAAATTAGGGTGGTGCCAAGATACAGGAAGCATACCTCATTTTCCAAGATTTCTCTGAGAAGTATCAGATGACGGGGTTGATATTGAATGGGAAGGCTGTTTGCTGCATGCACATGGGAAATTTTGATGAAGCTGAAACCTTGTTGCTTGAAGCTTTGAATAAGGCAAGTTATATAGCTCATGAGGATCTACTTTGTATTTTGTTAAGTAGATGGAAAACGTATGTTATCTTTTTCATCCATAACTCGGCAGATATAGTTAGAATGATAGGCTGTGCACTTCCTTTTTTCACTCAAAGGAACTAGTGAAGGTTGACTCTAACTACCGAAAGAAGCATCTGAAACACTACGCCCTTTAAAATAAACAGACATCACCTGACTTCTTTCCACTTTAGGGCAGGGTTGTTGATATTAAATTAGGGAGCAAAAATGGTTATTAGGCGCTCAGTCTAGTGGCAAAGGGGCTGGGGATGGGAATGCAACATCAAAGGTTCATGGCCCCATGGCCTGAAAATCTTTACAGAGGGGGATTGGCATAACTCCCTCATTTTGAACAACTGTGGATTTATCTGTTTGATCACATTCGACGGCAAATCTCATTATCTTACTAATTGTGGAACTTCTGTTCTCCATATCATTGGATAACATGCAATGATGCTTAATTTAAGATGTGCATAAGAAGTACCAGTCGTTTTGTTGTGATATAGGATGCAAAGGATCCAGAGACTTTGGCGAATCTGGTTGTCTGCAGTCTTCACCTTGGCAAACCGGCTTCCCGTTATCTCAGGTATTACATTATCGTTTATAGAAACCTAAGATACAAATCCAGAATTTTCATTTTCCACGCTGGTGGGGTGTATATAAATCTGCTTATTTAAGCCTGTGAGGACACCATCTTGGCTATCATCTTCATAGATACTCTCATGTCACTTACAGATTAAAGCAAAGTGACTTAACTTATTACTGGGTCATAATTATATAATTTTTTACTTTCAGGTATCCTGCTTCTCTGATGAGACTAAACTTATAGAAAGATTGTATGCTAGCTGCCTAAAAGATAATGTTAACTACTTCACAAAATTGAAATTAAATAAGTTGAAGGTTCTTAAAGGAAATAGTTCCTCAAAATGAATATGAAGCAGATGACGAGCTGTCTGTGCCATCTTCATGTTTTTGCATGAGTTCTTTTTTATTCTCGTTGAATAAACTGCTGCTTTTCATTTGGGCATTGTTCAAGTGGTTGATTAACTAATCTGTTTTACCCTTTTTTAGATAGATGGTCTGAAGGAATTGCCTCTTTTCTGAATGAGTGTGCACTTATATAGTTAGAATCTTCCTTTTCTCTATTCATGTGGGACCAGGCTCTTAGGATTTGGAAGTTGGTAGCAGATGAGGCGTTGTGATGCATCTTGTTCTAATGAAAATTGGATGCTTTGTTGCATTTAATTCTTATTTGATACAATTTAATTGGTCAAAAGCATGACAAAGCAAGACCTTTAGTCTGTCTTACTGTGGTTGAGGAGCAGCATTTGACAGAACTTTTTCAAGCATCAGCTTACTCTTGCTGATCCTGGCTGAAAGTATTTTAGTGCACAACTTGGACTGGGTGCTACTGCACTTATGGTAGTTTCATTCTGGATATGCTTGATTGAAGAGTGATATTACCATCATGCTTTATGCGGCTTTATGCGGCCCCACAAATGAAAAACTCTAATTGTGCTGGTGACATTCTTGACTTTTATGTGGAAGTAATGGCAGAGTAAATAATGACTATTGTTGGCGAACTGAGAGATGTTGATAGATTTTTGAGTTATGGATTTCAGGGAACCAATTGATGAATTGTCACACAAAAGTCCCCTTGTCAATGAACCGTAACTAATGGATAGTTCAGATCACCCTTGGCACTGGATAACTGGCTGCCATTTGTATTATTCCTTATTAAATTTTTGAGAGGACGCAATTGGTACACATGAGCTTCTTTTTCAGTTTTGGCATATGGGAACTTTGTTTTGGTTACAAAGCATGTTCACAAATTCTGCCATATCATACATTGTCAGTCTGCTCGGGTTACCAGATCTCTGTGGATGTGTATGATATTGCATTGAGCTGGTTGGGGATTTGAATTGAATTTATCCTTCCAATTGCTTTTACTGATGGGGCAAAATTAAGTCTTTGTTTCTTCAGAGTTTCTGCCTCCTGTGTTTTTAAGATTCTGCATTAGTCAAGTGATTTAAATTCTTCCATTCCAGTATTTGTTGACCCTACTAAATCTGTGGTGTTTTCACTAACGTCACCGGGATACCTTTACCTGCTGCAGCCAGTTGAAACTCTCCCATCCAGACCATGTACTTGTTAAACGGGTATCGGCTGCAGAAGACAGTTTTGACAGAGCAGTGCAGACAGTTGCTTGAGGTATTTTCTGCTTTCAGTAAGTAGTTGATGGTTTGCTAGGGTTTTTTCCCCTTTCAACTCATGCAGTCAAACTCCATTCAATTGAGCATTTGGTTTTGGCTGAGGGTGATGATCTGGGATAAGATTTGTCTTTGTATTTTACTGCCATTTTATTTACAGTGGAATGAGGATTATGTCATATAATTGATCAAAACCAGGTGTGTTCAATTGTTTGTACTTCGCACGTTCTGTTTCTTCCCATCATTCAGTAGAACTAGTACCTGTACTTGAAATCTTTTATGAACATCACATATAACAAGCTTGAACAGATGAGATATTCTGCCTTACCAATCTATTGTGATTTTTTGCTGTTGGGTTCCATCAATCGAATAAAGGAAATCGTTTACTTAGTGTGATGGAGTGACGGAGTGACTCTTGGTGAATTTATGGATTGACGACACGATTACATAGTGTGATGAAGTAACAACTTGGTAGCATGAAAACACGTGTAGTGGCATAACATTAATGAAGTAATAACATGCAAAATGATCTGGCGCGAAGATACATAAAATGCACAATGTCATGGTGTGACATTGACATCACATTGGGATGATGATGTGGCACACATGATGTTGTGACATGGTGATGATGAGGTGGCATGAAGACAATGACATGGCGTACGTGATGGTGTGATATATATTGTAATGTGGCATAGAAGATAACGCGACAAAGTGAGTAGACGGTGACGTTGCTTGCATATGAATGATGACAACGCAATGTGTTGACATGAGCATATGCACAACGATGTGACACACATGATGATGCCACATAGCGAGACATACAAGGAATGTGATGATGCATACTTGCATGATAATGTGGCCAACATAGGCCTCGTGATGTGGTAAAGTGAGACATCCAAGATGATGTGGCATAAGTATTCATTAATAGACTTGATCACGAGCCTGTTGGCCTCACAGCCCACGAGCATATTTTTGGACGGGCTTAGACATAGTTATTTAGCTTATTTATTATCGCTCCACTAGAAAACTTTAGTACACAAATGTCTCTTTGCTATAGCTAAGTCAAAGCAATAATCTAATCCCGATTTAAGATTTTGAGTCCATTTATTGATAACCTCTAAAATGATGACGAGGAATAGACATGCATGATGAAATAGCAGAATGATGATGTAAGCATGTATGATTTGTGGTATTGACATGCATGACTGCGTGGCATGATGGTATAATTATATACCCGGCTGATGACATGGCAAAATGAAATATGATTGCATGTTTTGAACCTTGTGAGAAGCCGTTTCCTTAATGTCGGCTTAAGCCAAGCATTAACAACTTTTGCGGAAATGCATTATTTTAATCTCCTTCTGCCGAAAGGAAAAATGACTTCTGAAAATAAATTCTTAGAATCAATGGCAGATATAGTCCCATGCACAGGTCATGGTTCACATGTTCGAATTGAATATTAGGGTCCGTGGCCATGCGACTACAACATCGTTAGGACGTTATACAGCTTTAGAACACTCAGCTTTTTAGTTTCATGTCATTGGCATCAGCCAAAATAAGGGGGTTTGACTAATGCAATCATTAAACATAGTAAGAAGTAGATATAACGAGAATTACGTTATATTCAATGAAAATCAAGCATAACAACAAACTAGAATAACCAAGAGACCTTGAGTTTAATTCAATTTGGCCAAATCTATGTTCTAAAATCGTCATTACGACTGGCAGTCATAATTATTAAGAATTTAAATTAACACGATAATCCTAGCATGCCTGCTACGGGAGAGAAAACTCTTCCTTAGGTTGAAAAGAGTTTTGGCACCTAAAATAATACTAAAGGTTTCATTTGCTCTTTGAGAAATAAATAGCTTGTAAAACATTTTTCAAAAAATGAGCACTTATATCTCTTTGAACTATTTAATTAATGAAAATATTTTCATTATTAAAAATGATTTATGTCTAACTATTATTATTGGTAGTAAATATATTTTCTCTTTATTTATGTTTATAAGAAATATAAGCGATTGCTTTTTATAATTATATTTTTCAAACTATTCATATTTTCAGGAAATAAACGGAACTCAAACTTAGTGAGAAATACTGAAAGATGAGAGAATAATTGATGATGAGAGAGAGAGAGAGAGAGAGAGAGAGAGAGAGAGAGAGAGTTCAAATTAGAGTTAAGAGAATGATAGCTTCTTTCTCACCACGTGATACTTAATTTTATCTCTCTAATTGGCCACATGGCCATATTCGACCAATTTGCATCAGTTTAGCTTATTTATCATCCTCGATGTCTATCACATATATTAAATTGTCATTCGCAAATGAAGAGAAACCTTCTTCCAATAGATTCAGCCAATAAAATAATATAAAAATATTATATCCTGACGTAAATTTTATTATTTGTCCTTAAATTTATCTCTTTCAACTTATCTCATTGATTTTGAAGTTGAAAAAATGACAAATAAAATGAATAATCATTTAAAAATATTATGTAGCCATTTAACTTGAAATTGAATAAACTTATATATATATATATATATATATCTTATTACATCTCAGAAATACTCATAATGTGAAGTGCGGCTTTCGTTAATTGCGTGAACAAGCACATCATTGTTAACTCGAGAATTTAACTAGGGCAATTTCTAAGATGAGTTTTTTTTATTGCATAAATAAAATTCACTTAATATGGACTTAATTTAAATATCACAATAATTGCAATTTTTTTAGGCATGTTCACAATTCACTCGGTTTTTACTTTTAAAATCCATTTATTTCAGATCTCAATTATTTCAAATTGAGCTTATGTCATTCAAAGGAAATTTGTTTAGCAACAACAACTGGAAATTAAATTTTTTTGTTTAAAATAGACCAAATATGAAATTGTGATATTTTTAGAAAAAACTAAATGACAAATGGGTTCGCGACATCTAACTTATTAGTTTACTATTCGACAATTAGATAAATTAGAAATAAAATTGACATACATCTGAATTGGAAATTCTTACATCAACCTATAAGATTCCTATATGAGGCTTCTCTATTTATTTGATGACCCTTGATATAATGAGAGACATAATGGAAGTCTGTGGAATTGATTTTTTTTTCTTGGGCAGATCAAAGCTTTTCCAAGAGCACAAAGCTCCGAGGATCCGAAATTCATGATGTTTGGTTTGAGATTAAGTTATCAATTGGTCTGATATTATTGTAACATTCCTTAGTCCCACATTGCCTAGGGAGTAAGTCTTGGGATTGCTTATATGGATGGCTTATATGTGGGAGGTCCACCCTTAATCATCAACAACGCGTTTTCCTGGGTTGCCGCTCATGAGTTGTCGCCGAGGGCCACGAGGATGGTGGACCGAGGAAAAATAAAGTCGTGAGGTCGAAGCTGTAGTTGGGATGGCGGTGCGTTCGCGCTAGTGCGGTAGGGCCAAAACGGACAATATTGTTGGTGGTGGGGATGAGGAAGACGTTACATAATGGTATTAGAGCTTACTCCCGACCGCGTATGGGGCCACAACGGGGACGCTGTGCCGTTGAGGGGGGGAGTATGTAATATTCCCTAGTCTCACATTGCCTAGGGAGTAAGCCTTGGGATGACTTATATGTGGGAGGTTCACTCTTAACCATCAACAATGCGTTTTTCCGGGTTGCCGCTCGTGAGTTGCCACCGAGGGCCACAAGGGTGGTGGACCCGAGAAAAAACAAAGTCATGAGGTTGAAGCCATAGCTTGGATGGCGGTGCGTCCACCCTAGTGCTGTAAGGCCAAAACGGACAATATTGTTGGTGGTGGAGATGAGGAGGACATTACATAATGGTATCAGAGCTGACTCCCGACCGCGTATGCGGCCAATGCGGGGACGCTGTGTCGTTGGGGAGGGGAATATGTAACATTCCCTAGTCCCACATTGTCTAGGAAGTAAGCCTTGGGATGGCTTATATGTGGAAGGTTTTCCCTTAACCATCAACAACGCATTTTCCTAGGTTGGGCACTCGTGAGTTGCCGCCGAGAGCCACAAGGATGGTGGACCCGAGGAAAAATAAAGCCATGAGGTTGAGGCCGTAGCTGGGATGGCGGTGCGTCCACACCAGTGTGGTAGGACCAAAATGGACAATATTGTTGGTGGTGGGGATAAGGACGTTACAATTGTGATAAGAGATTAAATTCCACGAGCTTCCCAATGACCTCAACAATGATAAATTAACTCAAAAATTCACCACTCGAGATATTGTTCTTGACTAGAGACGCTTCTCTAGGCTCCAACAATCGGACATCAAATTGGTGACTTGAAGCCATAAAAAGTTCCATTCAATTCCAACGTCTCTATGTGCGGCTAGGAGCACGACGCCCTAATCATATATAAGAAAATTTTGATAGAAGCTTGACTGGCGATGTCTCCTTCTCCCGACTTCCCATTGATCTGATCTAATTTTTACGGTGTTGAAATGCTTGTGAACTCTAATCTTACGTTGTATATTTAGAATTAAGAATGCGCGTACCTCCCAATAACGCGAAAAACGAGCCAACAGTCAGCATGTCGAGCATCCATTGCACCTGGCCATGTTGAGCATCCAAGACACGGCCATTTTTCTAAGGCTTCATTTGTTTCATAGTGAATGAATTATTTGAAAAATATTTTTCTAAACTAATTACTTATATTGCTTGAAATGATTATACTCATGAAAAATATATAATTTTTTAAACATGATTACTCATATAGCTTACAATGTTGAGCGAATGATAAATATTTTCATCATGCACAATAGTATTTAAACATAACTTATATTTGATATTAGAAAAAAAAATATCCACCGACTAATTATTTCAAGCTATACAAACGATCAAATTTAGGAATAGATTTTACAAATCATTTATGTTTTGAGAAACAAGCGCACCCTATACTATGTAATGAAGGTATTGGCATACATTGGATCTTAGTTCATTGATCAACAGTACTCAAAGATCATCATTCAGCAGGAAAAAAATATGCATTTTGATTAGAGACCATTTCCTAATAGACATGTGAACTTATTTCAGCAAGATCAGGACCCATATTGCTAAAACAAGATTGGAATGCTTATCCCGCGTGACGAAGCATCGACACCTACAAAGAAATCCGTTGCAAAATGAAGAGAACTTCGAAGCGTAAGATTTTTATCCTAGACTCCGTTTATTTTGCAAAACATAAGTAATTTGAAAAATATTTTCTTAAAAATGATCATTTATATTATTTATAAAAATGAATGAACGAATAACATACATTTTCCATCTGTCGGACGGAAATATTCTTCATCTATTAATTATTTTAAGTAATATGAGATACCATTTCAAGAAATTAATTTTTAAATTATTCATTTTTTGCTAAATAAATGTAGTTATAGAGAGCAATAATTACTCTGAAAGCAAAAGGGCCATCCTTCCCGAGGCCACTGAAATGGTGGGAATTGCTGGAAATACTCTGAAAGTGCGAGAAGTACCTCAAAAAACTGCAATGGAGCTGTGCTGGGTGAAATCGACCCAAATCAAAGAAATCGAGCCACTAACCATCAGAGTATTAGTGAATCGGATCAAGCAGATAATGGTGAAGTGTCACGGTATCTTCCCCTATGGAACTTCGTTTGCAAT
Organism: Melaleuca alternifolia; assembly: GCA_019926035.1. Taxonomy (NCBI): domain Eukaryota; kingdom Viridiplantae; phylum Streptophyta; class Magnoliopsida; order Myrtales; family Myrtaceae; genus Melaleuca; species Melaleuca alternifolia. The sequence continues at coordinate 289,888 of JAGKPW010002340.1, forward strand.
GATTCTCAAAGCATTAGTAAGTTCACGAACAGATCCACGTAATCTTGTCACTTGATCTGCAAAAAATTGTAAATTTTCTTGTCAGGCAGGTTCCAACCTGCACGAAAGACATTATCCGGTCATCCGATCGTACGATATGGACAAATTTGGCATTGTTGGAAAGCTCTCGCAGAGCACGATCCAATCGCACCCTTCAATTGCAGTTTTAATAAGGTCGAATTTCGTTCAGAATTTAATCAAAACCTTAGTCAACAGTTGACCCCCTTTATGGTTTATATACCTAATCTTTGGCCAGAGCCCCGGTTCTTCCTAATGAAGGGGAATGGTAGTCACCTGAATTGTGCCGTCAAACTCCTCCCGAAGATGCTACAAAAGAGAGAATGATAACATACAAAGCACCCAAGACGAATCCTATCTTGTGGGAATAATCAAACATGAGGAGGATTCCAGCTCATGGCCAAGGGGGAAGCCACTCACAAAGGGGCGACACGATTCTGTTGGAATAAACAAAGTGTAGGATGATTCTCTCCGGTACTAGTTTTCCGAGGCGGAATCCACTCCAAAGGCAAAAGATGCCCAGATTGACACAGTCATGCAACTTAAAGCTGATGTCAAATCGTGCAATCTAAATTCATGCCAGTTAAAGTTGATGGAACGTCATGAGATTCACCTAGAGATGAAATGCAGCCAGGCAGAACCCAGATTGCTCTATATTTTACAATGGAGAAATGCAATCCTAATAAACTTAGGTGCTCAACACGTGATCTAATTCGATCTTTTAGAGCTCAAAGTCTAGTTCAAGCTTTAAGACTCAACTCGACATTTTAGACTTAAAGAGTCTAACTCCACCATCTAGACCTCGAAGTCCAGTTCGACCTTCTAGACCTTAGAGTCTAGTTCAACATTTAAAACCTGGTTTGACTCAACTTTTTGGACCTCAAAATCTAGCCCAACCTTAAAACAACATAGTCTAGTTCATTTTTCTAGACCTTGGGGCCTAGTTCGACCTTTAAGACCTCAATGTCTAATCTTTTCCTTAAGACCTCGGAGTCCAGATTTTACCTTTTAAAACCTCAGAGTCTAGTTCAACTTTCAAGACCTCGGAGCTTAGTCCAATTTCCCAGACTTCATAGCCTAGTCAACCTTTAGGACCTCACAAACCAATTCAACCTTTAAGACCTCGAAGGATAAATCCACCTTTTAACACTTTAAGAGTGTAGGTCTAAGGTCTCTCAATTATAAATTCTATCCAGTCGTGTCTAGTTTCAACATTCATCCAACGTTTTCTATTCTAATCATACTTAGCTCGCCTAGAACTCTCAACCCATTTTGCATTGTCATTGCCTATTGATAACATATTCAATCTTGTATTCTAAGGAGCAAACTCTTGAAAGTCACTTCCCTTGCAATTATCTCTCGACTTGTGAATATCGAGTTGTTCATTATTGCATGGTTTTCGAACATATCTTCATCACACAGCTTCAAATTAAGATCTCCAGGAAGCGTTCTTCTCTCTAATTGGGGAAGGGACATACTTTCGATCTACGGACAGCATCTGTGGTTCAATTTTGATCTTTGTAGTGATGATCTAAAATTTGAACGTCACCAGAAAGAAGGCGGTTGTGGCGACATCAAATTTTATCTTCTTCTTTCAATTAGAAAAACCCAGTTCGGCCTCAGCTGGGGTTGACCAAGTGTTGACCAAAGGTTGAACCGCGAGATGCAAGGCTCAAAACACTTTATAGAACTTAAAAATTGGTTGTACTTGTCAGAATAAGTTATCTGACAACCATATTGCCACCCGAGTTCGACAATCAATTTTTAGCAGACTGACCGCCCGTTATTTGCAAATGTTGAGAAGTTTGTGATTTGTTGTTTTCGCATGCACATACATCTTGAAGCTAGGGATCTCATTCATCCTAGCGCAACAAAAATTGGGACGAATGAATGTTGAATGAAGCAGTAATCGTTGGTCAAAATTTGGTCAATCCTTCCGTACCCCTAGGGCCCAAAACAATAGGTAGAGGTATTGGAATGGATTGAAACGTTCTAGACCTCTAAGTTATGGTAAATGATAGATTTTTAAAATTATATTACCAAAGCCATGACCAACTCATAAACCCTAGCCTTAGGCTCAGGTGGGAGTACAGATGACTGATTTCCCATAACTTAGAAACCAACTCACCAAAGCGGTTCGGTTCCTTTCTAGAACAAAAAACCGAACCAATGGGACTGATTGCTCCTGAGATCAGAAAAAATTCAAACAAAAGAAATGACAAAAGACAAGACTCAAGTCACCTACCTGACATGTTTCACTCTAAACTTTGGTTCCAAAAAGCCAATCAAGACGCAAGCAAGAGAAAGCATTTGCATTCCAAAATGTGATTATAAATGTGAATAAGAACCTCGATTCCAAAAAATCAAAACAGGAAGAATAGGGAATGGTGCTTTTGGTTGGACATTTGGAAAGTCCATTTGGCATTCAAAGCCCCTTTGACCAAATTTTAAGTGTTTGGTTCAGCTTTCAAATACTCATTTGCTCAAATATCAGCATTTGAAATGCTTAAAGCCCAATGCTAGTTGAAGGAGTTTTGCGCTTTCAGCATTTTCGAAATGCTAAAACAAAATTTAATAAATTTTTGTTAGTTACCAATTTTGCCCTCAAAATTTAATCAAAAGTCCAAATTTGCCCTGGACTATTCATCTTCTCCAGCTGAAGCGACCATCTTCTCCGACTTGTTTATCTTCTCCAGCTAAGGGACCTCGCGGCTAAGGTTGCATCCTTGCCGCTGAGGTTGCGAACCTCCCCGCGACCTCAGCAACCTCGCAACGAGGTTGCACGGTATGGTGACCTAGCGACTAAGGTCACCGGCTGAACCTCGCCCAACAACTCCTCCGTTTGCCCTATTTAAAAAAAAATTGATTGAAAGCTCATTCCAAATTCAAGTTTTGCCAAACACTAATTCAACTCAAAGCCCATTGTAAATGCATTTTTACCAAACGCATTTTGCATTTTACCAAGGGGCTTTAGGCTTTCAGCATTCTCATTTACCCAAAGCACCTTGCAAATGCCCAACCAAACCCATCCATAAACACCTATAAGCATATTGATGTACATTAGTAAAATATTTGCAAATGCATCAACTTAATTCTATACTTTTTAACTATACCAATTAAGTTCTAAACATTTTAACAATTTGTCAATCAAGTCATTTCGACTAAAATTCACCATAAATTACTATTGTGTACATCAGTCCTCCTATATGCCATAGTTAATGTTATCATGGACAATATTTATAAAAAATTCAAAAAATCAAATTTTTTATAAGTTTTTCTTTTTTTTTCGCTTTTCCCTCTTCCCCTACTGATCACTAGGTACAACAATCGGCCGCAAGAGAAGGCCAGCAAGGGCAAACCTCACTAGTCTCGAGCAAGGCTTGAGCTTTTCCAAGGCTTGTGAGGTGCTACTTTGCCCAATCCCAACAAACTCGAGCCTCGCCAAATCCTGGTGAAATCGAGCTCGCAAATCTCAACAAGGCTGGCCCTCATCTAAGGCCGATTGCCAAGCATTGCCTAGGCCTAAAGACCAGCTAATGAAGAAGGAAATTGAAAAGGCAAAAAAATAAATTATTAAAAAAAACTCAAAAAATAGCCACATTAATGTCGGATATGTCACGTAAAACAACCAGCATCCACCTTATCAATTTCTCTCCAAAATTAGCTGAAAAGACTAAATTATTTACATGTTTATGACAAAATTAGCTTAATTAAAAGATTTAGGACCGATTGAGACAAGTGTAATAGTTTTGAAACTTTATTATAATCGTTTGAAAACTTTGAACAGTGGCATTTCGAATTGTCGCAAATTGGACCTTGGACAAAGAAGATAATGGCTCAGAAAGAGCGATGGGTTACGTACGCCTCGAAATAAGATGTGCATGGCTCGAGCTGAGACGCGCACCTAGAGCCTCGAGGTAAGCTCATTTAACTTAAAATTACCCCTTCATCTTTGCTTATTAAGGAGAAGATTTGAAGTCACAATGCCGAAATGAAATCGCAAGTGTCAAAGTACATGGTTGTAAAAGTCAAAATAGTTTTAGAAATTATGCGCAAATTTAGACTGGTGTAATTTAGAATGCTATTTGTTATAACATTGCCTAATTTTATCTTGAAATCATCATTCAAAAATTCATTCAAAACGTGGTTCCATATAAATTTCAAAAAAATTGCATCCACAAAGTCAATTTCAGACTTCTAAGTCATTTAATCATGTCCAGTCGCCTCTTTCCATGCCATACGCCATGCATAGCATACCAAGTTCACACATAATGGGGCAACACGATACGCAAAAATGATGTGATCACGGTCACTTGATTGCATATCAGCCAAAGTTCGATTTTCCGATTCATATCAAGAAAATGCAAGATGAATGCGAATTATGTATAATTAGGAAGATCTTTTATACATACCGAATTCAAAATCGGATTCCTGATCCAACCCCTTTTACTTTTGGACTTCGTCGAGAAGTCGCAGTACCAAAAAGGCTTTTGTTGGGGGTGCCAATCCGTCCCACACTTCACAGGAAGGCCTAATTGCGTATGGGCCGAAGGGGAGATAGAGAAGCCCCAAGCTGAGAATGAAGATCTTTATGTTTCTTTTGGCATTCTTTCAGTCCATATTATTCTCGTTATCGATGGAGAAGGATAAGATGAGCAGTCCTGGGGACATGGATGTCCTTGGATTTCATCCACCATAACCAGCGCAAGTCGCACGTCTGGTTTTCCAGCCACCTCTGGCAATATGTCCTCTTCCTTCCCCACACTCCAAGTAAGTCGGGAAGGGCTCTGCGTGGCGCGATGTCGACGCCAGCAATAACCGCCGATAACCATCTTGTCGCCGTGAAAACTAAACCTCAATAACTGGTCGTGCTCCTCAACCGAGGGGGTGAGCCCATGGACACCAATGCGGAACGCTGCCTTCTCTGGAGCCTCAACGATGCCAGTGCTTCAGCCAATAAACGAGGACTCCGAGTAGAGAAAACATTGCATATAGGGTGGCTCAATATGCTTGCCTACCCATGTTGTAAATCATACTCTTACCTCGTTCCAGTTTCGAATTGCTTGCTAACGTGATAGAATTTGCATGAAATTAAATATGAATTAAGACCGCGTGTTCTGATTACGATAACGCAATAATACAAAAAAAAAATGACCATTGCTATAGATTGCATGTTATCAAGTAATCAATGGTGATACTAACATTGAGTTCATGAGATTTGATTCTTGCATATTAGTTATTCCAACACTAGGTGTATAGATTTGGCATTGGATCTATACAAACATGCCGCTTTGATAAGATTGGATGAGGTATTTTGTCTATTCCACGTTGGACTAGATTTGTCCTCACTTTCCTATTTAAAATTTATAATACACACAGGGTGTAGACTGTACATATAGATTGGACTGAATCCTTCCCATTTTTGTTTGAATGCCATCCGAGTGCCTATTTGCAATCGATTGGATCTATCCATTGAACTTGCTTGGAATGAATACTTGAGCAATGTCATGAACAAGCCTCCCCTCAAATTAAATACGTTTTGAGTATTTGCTACTTCATGTGATTAATGATAGCTTTAAAGAACATTTCACACCGGATATATAACCCTCAGAATAATGCTCATAAGAGTTGACTACATCGGTCACCTCTCCCCAGCTTTTTCACAGATCTTTTCATTCTTCGCGTCAAATAGAGAGCATTCTCGATGGATAGCTTAGGGGGAAAGAGTGGTACAACACTTATAGACTATAAGGAGGGCCTACTTCCTTATTTAAACTCTGTTTACAATACATGCAAAGAATGAGCTGCTTCTTCCTGTAATTAACCCAATATATAGAAAACGAAGGGTATCAAATCTACCCTCACTTCCCAACCCCTTCCTTCTAACTTTTGCGATGGTGCAAATCAAGATATCGAGTGTAGTCAGCACTTAATGGCGGGGGTTGCGTTAGTTTCCTAATATCGACACTCGCATATAATGCTTCAAGCAGCCATTCTAACAGTTCCGTATCCGTGGCGGTGAGACTTCTGCCATCTCCATGCAATACCCAAGCTCTTTTCAAGATCAGTGTACTTCGCCGTCCAATTTAGCTGGAGCTTGATCTTGGTGGGGTCACTATACACTTCTGCATAATCCCCAGGCCTGCGTGGCAGGTAATCGACTTTGATGTCCACTCCAGTTGCCTTCTTGCAAGCCTCCACAAATTCCTTCACCGATCTACCTGTATGCATAAATTCCAACATATCTGAGATGGATGAAAGCATAAAATAGGATACATCTGTTCCTTTTCACAAAGCATAAACAGATAAATTTTTAAGTTCATCTGTTCATTCTCTTAAACAGATACATGTGTTTTTATTTTCTACCTTCACAAGAAAGTGACAAAATTCTGTCAATCCACATATCCTATTTTGTCAATGATATTTCTCATTACAGTTACGCTTTTTAGAACTAATAAAAGGTACCTGCAAAATTCAATTTTTCAAATTAAAGTAGCTGGAAAGCATATAAAAATGAGAATCCTATGCTACTTTCCCAGAGTTCGCTTGTCAAGGAATGCCACCAATAGCAAAGTCAGCTCTCTACCTTTCCGACCAACACAAAAATGAGAAAATGGAAAGTTGCCTCTTATAGAAAAAGATCAAATTCATTTCCCCTTACCTTTGCCAGTGCCAACATTGTATATTCCTACTTCCTTGGGTCTTGCTTTTTCAAGAGCTTTCACGTGAGCATCAACTAGATCAGTGACATCAATATAATCCCTGATACAAGTACCATCGGGTGTGCTATAGTCCGTTCCTTTTACCTGCAGAAACCAAAAAGTTCAGATTGGCAAATGCTGTCTTATTTCCTAACCAAGCAAAAGAGCCTCATTGCCAAGCTTGGTACCAGTAAATACCAGGGCAGAATTGGACACAACCAATAAAACCCCAACATCATCGTACCTTCAACCCAGGAATGATATTGCGGGCAGCATCAAAACAAGCGCCTGATATTCGTCCATGCTCACGTAATTCAGGTCGTGGTGCTTCTCCCAGTCTACCATCAGGGTCCGACCCAATCACATTGAAGTACCTAAGAGTATTCACCCAGTAAACATTTAAAAAACTGGCAGCATCATGAAAACATAAGACTATCATGTAATGATAATTCTAAATCTGTATTAATGTGGAAGGGATAATCCCAAAATGAATTGAGCAAACAGTATAGCACTGCTATAAATATGTTCAGGTCACACAATGCTGCAACTTGAAAATCATAGATCAATCACAAGGGGAGTTCCCGACCAAGAATTGCATGTGTACAACATGGATGGCAATCATAACCTACATAGAGTGACAGCTTTACAGAAACAGACTGGCATATTCCATAAAGATATACATCACAAGTATGAGAATATCATTTCAATAATAAAAACATTGTCACTAAACATAAGTCTTTGATTTTGACTGATAAAAATTATTCTTGGTAAGAGAGAAAAATATATAAGAGAACGGCACAGATAAGGTCATCTATATTCCAAGCAAGCAAATTGATAAAAAAATGAACCTACCAAATGGAAAAACATGATAACATTATTGAGATTATAGTCTTAATTTTATTAGACCAAATGTGTCTAACATGTACAAGACATACCTCAGTATCATGATAGCCATGTCAGAATTTTTAGAGTAATCAAGAATAATATCTTCTGCCATCTTTTTGGCCTTTCCATACGGATTAATTGGTACCTGAATTTACACCACAATATAATGCAGTCAGCCCCAGCAGACAAAGAACATATCGAGAAGCACGCAAAGACATATACTCCAGTAAAGAGTTGCAACAAGTGATAACTTTTACCTGCGGAGTGACCTCAGTAATAGGCATCTTGTCAGGCTCTCCGTAAGTTGCACACGTGCTAGAATATATGAAGGTCTTGACACCATGTGCAGCCATAGCTTCTAATACTACCAATGTATTTGATGTTATATTATGGTAATACCTGCCAAGATCATTTAATGATGATTTCAAGCCACAAAAGCAATTTCAGCTCATCAGAACAAATGAAAAACAAGGAATGAGCACCTGGTTTATAACAGCCAGGATATAATATGAAATTTCAGGCAAAACTAACTTATGATCACTGAACTTTAGTACACTTAGCAATCAAAAAACTAAACTTCGATTCCATTCACCAAATGGTACAAAGCTTACATTTCTTTGCAATTGTTGCAGCTTACTACGAGCGAACCCACTTTCCAAGTATTGACATGGACACTCATGGCGCTCACGTGGACTCCAGGTTATTGAAATCTAAGTTAAGTAACTAATTGTAAATTGCACAGACTTCAAAAACCGCCGGTTGAATCACCCTTGTAAACTATTAAGATCTAACCTTAAAAAAAATGTTATTCACAATACCATTATCTAACAGTCTAAACTTTTATAGAGACAACTGCACACTCAACTTTAATTTGATACGGGTCTCCCTTTTTTCTACATCTTGATTTTCTACAGTATTCTTTCATCAACACTCATCAGGTTTGCATGCTTTGCCTTCAACATTCCTTTCAATTTTATTTTAAAGGAGTCTTAAGATGTAAAACATATAGCCCTTTCTCTAACAGCTAATGATTTTATAAAAACAATCGTGCAGTCAAATCTAAGGCTAACAGAATATAGCATTTCATGCACATGGACATATTAAGTAGCATGTTAGTGTTAAAAGTATTGGAAAGTTCCTCACCCTAACATTTTTAATTTTTGTCTAATTAGTGTGATAATCAATGATAAATTAAACTTTAAGTCATCTTTTAAAAGTCACAACTATGCACTGAAGAATATGTAGAACGAACAGCTAGAGCCCCATAACAAATAGAGCCCCTATTCACATTTGAGCTTACAAGCATCCTTGAAGGACAAATAATTTGGTACATCATCATTAAAAAGTCGCAAACTTTTAGAAGTGATATTAATAACTTGGTGCTGAATCCGGACATAGTAACTTAGAGAATCAGATACAATTGGCAAGGTAGAGAGCACATCATCAATTGACTAAAGAGGGTCAAAAAATCGACCTTTTATTCACATTCATCCATAAAATACTCGTATGCACCCAATGCCAGCTGAATAAATGCAACTCCGGATATGTTACCTACTTCTACGTCCTACTTAATCTAATATTTTAAAAAATTTAGAAATAGATGACAGGCTCAATCATCCTTCAGTTTCAACAACGTATAGAACGCCATCCCAATGTTGAATAATAAGATGGATGGTGTACGTCGGAGCATCTTATAAACACCATGAATGATGGACAGCCCATCTCTTAATTCAAAACAGTAAAGAACATTTGCATTACAACTATTTCACTTAATTTTCCATACACGATGACTAGACAAGAAAGCAATATCCATCTGTTAAAAATAATTATGGCATCATGCACCAAAGCTGGTATACTACTTGTCCAATGAAATGGCCTCCTTATGTACAATAACATGCATCCAAGTTTTAATAACTAGACATAGGTCCTTTGCCAACCAATCAACATATCCTCCCTCCACGAGTGTAAGAAAGTTCAAGTAGAGTGAAAAGTAAGAAGATTGCAAAGAATCAGTCAACGTAGCCATACCCAGCATGATCAGGCCAGTTAATTGAGAAGGTTTTAGATGACTAAAATTTGCCCCATTCACGGTGGGTAACAAATTAGCAAGATAACCTCCAAGACATACTGCAATGTTGCTGGAAAATCCACTACTCCAGCAACTGCAATGGTGTTTTGCCTGGTATAAAATTCCACTAGAAAGAAAATGACGCATTGCTATAGAAAGAGGAATTTTTGCCATGGCAGGTCAGACATGAAACAACAATTTGCATCTGAGGAATTTTAGTGGCGTCCCATGAAGAAAAAAGAAATGGAAATAAAAAATGACAATCGTGACAATTAGGGTATAGTAAAGCCTCGGACAGATGAGAATGCAGAGTACTTTGAACCGTAATAACAAGCAAACTATTAAAACTGTCACCTTGTCAAACAGACCTCAGAATAATAAGTAACTCTCAATCAAAGTTTTCATCTTGTCAAACAAAGTCAAAGAATAAGTATCTCTCAATCAGTTAGAATTAAATCCCAAAGCCAAACCATGCTGGCTGAATACCTAAGAGCCGCAGAATTGTGGAAGAACAGAATAGATAAGCGCACTAATATGATCTTTCCACACATAAGCCTATACAGTCTCAAAGTAAAAGGCAAGAAAATGGCAATGTATTCATGCACATCAAACTAGACATGGTTGTTGCCTGTGTGATTCCCAATCCTTCATATTCGAAGCCTGGTCTAGTCCACTGTAGACATAACGCATTTGTTCCCAACTAGTGTCCTCATTCTTAGCATTTCGCATTGAACCATTTACTACTCAGTTCATATCAGCAAAGCAAAGGGCAGATCGGACATACCACTTATAGTGAAAGACCTATATGCAGACTCACAAAAAATGCAGGCATCAATTTTAAGTGATATGTTAAAAAGGTCAAATATATACCAGAAAAGAAACATACCTCAGAGGTTCTAGAGTGCTTTCTCCAACATACGCTACAGCAGCAAAATGCATCACGGCATCAAATGCATTTTCCGAAAATATTTTGTTGATCTAATGGTAAATCAAAGAAAACATACCCAAAGCAAATTTCCAAATAACAATGTTGCTTATTAGGGAGGACTTTTGCATCCAACTAATGGCTTTTCCTACCAAATATTTGGTTTGGCAGATAAATTAGGCATGGGCTGAACAGCTGAAGCCAAACAGATGAAGGTAAGAAACCAGCTTCAGACTATAGGTTTGAGGGTTTATTTTCGGAAAATAATGTAGTTACAAAAGATTATACAAATAATCTCAGTCACTTTAATTCCAAATGTTTACGTGTTGTTCAAAATTGGAGATTCAGTTGCTCAAACTTATTCACTGTAAAACAAAGTCATTCATTAGTTAAAAGTCAAAAACTAAACATTTTTTTGTGATAAAACGTAATATCAAATGTAGAAGCCATAGCCAAGGCCCAAAGGCCTCAAGCCACCCTAAACCCTTGAAGTATCCTGTCAAAACAATCAAAGAATAGAATAAATGACTGAGCATTAAGGATACACTTTTTGCATCCCCCAAATCTGCATAGATAAATTGCAGCCTTCCAGGCTCTGGAAACAGTTCCTGCAAAATCTTTATGGCAGCTAGATTTCCCCGAGAAAGATTATCCTGTGAAAAGACAATTTTTCTTCATTCTCAGTACACACGGGGAGAAAAGAACATATGATCCAAGCTAGAAATACAGATATTAGGAAGTTCCATACCACTACGGTCACACGATACGAGTCCTTCAAAAGTCGCAATGCTGCATGAGAACCAATATAGCCTGCCCCTCCAGTCACTAAGACATGGGTCACTCCCTGCTCGTGAATGGAGAACTACAAGGGAGACATTTAGAACAGATAATAGAAGTTAGACATCAAGTTTGATACTGTTAATCCTAGCAAACTAACACTCTTGATGAGGAAAAGCTTCCTGCTTGCAAGATTAGACATAGAAGAGGAAAGTGTGATGCAGTAACTCAGTCACATGAACAGTTTTTTTTTTTTTTTGCATCACATCCACAACTATGCTTGTGGGTTTTTGTTAATCACCCCCTCGTGTAACTTACATTTTTTATTTTTTTCATCTGTCCACATGGATGAGCAATTTCAAAAGGGCAGGCATGCAGGATGAATTAAGAAGCCATTACAATAACTGGAAACTAACAATGTTCTATTCTTTTTTCCATTTGTCAGTATGGTAAAGGGTGTTAGGAAGGGCAGGCATATATGAGAATTTATAAGCCATTAAAATCATAGGAAGTCATCAGGAACTGTCCTTAACATGTTCTCGGTAATTACCCGGCTTGGTGTACTGAAATTTGGAGATTGCTTCAGCATTATTATGCATAGTGCAGTAAGGGTAGCAGCCAAAATAATTTTCCCTACAAAATTCGTCTTCTTTTTTGGATCTGTATAGTCCATGCCTGTATCAAATCAACATACCCATGTAAAGGAGGTTATTACTCATCAATAAGCAACAAAAGCTATGTAACTAATGTAAAACAAAAGAAATATGACCATGTGCAATATCGTTAACCCACAATTGGCGAAAGCCTAGTAAAAAAGAAATAGAATCAAGGAGAAAACAAATGGACAGAAGAACAGATTTGGAAAATGAATGATTGTGGGAATTCAAATGAAGACGGGTCAAGATGTCCATTGTGTCCCAAGAAGTATGGAAGAGAAGGAAGACGAATAGGAAGTAAAACTGCATTGTCTCTTCTCTGGCAATGGAATGAGCAAAACTCCCTAACAATCTAACATCTACAGATAGAATCACAAACTCCCATAATTGCAAGAAATATGATGGTAGTTGACATTGCCAACTCCATTTCCAGCAATTCCTTCTATCAAGGCTACCTTAAATTTTAAAATGGCAATAATATTAGGGAAGTGGCTGAAATGATTGGTTTCTACCCACTTCTCAATGAGGAAAGGTACCTTTGGAGGACCACTCTGCAATGTAAGTTGGTACATATTCTCATGTTATATTACTGGAAAGAAATTTATTTTCCATTTTCAAGGAGTTTAGTACAATTTCTTGCCCAGGATCTTTCTGCATCCAAAAAGCAGTAATGGAAAAAACTGTGATCCCAATAAAAGATTCGAATGTATATTTCCTAAATACATTGACATACTCCAAAGATGAATTCTTGCATCACTATACTTGAACAATCAGAATACGAATATGTTTGTGCCTCTCTTCCTTAATTCTGAACTTTCAAAGCCCAGGCAAAAAGGAAAGAATAGATTTCAAGTTCAAAATAAAAACATCAGAGCACAAAAATATAAGGGTTTATTCAAGACCAGTATAAAACATCAGACTGTTTACACTAGAATGCAAACTGAATAGCATCCATTCAAATTGACTTGACCAATGTACTGCATGAAAACTTACTTCCCATTCCCAATGACATAGATCGGTTAGACCTGGCCTGATTCCTATTTCTGCCAATGTTTAGCATTTGAATGCAACCGTCTTAATGAATTAGCTGTCTGTATATAACGGACACGATAATTCTGTCTCTCAGCAGCAATGAACAAGAACTAGACCTCCGCAATATGCTCCTCTTGCAGCCTGTTGTAGCAAAGAAACCAAATTATATCAGTCATTTTGCATAACAGTAATGTTCCAACTGAAATGCCACAAAAATGGCAGAATCTAGCAGGCCCCAACAAATTTCTTTTTTTTTTGTTTTGGGTAAAGCCCAATTTAGTTAAAAGTGAGACAAAGCTTCAAAATTTCTGTTATTAGATCAAAAGGATAGCATCAATCTGAAAACGAAAATATTTCATAGCTCCAACTGATAATTCACAACTCGTCCCATTGGGATCATGTGCTCGCGGACAAGCAGAAGAAGAGGTCAAAATCAGAATGTCGCAATCCAACGACATAAGAGAGAATTAGTTCATCTCTAAAGATGCTAAAATTAAACAAAGACCAAACAGTTTCGAAAGCATGTTATCGATTCGCAAAGCACTTCACATTCAAAATCTCAAAAATCGAACCATTTAGGAAACAAATTCTCAAACACCGAAGATACAATCAGCAACATCAAAATCAAGGACACTACACAATGAGCATCAAGCATTTCGAATTCGCAAGATCCCAACCAGAAACGACCTCAAGCAACGCGAATTACAGCAAAGGAAGAGAAACCCGGATTATTTTTTTTTTCCCTCACACAACGCGATCACCTCGTCTTTTTTCCCTTACAGCAAAGGAAGAGAAACCCGGATTTTCTTTTTTCCCTCACACAACGCGATCACCTCGTCTCTTCGACCAAATCAGAGGAAAAATCGCCGGAAGAGAGCACAGTACAAACAGAAAACATCAGAAACGCACGGAAGGCAAGCCCGTGGCACAGCAACCAGGAATTATTATCCGGCAGGTGAAAAGAGAAGGCACGATAAATGCTTTACGGTCGCCAAAAACAGGACGAAGGAGAGAAGACGGGACCCACTGTTTCGCCAGCGATCGATCCGACAGTCATAGGAACAGGAGCTTCCGGACGCGGAGCGAAGAGGGTCTGGACGGGTGAGGCATACGAAGCTTTAAAACCCCACGAGCTTTGAGTACAGAGCACTACGGGGAGGGGAGCAGAAGAAGAAGAAGAAGAAGATGCAGGGAAGGTCAAAGCTGTAACGTGAGAGAGAGAAAGAGAGGGAATGGTAAACAATGCGTTCGAAGACGACGGGAAGAGAGAGGAAGAGATGAGAGAGGAAGAGTGGACGTAGACTGGTCCTCGTGGGTGCATTTGAATCGACGCGACACAGAGAGAGAGAGAGAGAGAGAGAGAGAGAGTTGTAATAGGCGCAGATTTCTCTGCGTTTCGCGTGGTTGAGTGGGAAGGGGAAAGCCGAGAGGAGCGTAATGAATAAATTATTTCTCATATTATTATTTTGAGAAAAAATATCATAAAATTTTTTAATTTATAACATAATTAGTCTAAAACTTTTTTATGACACCAAAAATCATGAATTCATATTTGTGTAACATATTTACCCCAAACCTTTTTTTTATTACACGAAATCCCCGAATTTGTCTTTTTGTGATATTAAAAACTTAAAACTTGTATCATTATAGCATATTTATCACAATTTTTTGTGTTCCTTTCTTTCTTTCTTTTTTCATCCACTTTGGCCGGCAAGTTGAGTTTAGCCAAGGCCGCGAAGCGCTCACCAGGTGAGGGAAGCCTCGCCTAAGCTTTGTCCAACGCAAGCAAAGGCAGCTTGCTAGTCGCTGGCAAGGCTCAAGTGAGGCTGGCCTCACCCAAATCTAGGTGGGGTAGCCTGGCCCAGGCCTCGCAAGTAACTAGCGAAGGCGGCAGCGACTGGCCAGGCCATGGCCACCTTCGATGAGGCCGACCTCGCCCACTGCTACTATCGGCGACAATCGATGAGACTAGCCTCACAAATTAAATTCGATCCAATCGCAGATGAATTATTCATTCATGCTAGTAATAGTACCATACGGATCATTTTGGACTTTATTTGCATTATGTCACTATGTACTAGTTATCTTTCTCAAAAGTGATTGGGTTTGTCTCCAATTATTTTCAAGTTTTACTTTTCTAACAAAGTTTATGGCTCATGCATACTAAAACCTTTGTTTCTACGCCCCTCCCCCCCCCCCCCAAAAAAAAAAAAAAACTTCTAGCCAAATTCCGAATATCATCCAACTTTTGAAAAATTATGAAAATATTATATAAGAACATGCATGCCAATATTTATACATGTTATGAAAGTTAAAGTATTTTGGGTTAATTAAAACTCAAAGTGAGGCAGTCACAGATTTGAATTTCACAAGACCCATAAAAGAGAGAGAAGGTTGTAGACAAGTCTCAATTCCTTCGTTTTCTTATGTAAGTGGCACAAAATATTCAAGATACTTAGATATTAACGATAGATAGTGGCAAATCTAAGAACTTAATGACAGTCATGTTTCTAAGTATGATAAATTTCTTTCTATGGGACGAAAATATTTCGAAAAAACATTTAAATGGTAACTATATAGTAAAGGAAATTCTCTTACCAATTTCGAATTGCCAGTTTGCCGTGATTAAAAAAAAAACGCATGATTTCTTTGCTTTATGGTAAGAATAATCGATGACAATTCCTCGTTGGTGCCAAAAGTAGACAACGATCTACGCGCATAAGCTTCGAGCTGTCCTTTGATGTGGACCCCCCACAAAAGGGGTTTGTGGGCCCCCACGCTACTGGTAAAAGGGTTGACAGGGTCGCATGGATTTCGCTACTCCCACCAGCAACCGCAGCCGTGGATTGTGATCGGTGATGCAGCTTCTTCTGCCACGCCTCCTTTTAGCGCCTCTCGATTTAGGGTTGGGCAACACGGACCGATCGAATCTGAAACCACACCAACCGGACAAGATCCGTTGGTTTTGGGCGATTGCCAAATGTATCGGTCTGATTTATGATTTCATAAAGTCGAGATCGGCTTGAAATGGAATAGAATTGACCAGATTGTCCAAATCAGACTTATAATTTATTTTTTTGATCTTTCCCGCAAAACTTGTGCCCACTGTCCTTCTCCCGATACCTTCGTACAAATTTATTTTGTTTTTATTTGGACTCATCGATTTCATTGTACTCTCCAGAAATTAGACCAATCCGATCTTATCCCATGACCAATAGGTCTGATTCCCAATTCTAGAGAATGAGAAACTAGTCTCATCTATCCAATTTCTAATTCCCAAAGAGAACAAAACCGTCTCGAGAATCGATCGCCCTTACTTGAGTTTAAGATCTGATTCAATCGAAAAAATTCCTGACCAATGCAAACATTGAACGAGCCTAATTAATAATTAGAAGAGAAAGACTAATGAGAACAGAAAAGAAGACAGCTTCTTCCTACTTTACATAGACTATCAGGAATCGATTGACTTGTTACGGATCGAGAAACTCAGTGCCTCGCAAATCATAAGGTCTTAGAATTTCATTGTCAAAGCCCATTTAAGTTTCAAAATCTCATTTCAAACTTGAAGTTATGAAAGTATTCACGTAATTTACAAATCAATGATTGATATATTTCCGAAAGGTTTTGAGGGTTTCATTGCGGAGGAAAAAGGTAAGGAGCGGGCTTGCAAGATTGAATATATTTCATTGTTCGATCAAATAAGCTGTTTCACATGCCCGAGGAGTATTTATTCGAAATTCCTTCTTCTTCTGTTTTCTGACGCGATGACGATTTGATTTTGACTTGTTAATGCTTCGTTTCTTTAATATTTGGTATCTACTTCCAGAGCATATGCCCTAAATGCACTCTTTTTCCCCGCGATGCCTTCATTCATTGAGCATATCGTAACATACCTAACCTACTAACTCTTTGTTTCTATATGACACGTCATGGTTAAGCAATAATTTGATGTACTCCCTCCACCTAGTAGAGATGCATTATGCTTGGACCCTTCTTTACAATTTTTTTAAGACAAAAATTTTGTAGCTTTTGGGAGCTTGATCATTAAGATATGAAATTTATTAGAATCTTCACAAATTGTTAAAGGGACATGTCCAATCATGGTCTAGTGGGGGAAAAGTCAAATGGGTTACTTTCGAGAGAAGGGTAGGGCAGCCAGCTTCACATGGATGGATTTCCCAGTTAGAAATCCCTCTTCTTCTTCTTCTTTTATATGATTATTCTATGTTCTCTCATTCTTTTTCGTTGGTTCCTTGAAGGATGAGTTGCCCCTCATGGCAAACCCGCCCTTTCTTTGTTAGTGGGACAACTCATGCATGTAGATGCACAGTGTAGCACCCGGTTGATGTGCCAATCGATCAAACATGTGCAGCAATTTCAATTAATATCACTAATGTGTATAGGCAACTAGGTCGATCAATGCCATTGATTAATTGGAAGGTCAATTTAAAGAAATATATATACACGCTCGCACACACATATATACTCTAGTATCCTTTTATCATCACTTATAGTTCAATGTTTTTGAGATTTTATTGAGGTGATAATCATGGCAAAGGAAAATTAATAGAAATTTTCAACAAATTGGTTTCGTAACCGGCATTATTTTGGTATTGATATAGAGAATCCAAAATATTAACTTTCTTCTTTCTAATTGGGAAGAAGCCCAACTCACATGCATTAATTGGAAGGTCAATTGAAAGAAACATATATACTCTAGTGTCCTTTTATCATCACTTATAAGTTACAGTTCAATGTTGAGATTTTATTAAGGTGATAATCATGGCAAAGGAAAATTAATAGAAATTTTCAACAAATTGCTTTCGTAACCGACATGATTTTGGTATTGATACAGACAATCCATAAACAATCTCTTTTTTTCTAATTGGGAAGAAGCCCGACTCACATGCACGCTAATAGAACTTCCAAAAATGTGAATAGAGTCACCTCATCTTTGCCTATTAATAAAATTGAGATTTGGGACCTTATAAGTCAACACCTCATTAATTTCAATATCCTTCTGTACTCCAAATTGTCATCATCTAATAATAGATGAGAATCTGAAAGGAGTTAGCGGAAGTCTCACCTATATCTAATTAATAAATGAGTTCATTCCATTAAAGATCTGTCTACGGATGGGGCTTCTAGGGAGGGCATGGTGAACAATGGTCTTAACGCCTCATGTGGATGGTCAAGTAAGTAGAAAAATTGTATCTTTCACTCGATTCTATCCTTCATTTCCTTAATTTCGTTAGTAAAATTTGTGAAGTCCTCTATATGCTACTCTTTATCAACATAGTAATCCCGATTTCGATGGATCATTTTTGTCGGACTCAATTTGTCGTGTGAAAACGAGTCCTACGACTTCGAGATTTTTCGTCGGATGTAATCATGCCAATCTACGTGAATCAATGCTTTCCGTTAGTCTTGTTCTCGATGTTGACCAGATTTGGATTTGAATGCCTTTGATTTTTCCTTTCTTTTTCCCATGCTTCTCACCTAACTTATCGTTGACTCCAACTTGGGCGCCGCCCCGACTAGTCCGGCCTCCCTCTTTGCCTCCCTCCCTAAGTCAGCACCCTCCGCATGCTTTGACTTTTCCGAGCCGACCCGCAATCAAGATTTGAGTCCTAATCCAGTGGAAAAATGCCTAACTTGGATGACGCGTTCGATTACGTCGTTGTTCTCCCCAAGTGGAATTGCCATTTTCGATGTGCAAGCTTTTGTGGACACAATCCTTCACAAGATAACACAATGCGAGGGTGGACTTGGGTACTTTAGATCCCAATGGGTATCTAGTTAGGGCTTTTGCATGTGGTATTATTATGCAAGTCAAAGGACGACATCAAGTGGTAGCGGAATAGTATAATGACCCCGTATTGAGTCGTCGTATGGACCAAAATCCATAAGAAGAAGCACTAAACCAGCGATCTTTAAAACTAGAATGAATGCAAAATGGTTCGTAGCAATGAAGAACAAGTTCATGTGAAAATTGAATATCGAGGTGATAATTTGCATACTATGTTTTCAAATCCTGTTAAAGCGCATGCCAAATCGGTTGAAGAAATTGTAAGTCCAAAATAGAGAGCAGGTCTTTCTAAAGTTTGTAAACTTGATGTTTAATGATATACTTGTACTCATCCAATTTTAGACTAATCTCTGAAAAACAAGATTTAGTGACGTGTGGTCGGTGATCCTCTAGTGAGGGAATTATGCATTTGTGGATTTTTGTTTCTTTTGGTTTAATTTTATGGAAAGATTTGTATGAGTTTATAGTTTTTCACTCTTCAAAGAACAAATTCAATGAATTCTCTCGGCTTCAAGCTTTCATCAGAGTTATCATGAGAGCCAGTGTGTATTTTATAAGTTAGCTATAATTATAGTTTACATCTATATGGACAGGATCATTGATTTGACTCACGTCAACATAATTTTCTCATTCCCCTTTTGAAGACTCACGTTACAAAGCCTTTAAGTCCTCCTCATCGAAAAACTCATTTAGATTCATCCACCCTATATTCCAGATACACATACATGAAAACTCGGTTATGTGCAAGCTTATGATATATCTACAAATCTTATGAACCGATTGATTCCGAACCTTTAGTTTGCAAAAAATAATCTCGACCCGGAACAATTTACACGCAATTAGCGAAATCGCGACCACCAATTTTGGAATCGAAAGTTACTTAATACTCCCATCACCCGCTCCATCAGTGGCGGTCTACCTGTTCAATTTCGTTTCAACTTTTTTCCTCATTCTTTCGAGGAAACGCCTAACTTCAATCACGGCCTAATAAAGTTTTACCCTTGCAAAGATCTGGCTTACACGTGTACATCTAAGTAGGAAGTTCCCCTCCTACCTGCCTGCTTTGCCTTCAATGGACGGCTCTCGCTAGATCCTGTCGTTACCCACGCCTAAAAAAAGAAAAGTTCAGGTGTTCCAAATGTACCTGAGCTCAAATGCTCCTGAACCTTTGATTTTTGAATCCGACGTGTGGTCCGCATGATCTGATGATTTGGGAGTGCCCCGAGATCAGGTGATCGTGGATGCACCCACGAATTAACTCCCTTGCCGACCGAACGTAACATGCCCCTCACCAAAGGAGCAAGCTTTAATGCCTCATCGTACAAATCCTTTTGGTTTTTTCTTTCAACAGAGCCATCCCTCGCCAAGTCGCCACCTAACTTCAATGTCATGGTGGAGCGAATTAAATTTGCATTTTCCTTTTCAGCCATGACTCCAAAGCCAAAGTGTACATTCTCGCAAATCCGACCTCTTTTGGGATCAACTCCCAATTCGTGTTGATCCGCTCTACACACGAACCGTTACGACAGACCACGCGGGTCTTACGTGAATCCGATCGAAACTGACAATTAATGTGAAGTGGGCAAATATATATAGATAGAAAGAATGGTATCACGATTTCTAATCTCTAGACACGCATGAATTGTGCCGGTCTATCGCTTATCTCCCCGATTCGAGACGTGGGCTGGTGTTAAAAGAGTGAAAAACGCGACGCGAGATATAACATGTCGTGCTCCGTATGAACACCCCCTAAGGTTCAAAAAGTTCCAAGAACCGGCGTGGTTGGTGGGGGGCATTGGAGAGACGAAGCGCAATGAAATTGAGAGTAGGCTGTCGAAGCCAAAAGCGATAGAGAGATAGAAGGCTGGCGAATCTCGCGATGAGAAAAGTCGGTGTAAATTAATTCTGAGAGCGAGTCTTATTCTTTCCATCGGTCTCGTCCGATGCGTTCCGCCAATGGCGAGGAGCCATCGCGACGGGAGCTCTTGAACGCTGTGTCCCCCCACACACCCCAGATCGAGCAATGAATGCATCCCACGTGTTTGTTTAAATGACTAGTCAAGGCCAATACCTGGAAGTACTCAAAGGAAATCAACATCATGAGATTCATTACACATCAATTTTATATGTTCTTAAAGTTGTTGGGAGTCCTAACTTGGACTGATGCTCTTCACCTTTCCTTACATTTTTAATGAGAAAAATCCCCGAAACACATCTGGGCCGACGCGCCCTTTTCTAAAGTGCTTTTCAAATTTGACTCTGCTCCAAACTACTCTTTTAACTCCATCGTTTTAGCTCACCAGCTTCTTAAAGCAGGGCCTCTTCCTCCTAACTCTCCATAAATATGATTTTGTATGGAAAATTACCTCGCGAGCTCGATTGCTTTGATCCAACAACCCCCTTTAAGCTCATTGGCATGTGGCTAGCTGACCAACTTTGGTGCTCGTTATGCGTGCACGTTTTGCATCTTTCCCAAGTGCATTTTGGTTCAAGATTCAACTAAGTTCTAAAACCTGAAATTGGAAATTTTAAAACCTTTTGATTGGCTTTGCCGAGCGCTTCTAGCGCACAAGAAAGCGCGTTATTCAGTTCTCTCCATTCCATGACGTTTTCACTTTAGCTCTCCTCTCACAACTGTAATGATTCTCCACTTCTAATTTTTCCATCTATGCTAAAGAATTTCTAGCCCTTTTCTCTAGTCCATAAAGTTGGAGCAAAATTGGACATTTTGTATCATCTTTTACGTCCGCATGGGGGACAAGGGAGAAAAACTTTTTTTCCGGACCAAAATGCCCCCCGAAGAAGGGGCAAGACGGGCACACGTCCATTGGTTGCTCATTCATTTAAATAGTTATGAGATCATGAAGGTTATTCGGTCAAAGCGATCATGTTTGGGGATATTTTAGAATAAAGTCAAGTTTTAGCACATGGAATCGGCATACTTTGGTTGAGGATTCTTATATGACTTAGGCTCTACATTCTTGATAGTTAACTTTCGGTAATGGAGATCACATTGGTAGGAATATAGGCCGATACGTCTCCAGCTTGTGTTTCAATGACAGGTAAGGCGGTCAAGCTACCTGCACCTGTCTGGTCCGATCGTTTTGCGGCTCTTTCCAAAAGGCGTGAATGCAAATAAAAAACGTCGCCTGGGAAAGCTTCACGGTCTGGTGGTCGACATAACAATAATGTCATTTGTTCATATGGAGTGTGATTCTCTCCAGGTTCGTATAAGACGTAACTAATTTTTGGAGTTTGTCTCTCTCAAGAGTTGTACCAAAACATGGACTTAAACCTTTGGAGTTTGCTCACACAGACCATCGTATCACGGTGGAGATGATCGAGCGGGCAGCCCGATGGGCGGGCCTGCCAGGCCAGTTCATCAGGAAAAGAGCGAGAGATGATCCCCTCTTTCCCCACAACATGGACTCCTATGTCAAATGATGAAACAGAGAAAGGTCTATCCAGATACTGTTCTTCGCAGAAAAGCAAATTCCTTACATTTTGGAGTCTAGAGAAGTGCAATCCCAGGACCTTCGCCAGAGAAATGCATATCACGTTAGAGTACAAAACCGATGCAGAATATCTGAAACAAGAAGAGACTCGGCTCTCGGCGGTCCAGAAATCAATGTCTTATTAAACATCCACAGAATATCAGCTACGAATTACGATCATGATACCATGCGATATGCTAGGACGTAGCTGTTTGCTATGAAGATCTACTCAAACCAATTACAAAAGGTTACCCTTGAGAATACCCTACTTCAAGATTCTCATTGCTATTTACTTCGGATAAATCACACTGTTATATCAAACATTATGGACTATATAGCATTTCTTTTTCCATCATTCCATCCTCAAAAATTCTTTACAAGACATCACTAGAGTGTGCAAGACTGCGCTTGGCAAGTCCCCTGAGGCCAGATGCAGTGTAGCATCATGCATCAGTCCCTCGAGACTTTGCCTCCGAATCCTGTAATCACTGTGCTTAAACAGCTTTAACCATGAAATCCTGGAGAATCCTTGCGATTCACTAGCTGTGTGATTAATGAGGCAAGAAAGCGCAGCAGGATAGTCATCTTTCTCCAACATAACGCAGAAGCGCTCTTTTATGAGAGGAAGAGGCAGCGACCGATCCGCCTGAACCAAGTGATTCCAAGTTGTTTCCAGCAGTCCAAACTGCCAGCAAGCATCAAATAATTACTGACAATTAGCTTAGTTGAGAGGCATGAGGACGAGTAGAAGCCTCATCAATTATGTTTATTATCTCAAGGTTTTTCAGTTCAGTTATGTTCTTCAATCATGTTCTTATTTCAACTTGTAGTATAAGAAGTCTAGCACATTTCTTCTTAATCCATTTGAATAAAGTTTGTTGAACTTCAGCAACTCTTCTGTTTTGAACTTTGACATGCAATTCTTAGGTGTGATGCTTAAGAAATCGTCGTTGTTGATGCTCAGGAAAACTCAAGCCTGATTTTATGAGAACTTGAAGAGAGGTCACGATACTCAAAACTAGTAGCTTCCTCCAGGCATCAAACTTAAGCTTGCTAAGCATCAAACTTGAGAAAAGAACTGCATCTTGGAATTCAAAGGCATTAACATACTGAAATTCAATCATCTCTATTCACTAAGAATAGAAAGAAGTTTCCTTGTTATGAAGATTTTTCCAATAATCTACTCCAGGTTCATATAGGAAACACAAAGAGGAGCAAAATTGCAAAAAGAAGTCTCTGATCAAGAATTATGACTGAAACAGGACACTCGTAAACAAAATCTGTAATATCCTACTTAGAATAGATTAAACTTGTTAGACCCAGATTTAACAATTTTTTTTTTATATTCATTACCTGATCCTTAATTCCTAATTCAAAATGAATTAAGTGTTGAAACATCGTATCCGGGATTCTCATTGTTTTATCTGTCTCCTATTTCATTTCTTCAATTTTCTTCCCCTCTTTTATTATCCTAACATTTAAAAAACATTTAGGCAGTATTATGCATAGAGCTAGCTGAGAAACAGTTATCTCCTTGATGGACACCTAAATCTGCATAAATTGGCACTTAAAGGGAGTTGGCATTCAATTGCTCTGAAAAGATATTCCAGTTACCAGATGCAAAGAGCAATAATTTTATTCAAGAGGTGTAAGATTTCAAGTACCTGTCTGGCTCTTGAAGAATCCAATACTATCCGAAGATGGCGTTTCTCATTGAAGTGGTGCCCATGGTGCAACATCTTTTGATAGACATATTGTAAATCATCCCACCTCTTCCCTTCAAAACATGCGTCAAGTATAGTGTTGAATGTATAGGCATCTGGTATTACCCGGAACTTGTAATCAGATTTACTGTTAATATGATTGGCATCTTCCAGCATCCTATGAAAGAGCTGTTTTGCTTCCTCAAACATCCCATGGTCGAGGTAAGCTTTTAACATGATGTTGCAAGTAACAAGATTTGGGGAGCAGTACTTCTCCATCTGCTTAAAGATGAAACTCCCACTTTCAATGTCCCTGGCTTCCAAACATGCCTGAATTAAGCCAGTGTATGTCACCACTAGAGGCTTAT
This sequence comes from Melaleuca alternifolia, assembly GCA_019926035.1. Classification (NCBI taxonomy): domain Eukaryota; kingdom Viridiplantae; phylum Streptophyta; class Magnoliopsida; order Myrtales; family Myrtaceae; genus Melaleuca; species Melaleuca alternifolia. The sequence goes on from JAGKPW010002340.1 coordinate 314,363, forward strand.
TAGCCACTTTGCATATCTTCTCAACCTGTCATGGGAGCAAAATGTCAAGCCACTGATGTTTATTTCACAAAATAAATGGATATAAGTATAGTGCGTCACTTCCTATCAACAATGAAGACTTAGACAGTGTCCAGGAAAATTCTGACAGGATAGGCTGCTCCCTAAAATTCAGTAGGAACAGCAGAACAACTGCCAAAAGACCCCCAAGCTCACTATTGATCTACTTGCAGGTGCTTTTCATTGGAGATCCACCACAATCGGTCTATATAGGAAAATCTAGGTCGTCAGCAAAGATATTTCTCTAGTTGTCATGATATTTTAGACTTAGCCACTGCTATCTTGCTACAGTATTAGACTTAACCACTGCTATCTATGCTACAGTAAGACGGCGATGTGTATCAGGTGCAATGCCCAAAACCTAGGCCAAGCATACTGCAGTGAGATCTCACCACATTCAGAATACATTTTCAAACATTTGTCACATACAGGAGATTGTTGCTGGATAGTAATAAGGTTGGATTTCTGCTTTATCCTTATTCTATTCATAAGTCAACTGTTTATAGCAACATATGGATGAGATCAATGAATTCCAAAAAAAGTTCACTTCAGTAGTAGAAGCTGGATTTTATCTTAACAAAGACAGGTAAGTAAGGAGGAGGAGGAGGAGGAGGAGGAGGAGGAGGAGGAGGAGACAAGTTTGTGGAGTTGGAGGAGGTGAAAAGAAAATAGAGGGAACAAATGTTAGTAAAGGGAAATGCAAGAGGAAGTCAGGTGTGGTTGCCAGAGAAAATTTCTTAACACAAAACTAGATGAAAGTGCACCGAATTTGGAATTACGTTCAATTGCGATCGTGCATGTGGTAAGTGCAATCTCAAACGAGTGAATATGTGTCAGACGAGACACATGAGGCAAATGAGGCAAATGAGGAAGTCGGAATTTAAGACTGAAAATGACTTGAGATGCTTGATGTTGCATTTATTAGGCATCATCTCCCATTGACTCTGGTGGAGTATTCACGACATAGTCGCATATCTAACAAAACTGAAGCAACAAGCAACTCACAATTTTAAGGATAAGATTCCCTCTTCATCATTGATATCATGACTAAATATGAGCCCAATGTCACGTGTCTGGTCTAACTTAACTTTGGCATATGTTTGAGGTTACTCCTATCACATAATCAAAATGAACATCATTCCACATATCTTGACTTACATCTAAAGTTATAGGGAATTTTCTCTAGACTGCTACGGCAGAGTTGTCAACTTCTTATTGTGCCCCCCTTTCCTCCTAACATTCTATTTGCCTCTTCTATCCTCTGCAGCCCTTCAACCCACAACATCATCTGCCGATATAAAAAATTGCCAGGTGGTAACAATCAATTGTTTCATGTTCAACTTCCTTGATCTCATCCATCTGGGACAATGGTATTTTAAAATTGATAAAATAGACACTCCACTGTATACACCACAAGCAAAAATCAATGAAAAGATATAACACTTCAAAGTGTTATCACACGAAATGGCACACACATACTCCACACAGTCAGCTAGAAGAAAAGCCAGCAAGAAAATTAACCAAGTAGGCCATCAAAATAACTACATTAATATGCATATCTCAAACTCTCGACCATTTTCCTCTTGTTTAATAACAGTACATGTCTTGAACTGCATGAATCTACATCAATAGAATTAAATAAAAGAAAAAGAAATATCTATTAGCAAAACAAAGTGGGTATTATGTGAGGACTAATATTAAAGTATAAAAAAAGCTAGATCAGGCATTAACGAATTACCAGCCTTAATGATTCCTGGCACCTTCCAGCACTGCAAAGACAGCGAGCAAGGTCATAATAAAGAGCAGCAGAACCTACTACTCCTCGTTTCTCCATTTCCTGAACAGCTAACACAGCCTCATCTGTTTTGCCCTCTCTCCACAGTGTATTCACAAGAACTGTTAATCACCAAACTTCAAGATCAAACCAGCATCAAGAACCGTGCCATGCACGAGATTAAGTTTATGGCATATTTGGACATGAGAAAACTTGATAATAACCAATAAAGAGAACATAAAAAATATATAAGTTAAATAACCAATAAAGAGAACAAAAAAAATAAAATAAGTCTGTTGGTCAAATCAGGTCTATAACCTGAAGATTTAATATACATTAATTGATCAATATCATCTCAGCAAAGACAGAAAAAAAGGGAACTTGCTTAATCTTATAATACATGTCCTGGATATGAAAAATCTTTAAGTCCTCTTCGTATCAAATACAACAGTAATTTGCAAGTATAAGAATTGGTATAATATAGGGCAACAAAATAGTTCATGTGCAACAAATCAGCTTCATGTACACTTGTAGCTTGACTGTTTGATTGAGTATCTATTTCATAATGAAGTCTTATGCCCTCTTTTACATGATTCGTTGCTTATTATTATTATTATTATTATTTGCTTTTCCTTGATCCAACATTTTAAAACTGACGCACTATTACTTGGTTTAAATCCAATATTTTGGAAGCTTCACAATACTCAAAATTTGACACATAAACTCACGAATGATTTTTTTTCATAATTTTCTGAAATTTTAACAAATATTCTAATTTTTTCCAGAAAAGCAAAAATAAAAAACACTTTCCATTTTTGCTCCAGTGTAAACAAATAGGCTCTATACTGTCTTTATCCTTCAATAATATATATGTTACAACAATTATTGAGTATTACCAACACTTCAATTTTGATATAACTTGTCAAAAGATGGATGTTAATTGAACAATCCACTTTAAGTTTGTTTCATTATAAGCATATTGCTATAAAACTTAACAATTCATAACTCTTGAAAATAAACAAATTTGTCCCAAGAAAAATTTAACTCATTTCGAAGTATAATTGTTCTTCTGGCTTGGGATCATCACATAATCTCTCTTTTTATTTCTCTTTTTGCCATATATGCACTATTTTTGGGCGACTTTCCATCGGCCATAAGATATACATGTGGCAAATCTGTCTAAAGAATGTAGGCGCTACTGCAAACTTTACAATGGTTTCATCATATCATTCAGATAAACAACTACGTAATCAATAGTGAGTTTTACCATTTTAACTGCCATTTTGACTTTTGATTCTGTCAGAGCTATTATTTTTGTATTGGTGGATGACAATTTGAGACCCCAATCGTGAGATGAACTTTAATTACAATCATTTAGTTATTAGTCATTTATCCTATTGAATTCCATTATATTTTTCAAATTGGAAAATAATTCTTTATCCAAATTTTGAGTACTTCATTTTTGACCGAAAGATTGGAAGAGAACCTCTGATTTTTTGTTGCCTTTTTTCCGGCTATCTGGCACTAGATGATTGGATAAATTTTTGCACTTGACTATTCAAGAGATCTCCACTTGTCATCATCTGATAAAACCTGTCAGACTTTCAAATCACTATGTTTAAGAGGATGCAAGCCCACAAGTAAGATGAAAGAATCTCGGAAAAGTACCTTTGTATGTTAAGGCATTTGGAATGCACAAGCGCTGGACCTTCCTGAAGAATTCATGAACCAAGTTGTACTTCTCACATGCAAACATTACCTGCCAAGGAATAATTATGGAAAATCATATAAGTTAGCCTAAAGAATAAGCCCCGCTCCTTCTACAATCCTACTAAAGATATAAGGAATTAAAAAGCAATCTGAAAAATACTTCATGAGAATATATCATAAGACTCTAACCTGACAAACACATTCATTCTAAGCAAAAAAACATAAAGCTACAAATCAAGCAAACGTGATGGTTTACATCTGGGATAGAAGTCAGACATGCCAGGGACATATGAAATGGACCAGCCAGGCTTCTGCAGTTTGTTGCAGCTTCGAAGTATATAAATCTAAAGGGCGGTCAAGCTGGGAGTCTATTTCAAAGTGGCCCTGGGAAAACATTTTCTTGGTTTACTAACTAGTCAAGAAGAATATATTCCCTATAAGAGAGGTTTAGATATAATTCTTAGAAAATAATTCATTTTCTTGTGTTGTTTTCTAGGTGAAGGTTCTCAAAATATGGGAGGATTCATGAACATTTAAGGTTTGGCCTTGTAGTGGTCCAGATCATCCATGACCCAACAGAGTCTGGTCCCATCTTTCCTCCCATCCATACTTGTAAAAAAGACCACTGCCCTGCTGTGGCAGTGGTCAATTGAATTCTTAAGAAATGACTCCACAAATTAGTTTAACTGGTAGTTATGTACGCTAGAACATCCCTTTTTCACAACCAATTACAAAGTTCTAACATGATAGAGTACGTGATGATTTTTAGCCCACACACGTCATTTTTCCATAATCTTTCCATTAGCATCCATATGTGTAGTTATATCTTCAGAAATTAACTAACTCTTCAAATTAATGGTGATAAAGATGGCTTGTTAAAGTAAAGAAACTTATAAACATCCCACGTGACATCTAACGGTTCATACAACTATATATCCAATACAAGCTATAAGCATGGAAAGCAAAATCTTTTCTCACTCACTTTAATGTTGATCTTTGTATTCTCTATTCTCTTTTCCATCACGAAAACTTCATTGACATTTGCTATATTCCCAGTCAGTTTTCAGGCCCAAAATTTAGTAAGGGTAAATTAGCCCAGAGTATCACACTAAATTTGCAGCCAATAGTATAAGTTCTTGAAATCCTACCCTTCATTTAAAAACAAATATATTTCTTCCAACAAGATATAAACAAAAACCAGATTAAGATTACCTCCATGACAAGTCCATATGTTATAGAAGACGGATGCTGGCCATGCTGCTTTAACTGTTGTAAAACCCAGAATGCCCCTTCCCATTGTTTTCGCTTGACGCATGCATTAAGCACCTACATGCATCAATTATACTTAGGATTCACTAATTTCACATTTGCAGGTTCATAGACACCAATAAGATGAAAAGAGGTAATACTTTCTTAAAAGAAGAAGGAACTGCTTGGTCTCAAATGACGTGTATACATAAGTGAGACCAAGTACTGAAGTGCTTGGCTGTTTCCAGTTTCACAGATGTGACTGAGATTGTGAAGAAGCAATTTCTCTAAAGAGCAGTAAAGTGCCCATGAGTTTAGCCTCTGATGGTGCGCAACACAAATTATGCAACCTAAGTCAAGGAGTTATCCATAAGAAATTCAGAAATATGATTGCTAGATCAGCAAGTCAGTCATGGGACAGAACAGAGCAGTCATAAAACAGCATAGTGGATCACAGTATCACTTTTCGTCAACTATTTGCATTGAACACTTTGGGAAAATTTTCCTCCAAGACAGGTAAATCCACAGAAAATCCTATACCAGTCTCAGTAAGTTATTTCTGCTGACCATTTTCTGAATAGTTCCTTATCTTCTCACTAAGTTGGGCATCCTATGATTCCTACAATGTCACTACACTTTGTCCTGTATCCAGTTATCAGAGAGATCGTACTCAAGATCTTATGTAGAGGTTTCCATCTAATTCTCTTTAGATCTTCCTTCATCCACTTCAACAGCATCCCCATCACGGAGTCTTATGTTCTCATTGGAGCTTTCTAAAGCTCTTCTCTCATCTGATTCTCAATTGAACCTGAACCAGTTATACATTCATCTTTCATCAGTGCTATTCCTCGCACGCACATCCAGAAAGAACTCTCGACTGTACTAATTCATTAGATGCACATGTTGATGTTTAATTGCCTAGACTTTCTTGCATAAACAATCTCGAATTTTATTTTAATTGCATAGAATAACATCCAGTAATTGCAGAGGATAATTGACATGGCACTCCAACCTCTCCATCCTGCTCGTATCCCATAGGTGACAACTCAATTCAGTACTCATACTTTTGCCAACCTGTATCCAAGATACCAAAATTGCTATATCTAAAGTACTTCTCTCCAATTCTCACCATACCTTCAGTTGGACCTCCTTTGCTGAATCTACCACAGGCCCCACATTAAAAAGTCTCAAATGAAAACCGCCAAAATTCCAATGTTTCCCTTCGTAATCAAGCTTCATATTTAATGATGCTATCCAGAAGTATAATTCGTATAATTACCTTTATAAGAATACCTTCATCTGCCATTACATAGTAATCTTTAAAAAGGCATTACTCAGGCACAGTATTTAGATCATATTCATAATTGCAACAACAGCTTATAAATCATCATGCTTATACATGAAAGTTTCATTGTTGCAAAAGTCAGACACATAACAGGATTAATACTACACATGACAAAATTGGAAGATAATTAGTGAAAACAGGTCAGAGTGAAGCTGCATATACAGGACATCCACCTAAACTGGATCAATAGTGTATGTCACTCACAGCATTATAGACAATAATATCTGGTTCCAATCTTGGGTCCCACTTCACCAAGGTCGTTGTTTTAAGCTTTTTCTTTGGAGGAGATCGCATAGCGTCAATGACATCAAAAAGTTCCTTCATGTGCCCTGCTTGTCCAAGAGTCACAGCAATGGAGCGATAGGCCACCAAATCAGGATAAGTCGCCATCTGATTCTGGAGAGAGAGAGAGAGAGAGAGAGAGAGAGAGAGAGAGAGATTCAGTTAAGGTCTCCAGCACCCAATGTTTACATAGAACAAGTGCAAATGATTACCAAGGACTCTGTACCTACATCCGTCCCCAAAAAAGAAGAAAAAAAACCCAAAATAAAGGTTTAAGCACATTACTTGCATCAAATGAAACAAGTTGAGTGCTTCGACAGGCCTCCTTGCCTTCCCAAGTACATCCAGCGCAGCAGTGTAAATGTGCCTGAAGATGATGGAGTGATTAGTTTGACAATTTTCTAAGACATGCAGTAATTGAGAGAAAGATTGCTTTTGGAGCGTAAGACAACTTTTGTATACCAGAATCCACTGCTTGCAGATGAAGTGAGAAATCATGTTGAAGAATTTTTAAGAAAATCACAGGACAGGAGCATGACAAATTCTTAGTCATTTAACCCAGGATAAATCCTATAAACCACTCAATTCCGGAAATAGAAAATTTGATAGGCATAACTAACACAATATCACCAGCCATCCATCATTCTAAATTTTCACCTATCTGTCCACTCCTAATGCATCCATTATCTCTCTTTCTCTCTCTCTCTCTCTCTCCCTCTTCTTTTGTGAAAAAAATGGCTCAAACAAACTGAAACTATCGAGAGGTCAAGAATGTAGCACGAACTGCAGTTGCAGAACGAAGTATCAAAACTGAATTTTTTCAAAGGCAAAGCTTGAGGTGAAACATCTATCATGAGTACAGTGACCACGTTTCATTCATCCAACTCCAAGTAATTAGTAGATTTATACAATCACAATATTCAGGTTCCTCAACAAGCAAGAAACATGGACTTAAAGTTCCCTTTTAGCCATAAGTATGTATAGGACCAGCTTTTTGTGTTCCAGGCTGCAGACCCCACCTCAGTTTCCTATGTTTAATGGGATAAGAAACTTTGTTTCATTAAGCAGAATATTTGCTTATAGAGATAGTTGCTAAAAATCAGGAGACATTTTACTTTTACTCAGTGAAAAACAGCCTGGAGCAAAATCTCCACTGGCAGAGATAGCAGAAACAGCACTCTCTATATATAGGCAAGTAAAAAGTTTTAAAGTAAGAAGACAGAATTTCCTTCAATTTTTTTTAATTAAAGTAGAAAAAAGCTTAATATGGCCCCTAATTTGCAATAATCAATCAGGAAAGAAGTTTCTACATCATTTAAAATTCAACTGACCATTCATCAAATCAAAATATATATAAGTGTACATGCACGCCTTAACAAAACTTCAAATCACCTGTATGCTGAAAATTCTTTTCAATCCAGAGAAGTAGAAGAGCATCAAGATAGAAGAAGATGAGGTGAACAAAAATGACGAACCATCCCAAAAGTGCCACACGACGTCAATTATTTTCAAAACAAGAGTCAAGGGCATGGGTTTGAACTGCCTAATAATATGCACCTTTCCTAAGGTGGTCACCTACTAGAAACGATCAATAACATGACTTGTTTCATTGCTGCTACTGTGTCGAAAAGTGTCAAACAATTGTTCAATATAGTTTTATTGCACAGTTATATAAGGAGCCATAAAATCCATGTTTGACTATGAAAGCAGCATGTTAAACCCTGACAGGGACAGTAGCAGAGATAACTTTTCATAGAATTTAAGAAAAAGGAAGCAACACACCGAAGCTAAAATTTGTGGCCATCAAGGCAACAACACCACCATAGAAGGAGATAGCGTCAAGTCAATCACCACCATCACAATAGTTATTTCCATTCATACCACTCCTTTACAACCAACACCAAATTACATGCCATTATCTCCACCTTACAACTATGCTGACTAGATAACTCAAGAAATTTAGTTTTCTTATGAGTTACCAATCTGAGGATTATCTCTTTTTGCAGCATTTACTTTTATCTCTAAAATACCATAGCAGTAACTAGTAAGATTTTGGGGATAAACGAGAAAATGAGTACAAACGATATTTATGGCTTCGAAATTATCTTCGTTTTCTTTGCCAGGCTGCAGCAAACAAAGGCCTAAATAGTTATAGTTACCAATCAAACAAAGAGAATGGTAGTGCAATTTTGCACCAGTGTCAAAGGCCAAGCCAACACCTGAGCTTGTTTGACTTGAAGCGCTCACGCATTTGAAGCCACTCTATGACTTGGAGTACTCTCCTCCAGTTTCCTAGTTTCCCAAGTATCTGGATAACCCTCAAGACAGAATAATCACAAAATTTGATCTTTGCACTCCGCATAATTTTAGAGAACATCCACTCTGGCATGTCGATGTCTGCACCATTCAACCTGTTAGATTAAAAAATATAAACTGAATCCGACAATAAAAAGAACAACTCAATAAAGCTGACTTAGTAGAAATATAAGACAGAGAAGCTGAAAAAGATACAGCGAACATGCCTCTCCAGTTATGATCCATGGCATCACAGGACAAGGACATCATTTATAAGCTTCTAAAAGCATATTAACCATGGACGTGCAACAAACAACAGATAGTAAAGCAAAAAAGACAAATGAGAAATTAACTTTCCAACTGTACCCAAAGCCGAATGCAAACACACGAGAATTTCTTTATCTTGCTAATAAACTGGAGGGAACATTTTCTCACGTATCTTCTTAACCAAGTGATAAATTCGAGCATTCAATGCATGCACATCATTCAGTACTATTAAAGTATTATCTCACATTACTTGTTTACGGGATTTTACCATGGCCTTTGTATGTAATCTCCTCCCACCCGATAGCTTGGACTTTTGGGTTACATTTGTTATCATGGTATTAAAGCCAAGTTTCAATCTGTCATTCATCATTTCAGTTTATTTCTTGTTTGATTTTCTGTTCTTTAGTTCGGCATGCATTCTCTATACTGCTTCTGTGCGGGTTGCTGTGAGAGAGAGTGTGTTAAAGTATTATCTCACATCACTTGTCTACAGGATACATCATGGCCTAATACACATGTAATCTCCCTCCATTTGATAGCTTAAGTTTTGAGTTACGCTTTCTAATTAGTCCAAATGGAAAACAGATCAAGCCAAATCTGTTTAATTAGATTTGTTTTGCTTTAGTACATGAGGGAACCAGCAGGACTTATGTAGCATCAACTATTACTCTTCTACAAACATAAAGCACATGATGAATTTGGTTCTTGCATTATGCAAGATATTAATATTTAGAGGACATCAAAGCACTAACCAAAAGTTTCAGCTTGGATATCAGATTTCCAAAGCAAACCACCATGCTGGTCAAATTGAACAAAACCAAAGCATGGGCACTCCTAGTGTTAGTCATCATAAGAACGAGTACAAACAAGCAGTGGCCTTTCCAAGGTTCTAGCAACCAAATCTTGGTTATTCCATTGATTTAGATGAAGTGAAATAGACAGAGGATTGTAAAGGTACTGCCCCCTCCTATACATGAGAATATCTCACAAAAGTCCCAGGGATTGTCAGTACAGATCCAACGCCACCTAAACTTTAGGCACGTCCACTAGTACTTGTACATGTGATCATGTTTTCATATCGACTGCTCCTTAGATGTCCATTTTTTTTCTTTTCTCTTTTTCAGCCAGTTTCCTTGGACGTCCATATGAATCAACCTCAGACCAATGGTAACCTATTAAAGCCAAGAAGACAAGCAGACCATCATTTATCTTTTCCGTCCCCCTTCGGACTAGCAGTACACTCACCAATGCTTTGTCAAGACTTCATAAATTTGCAATACGAAAGCTCCGTCTTATCCACAGTCAGCATAAAGGCAGGTCCAGTGACAAAAAGATCGAATACTGACATTTTTGGGGATTTAGTAGAAGCCGAAGAGGAAGTAGAATACTGACCATTTTGCTAGCTTCTGGATTCTATCCTCCATTTCCATCCGCGAAACTTTTGGCTTATCAACGACTTCACTGGACTCATTCAAGGTCCTGAATGCAGCTCTTTCTTCATCGAAATACTCACCATCCTCCTCATAGTTCGAAGCCCTCCTGGTTTTCATTAGCGAGGCACTTTGTCGACTACTTTTATCACCAAAACTTTTCTCAACTCGTTCATTTTTCCTCCACAATTTGCCGGGTATTTCAGAGTTTTCAAAACCACCTTCCCATCTAAAATTAATGTCTTTATCATCTTTAGTAATGTCGCTACTGCCCAATACTACGGTGCTTGCTTTCGTACGTTGAGCACTGGAAACCTTATTCAAAATTCTCTTCTTCGTAATAGCCATCTCTCCTTGAACCTCCCTCTTGACCTTGCCATTCGCGCGACCATCTTTGCTCTCCAAATTACGCCTTCTCTTCCTCATATCATCTCGGCTCGATCCATCTTTACCCGCACTGGAAGCTATCTCTCGGCCCGAATCGCCATCAAGTTTCTCCCCTTTCGGGTGTTCTCTACTCGAACTATCGACCAATTCATTCGAATTATGCGCACGCCTTTTCTCCCTTACAGACTTAACAGACTCCATGACCTTCAAGTACTCGTCGAATGAGGGCTTAAACTCGAACTCTTCCTCGAGCGGACTGCCTCCATCGGATTTTCTCAAAGGCTCTTCTTTCAACAGGGCATTGATTCTTCCATAACGAGCCTTGGTCCAGTTCAAGACGCGAGGCATCGAACGCCGAGATTCGGGAAACCCGCATGGGCAAAACCCTTTCTGGGTTTGAGCCGGACGATGGGAAATCGCATTCCTCTCGACGAAAGAGATGCAAATTTGCTCATTCGCCAGAATTACCCCATACATTTTTCAGTGGATAACGCCTTCAGCTTCAGAGAGAAACCCAGAGAGCATCCCCGCGAAAACTACTTGCAACCTTCGCTGAAGAAGAAGAAGACCAAGAAGCACTAGTAGGGGTGAGCACCGCTAACCGCCCGCCGGGGACCGGTCGGTTCCGGGCGGTTCTAAAATGTACCGGTCCGGTTTCCGGTTCCATATAAACGGTACCGGGAATTTTCGGTCCGATTCCCGGTTCCGGTGTGGAACCGCCCACCCGGACCGATACTATTTAAAAAATAAAAATAAAAAAGTATAAAACAAATTTTTTTACCAAATTCTTTTTCTTTCTCACCCCTACGCTCACGCTCACGCTCTCAGTCTCAGTCTCAGTCTCAGCCTCTCACGCTCTCAACTCACTCTAACCCTAACCTCTCTGCTCTCGCACTCCTCCGGAGCTCCACACCACAGAAGCTGCGTTTCCTCCTTCTTCCTTCAGAGGGCCGCTCGAGTCCAGCACCTCCACCTCGCACGCGACTCCTCCACCTGTTCTCACTCTTACCGGTAAGTTACTCTATTGCTTTGCCTCCTCCACCTGGGTCGCTGTGCCCTAGTTACTCGAGTCCTCGCTCTCCGCTACTTCTTCTTCTTCTTCTCCTTCGGGACAAATTTTCGATCGAACTGAAGGTGCACATCTGAACCGTCTGTTGAATTGGGGCTTTCACTGATCTTAGCATGGCGATTTCGTTTGTAGTTCATCGATTCGCGTTGCATGAGTACCTTCACTGTCGCTTCTGGTTTGGATCGATTTTGTGCATTTCTGAACGCAGTGAGATGGATTTGCTCGGAAAGTTGTATTTTTTTTTTTATGGTTGAATCATCTATAAAGGGGATTGCATTGGTCTCGCTCACTCTCTTTGACTGCTGATATTCCTCGCCGCACCTCGGGAACATTTCTGAATCAAAATTCATCAATATATTGAGTTGTCGCTGTAGTCGAATTGCCGCCAAGTGATTCTTCGCTGCTTTCTTCAGGGTCATCATCTTCATCCCCATATTCCATCAATTTGACCAGAGTATCTGCAGATAATACCGCAAAATTCTCGTGCGACAGATTACATTAGAGTAGAGCTAATCTAAATGGAAACTAAATAACTTGAACATGGGGGAAGCAATGAGGAAATTCATCCCTTTTTATCTTTCTGACAGCAAAACCATCGAAATCTGCAATCAAATCAAGGGTTCAGGATGAATTTACTAATTTTGTAGCCTACCAGATATAATCTCAGATCTTTTTTTGTCCAAACTCCCGGCCTTATAATATACTTCCAGACTAGATTCAGGCGTAAACCTTTTCCCATGGATACTGACTTTCTCGATTTCCTTTATGCTTGCAGGTTTTCACGTAGGTAAGCAATATTGCTTAGGTAAGCAATATTATGTTTCTAAATGATTGCACAAATGATGCTAAAAAGGTTCTTAAGGAATTATCAAGAACCGAGATGCCTTCATTTTTGTGCGTTTTTTGATTTTTTCAGCAGTGATTCAGAACTTGAACACACGTTTTCTTTGAGTTTTTGTTGGTTGGCATATTTTGCATAATGGTTTCTTGTAGCAAGTGAAAAATGTAACAGACTGGAGAAGTTTGTAAGTTATGTTCAATTCAATGAGAGTAGTGCTTTCATCCTTCCCTTGCTCCTAGTCCGATTCTTCTGCATTTGTGGCTTTCTAGATGTTGGGTTTGGATGCTGTCTTTGAGTAATGTAGATGCTGCCTTCATTTAATGTCATGTTGCACGGAGTACTGATACGTTGTGTGGAATACTAATGTTTACCCTAGAAATACTTATAGCATAATGATGTCTTGAGATGTTTTTACCTTCAAGACTCCATGTTTGTACTGGCATGTGGGAATGAGTGTATTTACTTACACAGGACAGCTGATTAAATTGTTTGCATTACTTAGAGGTGTTTATCATACACGACTTTTTCTTATCGACATTAAATTTGGTGTTGTGCTTTTGTATTTTGCTGATTAGGTGCAGTTACAGAAATGGCAATGGAGATTGGTGATAATGATGATTCAGTGGAGATGCTGAGGAAAATTCATATCTCTTCCTTCAATGACGAGAGGGATGATGATGCACATCCAGAAGAAGTGGAGGATCTGATGAATGACGACGACGATGACAACGATGACGATGAAGTGCAAATACCAGTAACTCTAGGTTTTGTAGAGAAGCCAAAAAATAAATGGTCCCTGCTTCGTCAACTCTTCCCTAGCAAAGCTGGTGGGGCACCGGTGCGTTTTGTTTTTGCAAAATTATCCCCTCTTCTGTTCTCTTTCTTTTTGCCTGAATACTTTTGCATTCTTACACAAGCTTTCGATTTGCCTTCGTGATTTTTTTAAGAGTAAGATGTGAAATTAAAGAACATATTTTTATGGACAAGTTGTTGGATATTCAAATACAAGTAATTAGAAATGTCAAAATGTTGAATTTTGCTTGATATCATTGTGGTTTATGGTTTTTAGCCTGAATGCAGGCTTGGTTGGAGCCAAATGATCTACCATCTGGTAGGTCTCGCCTTTGTGATATATGTGGACAACCTTTGCAATTTTTGCTTCAGGTATATTATTCTTTTGCTTTAAATGAGTTTCTATATAGCATGTGTCCAGCATTTGAATTTCCTATTACTGTTAGATGGAGGGGGAATCTTTTTCTTTTTTGTATATTGTTGATTGGAATTTTATTACTGTTCATTATTAACAGTCATCAGACTGTATTTGTTCTTGACTTGCATACCTGGATAGTATATTTACTTGTGTTTTAATCATTTGCACGTGTGTGGAGAATATGCATATACTAGATGGAGGCTTTTGGTATTTTATTGACAGCATAGTGACCGTGTGTCCTTCTCTTAATAATTTGTCATATGTTCTTTTTATCTATTTCCTTTGCGATCATGTAAGCAATAAAAGAACTTTCATTTCTATCATTTGCCTCATTTATGATCTCTCAGTACTAGGGTCTGTATTTGGTTGGTAGAGTTGTCTCAGCCCATGTGTACCTTTTCTATGTTGTTTAGTAGATGTTTGTACTTTTTCTCATTGATTGTGATGTTCTTAGGTATATGCACCGACCTCTGATCGAGAATCCACATTTCATCGTACGTTATATTTGTTCACATGTCCTTCGATGTCTTGTCTTCTTCGTGATCAACATGAACAATGGAAGCGACCTGAAGTAGATGCATCTAGAAGGTACCTTCGATGGTCTTAATCCAGCAAGTCCCGCTTTCAGTTTATTATTTGTGCACAATTCGTAATCTAATTTTTCTCATTTTTTTGGTCCTCTGGTGGTATTCAAGCGTGAAGGTTTTTCGTTGCCAATTGCCTCATGAAAATCCCATCTACTCAAGTGAAGCCCCAAGGCACGATGGGAGTGACAAACCTTTAGGGAGCGGAGGTAGCTTTTTATCGCTTTTCCCATTCAGTTATGTTTTGATTTTTGCCTTTGGAAAAGGATACAATACTTTATGACAGTACACACATATATGAGCAGATGAATATGCTGTCCTCTGTTTTTTCATCAGTTTATGTTGTCTTTGTTTAATTGGAGATTTCTATGACTTGGTTCTGATGTTGCCTCTAAGGGCTCAAGTTCAAAGACTGAAGTCATAGATGGGTTTTTGACTATTTATTTTGCTGTGTTAGTCTCTCAGTAATTATGGTACTAATCCTTCTCTTTTTGGCTAAAATGTACTGTTGTTGAGCAGCTCCACTTTGTAACTGGTGTGGAACATGGAAAGGGGATAAAATTTGTGGTAGTTGCAGAGAAGCACGATACTGCTCTGAAGAACATCAGGTTCTAGATTATTCAGCTCCTTATAGAAATTCACTGTCAGTCTGATCTTTTCCGTAATACTTTTTGTTTTTTCACCTGCAGGCCATGCATTGGCGCTCAGGTCATAAAGTTACATGCCAAAGTAGTAGTAGCAGAAACGCAGGAAACTCATCAGGAGAAGAGCAGAAACGTGAGCAACTATTTTAGACTTCTTTGGATAAATTATACCACTATTGCAGAGGAGACACTTGTAAATGTGCCTCTTAAGTCTCATGAATTTTCCATCTTCACATGCACAGCTCTGTTGTTTATGAGTCACTCCAAAACTCTGTTTCCACTGTCATGTTGGCTTAGCAGTGGTCCTATCGGAGTAATTTAAACATGCCTTAGTGAATAGACTGCCTGAGATTTGTGTAGTCATTTATCTGTGACAATTTTTGTCTGTAGTCTTATGCTTGCTGTTGAAATTGAACTCAGCATCATGATTGAACTTCCATTTCTTATTTCTGGATTTTAAAATGTTAGCTTCTCTACTTTGTAATTCTGCAAACAGCTGCAAGCAGGAGTCTATGGCCTGAATACGAGATTGTTAATGAGGATGAGGGTGAATATGATGTCGATGTTTCTGCTGATGAAAATAATACAAGTTGTCTGGTTTCCAGAAACCAGCTGGATGACTCAGTAAATTCACTTATGGATAATTTCCAGGTATAATTGCACCGTAGTTACTGAGAATTATTTCTGCTCAAAATTTCACATGCTTTATCCTTTGCCTTTTCCTGTGAGTAGGGTGACAGTGACAAGAAGAGTTGGGCAAACTTCCAAGAACGCATTGCCAGGGCGCCTGAACAAGTTTTGAGGTTATTTAGTTCAAACTGCAATGTATGCTTTTGAAATCCATGAATTCTTTAATGGGGATGTGTGGATCTAGTATGCATATTGGGTATTTTTATTGGATGGAGCACACTTTCTGCGTCCAAGGAGAGCCAAATCAGGTTTTCAAAGTCATGATGTCTTGGCAACATTGGAACCTTAATGTAGATTTCCTGCTGGGACACATGAGTTGTGATGTCATTCAAGTGGAAGTTAAATTCTCTGAATAAATTATAGATGTGTTATACATGTATCAGCTTGATGTCCGAGTGTGGCCTGTGCATCGTTTGCAGTAATTGTAAACAAGTCTAGGTCAGACGTAGTATTGTTTGATGCTTGGAAACCACTTTTTGGTACTTTTCTCATTGTACATCCTAGAACCATATCTGTTGTTTCTCTTTCCTCACCCTCAGTCTGAAACATGAATGGTTTTAATTTGTTTGGTAAATCAGAAAATCACAAAGGTTATTTGCTTTTCTAATTGCGATCAACAGGTACTGTCGAAATGTATGCTCTAGGCCCTTGTGGCCAATGTCAAGTGGTCAGCCATCAAGAGCTGATATACCAAATTGCAGCTATTGTGGAAAGCCCCGGCATTTTGAATTTCAGGTTTGTCTTTTTGCATCCTTTTCTTCCGGAAAACCTTGATGTTTCAAACATTTTATGTCGACGTGCAGTGGCCGAAACCCCGTTCTGTCTTAATTTTACCATGATATGTATCTCTTTTAGAGCTCTTATTTGTGTACCATCATGCAGTGGATGACTTTTTGATTACCACTCTATTTTCTAGGTCTTGCCTCAGCTTCTTTACTTTTTCGGTGTGAAGAACGATGTGGATTCGCTTGACTGGGCTACTATAGCTGTTTATTCCTGTGAAGCATCTTGTGACGGGAAGGCGGCTTACAAGGAAGAATTTGCTTGGGTGCAAGTCTCATCCTCATCTCAAATGGTTCCTTGAAAATCTATATACTTCATTCTACTCCTCTGACGAGAGGGTTTATAATTCTCCCCTTCTTCCTCCCTTCTTTTATTGATGATATGTCTCCAGCAGAGTTGTGTCTGTAACTTCTTAAAGTTACTAAAAGTTTTGGTGTCTTAGGTTGATAGAATATGGAGTCTTCCGGATTTGCTTTTGGCTTTTGTTTTATGATTTGATTGTACTACCTATAAATTATAAAATTTGATTGCACTTCGAGTTGCAAATTTTTAGACTTATGATGCACTTGTTATATCTGTCTTGCTTTACTCATCAAGTTCACTAATGAGTATGTAGAATCAACTAGAGAAAGAACATAAACTAAATAAAAAAAAATAATCGACAAAATAAATGCCAGTCCTACTGAATATGATGAGAAGGAACACCTCCAATCTTGGAGGCAACGATAAACAAATAATTGGTTTTAAATATCTTAGCACAATTAAATTGAAGTGCTCTTTATATTTCACTGGATGTAATCTTGGACAAAAAGAAAAACTATTACGTAATCCAAAACTGCAAGATTTAAACAGCATCCGAATATTTGGTATACTGTGAAAGATGTATCTACCTAAATGGAAAAATATCATTTCGGATATAAGACATTAAGCTTAACTTTAACTCAATTACAGTACCCATTCCTTCCTTAGCCCTATATATTATCTAACATGGATAGAGACATTTTATTTTGAAGAACTTCAACTGGATCTGATCTGACCTGCAATGCCCTTATTGACATCGAAGGTGCTCTCATATCCAACGTTGCTCTAGAAATGAACAACTCCCGAGGGATAAAACAAACTCGTCCCCCTTGGATAGGACCTTTGTGCTGGAACGGTTGTCCGGGTTGGAGGTGACAAACCCGACCTTGAGAGTACTGCTGACAACCATCAAGGTACGACCCGCGGCTTAAGACAAGTAAGCACGACCATATGAATTACCTTAATAATCTCAGAAGTCCGTAAGTCAAAGTACAGGTAAGTGGCACGGACATTGAAGGGTTTGAATTTGATGGTGTGAGAATGTGTACCTCTATCTGGTCTCAAAGCCAATTTCGTGTAGTACATAGATTTAATAGTATATTGTACTTTAAAGTTGTTAGGAGAATGGGTGGCTTCTGCTTTAAGGTAAATTATGTTACAATAAATAGTTGATATATGTAGACTATGTAAAAAATGCTGTAGAAAATTAATTAGTAATAAGATCATAACATCTAATAATGACATATTGCATTCAAATTATTTGAAAAGTGACATGGGTATGTAACTATTTCAATAGGACAATTACAATTGAGCCCTTAATGTATTGGACATATGTCAATTCAATCCTAAACTTTCTAATTTTGCCAATCTAGTTCTAAAAGTTTACACCAAATTCCAATGTAGTTTTCTTGATAAATTGCCACTAGAAATTGTTGACATCACACCCAATTATCATTGTTCGCTCATGGAACATGTTGATATGAGTAACTTGTGGACTGCTAGATCAGTGGTTACAGTGATAGTTAGCCGAAATAACTACATTAAAATTTCGCGAAAATGTTTAGAATTATCTTGGAAAAATTAAAAAGTATGGGACTAAATTGACATATGTACTATATGTTTAGGATCAATTAGGATATTATCTTCTACCTCAACAGATAATATCAATTTCACTAGGTTCACCATGAAATGCTTTGCCAAATCTATGTATCGTGACATACATACATACATATACATTTGTGCCTTGAACAAAAAAAGAAATGATTAATCTTAAATGTTTACCTCCGTGGCCATAGCAAGAAATGTGTCGATAACACAAAACGAGGGTTCTGGAAAAGGCTCGTATGCGGAATAAAAATTGGGGAAGATTGGTCAATGCTTGATGTTGCCGTGAAGCTACGGAGCCATGTATGCATGGTCTTATTTATACATAGGGACTTAGGAGAGACAAAAATTGCTCCTTCATTCCTAGTCAGTGGAAAATAAGCAAGAAGCTGGCTATTCCACTTTGCATGGCAGGCATCTAAGTTAGTCTTGAATAATGAAAAAATCAGACCCCTTTGAGAAATCGGCTAATTTTCACAGAGCGACGGTGCCCTATAAGCTGGTCTGGGTGGAGTATGGATTAGCTAAAATTCTAAAAGCAAATCCAAATGGGTCTGTATAAGCAGAGCCTAATCAATACGTGACTTAGCAGGTATGGAACTGTAATATGCTGAAATTCCTCACCTAATTAATGACATGATGATGTCAATTCGACGTTTTACAAAAATGTGATGACGGGTGCATGAGTACTGATTAGATGGGATGTAAGTTAAGTTTGGTCGATGTAAGATCTAAATAAACTCATTCGAAGAAAATCATAAATGACCTGAAAAGAGAGATTTTGGGTAAATATGCGAAGGCTCTGAAATGTATGAAAGGGGTAAGATTTGATTCTATACCATGGACTAAATGAAAACGCCACATGTAAGCCGACGGCCCAAAAGACAAAAGTAAACTAAAGTGGGTGACAGGTAA
Source organism: Melaleuca alternifolia (assembly GCA_019926035.1). Lineage (NCBI taxonomy): Eukaryota > Viridiplantae > Streptophyta > Magnoliopsida > Myrtales > Myrtaceae > Melaleuca > Melaleuca alternifolia. Next base: position 333,799 of record JAGKPW010002340.1, read on the forward strand.
CTGGACATCTCGGTGAAACTTGAGTGACAAGAGGCAATTTTACATTATTCCTTTTATACCATATGTTTACACGATGCGCTGCTGTACTAAGTGATAAAAATGTCGTGACACTTCGTAGATTTATCTTACAAATCATGAGGCGTTACCGTATTCAAGCGCAAAAGTATAATAAAAAGCGGAATATTACAGCATACTATTATACCGTAGAAATTCCCAGACAAGACCTACTTATACTCGCATCAACAACGTCGGTGTCATATGATAAATGCATGTAATAAGCCGGTCGATAGAGCTGCACATAACCAGAACATGACGCACTCTCTCATGGAATCGATTGCTTTGCCCCAAAAATTGGAGTCGTTGAATAAATGTATGTAATCCATAAAGCCGCAACTCCGATGTAGAAAGCACAGATTGCCATTCCTAAGCCCTTTCGAAGGGAGGGAGGGTCGTAACGCTAGAAGCTTGCACGAGCAGAAGAATTTAGCTTTAGGAACACAGACCATGCTTTGATTTTCGTGATTCTACAGAAAGAATAATGACGCTCAAGATTGAATAAATAACGGACAACAACGATGAACGAATAATTGGTCCTGAATGTGTAAACATGGTAATCGTTAGGAGGCGATTGAGTCTCCAATTTCAGTTTCTAGAACTTGGACTGGATCTGATCAGTGACGCTCTTATCGACTCGGAATGCCTTGGCAAGAAGCTTTGTTGTGATATCCGAATTGGATGTGAAAACAATATTTGCAATCACGATGACGCCTATTGAGAGCCATGATGGTGATGGCATTTCTGACTATGACATTCCTCCGGTAATGGATGAGTATCACGGGGAAAATGTGTTAAGGAAAATCCTTATGATGTTTTGAAGATGACAAAATAATCAAAAGCTACTAATTCAATGGTTGAGTAACAGGTGGAAGATGCATAAATGATTATGCAAATGATATTCTAATATGAACATACAAAGGTTATGAGTTTTCTGTTAATATTGAGCAAGACTTTGGGTATGGAAATGTCTACAAGCTAGAGGCACATGAGTAAAAGTTGAACAAGCCTAGAATCAGGAGTTGCGGTAAAGCTTTGAGGTACCATGAATAGGTGAATACTGATGAAGAGCCATAATTGCCAATATATTTGGAAGGACCATAAGATAGAAGCTTGGATACAATTAGATTTGTCCAGATTCAGAGTTATAACTACTTAGACTCATAGTTATATTGTCCAAACTCATATGTTATAACTATCAAGAGTCAGAGAGATGTTTAGGCTTCGAAATCTATAGTTTAGCACATTTAGACACAACACAAAACAGCTAGTAATTTGGTTGAATTTCCTACTTATAAGATATTGATTGACTTTCTATCATAGAATTTCTTTGCGATATAATGCAAGATTTTTTGAGTGATTGGCAATTTCTTTAAATACAAGTTACTTATCGAACTACATACTTATGGAAATTGGCGATTTGATTATATGGGTGACCAAATCAACAGGAATTCAAATTTTGTTTCTCAACACCTACAAAATCTTCTTGATATAGTGTTGTCCAATGGGTAGATTGGAAGACCCTCTAGAGACCATCCAATGGCTACTTTGGAAGCGGAGGAGCATAAAAGGAGACCAAGAAGACAATGTATCATAAATTCCAAAATCTAAGTGTACTTTGATACTTGTCTTTCGTAAGTTATAAAAATTAAGTTTTAAGAGAGACCGAGTTGAGTGATTGATTAAGATTCTATGATCCATCATTATCACTTGTGATTATAATCTCGTATTGATCCTATAGTGAAATCCAACCAGTAGGTTGTCAGTGTGGGAGAATGGACGTAGACTTGAATCAACTTGAACCACTATAAACACCGTGAACAAATTCTTTTATCCCTCATCTCTTTTTAAGTGTTTTTAATAGATATATTTGCATACTGTTTAGTCGCTTCTAAATTTTGCAGACTTTCAACCTCAGAAATTTAAAGTCTTGAGTATAATTGTATATTTTTTAAACTTCTATCTTAACGTTTTACTTCTGCTTTAAATTTGTCAAGATTAGTCAAAATTATATATTCACTCTCCTCTAGGTGATACAACTACCCTTCAACAAATTGAAATATCGCCCTTGGAGAGGACCTTCGTGATGAGGCAATTGTCGGGGTTAGAGGTAACGAACCCGACCTTGAGAGTATCTTCGACGATTGTCAAGATCTCTGTGGCAAGGGGATGCACGGGGGGTGGGTTAATGCCCCACGGTGCAGAGTCAATACAAGCAAGTGAGATGCTGAGCGTGTCGAGCGCCGGCAATTGAGCCACGGTCACGAGAGTCACTTTTGATCTGACCGGGTTTAATATGTTGCCTGCTAAGTGAAGCCCTCCGAAGTAGAATTCATTGGCTTGGACCATTTTGGGGTCTTTGCATGCGAGCCCATTCACAAAAACTGTGGGAGACAACGAATTTTGCTGTTACGACTTGCATGCCTAAGGTATTTTCTCAGTGTTATCTTCTACGCTATCATTCGAGCATTACTTAAGATGTTTATCTCCAATCACCATAATAAAAAATGAGTTGATGATACAAAACGAGTACTTTGCAAAAGAATGTCAAGAATGGCCTATGTTGCTGTGAAGCTATAGAGCCATACTTCTTATTTGTAGATTAACATGTAGAAGGAGAATATTTATCGCTTCTTTATTTCTCAGCCGACTGAAAAAGGATTTTAGAATGCCATCTCTCGCCAATGATAAGATCAAGTCCCATGAAGTTTTAGATTATAGGTTCATCAGTAAAAGATAGTAGAATTGGTTACTGTATCAAGTCAGGAAGAAAAGAAGAAGTGCTTGAATGTACAAGACTTTCTCAAGTAAGGAGCTGGCCGTTTCACATAGTTTGCAGGGATCTTGCTGGGTGTTTATAGGACCCGGATCGTCTGACGTGGAGAGATAAATTTTGGAGTGACTTGGTGGGATCGGACGACTCCCCATGATTGAGGGGGGGCGGGGGAGGAGGTTTTTACTTTTTTTTTTTGGTGCGTTGGATGGAAACAGCACCCCTGCAGTCACTGCAGACGATCTGTTTCCGGTGTTTATATGTGTTAGATAAATAAATGGTGTTTTGCCACATGTCAAGAAAATTTGAATCGGAAGTAAGTGGTCCACGTGATATGGACTGACATCAAACCCACTAAAATTGGTTAGGGCAGGCAGATCAAGTCCAATTCACCATCATAAGCGTCACACCGAGCCCATCAGGCAAATACTCTCTAGAACGTCCTTAGTTGTCTCTGGGCTGAGCTCGTGCAGGCCCGACGCAGCCCTAAATGGGCCCAACATGCTTCCTTTTATGTCCAGCTTCCTTTTTTTTCGGCCCAGTATGCTCTTGGTATGGCCGAACTAGCGATGTCTCTTGGCCCAGTGCATACTAAAGACATGGCTCCTGAAAAGCATCCTATACTCTGATGTCTAGTCCAAACTCTAGATCTAAGGTGAGAATGGCACGGGATGATTGGTGGCGTCCGCTTCCCCGATTCTGCGCCTGCCACCAAAACTTCACGAACTTACTCTGTCAAGTTTGACTACTTGTTAGCCCTCGTTTCTTCACAGGTGGCCATTTGCTCCCAAACAAGTTGAGCTGCTGATGAGACGCCCTCTATGGTGTTACCGGACAAGGATTAGGCTCAACCACACCAGGAGGGTGACATCTGACGAGCTCCAATCAATGGACACTTCTGATGAAAGGGAACACCTCTAATCTTGAATGCAATAATAAACAAAGAATAGGTCTTACATGCCCAAAAACCCAAGGGAATCCTTAAGAGGCTATTCAATCTCGAATTTGATGTGACTAGTGATGCTCTTATTGACTTGGAACGCCTTGGTAAGAAGGTCCGTAGTGATATCCAGATTGGATTTGAAAGCCACATTTGCAATCATGATGACACTGGGGTTTTGGCCAATGGGAGTAGCGATGGCGATAGCATTGTCGTATTTGACTTTTTTGGATAATGGATGAGTTCGACGGAGAAAATGATTATGTCACCCTTGGAGATAACCTTAGTGATGAGATGGTTATTGGGGTTGGAGATGATGAACCTGTTAGTGAGAGTACCTTTGATGACTGTCAAGATCTTGGTAGCGCGAGGATACGTGTGGGGCTGGTTGATGCTCCATTGAGCATTGTCGATTTGGGCGAGTGAGATGCCATGCATGTTGAGTCCGGGCAACTGAGCTACTATTACAGGAGTCACTTTTGATCCGACTGTGTTCCATAAGTTGTCGGCTAAGTGAAGGCCTCCGAAGTAGAAGTCATTGGCTTGAACCATTTTGGGACGTGGTCCATATGGTTCAATTGTTAGTGGTGCCCTAGGAACTAATCAATGTTGATACTCTAACATTAGTTGTGGTTTAGGTTGTATTGGAAGTATCGACATTCACTATACTTAGGTAGTCATAATGTCTTGTTAGAGACCGCTTATGATTTGTGGGCCAAAATAGTTTGGGCACGCTACTAATGTCTAATGAACCTACATGATCGCACACAATAGTGAACTGATTTTATATTTCTCTATGGATCATGGCCTAAAGACTTAACTGGGTCTAACCCATTCGCTTGTCTAGTTATCTTTATATCATATGCTTCTTTTTCGGCAGAAACCCTAGAAGTTTTCATGAGAGTTACATATAGAGGAGAAAATATACAGAGACGTTTTGTATTCATAGATTGAGGATTACAAGTGATCAAACAAAAGAAATTTCAAAATTTACAAGCTAACACTTGGATTTTAGAGATTTCAGTTCATGTGTGTGGATATCGGTAGAGGCGCAACACTTGGGGCGCTAATCTAGACACGGCCGATCGTCAATTTATCTCTGAATTGCAAAAGGTACATCCGAAAATCTTACTTTGATTTTAATATACGCATGGATCCTATCTAAGTTTTCGTTTTATAATATATTTCCATTGCGTTTGAGAAACTATGAAACCCAACATCTAAGGTATGTCTTCATCACTCTTATTGTGAAAATCACGAAGATCAAAGACCCTTTATTAATGAATTTTCGTATTATCAAATTACGTTCATTGCTTACAATTGGTATTAGAGCCAAGTTTATGATTGCATGATTTATGTATGATTTTTGGATTTAATGTTGTTCAAGAGTAATGTTTGAATATTTGTTTTGATAATATTGTGATATTTATGAATGAATGAAATTTGAACAATTCCAAGCAATTTGGGGCTGAAAGAAGAATTGTCCATTCCAGCCAAATTCCAGCAACCCATCAATATGGTTTAGACCAGTACAGTTGTACCGCCATGGACAACAAAAGCCTTGAGACGATTGAGCATATTGGCGTTGCCGAAGACTAATTGAATGACATGACTTTCAGTAATTGGATTTGTGTCCTGACAAAATTTTGCTAGATTTTGGCCAATTTCTTAGCTGCTTTCGTCAGTCCTAGGACTAGTGAGGTTATATCAACATGTTCCACCAAACACGTAATTTTATTTGAATGAAAATGGTCTGTTGAAAGCAAATCAAGTGGTGGAAGGCATAGCGGGAGGCAAAATTTTTCAAATGGGTGGGAAGAGGAAGAGGCGCGTGCAAGGCAGGCACCGGTGTGTCGGACTCATGTGCGTGCTCGGCACACGCTAGTACGGATTCTCGTGCGTATTTACCTTTTTGTCCCTAACTCACGCTTGTTTTTCCCATTTTATCAGTGGTTACATCAGTTTACCATTTTATTCTCACTTGAGCATGAATTTCTGATTTCACCCCTGTTCGCTAAATTTGCATTCTGCCCTTGGTACCTAAATTTACAGTTTTGCTCTTACTTGCTAAATTCACAGATTTGCACTTGGGTTCATGAATTATTTTTCCCTTGCCACATGAATTTCCTCTTATGCCCTTGGTAGTATAACTTATGATTTTGCCCCTGCTTAATGAAATTGCACGTAAATTATTGTTTAGGCATTATAATGTATATTGATTATTTTACCTTTTTATGACAATTTTATTATAAACATTTAAGATAATCAAATTATTAAAATAATTACTTTACAATTTTAGAAATTCAATTATAAAAAGTTTTTTAGTCACCAAAATGGCCGAATCTTACATATTTGAATTTTTGAAATTATATAATTTTTTATTCAATTACTTATAATTAATTGATGCTGTGACTAAAATGATATATTGCATATCATTACTAATGCCATGGATATATTGAAAGAACTTAGGGATTCATCCAAAATTTAATTAATTTCTTATAATTCATGAACACAATAGTTAGTAATTAACATGTCTTGATAAATTTGTTAGTATATCTAAAGATTGCAAAAAAAGTTTAATGAGACATATATATAATTACCAAATAAATTTTATTAGTATTATTATAGTTTAATGTAAATTTGTATATCATCGGATCACTCAAAGAAGAACTGTGATGTACATATATTGTTTAATTTGAATTTTTTTATGACATATTGCAAAGCATTTAAGTGTGAGTGTTTTCTTATATATTTGATGTATTCACACCTGTTTCTCTGTATTGGCATGCTTTATCTATTCTTTATTCAGTGAAAACTATCTGATTGTTGTAAATAAGTCTGGCTTACTTAAGTGTTCTGGATCTTGTTGAAATTATCTGATTGTTGTAAGTGTTCTTAATCAAATTTCTTCGTTTTTTCCTTTTCTGCAACAATCGTTACTTTCAAGACCATTGCGTTATGGATAAATGTATGTCTTCATCCCTCTTATTGTGAAAATTATGAAGATCCAAAATCCTTTGACGATGAATTTTCACATTATCAAAATACAATTATCACTTACAGTCTTCGCATGCAAACCTGTTTACAAAAACTGTGGGAGAAAACATTATCATCGTTATAATTTGCATTCCTAAATTACTTTTTCAATGTATCTTCTATTTTGTTATCATTTAAACATTACTTAAAACCTCCAATAGAACAGTCTATGACTCAAAAATCTTGAAGGGGATTCTAATTCACAACGACAACGGCAATAACAAGAGTTGCAAGCCCTAGGAAGAGAACCTGAATTTGCCACAAAAAGTGTGTTGATGGTACAAAATGATGGCTCTGCAAAAGAATGCCAAGAATGATCAATAATACTTAATGTTACTGTGAAGTCATAGAGCCATGCATGTCTTATTTATGTATAACCATGCAAAAAATGAATATGTAGTGCCTTTTTATTTCACAACCAACTAAGAAAGAATATTAGAATGCCATCTCTCACCATGCAAGACTAAGTCCAAGATCCGGAGTTATGAAATAAGATTGGTTATCATGTCATACTGAAAGGAAAAGAGCAATTATTTGAATGTAAATGAGAAATGAGACTTTTTTGTGCAAGAGGCTGGCTATTCCACAATATATGAATAGGATCTTGCTAGATGATGATGTTTTTGTGTTGAATTAATGGATGGTATTTTGGGCCTAATATCCTAAAGAACCTTCAACTTTAACTATTGTTTTATAAAAGTCTTTAACTTGAAGTCTAGTCCCAATTTTTATCACAATTTTTTTATATTTCATAAAAAACCATCAAGTTGAGGTCTTGTCTCATTTCCACCATAAACCTTTTTTTTATCTTACAAATAACCCTTAACTTTAAGTTTTGTCACACTTTTACCTTAAAGATTTACAATATCATAAAAAATCAAAAAATTTTACTCGAGTCAGAAATCTGCCCCATTAACTTTCTATCCAAAATTTTTCGTTGACAACTGAGAAATGAAAAACTTCTAAGCACGAGCTTAAGGGTATCTTGAGCACAAGCTCTTCAATTACAAGAGATATAACATTCCTAAGCACGAGAAATTGAACACTAAAAAGCAAAATCCTAAGGTAGATTTTCACCAAGGGTTAATGAGGATCAAATTTGTGACTCAAGTAAATGTTGATGGTTTTTTTATGAGACAAATGACCTAAAAATGAGATTTTTTATGAGAGAAAAAAAGGTTGGGGTAGAACTAGTTAAAGTTGAAAATGTTAATGACACGAAAAAGTTTAGCGTAAAAATGAGATTTGACATAAAGTTGGAGGATTTTTTATGGAACAAAAAATTTTAGGATATAATTGGGATATGACCTAAATCGGTCAAGGGTTTACCCAAAAAAAAAATTTAAGGTAAAATTGGGACATGACAAAAAATTAGAGGTTTTTTATAAGATAAAATGTTAATTTGAGACGAAAGTTAAAGTTGGATAGCTTGGAATTTTTGTCAGTGTCATGATACCACGTTATAAGGATAAGTTTTGCTGGTAAGTGGCCCATGTGATAAGGACATGAGCTCACATCAAACCCACCCAAAGAGGTTAGAGGGTAGACTAGGGATCGACCTTCCTTCATAAGCACCATCCCAAGCCCATTATGCCAAAACTTTCTAGAATATCCCGATAGATAAAGATAATTTGGAATCCCGCCACTAAACTAGACCGAACCCTTGCATGGTTGTACATGGACTGCTCATTGCAGGAGCCTTTTTATGCGTATTCTGCGATAAATCTTTGGGCGTAATGCTTTGCTAATGAATTTAAAATAATCTAATGGGTGTGCACCATCTAGTGGCTTTAGTATTGATAGGGCGTCGTGTTAGCATTAAAGATGGCAAATGGATGGGTGGGTTGGATTGGGTTAGGTTTGGGTGAATCATAAATGGGTTCAATTCAAATTCACCCATTTCGCTTACATTGACCGATTTACTTTTAATACAATTTAGATGGTCTATGTCCAACCTTACTTGGGACCAACCCAAATCCACCCACATAATTCACTTTTTTTTTCACTATAGCAAATTAAGCTTTTAACTAATTTTAAATAAACCAAAATTAAAGAAAAAGTATCTCGACAAATTTCCTTCCACCCCTTTGTTTGTGCCAGCACCACCCTAAATCGCCGCAGCTCCCTGGCCAACAATGTTGACTTTGGAATAGCATAAACAACGTCCTTACGCCATCGCTACTCCAATCAATTAACACTTGGAAGTCCAAAAGAAGATGCCCAATGTATATTGCAAAAGCATTTCTCTCTATTCAAGTCACGGACTGAAGCATATTGATTACTAGTATTGAACTCATTATCGTCATCTTCGTCCTCTTCCCTTCTTTAGACCAAAATACGATTGAACCACTCATATGATCATCAACGTAGCATCGAAAATGGATCATTTTGACTACAAGTCAATCAAATATAAATGATTAGGGTTTGGATATACACGAGAGAGAGAGAGAGAGAGAGAGAGAGAGAGAGAGAGAGAGAGAGTAGACCGAACGGTCTAATTGCTGTCTCCATAAGATTTAATTAATGCTTTGTTGAGGACCTCCGCCTATGCAACATCTCCAAGCTCCTCCACTCCATTGAGGACCTTCGTGACCACGAGTCACTCCTCGAGCATAAGCTCATACAAGAAATGGCATCTCTCATTCCAATACTAAAGGGTGCGATCTGATCCATGACAATAGAGATTGCCAAGTTGATGAAATGGATCAAAGAATTTCAAGCATCCAATCAGACATTGAGGTGTGAGCTGGAAGCTCTGGAGCTAGGTTGAAGGAAGAGAAGATGACCGCTAGCGAGAAGGAGAGAGTAGAGATGGAGAGAGAAGAAGTATGGCCTAATGGGTTGAATATGGGTTCTGCACTGAACTCGTTTAGACTCATTTATTTTAAACTTTATATTATTAAGGATGGACTCTTCAAATTTGTTGACCCATATATGATCCATTAAAAAAATGAATTTAAACCTCATTTTGACAAGTTTAGTTAGTGCCACCTGGTGGTTTGCGGCTCCTAGCTAAACTCACACAGCCCAGCACAGGCCTAACACTCTTTTTTTCGAGTTCAGTGGGCTGCTTTTATGTTCGAGCTCCCTTTTACCTTAGCCCAAGGCACTGTGCAATGCATCCACTAATCCTTGACCCGGTCCAGCTGAGCTTCACATAGTTGGACCAATTCAGAAGACCTCTTCTTTTTTCTACACTTATAACTCACTTTCCGGCAATTATTTATCCCTTTAAGCACTTTGTTAACATTTTCCAGCACTTTGGGGCCCTTGAGAAGCATTTCCCTTTTGCTTTCAATGTAGCATTATAGATGGGAAAACCATTCTTCATTTGTACTCGAGGCAATCAACTCTAACCCTCTCTGCTTTGTGTTATGTTTTTAAATCCCAGTTACTTCTTCACAATGGAAATTTTGACAAAGTCTACGGCGAAATTCTAGTGAATTCTAAACGTACATATCAAAGAAAATCGAAGCAATCTCAGGTTAAGGTTCTAAACACCCTTGAAATAAAATTATTATCGTTCTTGTTTGGTTTTTATCCCTTCACTCCTTCTTAAAGTATACTTTTATATCTTAGATTGAGTGATTATAGATACATATGAAATTTCTAGCCACATAGCTACTGTGAACATGACATTACACTACTTAAGAATTGGAATTTTTTTTTGGTAACGGACTGCTTAAGAATTGGAATATTGATTCTTGTTAACACCTAAATTTTGATAATCTATTTAAGTGCATATTGCATTAAAAATTAATTATTTAATTTCTAATCAAAAATACTTTAGCAACATTACATCATATATAGTATTAAAGCATTCATAATAGCATCTAACATTGAACCGATTGTTGCATGAATTAGAATCAATATCATAGACTTGGCCCGCACTTCATGGATTCTTTATTAGCACTAGGGGAGAGAACCAAAAATTCCAACCCGTAGATTTGGATAATTTGAGCTCTAAATAAAACGCATTTAGCCCATTAGCTTATTAGGTCTTGAAATTAATCAAAGTAAGCCTTAAAAATATGCCGAAACTTGTGAACTCCTAGCCCACAAGTCTAGGAATTTTGGCTAGCCCACTCAAGAAAGGGGCTTGGCCGAAATCTAGCTATAAATTGGAAGTGCTTTGTGCAATTTGATCATCTGATAACTTAATTGATAGTACTTCTAGAATCCAAGGTTAATTGTCCAAATATAAAAACTTGAGGTCATTAGATGCAAAGATTATATATATATATATATATATATATATATATTTCAAAATATGCTTCAAAAAAGAGGGAAAAACATGTGAGAAAAGGAGGGGAGAGGGAGCTCGAGACTGCATAGAAACCACTAGCACCGACCGGCCCATAGCTATTGTGCTCACGGATGCCACTCCCCCTCCTCGACTGGACCTGTGGTTGAGGGTAATCGCTCGATTTAGCTGATGACACCATCACCGTGATGTCAATGTCCATATACTTGATCCAAAGACCCGATGCTTGCCATTCATTTATTGAGCCGCTGCTTGTCGTATCTAGGGGTGATCGGTTCCCCGGGCGGTTTGGTTTCCCCTGGTAACCTGGAACCGGACCGATGGGATCGGTCCTTAGTTTTTAGGACTGTGGACCGGACCAACTAATCCTAGCACCTGATCGGATCGGACCAACTGGTTCGGTTCAGTTCTCGAGTGGTCTAATGGGACCAGGATTAACTTGGGAAAATTCTCTAAGGGTCTTTCGTGCCGTGGGATCTTCGTTTGGCAGTGCATACCAACGAGTGCTTGTTGACGAGGATGCAAGAGATGTCACTGGACTACCATTTCACCATGGAGCAAGAGGTGGGGTCGACGACGCATGCCTTTTTCGGCTTCGACAGTCAGTCCCTGTTCTGTAAAAACACAAAACAGAAAAACATCTATCGTCTTCATCTTCCCGTCAAGGAAAGAAACTCGGAATCACGTGGCTTCTGAACACACGATGTCCATTCCGAGCGTGGAAACTGTTCTTGGAATCCAAGTACTTAGAATTACCTCGTTACCCTTCATCGTTGTTCCCTGTTTCTGAAATTGGATTGAATTTCCTATCCAACTATGACCCACGTTTGCCTCTAAAATTGAATGACGGTGTTACCATGTGGCACTATTGATCTCCTATCCCTCATTGGGGGCTATTAAAATTCATTGTTGTCGTTTGGGTTGGAGCAGAGTGCGACAGTTCAGGGGCGATGTGCTAGACTAAGGAACCCGATGCATATGATGTGCATGAACATCGGGTATGTGGAGAATTGCGGCCATTAATGAGGCTGGTTAGTGGAAGGAGACTCTGAAGCTGAAAGGGAGCTGAGCCGATTTTTATTTGGTCCAAGTGGTCTGGTCCGAGTGGTCTGGTCCGATTCCACCCTTCCAAGAACTGGGAACCGAACCGCTCGGAACCGGTTCCATTTTTTGGAACCGTGGACTGGACCACAAGTATGAAGAATCAGACCAACCTGGCCGATCCGGTCCAGTCCGGGCGGTTCCCGGGTTGCGTGGTTCATTGTGCTCACCCCTAGCCGTATCCGTCTGAAAGCCTTCAATCGTACTACAGTGGCGGCCAAAGATCTTTGTCTCGCCGCCGCCCTTGTACATGCTTGCTGAAGATTCGATGTTAACACTTTGCTTAAGCTACTGCCAACATTTTTTTCTTGTATTCCGTTCCACTGCCAACCACTACTGCATATTAGCCTAGCTCTTCTATTCAACACGACCAACAGTATTGGTTAACGTCGCTGATCACCCTGCCCTACCGTTGTTTATCCATCGTAAACGTCATTGCAGTCCTTGGGTTGGTGCTCTATAGCACATAGAGCTTGGCCGACGCCCAGTCCCATCCTCCTAGTCGTCGTAAGCCTCATTGTTGAGCAACTAGTTGATTGCCGCCTGCCACGTGAGTTTGAGCCCTATTGCCATTGATGCTATAAGACGTGACCGGTAGCCGCCGCGCCGCCTACTATCACATGGATCTAGCTAGGAACCCATCGTCAATTGGCTAGCCCACGCGTGTGAGCTGTGAACCCACCGTCACATTGAGCTAACCTTTTACTTAAGCTACTGCCAATGTTTTGTTGTTATACTTCGACTGCTGCCAACCAACACTACTTATCAACCTAGCCTTATTGTTCAACACAACTAAGAGTCTTGGTTAACGTCGTTGATCACCTTGCCCTACCGTTGTCTGTTCACTGTAAAACCTTGTTGCGGTCCCTCGATTGATGTTCTATTGTACATGTAGCTTGGCTCGACGCTCGGCCCCTTTATCCTAATTGCCGCAAGCCTTTTTGTTGTGCAGTCAACTGATTGTCATCCATCATGTGAGTTTGACCCATGACTAGCAGCCGTTGCATCGCCTGTTGTCACACTAAGTTAGGTGCAAACTCGCCACTGGCTGGCCTTAGCCGCCCAATGTGCATGAGCCCAACGCCGACTGCCACGATCTCAATCCGCACCCATCATTCAAAATGGGAAACGTTATTATATTTTGAAGTTATGTAAAAAGTGTTGTGATTTCACGTGACAAGTATAGGCGAAATAAACATAAACGCAGCAAAAATATTAGCATAGACAAGTATCACCAAAGGTGTTTTTTGTACATTTTAATCAAAGATCATATCAAGAAATGAGTTTCAACGAACAACCTCTCATAGCGTGTCCAAAATAGATTGGTTGAAATGTCGCAATTCGATCCCCACAATCGTTGGACCTTTAGTTCAGACACACTTCCAAAATAGAAGCATGCCTGCTAATTGAAATTCTTTAGTCGGAGCGAAAACAAAAATAATATCCAAAAATTTCTTTTGGATATCCAATGAAGAAACATTGTTTAGATATCGCCTTCGATTTTTCTATTTTTAGTTTTTTGACGAAAGCTCAACAACCCCAAATAAGACTAGGTTTCTTATCTTGCCATATCTCATAAAGCGTAGTTGGAACAAATTTGGATGGCACCCTATTCATTATATACATAGCTATCTCAAGGGAATCTCCCCAAAGAATATAGATAAATCAGTGTAACTCATCTTAGATCGCACCGTATCCAACAAAGTATGATTTATTCTTTCAGATACGCCATTATGTTCTGGAGTTGCATGGGGTGTTCATTGTGATAAAATGCCATTATCTTTAAGATAATTTAAGAATTCAGTATTAAGGTATCCACCTTCTTGATCGGATTAAAGAGCCTTGATACACTTTCCTATTTGTTTCTCAACTTCAATCCTGAATTGTTTGAACTTTTCAAAAGATTCAGATTTGTACTTCATTAAATACAAATAACATACCTTGAATGATTATCGGTAAAAGTTATGCAGTAAGATTCACTTATTGGTCCACATATATTCGTATTTATCAATTTTAGTAAATCAGCAGCTTGCGCACCATGTCTTACAAATGGTGCTTTGGTCAATTTTCCTAGAAGACATGCCTCACAAGTTGAGTATGACTAAAAATGGATGGATCAATATACCTATAATTACCCAACTTATTGATTCAGGGTGCGTTTGGTTTAGTTTTTCTAAAGGGTTTTGAGCCTCCAAAGCCCCTTGGGAAAATATGAGGTGTTTGGAAGTCATTGTCAAAGGGTTTTGAGGTGGAAAACTGGCATTGGAATGCTGAAAGCTAAAAACAAGTTCTACTAGCTTTCACTATTTCTCCAAAACTCATTTCCAAAGCTGAACCAAATGCAGCCTCTCACTTTTCTAGTATGACATAATCTGAGGTGCCATACATATGTTGGATTTGGACTTGCTCTAGGGCTTTATTAGTAATGGCATTTATGTCATTATTACCTTACTATTGACATAGGTAATCACATTACTAGACAATGTAATGGTATAAAGATTATTCGTTAATAAGCCTGAACCAACACATCTTATATTCTAATAAGTAGATCATACATCATCAACATAAGAAAATTCATAATTATCTTGAGGTATATAGATGATGTTCCTATATGTATTCTTCTAATATTAACAATTTTTCAAAACCAACATATGTCCAGTGGGCAAACATAAATGAAAAGTCCCTATAACTAATGCAACAACTCTAGCTCAATTTACAAATGTTAGAACAATCTTATTTTGCCCCAACATCCTACTTACTTCTAGATTTTGCAAAGATATACAAATATATGAGGTTGCAGTAGAATCGATAATCCATAAGTTGGATTCAACAAGCATAGACACCATATCTTCGCAAGGTGGGTCCTTAGGCTTGACCTTCAAGCTAGCAAGGTACTTCTTACAATTCCTCATCCAGTGCCCCTTTGACACTACAATAATGGCATTTCCCTTTTTCAATCTTGGGTTTAGATTGCACGGCGGCTTTCATGAGTTTCTTCCATTTTTTCTTTGAAACAGTCTTTCTCTTTGAAGAAGAAGCATTAGCCATAGCCACAACATTAGACCTCGTGTTGTGCATTTCCTTCTCATAAACTACCAGCATACTATGTAACTCAGCTAAAGTTTTCTCCATTTTATGCATGTGGAAGTATTGGACAAAACTGGAGAACGAATCGAGCAAAGATTGGAAGATCAAATCCACAGCTAACACGTTATCCATAACAAGATTTAGCCTTGCCAACTCTTCAATGTGCCAAATCATTTTCAAAGTACGATAATGAATTAATGAACTTTCAGCCATCCTCATATGGTACAATATTTTACATATCTCATATCTAGAGGTTCGACCATTGTTATCAAAATATTCTTTTAAGTGCAAGATGATAGACATAGCTTCCATATTCTCATATTTCTTCTAAAATGCATTATTAATTGATGCAGCCATATATGACCTAACTTTTAAGTTATCATCACGCCATTTATCATAAGTGACACGTTCCCCTTGGGTCCCATTGTGAGAAAGGGCCATTGAGGGTTGGGGGCGACCGATGGGGGTTGTTAGGCCCTGGCCATGGGCTAGCGACCCTCGTCAATGGTTGGTACCTGGTGATCCCCATTAGCCATCCCCCACCCTTGCTAGCTTGCGATGGTGAGGTGGCGATGGCTAGGGCTTGCAGTCGTCCCCGCTAGGTCTCTCTCTGTAATACTACTGATTTTCTGATTAGGCCAAGAGAAGGTGGTGGGCCCATATTAAAAATAAAAAGAAAAGAAAATAAAAGAAAAGAAGATTAACAGTCAAGGAGTAAAAAGGAGATAAGAAGAAACACTCTAAAGAAGATGAATGAGTTACAAAAAGAAAAAAAATAGGGGAAGAAGAAGGAGAGAAAGAAAGAGAAAAAAAAAGAAGAAGAAAGGATTTTCTCGCCGCGAGGATTTCATCGAGCCGATTCAACTTCAACTTGCGATGCTCGGTAAGTGCTCATACTCTTCGGTCGTTTGATTGAAATGGTTTCGAAGATTAGGGTTCAAAAAATTGGATTTTATGAAATATGAGCGGCGAAGTTCAATTTTTGAGTTATAAAGCTGAAAATATTTGTGAGTCTTCTAGTGCTCTTAAAGATCTTTATTTGGAGTATAAGTTTGCTTGAAACGGAGTTAGGTGGAAAATGTTATGGCGCAATCAAGTTTCGCGCTAAAATTTCGCATTGCGAAAAACTTGAAATTCTCTTCAGACGAGAGTTCTATTAGCATATATAAGTTGTTTGGTTAAAGAGAAAGTGTGGTTTAGTCGATTCGTCATTGAGGAAGATTTTACTGGATTTTTACGTTATTTTCCACTTATTTGATGGGATTGCAAGTTCAAAAGTGAGTCAAAATTGTTGTTGGGTTTTGGACGAACCCAGGTGAGTGCTATATCTTCTTAGAATTTATAAAATTCATATTTTGAACATAATATGATACATGTATAGTATGAGTTACAAAATGGCATGATTATTGCATAAAAGTTGAATCGAGCATTTACTACTTTTTATCATCGAATCTTTTGGAAGCGTGTTTGGAAAATGTTTCCAACGAATGAGTTGAAATGTCGAAATATTATATGTTGATTTCCGAAATATTTTTTCCTAGTCTTTGGTTGAAACGAAAGATATGTTTGGGTTTATGAAATTGTTTTGTGGTAATGATTCTGAATTGACTTTATGAATTATGAAAAGTATTATTATATATTGTTGATGCTCAATATAGCCGTGAGCCTAGTGAAGGGCATGTGAGTATGTATAGGATATCCTTCTAGGCCGAGCCACTGGCTTTGTATTGCCTTGTCACTCGACGTTGTGTCGTGACCATGGTAATGCATTGAGCAATAGATTAATTAGTGGAGTGGACCATTGATATGGTTTTGATGGAGATTAATCAATGGACTTGACCACTAATGCATATATTATTGTGGAGGTTTAGCTATAAATTTTTGAATTGTTTAAAGGCTTATTAGTATGAATCGACGCCTAGTCGATTTGATATGTGAAATTAAGTTATGAGTTTTGGTTTGGCTTTATATGTATGCATAGTATTTGTTCGATCTACCTATAAGATATGTGCTGCTCATTGGGCTGTAGTTGCTCATTTCATTCATATTTATTATTTTCAAGTTCCCCGGCCAACGGCCGATAGTAGGACAGAGCGCTATTGAGAAGGACTTTTGGGAGTAGAAACTTTGAGTATATTTAATTGGTTGTTTATATAATATTGTGGACAGTTGTTAGGTTGGCTGAACTCAAGGTTGTACATATTATGTATGGTGGATTAGAGAAACTATGATGTTCAAACCAATCTCTCGGTTTATTTCATGTATATAGTTTTGGAGGAATATATGTTAATGTCAGGTTATTAATTGTGTTTCAGGCTGCATCCTTCGTAAGAAAGGACGGCCGTGTCATTTCCATTTTTGTAGATTTTGGGGTGTGACACACACTCTCTCTCTTAAATATATCTTATTTTTAAATTTAATTTAAATTAATTAAAAGCCATGTAACATTAAAAAAATAAATTAAAAGTGACATAGACAATTTGGCTGGGATTTATCACCGTTGACACTTAAGTGATCATTTTTCTTCAATTTCACATTTAAGTGGATTAGCGAAAAATTTTGGAACTAAAGTTAGAGCTGTGCACAACGTTGGACATTTTTAGTGTTATTATCTTGCTTTGCTAGCGATTTATGCTCAAGTCCAATATATCCATTTACATACAAGTATAGTCATATTGGGGGGATGATCAAAGTGGGTAACAGCTCGTCATTGTCCAATTTGGCAATTTCCGTCTGCAAATTAAAGTGCTCAATTCGAAAAGAAGAAGAAGAAAGTATAGGTATTCCACTATAAAAATGGGAAAAAAAATACAAACACCCTATTTTTTTTCTATGATACAGTTTTTTAGATGTGCTCTTCTAGGTAAAAGTAATGCCTCAATTATTTTATCTGGGCCATGATAATTACTTTCTTCTTTTATCGTGAAAAGCTAGCTATGAGCACAACATCGACAATGGCCACAGGCATTGCAATCCATTGGCAGGAAAAGAAAAGGTTTATGTAACATTGACAATTCACTTTCCATAATATATAAGGTTGGTGCATACATGTGGTTTGTGTGGATGCAACATCTAATTTGCTTATTAAAGTGCTTATGTCTTTTTGTTAACTTTTTTGTTCTCCTTTTTTTACTTTCTGCATCGACAAGCCAAAACACACATGAGTTGCACGTGAAGTCGCCTTTTTTATTATTATTTATAAGTTACTTGAAATTAAAGAGCGATAGAATCAATAATAAAGATGAAATTAATTGCATGGATACCAAAATCCAAGGAAAAAAAACAAGAAGTGGGTAACTTTAGTTATCGGTCAAACTTCCTTTTATTTTATTATAATTAAAGGAAAAAATGAAGAAAATTCATTCCTCTAAAGAGAAGACTAGACTTTTTTAAGTTCTACCAGACAAAACTTTAATGGGACATTCTTTGCCTCTGCCAACTCTCTCTCTCTCTCTCTCTCAGAGTATCTACTGACTTAAGCATCAGAGAGAATTTAAAGGCAAAAGCGCAGGTGATTTCTGTCCTTTATGATGTGCATGTTACAGTCCATAGAGCACGTGAATCAGCCATACGCTGGTGGCGTACGAAATCTGTGCATCATCAGTCTTCCACTGTTTTCCATTTTGATTCCATTCTAAGGAGAGTGACGCCAGAGATTTGAAAAACTCCCAAGTTTCACCTGTCTTTTCGTAAGTGAAACATTCATGGTCTGTTTTGTTCCCAAAACGAGATACGTTTCCACGAAAGTTCTGAAGTTTTTTTCCCCAGCACCAGTCGCTATCATACATCCTACGGCCTTTGCACGTGAGATGACGAACGATCTTGTATTAGCTTGCAATCTCGTCGGCCAAAAGAAAGCAGAAAAAAGTTGCAATTTGTTTCATGCCAAATAATACCCAGTTTAGTATCTAAATAGTGTCGTCGGACTATACCTGCTCATTGGGCAGGCTTAGGCAATCTCGGGCAGGCCTGCTTGGGCTTGATTATCTAGAGCATTTCCCAAATAGGAACTTGGGCCTTAAGGAAAAGCATGGGTGCGCTAAGCCCGCCAAGTGGCCAACCCTTTTGTTTTTCTTAAATGTCGGCTGTGAAAAAAAAAAGGTTAATAATGACTGACATATATAATCTCTAACTTTGATCCAATCTTCAATATGGTTCCTTCCATTTATCCAAATTCAGGAATACCAATGAACATTTTCATGTAACTCGGAAATTAAATTGAATTTGTATTAGAAGTTCAAAGATCACATTGCATACTGAGCTAAAGTCCAAGGACAACATAAAAAAGAGTAAAAGTTTAGACCACACTACACATTAAATCAAAATCCATTGAGCATTTGTGTCATTTTTCCTAAAAATTAAAAATGATTTTTAAAATTTCTTGATATTCTATTTACAACTTTACCTATGACTTTACACTATCCTTCTCTCGTATATTAGAACTTCATCGTATCTTTTTCCTATTACTATCAACACATTTTAGATATTAAGGCACATTAATAATTGAAAATAATTTGATTTTTTTTCCAAGAAATATATATTGGTAGACTTTGAGTTCTCCATTTGTTGATCAATAAATGAGAAATCATTCAAAAGAGTATCCAATATAAAAGGAGAATTTTATCGACAAACGTCTCGCTCGGATCTTTATAACTAGTATTCATTTCTTGTTTGCCAAAGCTGGAGGTTGCTGTTTCAATTGCCAAGAAGGTTTTCTTTTTCCTATCGAAAGATGTTCCTTAAAGGGAACGAAGAAAGATGATCATCGAGCAGCACTTCAATCGATTGGACCACCGGGTTGAGTCAAATGCAAGTTGAATTTGAGCCCTCGGCACGAGTCAGTCCAATTCTATAAACAAATAGCCATACAGCAACTCCAAATTTGGTCCACTGAAAAGTGAATATGTTTATTAAAACAAGACCGGGTTCATGCGATCTGATTCGATCCGAACTTATCACTTGTCCGCTTCTCCTGTTCGAGCTGTGTCAATCAAGGTTCCTTTTTGCCAGTGTCAACCTGGGTCAAGACCAGTCTACTTCCTGTAGTTTGGCAGGACTTAGATAACATGGTTAATAACATGAATGACGAGTTTTAGAAATGTGAGGACTTCGTGTTTTTAAACATGAAGGTTCAGAAGAGTAAGGATTAGGAGACTGAGCCATTTTGAAGTTTAGCCTATCTCAGGACTTATCTGGTAGGCATATCTGGATTCGTCATTTGACTAGAGCGAGCGTTTGGGGACAAATCAGCGATGCCGAGTAGGAGATTAAGTGGGACGGGGAAGGTGATTCTTTGAGTAGTTGAATGGTTGTGGCGTGCCCCAAGATTCGTGGTCCAAGCTTCGGTGGTTGTACAATAGACTCGATTTTGTCACGACGAAGTTGATTGATCTATTAACCAATGATTGAGGGCTGAAAACATCACAAACATCTGGCTCGATCTGGTGGCGGAGAGGATTCTAGGTTTGATCCACAGTGGAAAAGTGAACATCCTAGTAATGATACGCTAAATTAACTTATTTAGGTATTGTTCGTCTTAGCTCGTCCCATATTAAATCTCAGAGTTATGTCTTTTTTGATGTATGGGTGAATACTTTCTTAAGAGAGTGCTCTCACTTGAGTACACTTAACTTTGGAGTTCCCAAGCTAAGTATTGCTTTATATGCTAAAAATGAGCCTTATTCAGGCCATTTAGACTCGACGACCACTTCTTGTCTTTCTCGGACTGCGTCGCTACACCAGTGCTTCGCAATTCCTCCACATAGCCCGAGTGTTTGGTGTGAGGGCTAGTGGTTGCAACATCATCCGAGTGCTAGTGGTCCCTTCATTGGTATGAAAAACCTATAAAACTGTTTCTAAGTTGACTAGTCCCGATTTTTGAAATCGGGGACCTGTTGATCCGGTCCGAATCTTAGATGGGCCAATGGAACTAATGATAATTCTAGAAATTGGGGCAAAATGACCGTGTTTATATCTTCATTTGCATTCTTGACCGTGTTTCTGGTGTGCTAATTCTGCGTTTTAATGTATACATACCGTGTTAACTCAGAAAGTAAAGAGTATTTATAAAAGCTTAGGATTTTTTATTAATTTTACTACAAATGCGTTAAATGTATATGAAAAATTGATGCGGTCCGAGTAGGCGGTTTGAAATTTGAAACTGAATCGAAAAGCTTGGATTCCAATATGGAATCTGAAACCAAATCGCTACTCTCGGAAACCATCAAGAATAAGAGGAGACGATTCGATCTGATCCGGGCAATCTCTTTTGCCCACCTCTCCTTGTGATCTAGAGCATGCAAAAAATTTCAGAAAAAAACGATAGTGGTCTCGAACGCTAATTTAATGCAGAAGTAAAGTGGGGTCGTTGAGAGGATAGGCGAGAACTGTAGAGAAAAGCAAGGAAAAGTTAAAAAGAGGAAGAAGCTCAAAAAAAAAAAAAAACAAAAACAACGTAAAAGAATCTCCGAGCCAAACAAGCATTAAAATATTCATGGCTAAGGCTAACACGAAAAGAGCCGGCCCTAAGAAATCCAAACAAATAAGGAATTAAACCGAGTAAGAAATATATCAAAATAATAATCGTAATGCTAATGCAGTTCTGTTTATTTTTGCAAAATTTAAATGATTTCAAAATCATTTTTATATTAATTATTTGAAATGACCGATCCTATGAAATCAAAACAAAATAGGAATTAAACCGAGCAAGAAATACATCAGAATAACAATCGCAATGCTAGTACGGCTCCGTTTATTTCGCGAATATTAAACGATTTCAAAATTATTTATTATATAATTAATTGCTTAACTATTTAAAATAATAAGTCGACAAAAATATCTTTATTATAAAATTTTTTTAAATATATCGCTTATTTGCATTACTTATTTTTCGAAAAAATAAAAAGTGGCCTAAGAATATGCTAACAAAGCCACAAATCTCCGGCCCACACGTCGTCCTAATCTCTTAGCCACGGACGCAACCTTAAAGCCTCTTTACGTGCATCCATCGAAAGATATTTTGAAAAAAGGGGGGCAAACCGGTAATTTGCTTTAGGGCGGGGCCAACGCATTGTTTCCGAAACCCAGCAAGGCGTTAAGTTAAAAGGCCATAGAAACGGACCGGCGTTTATATATCATTCAATGTTCCGAAACGACGCATTTAGTGTAAATTAAGTCTCCACGTCACTCGAAAATTCCTAAATCGGTGCCTCTAACCCCGACTCAACCCTCTGGCCGCCACACGTGACCCGACACGGCTGCGAAGATGGATCCGACGGAGGAAAACCGACGGGAGGCGAGTTCGGGTTAGGGAATTACGGGGTCGGGGTATTTTAGATTAGGAGTTGAATCGATTTATGATTTTTCCTTTTGACGAGTTGATCTGAATTGGAATTCCGTTGGGGGAAACCCAGGCCGAATCAAGGCTGTCAAAACGGAGCAGAACGGGGGCGTGAATGGAAACCCAAGAAATGCGTGAACAGAAAAAACAGAGAGGAAGAGAGGAAAGAAAACTGCCGTGACGCGTCGGGTTGAACACTTCCCCCGCCGTCCGCTCCGGCGGCCCCACGTCGCAACGCGCACGCGCCCTTTCCCTCCCTCCCCCATCATTTTCCTCACGCTTTCCCGTCCCACCTTTTGTCTCATTGGCGCCACTTCTCGAGCAATGCTCCCGTGGATTGGAATCCACGTAAGCTCGAAACGAATCTCGACCGCCAGACGACGTGGGTCCCGTTTGTAGCCAACTGGATTGGACGGTTGAGATCGGGTAGGGATCATGTGGGCATGAAGCAGGGTGCGATTTCCTTCCACTTCCTCGCCCCCTTCCTCTCTTTTTCCAGTTGAAGTCACGTGAAAAACATCGTCTCTCTGAAAGAGGAGGAACAGCGTCGTTGAATTCCACCGCGGAAAACTCCTTCCCCGTTTCCACACCCACTTCACCGAACCTTTTTCTTCATCATTTCCGCCTCCATCTTCATCCCCTTCACCTCCTCCCTCAACCATCTCTCTCTCTGTCTCTGTCTCTGTCTCTGTCTCTCTCTGTGTTTGCGCGTGTAGCAGAGGGGAGATCATGCCCCTACCATGGAAGAAGTCGAGGGTCACCCGCATCACTCGCCTCGTCGCCGACCTCCAGTCCTCCCCACGCCGTGGTGGCTCCCTTGTCGTCGAGACCGGCTTCCCCACCTCCCTTGTCGATCTCTTCGTCAAGAACCGCGATCGCCTCAGGAAGCCCTCCAGGCGTAAGGAAGAGCCCGAGCTCCAGATCTCCGACCCCGTCCTCACCTCCCCCTTGCCCGCCCACCTGGTGGTCAATCCCGAGCCCCTCGAAGGTTTTCCGCCGCCCGCGGCTCCGGAGCCCGCGGCGGCGGAGGCGGGGAGTGGGACGGTCGGTGACGAGGTTGGTGGGAATTGCGTTGGTGGGTCGGGTAAGAATGGCGTTTTCTTGACGGTGTTCAAGGTGTTTGTTGTGGTGGTTCTGGCTCTGAGCACCAAGGAGCTTGTGATCGGAATCACGATGAGCGCTTTCTTGCTTTTGTTTCTTGAGTTTGTGGGCAAGCGCGTGGTTCGTTTCTTGAGACCCTGTCCTGATGCGAGGATGGGTTTCGAGTGGTTGAGCAATAAGGCTTGTGCGATTTTGTCATCTGCTTGGCCCCAGAAGCGTTTGTTGGTTCATAAGGCGGTTGCTAATTCTGATCGTGTTGAGCCAACTGAAGACACTGTCGGACCGGGGAATTCGAGCCCGGCTGTGGAGGAAATTCGGGTGCCAGAGAGAAACTTTGAAAGGGCCGTGATGCCTGTTGAGAACTATTTGATTTTGAGGCCGGCTTGCGCATCACTTAACTGTGACCCAAGATGGAGGTTTGTGTACACAGAGGGAGAGGCGAGGGTTGTGGAGGAGGGTGAGGAGGATGGGCGTGCAGGCTTGGGAACCGATGCTCGCAAGCAGAACTGGAAAATCAAATCGAAGATCATCAAGAGGATGGTGCCGAAGAAGCTGAGGACCTCGAAGAAAGGGAAAAAGAAAGAGTGGGAGCCCGACGCCGATGCGTCAAACGCGTTTGCTACTTACTTGGGTGACTGTGGTACCGGGGCACGTCAAAAGGGTGAAGCAGAGGAAGAGCATGGCGAGCAGGGAGAAGGTGCAGATGAATCAACCCCGCCAAAGGCGGAAGTTGAAGAATGTCAGCAACGAGCACTATGTAGTAACAAAGGAAGGGACCAATCGTTGGCAGCTGAAACCAATTTGACATTGGCTACATTTTCGCAGGCTCGCCCTGGATTGGAAACCGGTGCTGATAATGCGAGGAGCGAAAAGAAGCGGAAATTGGGATTAGTCGTTGTCCTGCTGGTTGTACTTGCAGGACTTCTCGGCGGACGGTTTCTGGCTTTTGTGCTTACGTTTGGATGTGCTATGACAATATCCATTTGGGCTAGCAGACGAAGCTTTCGTTCAGCGAAGGATCGATCTTAACATACAGATCTCATCTTTGCTCACTTAGATGGGTTTGAAGGAAGCTTCTTGCGGGTTGTTCTTCCTCTTGAATATCATACGCATTGGAGGTTTCAGGGGTTCGAGAAGCTTAAATTGTATTTAGAGAGCTCGAGAGGTATCGGCCAATCGATCGTGTCATCTGTTATTTGAAGTGTAAATTTTATACAGATACAAGACTCAATGAGTATACTATGAGGTTGCTGTCTGTTCTTGTATGACGCGGCAAGCTTTCTATCAGATCTACATGTGATCAATCAATCTCTTTGTCGATTTTGAAGAAACAGAGAACACGGGTCCCTACAACTACAATCACTCGTGGCTTTAACATGACAAACTTTGATATCCTAAAAGCAGCGTTTTCACTAAGAGAACCCAAGAGAATTTGATTTACCGGGTTACATGCTGCAGACTATGTGCGCTCGAATTGACTGCACATTTGTGTAACTGCGGATTCTCGAAACAGAGTAGATTTTTCAGTCCAATAAATGAGCTCCTCTCTCTTCCTTTCTCTCTTCAGAGAGAATAGTGACGCCACTTGGTGGAGAATAACATTAGTCGAAAGGGGGAGTTTTTAAACTTCATACAATAAAATTGATCGACATGTTTATTATATAGGCGTCGAGACTCCTGTCGAGCTCTAGCTGACGGGAGAAAACCCCAAACCTGGTCCGAGAGTCGGCAATCTCTACAAAGTGACGGAAAAGGGCGATTAGAACTTCGAAAGTCATAGGCGAAATGCTAGTTGCATAACTGAGAGAACAACGTCAAAGTCCCATCAAGAAGAGCGAGCGGAGGGAAGTTACTGAAGCTGTCTGGAAGAAAGTTTTTCGTGGCTGCTCCAATGGCGTCCGTTGTGCGGCTGACCTCTGCTGGGAGGGGCATCCGTAAGTGTAGGACGGCACGCCGTGGATCCAACAAATTTATGGTGACCCGTCCCGGCTTTCTGGCACCTACGTGAAATGAAGGGGAAGCTAGTCTCTTGCCCTTATCGGCCGTGGGAGCTTTAGACGCCCTAGGAATCTTGTTGGGTGAGTTAGGGCCTGTTTGGTAAAACTTGTTTCTGTTCCTCAGAACAAAAATTTTTATTTTTTTTTGTTCCAGGGAAAAAAAAAATAGAAATGCGTTTTTGTTTCAAATCTATTTTTTTTTTGTTCCTGGGAACATATTTGGAATAGAAACAAGATTTTTTTTTTCGGATCACTTTTGAGAAACAAAAAGAACAAAAACTTGTTTCATAAAAAAAAAACAAAAAACTCGTATCTAACCTCAGCCTCTTCCTCCATTTCTCATATTCTCCCTTCTTTCCTTTTGAGCTCGCACGGTGCAGTCGCCCACCCTCTACCGCAGGAACCCCTCGCCGCCATCGCCAGTCCTTTCTTAGCCTCCCACTTCTGCCCACCGCCCCCAGCAACCAGGCCCGAAGCAGCCCAACTCCATCTCTCTCGTTGTCACCTTTCTTTCTCTCTCTTTCACTCGCTATACGTAGGAACCCTAACTCTGCCTCCTTCTTTCATTTGTTGCTCGCCGACTTCGATTCGTGGTGTGTTTGCCGTCGATGTGCCCGAGCCTGCCGATTCTCCGTCGGAAGCAAGGTGAGTCTCATTCCCTCTTTGTGTGCGAGCTTGTCGTGAGTGTGCCTTTTGTTTCCTTGTCTTACAAAGTTTGGATTTTTCTCTAGCTTGTAATGTGTGATTCTTGTGTGAGGCTGTTTATAATCCTGTAGAAGTCAGCTCACAACAACTGACGCATGATTATGCTCTAATTTTCTTGCGGCTGGATATTATACCCTGTATTGTAGAGATTTTTTTTTCCTGTTTTAGATTCCTCTGGGTGTCTCATGTTCTTGAATTAGGATTATCCGTTAGTTTGTGGTCGTTGCAGAGCTGGTTCAACCTCATTTAGGTCTAACAGTCTTTGAGCTCAAAATCCGCAGTTTGGTCCTTGGGAGTTCTGTTTGCTTAGGAGATGTTTGACACATACTTAAAAATGCCTTTCCTCCTGTTGAATTGTAACTTAGCATGTGTATTTGGTCTTATTAACACTCTTGGGACGCTGTATTTCTTTTTTATTGTGGTTTGACTCAACCGAAAAAGGTAATCGAGGTACTTTACTTTGATTAATTTCTAATGATGAGAACAAACTTGAGTTCTTGGCGTTGCTCTTTCGCTCTCTAGACGTTTCTCCTTTTGTTTTTTCATTTCATTTCCCTGCTCTTTCGTGTCGTGTGTTCTTTCGTTGGAGTTTCAAGGGTTTATTTTGTTGTTTATTTGGTTGTCGCATTGTTGAGTTCGAGCTTATGGTGAATTTGGAGGTCAATTCTGGAGCTGCCTGCTTGCGAAATCTTTAGAATGATCCCGAGGCAAATCGCCGGTTAGGTATTGCAGTGGCTGTTGATTGAGCTTTATGAATGTCTATGTTATTTTTCCCTTTTTGGTGGAGAAAGCTCGTTTTTTGATGTAATTTACGCTTAATGACTTGCACTTGGATGGGGTTGAGGGTTCCCGGAAACTACCTTCTTATCGCAATTCTTTTGGCTTTTGTTTTCAGTTCGATTGTGGATGTCAACGGGTTAAGGTTGCTTGAAAATTGATATCTTGGTGAGCCCAAATTTCACATTATCAATCCCGTTCACTAGATTTCAGTAGTTGGAAAACTTGGTTTATATGAATGTTATGAGGATTCAGTTATCTTCACTCTAATTCTAGATGCACTGCATTTTTTTGTTTAAAAATTAGGAACTCTATTGCAAGGACCTCCACTTCTTGAATTCCTCAGGTGTAACACTTCATTTGGTAGGTTTCTCACAATGCTCTTTATTTCATTTTGAGCATTCTATTTCATTGATCATTGATAATCATTGTTAGGTTTTGTGTATGGCGTGTAGTTCCTATAGTATTATGTTATTGATGTAACTCATAACTCATGTGATGTTCAACCGGTCAAAGATTACATGGCATCTGAGAGATAGACAGTCGGTGCAAAGTGGACCGAATCTGTAACCAACCTACTTATCAGTTTGTTGGTGGATGAGGTTAAAAAGGGAAATCGCACCATTTCTACTTACAACAAAGCGGGGTGGAAGAATATACAGATTGAATTCAGTAAATAGACGTGATTCCAATATAGCATATTACAACTGAGGAATAAGGTAAACAAATTGAGAAAATAATATGGCAGCTTTCAAAAACTCATTTCTCAGTTTGGATTTGGTTGGGATAATGTGAATAACAGAGTTGTTGTCGATGATCCAAGTATATGAGAATCTCACATCAATGTATTTTTCTAACTTTTGGTCATTTTGATATCCTTATAGATGTATATTTTAAGATGTGTGATTATATTGCTGAAATGTCATTATTGCGAAAATTGTAGGATAATGCCAAGTGGGCAAAATTCAAGAAGGATGGATTTCCTCAGTATCCCGATCTATGTATTGTATTTGGTGGTACATATACTATTAGGAATTAAGCCATAGGAAATGTTGAAGATTTGATGGTGTTGGAGGAAGATGACAATGGTGATGACAATGTAGGCTTTGACAATGGTAGTGGCAATGCTTATGGTGACAATGGTGGTGGCAGTACAGTTGACTTCAGTGAATACCACATTGATGAGAGAGTCTTTACATAAGACAAATTGGATAGGACTCCAAATACTAAGAGGAGAAGAAAGAGTAACCAACCCGGTATTGCTGACACTTGCAAAGCCATACAAGATTATTTAAAAGTTATGACAAGTCAAAGTGGTAGTGGCTCTGTGTCACACCCCGAACCTCGAGCACGCGCACATCCCACGGTGGTCAACTAAAAATGCGACGTTCCCAGGTGGCGTCGCCGACCCAACTTTCTATGCACATGCGGAAGCATAATAAACAATCCCCGGACAACAATCAACTTGGGATAAGAAGTAAGACAACCAAATTACACAAAACACATCTCATAAACAATATATGTAAAAGCTGAAGATGTTTAAAACACTTTTCATGAAGGAACCAACCTCATAATTTCATCACATCTCGTTCCACAAAATCAGCAAACAACAATAGTCCAGCAAACATATTCCAGCGAAATCCTCGGTTTTGAACTAAACCACTGTCACTTGTGTTAATCCAGTCTAACACTCATCTCATCATGCTGGTTAACACTCATCTAACTCCTTAATTGCAATCGCAACCTAAGAAAGGTTTGGAAGTTGACTTACCTGATCAACAAGCCGACTAGTCCACGACTACGACTCACGTTTACTTCAACTCTAAAAGAAGCTTGGAAGGCGCTGTAAAAGCCTTGAAAGTCACTTCCTGAGTTGCTGATTTGAGAGCAACGTATCTCAGCTGGATGAATGAAGATGGTAAGAAGTGAAAATATCTAGGAGAAGCTGAATGAGATATAGTTGTAATCTCCAATGTTCACCTGTAAGGGGGAACAAGAAGCCTTGAAAAGTCAAACCAAAATATCCAATACACTTGAGTACATGCCCCAAAAGTCTTTAACTCTCATCCAATAACAATTTCCCCTCCCAAACTTCTCCAACAAGCCAAGAATGAATGCTGTAATATAGCAGCCCCTCATACATACGAATTTGCACCCATTCACTTCAAATCACATCAAATCTTCATCCAATCAAATTATCATCCATTCAAATTAGGCTTGAATCTTTTCCACAAAATCCCATCTGATTTTTTTTTGGACGAGGTCGAAAATCAGGATGTCACACTCTGCGAACTCAAGGGTTACACCACCAACTGAAGACCCTTTCTCCGTATCTGCTATGATTGGTGTTCTAGTCAGTATGCATGAGATTGAGCAAGATGTTTATAATAAAGTAGTGGAAATGAGCATGCGTTAGCGCCTCATGGAAGGAGGCTTTCATTCAATCCTCACCTGAAAGGAGAAATAGACTTCTTCAATGTCTTTAGTAGATGTTTGGATATATATTATGGATTGCATGGGGTTTCATTAGACTGTTTAACTTATGTTATCGATTAATATTTAGTTTTTAAAGATATTAGTGTTGAGACTCTTGTACTTATATGTAATGGCATCTCCTATAAAGACTTTATAACTTATGTTATTGATTGTTATTGGATGTATTTTCAAAATCTATATTGATGTTATTATATTTCTGTGATGGTATAGGTACTATGGAAGGAGGATCTTATAATGTATCTAATGAGCAAGTAGATTCAGTTGAACAATTATTGGATGATGATGATCTTGACGTATTGATAGTGGGCTTGTACACAGTTGTGATAGACATGTCTATGCATACGAAAGAGCCTATTAGGGATAGTAAATTATCAAGACCCAAACCTATTAGGGATAGTAAATTATCAAGACCCAAATGGATGATGGAAATTGTTCATGGACATTCAGATAGGATATATGAAGCCTTTAGGATAGAGAGACATGTTTTCATAATTTATGTGATTTAATGAGGGTAAGAGGTTGGTTGAAAGATAGTTGATATGTTCGAATAGATGAACAAGTTGGGATATTCTTATCTTTAGTTAGTCGCAATAGCTCAAATAGAGATTTATGTGAGAGATTCCAACGTTTGGGAGAAACGATCAGTAAGTATTTCAATATGGTGTTGAAAGCAATTATCAAACTTTCAAAAGAGATAATCAAACCACCGTCATTTGATGTCATTCCACATGAAATTCTTATGGATCCTAGTCATACACGCTATTTCAAGGTATGATTTTTATATCGATTCAGTATCATCAAATACATGTAGTTGATAATCTTATATAATTGATAATAAATTGACAAGGCTGCGTAGGTGCTATGGATGGCACCCATATAAATGCTACCGTCCATGTGTCTCAACAGATTCCATTTAGAGGTAAGAAAGGGATTACCACCCAGAATGTATTGTGTGTTTGCTCATTTGATATGAAATCTACTTTCGTGTATGCTGGATAGAAAAGATCTGCCAACGATTGTCGAGTGCTTTCTACAGCACTTGAAACTCCTTAACTGTAATTTCCCCGACCACCATCTAGTATTTACTTTGTTTTTAAAGACAAACATTCTTTATGATTATATTATGGACAAATCTATATATATCATGTTGCAGGTAAATATTACATAATAGATTCTGGTTATGCAGCACTTCCGGAATTTTTAACTCCATTTAAATGTGAACGGTATAATCTTAATGATTATAGAGAGAATGGGGGACGGCCAAAAATAGCAAGAGAATTGCTCAACCATAAGCACTCTTCACTAAGAAATGTAATTGAGAGGTCATTCGGGGCACTAAAGAATCGCTTCACCATTATAAGACATATGCCTCCATTTACAATTCAGAAGTAATCACTTGTTGTAATTGCATGTTGTGCTCTCCATAATTACATTATTGATCAAGACAGGATGGACAAAAAATTTTCCTAGTATATTGATCCGGAGTATTCATTGGACCTAGAGAAGTGGAGGTTGCAAATGATATATCGTATGAGTAGGCACCTAGGATGAACATGCTTAGGATAAGTATCGCAAATAAAATGGCAATGGATCACAATATGCCTGAGATTTCATGACTTTGTGTTTCCTACTTTTGTAATATTGTTTCAAAGTAATTACTTATCAAAGTCAATGTGATGAAGTTGAACAATGAATTATATTACTTCATTATTGTGATGTCATGTATAAAAGGGTCCATGTAGAGATCTCTTCTTAAGTAATCACTTATCAAAGTTATGTTGCCCCTCCCTCTTCCTCTCCCCCCTCTCTATCTCTCTCTCTCTAGTCGCCCCACTTTCTTTTCTGTCCACTGGGTTTTTTGATAAATCTAGAGTCCCCATCCCTCTCGCTTTTAAAGAGTGCCCATCAAATTGTGCCTGTTCTTGTCCCCCAACTGTTGGAGTTATTGATGTTTTTACCACTCTTGCCTGATTTAAGGTCAAATATCTTACTATTTTGGACGGGTTTTAGAGCTAGCAAATTTTACACTTCATTTAAAAAAACTCTTGCGAAAAATTTGGAATTGAAATTTTGTATAGTTACCAAATGTGTTTTTGTTCTTTTTCTATTTCAGGAACATAAATTTTGTCCATCTACCAAACGTGTTTATGTTCTTTTTCTATTCCAGGAACATAAATTTTATGCAGTTACCAAACGTGTTTTTTTGTTCAAAAATTATTCCCGGGAATAGCAATAGATTTTTTTGTTTATGTTAAAAAATTATTCTCCAGAACAGAAACGTTACCAAATGCACCCTTACTTACACTTGTGGGCTCACCAATAGGACCCTTTTTGTCCTCGGAGCGGGAACATGAACAGGTCTTGTGTGAGAAGCAACAGGAAGTCGATTTCAAGGAGTTCAGGCAGGTCAGAGGGAATGTCCTAAGCCTATCCTTGTTGAGGCTTACTAGGACTCGTCCTTCTCTTTTTTTGGGCAAACAAGTATTTGTTCAGTTGAAGTTACATCTCCTTCAATAACGGGGCTCGAGAGGAGCAGCTTGCCCGGATTCCCGACGGGTCATTACTAGCAGCAAGCTGGGGGCAAGCATAAAGGTCTTTTCTTATCGAAGTCAATGACTAGCAGCATCAGGGTTCCTCATCATTGTCTTGCACTTCCTCAGTTGCCTCCTCAAAGCCAAAGGATCCACTAGAACAAAAAGGTAAGAGTCAAAGCAAATGTTTTCGAGGCAAGACGGGATTAAAGAGGCCAGGGACATACCTCTATTATGCTGAGCCACGAAGAGGAGCAAGACTGGCTTCAAAGAGTCTTTGATCGATTATTTGCCCCTACCCCTTGAAGTCCTTGTCAAGATTTGGTGCACAAACACATCCAAATAAAAGTAAGAGCAAGAGAAAAAAATTGAGATATTGTTGTAAAATATTGTGTCTCAAGTATATAATAGAGAGAAGCAAAAGAGATGAAGAAGAGAAAACAAATAAACAATAAAGATAGTAAAGCAAATTGCAGGAGAAATTTTATTTCGTCTTCTTATCATTACAATGACCGAAACTGAGCTCCTATTTATAGAAAACATAAGGATGTACTTAATATAGTACATTTAATAAGGAAATGAAATTGTTCAAGCGTTACATAAGGTAAGATTTAATGTATCATAATTGGTCATGAATATTCTCGTAACATCAGACATTAAGTACCATGAATATTCACGTAACGTCAAACATTAAATACCATAATTGGTCCAATGGATATTCACGTAATGTATTTCATAACACTTCCTCTTGAATATTCATTATATCACAAATGTGCATAATACTGCCTCATTAAAAACTTTTAAGCCGGAAAAACTCAGTGGGACAAAAACTGGACGAAAGGGAAGAAGAGTACAGAGCACAAATATCATGGTCTTTCCCTTGTATGGATGCATAAATTGTCTCGTTAAAAACCTTAAGCCAGAAAAACCTAGTGGGACAAAACCAGATGAAAGGGAAAAAGAGTGCAATGCTTAGATCATAATATCTTCCCCTCAATCAATCTATATAGCTACTACTGGAGCTAATCAATCATGCATCTTATGAACTCGCCATATACCAATACCATATACTAATTTCTCAAAAATTGACGTCAACAATGATTTGGTAAAAAAATCTGCAAGATTATTTATGGAACGAATTTGTTTAATGTCAATTTGTCGACTTTCTTGAAATTCATGGGTATAGAAAAATTTCGGGAATCCCACAAATCAAGAGGAGTCTTAAGATGCATTTGCTATTTCAGGAGCAAGAGATGTATTTGTTACTTCAGAAGCAAGAGGAGTCCCACCAACAAAGCTATTATTAGCCTTAGCAGCGGTTATGGTAGCAAGGTTGATTTGAATGGCGTGAGATTCACGACTCTTGCCTATACCCTTTAAAGATGCCTGGTATAGGTCAACGAAGTGCTTTGGCGCACAACAGGTACGTGACCAGTGCCCAGTCATGCCACAATGATAGCAAGCACCTTCATTAGTCACTTTCATCGGCTTCTTTTCTTTGCCATAATTCAGCCCTAAGTTGAATTTCTTAGGGCGATTAAATTTTCTGACACCCTTTCGAGAATTGTGCTCACGCCTACGCTTATAGCCCTTAAGATGGTCAATATTATTCTCAAAGTTATCATGTGCTTCAGGCAATGCTTTTGAGCTAGCAGGTCTAAGATCATGATTTTTTAGCCGTAATTCATTAGTTTGCTCAGCAATGAGGAGCACAGAAATCAACTCAGAGTAAGTGGTAAATTGACGCTGCCGGTATTGCTGTTGCAATATAATATTCGAAGCATAGAAGGTGAAGAAAGTTTACTCTAATAATTCCGCATCGCTGAGTTTGATACCGCATAACTCAAGTCGAGAAACGATATCAAATAAAGCATAGTTATACTCAGACACTAATTTAAAATCTTGCAGCCTGAGATTCTGCCAATCATATTGTGCTTGAGGGAGGATAATTATTTTGGTATAATCATACCTATCCTTCAACCTCTTCCACAGGGGCTGAGGGGTCTCACATTGATAAATATTGAGACTTCAGGCTCTCATGCAAATGACGACGGATAAAAATCAATGCATTTGATTTATCTTTTGCATCTGACGTTTCGTCTTTTGTAATTGCATAAGCGAGACCTTACCCTTTGAGGTGCATTTCAATGTCAATGTACCGGGACTAATAATTATTTCTACTCACTTCCAGGATGTCGAATTTGGGTTTTTCAATATTTGCCATAATTGAAATATCCTCCGCTACTTTAGGAGCAGAATGATATCTTTAGATTCGAAATTTGGCTTCAGGCCAATGAAATGAAAAATTGATAGAAGAAGATGAAGTGTGAGATGATTGAAGAAAAACAAAGGGAACACTTACCTCACAAAGATACTTACTTAGTTGGGAGATCTTCGTGCTGATAACGTGTTGTAAAATATTGCGTCTCAAGAATATAATAGAGAGAAGCAAAAGAGATGAAGAAGAGAAAACAGATAAACACTAAAAATAGTAGAGAAAACTGCAGGAGAAATTTTATTTTGTCTTCTTATCGTTACAATGACCAAAACTGAGCTCCTATTTATAGGAAACGTAAGGATGTACTTAATGTAGTAATACATACATATGTTTAATAAGGAAATGAAACTGTCGTAATAAGTAGTTAAACGTTACATAAGGCAAGATCTAATGTATCATAATTCGTCATAAATATTTTCGTAACATCAAACACTCGGACATTAAGTACCATAATTGGTCCAATGAATTTTCACGTAACATATTTCATAATAGATATAAGGTTTATCTTAATGCACCTTTAAATCAAGATTAAATTCAGTAGATAATTTCATTATAATTAGCACATTACATCTCTTCGTTACAATATTTAACTACAAGATAAAGATATTATACATGAGTCCTATATCATTCATTAGCTATTTAAGGATCCAAATCCAAACTATCAATAAAATATGGACTTAAACTATATAAGCTCTCTTGGAGCCTGTGCCTTCATGTCGATGAGAGTATGAATCACATCGCAACATACTTCCACTTGTGAATATTCTACATGCGTTTTTTAGACCAAATACAATTGTACACCATTCAAACTTTTATGCACTCATTGCCTTGCTAAAAATATCTGAAGTATTCACTTGTGTGTTGACCTCTTCTAGCGCTATAACTTTTTATTCTATTTTCTCTTGAATGAACTGCTATTGTTTATTAATGTGCCTTTCCCTTACATGAAACAACAACGACTTGGTGAATACTACTCATGCTTCTTCAGACCCAACACAATTGTATACTGTTCAAATTTTTCTATACTCATTGCCTTGGTAAAAAAATCTACGCTATTCACCTATTTGTCAACTTTTTTTAGCACTATAATCTTCTGTTCAACTTTGTCTAGAAGGATGTGATATTGTAGACTGATACGGTTTGTTCTTTTATATAAACCACGACCTCTAGCGCCAGCTCTTCCTCTTGTGCCCTAAGTATGCTTAAAAATGGTCTTATTACAACAACCCACTTCCTCGGGACATTCCATTATCCCATCAGAGATTCCTATTCAGATTGTTGTCTCCTCCAAAGAAGGATATCCACAATGAAAGAAGACCCGTGGTGTTAGAGAGAGATCTGCCACCAGCCTCTCTCGTCAACTACTAGAGTCGGCCTATCGATGTTCAAAAACATGGCTGGGAATACACTTTCTCTGCCCGGCAGAAGCTAAGAATGACCCCTATTTATGTATCTGATGGTATCAAGGATAAGACCTGGTGGGAGGCCAATTGGGCAGAGCACGCGAACTAGATGTGAAGGATTGGGAAATCTTTGTCGAGCACTAAGTGCTCTTCGTAGATACCTGTGCACCCAAGTTTAAACTTGCAAGCGCACTTCCGAAAGCCTAGGTGAAGAAGGGTGTAATTCCCCAGAATTAGGTATTTTTCTCTATTGTTAGGTAAGCCATCGTTTGTGAACTAGAGTAACAATCTACGGAAAATCTAAGGTCGTTCAAGATCATTCGTGAAGAGTCCTCGCTTCCCATTGCTCCGGGGTCATTGGGACCTCTCGTTGGTGGTTGCACATGGTGCAACGAGTTTAGATCAAAACAAAGAAAGGCAACTTCAGGGGCATCAGTCGAAGTGATGAAGACAAGAAAATTGTCCAAAAAACTCTAAAGCTACTACTATAGTTTTGTTAATTAGTTCAAACCTTAAAGTCAATTGAATCCCATTTTTTTCACGATTTGTCAATTATGTCAGAAAATCAGTAATTTGGACAAATTTTGATAATATTTATCTTTTATCTTTTTTTTTCCAAACCTAGTTTGCAAGGTTGCCAACCAACTATTGCTAAACATAGGCAAGGGCCAGCAACCCACATCTAGGTAGGGTGAGGGCATCGTGGCCACCACAGGCCGCAAGCATTGTAGTACTTGCCCTAGGCTAGGGCTGACGCCCTCACCAAGGCGAGAGTGTTGGCCCTCACCTGGATTTAAGTGAGACTATGGAGGCCCTTGTTGGCCAAGGTTGGGAAGAAAAAAGAAGGAAGGAAAAAAAAGAAAAAAATATTGAATTATTAATAATTTGTCCATGTCAATGCAGATCATGCCACTTAGGATGGATGGCATCCACGTCGGTCAATTTTGGATAAATTTGATCAGATAAACTTAGTTGGAAAAACATAAAAAATTATAGGATTCAATTGATATAATTAAAATGTTTAAACTTGAATTAGGAAAAGTGTAATTTTTGGATAATTTTTCCCATCGGAGAAGACTAGCTGGGAGGAACCATCATGTTGGGATGAAAGCTTAACCCAACCATTTGACCGTGGTAGAAGTAGCTTTGAAGCAGAGGAAAAAAGGGGAATTTGGTTTTCAGAGAGGAGTAATTTGTACATATTTGAAAGAAAAAAAAGAGTTGGAAAGATGAATGGTGATTAAGGAAGAGAGACAATAGAGATCTTGAATACATAAGAAGTGGATTCTGCAGATCACGCTACTTGAAAAATTGGTGCTTCAAGATTAGTCTAAGAAATCTCACTCAAAGAAACAGTCAATTGCAATCAAAGAGTCACGATGGTTGTCGGTTTCTCAACCGCCGACGGGCCAAGTTGCACTAGCTAATCCAACACTTGAAGAGCA
This sequence comes from Melaleuca alternifolia, assembly GCA_019926035.1. Taxonomy (NCBI): domain Eukaryota; kingdom Viridiplantae; phylum Streptophyta; class Magnoliopsida; order Myrtales; family Myrtaceae; genus Melaleuca; species Melaleuca alternifolia. The sequence goes on from JAGKPW010002340.1 coordinate 371,126, forward strand.
AATATCGATCTAACTTTCTCCCCCCACATAGTATAACTCGGAGTAAAATAGAAGTTACTGCCTTTAGCTATCTCATAGAGAAAATAAGGCAACAAGTAGTATATTATATACATTTATTTTTACAGCTGCTTCGCCGAGTTATTTGTATATATAGGAATAATCCATGGAAATGACCTAGGATTACTGTCACATATTTAGCTACTATGTAGTTGCTATGGCATTTGATCACTTCTTTTTATTTTTACACTATTTTGAAAGCAATTTCCATTTATTAATTTCATAACAATTAATAATTTATATTTATTTCGAATGAATCAACTCAAATAATTTTATTCCTTATTCCTTGGGAGTTATATATTTGTGCATTGATAAGATCATGATGTCCATTCCATTGATGTCTGACATTTGAGATATGAGCTACTACGCACGAAGGTCCATTGTGACATTTGGTTCCTAATGTGTTTTGTATGAATCCGCTGGACGAAAAGAGCCAATAAATAGAATCCTATACTCATGAACGTGAGGCTACAACAAGAAGACTAAAATTGGGGGTAAAGTGATCGAAACGGTTAGCTAACTAATGAACTCTTAACACATGTTCCTAAGGCGATAGCCCAAGTTCACAACTCGATGGGAAGACCCATCAGAACATGATTTCATGGACCAAGCTACAGAGAGCACTTGACAAGACACTATGTTGGAATCACCTCATTTGGAGAGAGAATGGTGGACCACGATTTGAACGATTAGACAGACGTTGGTCGTTGAGGTAGGCTTGAATGGGGATAATCACTAAAAAAATTAGTCAATGCATAGTACTTATATGAATTCAATTATAAATCTTTCAATTTGATCAACTTAGGCTCTGTTTATTTTGTGAAAAATAGTATGTTTCTAGAATTTTTTTTTCTATGTATTATATTTTATAGTGTTCGACTGAACTTGAAAATGAACTGGAAAATCTCTTTTGTTGGTTACTATGGAAAATCTGATAATTTTATTTGTTAAAAATGAATTTTAATTATTTATTAATTTTATTTATTCTTTTCATTTCTTTTTTTTTTCTCCTTTCCTTTTAATTTCTTCCTTCTTCATCGACCAGTAACACTTGAGCTTGCTAGGCTGACGATGCTAGAGCCTTGGTGAGCTACGCAAGGCTTGAAACTCACTTAGGGTCTGTAGAGGTTGGCAAGGCTCTAGCGAATGAGATCGACCTCAGCGGCTTATGGTATAGCTCGAGCTCGCCTACTATCGTGCCTGGCTGTCGCCCAAGAAAGAAGCAAAAAGAAATAGGAAAAGGAAAAAGAAGAAGAAGAAGGAAACAACAACAAAAATTAAAATATAATTGATCAATCAATTCTAGAAAAAGAAAAGAATAAATAAAAATAAATGTGTTTGGTGAAAGAAAGCGATTGATTTATAGATGAAAAAAAGAGAATGTAAGATGTTTTTCGCTTTCTAAAAAGAGAAAGACATTTTCCCCACTTTTGAAAGTGTTTTTTTTCCATTGATGGAAAATAATTTTTAGAATTGCTGATTTTCTTTCTACAGAACACCAAAAAATTCAAAATTCCTAGAAGTTGTTTTCTAAGAAATAAATGGAACCTCAATTATAATTTTTTTTGACAATTTATCAAGGTCAAGTTTGGTTAGAATGAGGATATTAGCTGTTTTACATGACAAGGTGGACACTATTGTTGACAATTTTTTTGAATAGTTACTAAGTTCTTTATTTAATTTAGTTTTTCTTTTCTTTTCCTTCTTCTTCTTCCTTTTTTCCCCTTTTCACTACGTCTCACAAGGTTCGCAGAGCTCCTCGACCATGGTGGAAGGTTGTGAAGCCACTGCCGACGTTGTTGAGGGTTATGGTCCTCGATTATAGACCAAGCCATCGTTTTTGCAAGCGAGGTCACTCTGTCTTGATTTGGGCAAGCCTTGCCTCTTCATGGTGTTGACTATGGGCAAAGGTGGGCTCACCCACTGCTAGCAAGGCCTTACTCAAACCATTGCAGTTGTGGGCAAGGCTACCTTTTCCCACAACTGGCGAGACTAGCCTCACTTAGTTTGGGCAAGGCAACCTCCCCCACAATATCAACAGCCTCGTCCGAATTTGAGGGAGGTCAGGTAAGGGCCGCAACCCTTACCAATGGTTGATGAGGGCTTTGCGGCCTTCACCCCCAATCACAATGAAAAAAATCAAAAGGAAAAAATGAAAAGAGAAGAAAAGAAAAGAAATAATTAAAAATTTTATCTATGTAAGTGTTAATTGTATCATCAGGTGATATCTACAGTCATGATTTTCGATCAAAATTGATCGAATGGACTAAATTGATGAAAAGTCAAAAGGTCGAGGACTAAATTGGGCAAATTGAAAGATTCAAAACTGAATTACCAATACAATAAGTTTAACACTTTTCTGATAATATTTTCTAATCCAAATGTCACTTGTTGAGCCATCTCATCCATTAGTCATACAAAGATCACTAGTTGTCAAACATTACTAGATAGTTTGCTAAGGTAATAGCTTTTATAGTGGGATTCAAGTGTATTGATAATATTAGGTTCAGTATGGTTTCAGGGTTGGGAAACTAGAAATCAGACCAATTAGAACTGATCAAATTTCAGGTTTTAAGGTATGCAAAATATATTTTAGATTCCAAAATTTAAGGAACATGTTTCAATGAGTAAGTTCTAGGTTCTTAGAGTTAGGAATTTTAAATATGGATCCTGAAACTTAGAACCTAAAATAAGTCTTTGTTTTTTATTGGTCCATATTTTCCTGCAATTTTGTATTATTCTATGATGTTCGATGATGAATAGTAATTTGGAATCACAAGTATGAGTTTCTATAACCGGTGATATTTGTTATTGAAACTTTTCTTTATTATGTTTCATCTTTTTATATGTCTAAATATGAGTTGTAATCAATGGATTGTAGCAGTAGATTATGGTCGTTAGAGACGATGATTGACTATAATAATTCAATTTAGAAAACAAATGAAATCTATTAGACTCTTGAACCGATCCTATAGTTTGTGACAAGATAGGTTTCAAGTTCCAAAGTGTGAAGGGTAGTTTTCAGGTTTCAAAAAAGGGCTTCCCACAGGTTAGTAGATGAAACCTGTAAAGAACTTGAAACTACTCACTCCTAGGTAAAATGTTGGTCATTTTTCATCTCCTTAATTCATTCTCTCTCTCTCTCACACACAAAGACACACACAAACACTTACTTGGGTGGTGAAGGGCCTAATCGAGTATTCTTAACCCAATTTACATGGTTTAGGTTAACATCAGTTGAAAAGCTCCAGCTAAGTTCACACTTCCCACTTTGAGTATAATAAAAATCGATATCATGGATTTTTATATCATTATGCCATGGCAAACAACATATTACACTAACCTCTGGAGGAGGTCCTAGCATCCCTAGCATGCCTCTTCATAAATTCAAGTGCCCATATTTAACCAGACATTTTACACTGAGGGCGCAACATCAGAACCACAGAAAACCAACTAAGACAAACCACTTTAATTAATGATATGCATTATTAATACAGACACTGAAAAGCATATAATTTGATACAGTATGTTTTCATTTAGCCACGACACACCACAGAAATAGTAACCCAACAATTTGTGCCACCTTTTCTCCGAGCAAACTAAACTCAGGAACATGAATCCTTGCCTAGAATTTCGCTTCAATCTGGTCAACTATGGCCATATCCACCTGGAAAGCCTTGACGAGAACATCAGTGGCAATGTGAGGAGTCGACCCGAAGACCGTATTTGGAACCAGAACCACACCCGGGTTTTGGCTGCCGAAGCCGGAGAACGAGATGGCGTTCTCATGGCCCACGTTCTGTTGGAAGTGAATGAGTCCCTGTGGGAAAACGAACACTTCACCCTTCTGGAGAACCTTGCTGATCAGCTTGTTGTCGGGGTTCGACGTGACAAAGCCCACGAGCAGCGTCCCTTCGATAACCACCACAATCTCGGAGGCACGTGGGTGCGAGTGGGGGGAGACGATGCCCCATGGGGCATAGTCAAACCTTACCAAGGAGATGCCCAGTGTGTTGAGCCCCGGCAACTGTCCGACCAAGACGGGGGTAATTGCCGAGCCTTGCGGGTTCGACACATTGCCTGGCTTGTCGAGCCCGGACAAAAAGAAATTGTCGGCGGTCACAAGCTTGGGGTCCAAGCAAGCAAAACCATTAACCAGTACTGCTCGCAAACATCAAAGGAAAAAATTAGATAACGGCAGTAAATATGTCTAAAAAAAGATAACTAGAACTATTTAACAATTATTCATAGCATTAATTCAGACTTCCGTGCTTGAACAAGACTCATACTTCTTTAAATACGTACTTTTTCTTTTGGTGTAAGTTTAACACACATAGTTAAAGTATGCTGGATTCCTTAATAAAACACCTTTTGTGTACGAAAATAAGCAAGTTCAGAACGAGAATATGGTAGAGATATGCTTACCTTGGCTATTTAAATCTGCAACACAGAAATCTTGCAAGGGTGCGGGATCAGAGGCCACCGTGAGAGCACATGTGACGGCGAGAATGCAACCAAGGAGAATGTTCTTTGACATATCTTAAACTTCCTCTTTGTGCTGCTATATAAGCGAATAGAATCAGGAAGATAATGAAAAACTCTGCTTAAGTTAGCAGGAGTTGGATGTGAAACGAAATGATACTCGCCTTCCCTATTTATAAGCCTCACATACGGTTGGTGAAGAATCGTAGAGATGGAAGAAGATAACAAGTCTTGTCTTTAGCCGTCCATGTTTTATAGGAGCAAGACACAGTAAAAAAAACATATCTTTTGAGTTTCGGTTTTGGACATGGTTATCTGGTGAAAGCTTGTACTCTAACTTAACATAGAAAAACATATATTACTGTCATGCGAGATTCCATATAAAACATCTCTGGCTTTCTTGAAGAACGAACTTTTTAGGAAAAATGATATTAGAGATGTCATAATTTTCGTACAGTATTTAATTTGTTGCTAAAATTTTTCGCCAGATCACTTAAGTGTTATATTAGAGAAAAAAAAAACAATCACTTGACTGTCTCTGGCGAAATAACTCTGCCAAAAAATCCTATGTGGTGTTTTTTATATAATCTTATTCATGATTGGCTTTTTTTTTATAATGTAAATAACATGTCTAACATGGACTATGAAATGACCGTTCATGAGAAAATGATGCTGTATCTTTCAAATTTACACACACACACTCTCTCTCTCTCTCAAAATAGACAAATCTCTCTCCTATAATCGTTTATGTTGAGTTGGAGTCTCTCTTGTTGTCATCCTCTCTCACTCACTCACTCACTCAATTGGCATGGGAAAAAAATTAGGGTTTGCTGCTCAGAGGGAAAAATTAGGGCTTGTTACTTTGTGGGAGAAAGTTAAGAGCTTCATGCTTGGAGCGAAATAAATTGGGGCTCGATACTTCGTGGGAAATAATAAAATTAAGGCTTGCTTTTTGAGTTGGTTTTAGCCAGTGCTGCATATAATTAGGAAGGTTGCTGTTGGGATGGTTTTTGACCCTCTTTTGTTAATGGTGCTGCTGCATATAGTTGGGGAGGTCGATGTTGGGAAGGTATTTAACATTTTTTTTAGCTGGTGTTGTTGTCTTTAGCTGAAAAAATTGTTGATTGGTAGGGTTTTCACTATTTTTTGTTTTTTGGCCGGTGTTGCTGCATTACCTGGGCAGGTTTTTGTTTGGGAGGTTTTTTGACTTAGTGTGGATTTGATGTTGATGTAAGAACATCCTTATCCTTCTTAATGAAATGCTGTTTGATTTGAATCTAAGCCATTGTTAATGGAGTAATTGTTTTTGTATTGTTTCCAAGTTTGTACGCGATGTGTGTTGCAAACCAAATGGTTTAATCATGTTTAAGAAAGTAAGTTCAACAAATCACTTTTTATAAAGTTATTGCTTTATTTTTCCCAAGTGGGACTAAAGCGATTTATTGAAACATTTTGAAACCAAAATGAGCGTCGTATGAAAATTATGAACGTCATTATCCCTTAATTCTTTTGATGGTACTTTGGAATATGAAAAAAATTAAGTTAATGAATGTAATTAGTTGATCGCGTTGAATTATGGAGCAAACAATGTACTATATGAAGATGGGAGTTGTGTAGTTTTAACACGGAGTAGGTTAGATGTATAGAGCGGGTTTTGAGGTACCGTTTGATCAACATAAATTAAACGTTGGTTTGTTGTGGAAGAGATGTCTGTCCAATATTCCAAAGAGGTTGAAATAATTGATAGAAAGAAAGAACAAAATAACAATCACTCAGATTATATCCTGTGGTTGATTGATGTTTCCTTTGTGAAGGAGATATATCCATCAATGACATTGTCAAATTAGAAAATTTTATATTTCCTATGAAAGGGTTGAGAAGGAACAGGAGTTAATTTTGTGAATTCCATTCCAAAAATTAATGAGAACTTTTTGTTGAACGATTTTGTAGGCATCTCACATTTTAATAAGTTTGATCGACATTTTTACAATATAAAAATGACTAAAAGGATGTAATCGGGCTGGGGAAAATTGCCATAAAAGTTCTAAATCTATTATAATTGTACCAATTCGATTTTAAATCTTTTTCAGTCAATTCAGTTCTAAATTTTTTTTGTAATTATGTTAATTCAGTTCATCTAATCAATTTTAGCTAGTTGGAAATAATATAGATGCTGGCCATTTTACATGGCATCACCAGTGTTGACCTCGACAACTTTCAATAATATTCTAATATTTTTTTTATTTTTAAATTTTTATTTGTCTTTCCTTTCTTTTCATTTCTTTCTCTTTATTTTTTCCCCTTCACTTTCTTCTTCTCCAACTGGTCGTTGGTTGGTGACTAGCTAGAGGCAAGGCTCAACCTTACCCATCAATTCTCACACTCACCGAGAGATAGCTAGGTCAGCCTCATCGGCCTTACCCCTAGCCAGTCATCGGCTAGTAATGTGTTGTAGGAAGAAGGAAGGGAAGAAGAAAAGAAAGAAAGAAAATAAAAGGAAAAATAAAATAAAATAACAATTCTACAAAGATATCAAAATACTATAAAAAATTATTCAAGTCAATGTGAGTGGCACTGAGGGCCAACATCCACATTGTTGTTGACCGACTGTCATTGGCTGAATTATGTTCATTTGTATAATTACAAATATTAGGATTCAATTGGCAAAAAATAAAAAAGGTTTTAAACTAAATTGACATAATTTTAATAATTTAAGACTTTCGTAGCAATTTTCCTCATCAGGGTCTTACCTGCTATAAACATTTTATGGATACCTGACTTATCCAAAAGCCGATTATGGCATTTTAAGATATCATGTCCTTTAATAAGGAGGTTCAATTTTGATCATATGATGAGATTTGCGATTTTCTCCCATTAGAACGACCTTTGTGAAACTAAGAGAAAAGTACAATGGAATTGCTTAAATCTTTAATGTGAAGTATCTCGAGTCTTAAATATTTAGAATGAATCAATTAATTTCTAAACCTTTTTGAAAATGTACAATGGAGTCCTTTTTTGTGACCATTATTGAAAACTTGTCTTAATCTTAATGGGAAGTTATCCTTATGGCAACATAAATTGAATATTTTCTATAGTTTTACAATTTAATTACACCTTTCACCAATTCAAAATTTTGAGTTTTACTTTGCATTTTCTGGATTACATAGATTAGGAGGAGTCTCAGTGCATAGAGTAAAGTAGCAGAGCTATTATTGCCCCTATATTATGAAAGACGTTGAGGCACATGCTCGTCCATGGAGAAAATTATAAAAAAAAAATTAACTATTGAAATCATGTCAATTCAATCATAAATCTTTTTTTATCAATTCATACTAAGCTTATTGCATTTATGTCAATTTAGTCTATCCGGCTAATTTTGACTAACCGTCATTGACATGGATAGTTTCTCATAGTATTTTAATTTTTCAAATATTTTAATCATCTTTTTCTTTTTTCTCTTTCTCTTTCTTTCCTTTTTCCCTTCCTTCTTCCAGTATTAGTTCACCAAGCATAGGGATTGACTAGAGGCAAAGGTCGATGAGGCTTGCCTCACTGTCATTGGGTGAAGTCTCACCTTGCCAGTGGTTGGCCAAGCCTCGCTATCGCTAGATTTGGTGGGGCTCGCCTCACTAGTGGTTGGACGAGACTCGATTTTGCCGTTGCTGGGTGAGGCTGGTCTTGTTGTCGCTGGATGTGACGGCTGCTCGCCCTTGCCCAGCTTGGCAAGACGAGCCTTGCCAGTCCTTGCCTTGGGTCGATCATTTATGCTCGGTGACCTAGGAAGGAAAGGGGAAAAAGAATGAGAAAGAAAGGAAAAAAAGGGAAATTTTGAAAAAAAAACATTATTAAAAAATATCTATTTTTTAGGACTAAATTGTAAAAAAAATTATAAAGAAATTGGCACAATTACATATATTTAGAACCATTTTGATAATTTTCCTCTCAACCATACGAATTAAGCACAAACATGCGAAGATTCCTTGGCTTCCAACGAGTGACCTGGTTCCAATACCCACTTCTTGATCATTTTGCCAGTGGGGAGTAGTGACTTTCGGACCTTTCCCATTTGCCTCTTGGGCAAGAGTTTCTTAATAGTAGCAGCGGATTATTTCTGCAACTGTGCTGACGCTAAAGCGCTAGCTGTTAGAGAAATGTTATAAATTGGACAGTGTTCAGATTGTTATACTCGTTAGCAACGGAACAATGTTCTACAAGAGACCAAACTAGAAAGCAAGATGATTTTCTTGTACCAAAGCAAGTGGACAGCATCCTACAACAACAAAGGAATAGGCAAAGCAAACCTGGATTGATCTGAGAGCAAAGTTTTCTGGAAGCGTTGATTGAACCAAAACCTTCAATGTAGATTCGAGCCCAACGATTGCACGTAGTCTCCTTAAGACAATATTGCCCACCTCTAACACATACCAAGGTTGCCAAACAACTGCCTCTCAGGATAGAATGAATCTCTTTCTCTCTTGTGGTACTTAAAGGAGAATACTTTGAACTCAACATTATATCAAAATTAATCACACCCCTATGACCCGAACATAAAATGAAAATGATGCGTATATGATGCCTTTCCACTAAGACCGAACCGAAAGGAATGAATGAATGGTGTCTGTTTGAACGAATAGTCACGACTGACCAAATGAGAAGATGATGGACGAAGAGTCACCATTCTTTGCTTCAGCATGGAGCAAAAAATAAAAGATAGAGAGACGAAAAGATTATTAATATTATTATATTCGGACACGGCCCGGCTCGGCCCGATCAGATCCGAGCCAAGTTGGCCGGGCGCGCGCGCGCGGTGCTCATCGGCTTAGCTTAGATCCTCTCTCCACAAAAGTAGGGTGCCCCTTGGGGCCCAACCTCATTTGTGAGGTTCCCAAACATATACCCTCACTTTGTCCCACTCTTGTCCAATGTGGGACTCTTCACTTCTCATTCACTTGTTCTAAGGGACACTAAGTCCCTAATAATCTCTCACATGAATGAGAAGTTCATTTGTCATGATTCTTCATGAATGCATGAAATGTAGTGTACGATTATTCAATGAGATATTGTTGCATCAGGATAAGTAGTCTGAGACTTTGAACTTTTCCTAGTGATATCTATTAGACTTACTCGGTCAATTAGTACACTTGATGTCTTTGAAATGCCAACCTTTCATGTAAGCTTAGACAATAGAAAACACACAACTTTCTCTCATATAAAGTTGGTTCTCATTATTGTGTTCGTTTTGGCCATGAACACTGCCTGATCTGATGAGTGCTTTAGAGAACCGACCTTTCGAATTCTCACAAAAGCGGTCTTCACTTCGTACTCGCATAGGTAATTTCTGAATCCATGGTATATCATATACTAAATTCAGTATCAAGCTTAACCTCCTCTTGTCAGTACTGTCTTTCCAAGGAAATGAGTAATAGTTGACAATACGTTATTCCGTCTACATAACTGAGTTGTCCCTTTGAACCTATATCTTGGGATCTTCAATCATTTAGGTAGGATGTCCGCTATGAAGACTTATTTTATAGGCGTTAAACCCATTCCCTTGGATGTTTTTTCAACTAATTCTCTAGTTAGGCCTTTTGTTAGTGGATCTGCAATATTATCAATTAACTTCATGTACACTACAAAAAAACTGTAATTTAGCTACGAAATATTAGCCACGAATACATTCTCGTCGCTAATTGCTACAGTATTTGCTACAAACAATTTCATGTCATCACTAATTTGTGACGACAAGATCCTCGTCACAATTGGCGACGAATTCAGCGACAACAAGACAAACGTTGTCGCAAATTAGCGACGAACAACTGAACGTCGCAAAATCCGTGGATACTAGCGACGAAGGAGCGAATACGTCGCCATCTGGCGATGTATTCAGCTACGAACTGAACGCTGTCTCCATTTAGCGACGACACTAAGAAGTCCCGTAGCTACTTTGTGACGGTAACTTATGTTCGTCACAAATTGGTGACGATCGCTTTGTCGTCGCCAAAGTTGTCACTAATTTGCGACCACATAAAACGTGTTGTCGCAAAAGACGTAGCTATTCGCTACGAGTGAATAATGTTGTGGCTAATTTTTGCTACGGAACTACTGTTGTCACAAAACCCGTTGCCAATTAGCGACGGACTGGGTTGTCCGTCGCTAATTAGTGACGGGTTGGCTTTCGTTGCAAAGTTTGTCGCTAATTGGCGACAGAAACGTACTTTTCCGTCGCAATTCGTTGACTATAAAGCCAGACTTGCAGATTCCTCGCTCTCATTTTACGAAAGCCCGAAAGCCCCTTTCGTTGGTTCCTCTTTGCGACACCCACAAACCCTAAGTAAGGTATGTTGATTTCCTCTCTTGTTCTTTAATTTCTACATACTACATAATTAAGCAAAGTAGTCAAGGTCTTTAATTAAGTTCATCTCCTCTCTCTCTCTTGCCTGCGTATGTTTTGGTCGTCGAAGTACTGTGCTCGAGGGTGATGTCGAGCAACGTGACTTGGCGAGGTCAAAGCTGGATCTCGCCTTAGATCTGTCAGATTTCCAGCGTTGGCCAACTACGTAGAAGTGTTCGACATTACGTTTTCAACATATAGCAAGAGAAACTTAAAGCCATTCTGCAAATTGAAGATGTACAAGGGAAAAAAATGAAATATACCAAGAGAAAGGAGTTTTGCAGATTGGTATCTGTAGAAGGGAAAAAAATGAAGATAGATGAGAGCGCTTAATTTGGAATTTGTCAAGAAAAAAGTTCGTAGATAGCTTCAAATGAGAATAGTATCCGCAAGGGCTACCTGTTTCTTATATACTAAATGTTTTCAATAGAGCACATGCTATTATATATATGTCATTTTCCAATTTATATGTTCTAAATGGCTATTTGGGTACGTGTCCGTTATGTGCTTTTAACCTTTCATTCTCCATCTATAAATTTGCATACAACCTTACGAGGATGCAAAGTGACAGGTCTTGGATGTATAATAAAAACTTACCTAATCGTCGAGGATTGACCGATGAGTTTCGTGCTAGCGTGGAGATGTTTCTACAATTCGCCAATAGTAAAGTTGAATACATGGACGGAAATAAATTAAGGTGTCCGTGTAGAAAGTGTCGTAATCGTAAATTTCATGTTGTTGGTACAGTTGGAGAGCATCTTTGTAGATTTGGGTTTACTCCGAACTATTACAATTGGACTTGCCATGGTGAACCGTTTATATATGATCAAAGATATCGCAGATGTGATCAATTTAATGTCAGGGAAGATTGTAGCAATGATCACCACTTGAATTCATACCAGAGGATGGTATTTGATGCAGCTGGTCAGAATGTAGGATGGGAAGCGAACCATGCAAGTACTAGTTTTCCTCCACCACTTGACCAAGCGATGTGGGTGGAACAAGATGTTCTGAGACTTCGTCTAATCAGTTTCGAGATGTTTTGAGAGCTGCAGATGAACCTTTATGGATGGGTTGTGACAATCACACTAAGTTGTCTGTTACTGCAAGACTGTTAAATATCAAGGCAGAACATAATGTTTCTGCGAATTGCTTCAACTCTTTCGTTGAAGTCATGCGGGAAAGTTTGCCTCGTGATAACACTGTGCCAATAGATTATTATGATATGAAGAAGCTAATGGATAACTTGGGTCTTCCAGTTAAAAGGATTGATGTATGCATAAATGGTCGTATGTTATTTTGGAGAGATGATGAACATGTTGAACATTGCAAATTCTGCACCGAATCCAGATACAAGGTTCAAAGGAGGCAGTGTCATAATCAGAAACGAAGACCATGCAAGCAAATGTTTTATCTACCATTAATTCCTAGATTACAAAGGCTTTATGCGTCAAATGCCACAGCCGAACACATGATTTGGCATGCAAATCATAAAACAGCCGCGAATATTATGTGTCATCCTTCCGATTCATTAGCTTGGAAACAGTTCGACAAAACATATCCTGAGTTTACAATGGAGCATCGAAACATCAGACTAGGTCTATGTGCCGATGGATTTGCCCCATTTGGAAACACAGGGAAAAATTACTCATGTTGACCAGTTATATTAACTCCATACAATCTTCCACCTGGTATGTGCATGAAGACACCTTAGATGTTTTTGACATTGATCGTGCCAGGGCCTCAAAACCCGAAAAGATTGATAGATGTTTATATGCAACCATTGATAGCAGAGTTACAATTGCTTTGGAATGAAGGTGTCTGGACGTACGATGTTCATACTGATCAAACGTTTGTTATGAAGGCTGCCCTTCTTTGGACGATAAATGACTTCCCAGCTTATGGAATGTTATCTGGGTGGAGTACAGCTGGGATATTGGGTTGTCCAATATGCATGGACAGATCAAAGTCATTTAGATTAAAACATGGTAAGAAGCCGAGTTATTTTGATTGCCACCGACAATTTCTGCCGATGAATCATGCATTCAGAAGGAATAAAAAAGAGTTTGTTAAGAACATGATTGAAAAGACACCTCCACCATTGAGGTTGACCGGTGAGGAAATTTTCGACCGAGTGAATTACTTTCCAACTGTTGTTGAAAATCCTCATGGCACAACTTATGCATACGGAAGTACGCACAAGTGGACTAAACGTAGTATATTTTGGGATCTACCATATTGGAAGACCCATATTATCCATCATAATCTAGACGTCATGCACATTGAGAAGAATGTTTTCGAAAATGTCATCAACACGTTGATGGATGTCACTGGCAAAACGAAAGATAACTTGAATGCAAGAAAAGACATGAGAGATATTTGTGATCGGCCAACGCTAGATGTGGATGCTTGTAGTACGGGACCAAAACCAAAAGCAGTTTATACATTAGACAAGGAGTAGAGACGTGTAATCTGTAAGCGGTTGAAATCTGTGCGCTTCCCTGATGGATATGCTTCGAACCTCGGGAGATGTGTCGACTTGAATGCATGTAAGTTGACGGGTTTGAAGAGTCATGATTGTCACATATTTATGGAGCGACTACTTCCTATAGCGACGAAGGAACTTCTACCAACTTTTGTATGGGGCGCCATTGTAAATTTAAGTAATTTCCTTCATGATATTTGCTTGACAACATTGTCAGAATCACACATGGAGAAACTAGAGAGAGATATTCCAATTATCCTTTGCAACCTAGAAAGGATATTCCCTCCTGCATTTTTTGATTCAATAGAGCATCTCTTAGTTCACTTGCCTTACGAGGCCAAAGTTGCAGGTCCCGTACATTTTCGCTGGATGTATCCATTTGAAAGGTGGAATCCTTTTTTGTGTATATATTCTGCAACTTACTTTATTTTGTATTATGTTCTGACAATTTCTTCAATTTCTTTCTGTAGGTTCTTATTTCATTTGAAGAAAAAAGTGAAGAATAAGGCATGTGTCGAAGCTTCAATTTGTAATGCATATATTGTGGAAGAAGTGACTACTTTTGCATCATATTATTTTGAGCTACATGTACAGTGCAAGAGGCGGAGAGCCGCACGAAACGATGAGGGCCCTATTGACCCAAAATGCAAGCCATTCTCTATTTTTAATTATCTTGGTCGGCCAAGCGGCGTATGTCAGTATCGTTACTTAACAGGGGAAGAATGGCAGGCAGCCCATACATATATTTTATTGAATTGTCCAGAGGTGGATCCAGTATTCGAGTAAGTGATTGTTATTGATGAAGGAGAATCAATGTGTCGTTTAATTAATTTTGCTAATGTTTTTGTGATAATTTTTTAACAGGATATTTGAAACTTCATATTCTGGACTACCGCCAAATGAGTTTGATAGTTTGTGCAATCAACAATTTGCAGCATGGTTCAAAACATATGTAAGTTCACCAAAAACCAATAGCATTGTGTTTTCATTATTGGTTAGCCTACTTACATCATATATTGTTACTATTTCCATTGATTGACGGGTTGCGTTCATCATGTATAGATTCAAGTAATTATGATCTAGTTGAAAACCACGAAGTGCTCTATCATCTGTCCATGGGTCCAAAATGCCGATCACGAAGTTGGCCAGGATATTTCATAAACGGGTATAATTTTCACACTCAAGTCTATGGAATGGGCAAAGTTTCGATGAATAGTGGTGTGTGTGTGCAATCAACCAATGATGGCAGCTTAACAGATGATTTTTATGGCTTGTTGGATGAAATCATAGAGATAGTGTACCTCAGGCCATTATTACGCGTTGTCTTATTTAAGTGCACGTGGTTTGACCCCGTCAAAGGTATGAAGGTTCATCCGAAGTATAATTTGGTCGAAATCAATCAGAAGAAAAAGTACATGAAGTATGAACCATTTGTATTGGCACAACAAGTAGTTCAAGTTTATTATGCATCATATCCTAGTTTAAAGAGGGACAAAACTGATTGGTTGGTTGTTTGTAAGATAAAAGCACGAGGTAAAATTGAGGAACACTGGAAGGATACAGCATATCAACAGGACATAGTGTGTAACCCCACTGCTGAAGACACTGAGGAATATCACATTCCAACTTTACGAGATCCAGATGAGGCAATGATAGATGTCGATGCAGTTGAAATCCTTCAACCAAATGATGAACGTGTTGACATTGATTCATTCGATGAAGATGCAGAATTTGAGACCAATAGTGACGACGACGATCACGATGATGAAGAAGACGATGAGGATGATGAAGAAGACGATGAGGATGATGATGAAGACGATGACGATGACGATGATGAAGACGACCACGAATGACTTGTTGACATTGATTTTTAACGTGTGCTATTAACTTACGTGTATGTTCATTATTTTTCATCAAACCTCAAATGTATGTTATATTGTGCGCCTTTTTTATATTAGCTTCAACATATTATTGTTATAATATGTTGATTGATTATTAATTAAACAATTTCCAAGTTAATTGTTCTTGGCAACCATCAAGTATATATATGTCAGGAATTAATTAGCTACGGTCAACAGTCTAAAACCATGACAAATTAGCGACCAACCAAAATTGTCCGTCGCTAATTAGTGACAGATAACAACTGTACGTCGCTAGTTAGCCACAAACATTTTCTGTCCGTAGCAAATCAGGGACAACAAGGGCGGGCGTCGCTAATTTACGATGGGTAGATTCAGTCAGTCGCCAAATAGCGACGGCCATTTGCTAACCGTTGCTAATTAGTGACAGACTATTTCGTGTTGTCGTAAATTTGTGACAGACAGTTATTGTCCGTCGCTATTCGAACCGAGTCCTTTATTATCGACGAACATATAAGGTCGTCACTCATTAGCCACAAACTGTTTCTGTCCGTAGCAAATCTGTGACAACATAGAGAGGCGTCGCTAAGTCGCGATAGGTAGTCACACTCAGTCGCCAAATAGCGACGACATTTCTAACCGTAGCTACATAGCGACAGACAAGTTCATTACGTCGCTAATTAGTGACAGAAAAGTACTGTCTGTCTCTATTCAAACCGAGTCAAATATTAGCGACGAACTAATTAGGCGGTGGCTAATTAGCCACAGACAATATATGTCTGTCGCTGTTCAGTGACAACATCATAGGTCGTGGCACATGGTGTCGCAAAATAGCGACGGCTAATTGCTTGCTGTAGCAAAGTAGCGACCGACTTGAAGTGTCATATTACAATTTAACTGTGCATATTAGCGACGGACGGATGATGTCCATCACTAATTAGCCACAAACAGTGGTTAGTTGTAGCTGATCAGCGACGGCACATGTTCCGTCACTAATTAGGGACGCCTATTTTATGTACTATAACTAATTAGCGACATACTTTCGTGTCGTCGCTAATTTGTTATTTGGTGATATCTTCGGCTTTTAGCGACGACCGCAAGTTGGCCGTCGCTAATTAGCCACATACAGTGTTCGTGTGTAGCTAATCAGGAATGAACAATCATTCGCTGTAGCTAATTAGCGACGGTTGTGCTTGTCTGTCGCTAAATTAAGCATTAAATTATAGAAGTGGTTTCTCTCTCTCATTTTATCACTTTCAACTCTAATATAGTTTTCTCGTTTCCTAAAAGATTTACACCAAAGCAAAGGGTAATTTATTTCAAAACTCAAATTATATTATTCGATTCAATTTTCAATCCAATTTGAATCGAATTTTTTACCAACTAATCAACAGTTAATTGGAATTTATAATTCTTGACCATAAAAAAAAGTTATAGAAATTATTCCTTTCGATTAGAGACGTATTGAACCGAATTTATATTATTTATATTGATATGTTTATAGTATAATACTCTATATCGATTATATCGATTCAAAATTAAATATATATTCTATATGGATAGAGTCAAAACCTATCGGAAGGTCCTGAATTAGACCAATGGAATTCTGTCTGTTATAATAAGAACTAAAAAAGCACTTCTGAATTGATCTCATCCTTTAATAATTTAAATTTTTCTTTGTTGAGTAATAACTTAATCCTTCAATAAAATACTATTTATAGAAATATCAATAGATATTTCAACCCATTCTTTTTTAGTACAAAAAAAATGATATATTAGTTCCTGAATAATGCCATGTTATCCCTATGAATATAGGAAAGGAAAGAAGAAAAAGATCTTCTTCTTTTTCGTTCCTATTCTTCTTTCTGAAAAAAAAGGGCGGTTCAAAAAAAGGATTATAAAATGCAATTCTGCCTTCATCAATTGCTCGTTCATTTCATCCTTCCCAAAGGCCAAATCAATATAAAAAAAAAGCCCAACCCGGACGTACAGACACAGGCCCAAGCCAACCAACATATATTGCACGCAGCCTCAGACTAATTTTAAAGTATTGTTCTTCACTTCTTCGTCAATCTTGCTATCTCCTTGCCCTAATTTCTTGATGATCCATCGGCCTCAGCGCCTCGCCACTGCTCGCTTACTCGCTGCTCAGCGTGCTTGCTTGCACGTCGCTCGTCCGCTCGCTCGCTCTCTTGCACGTCGCTCGTCCGCTCGCTCGCTCGCTTCGTGTCACCTGCCGGTGATACGGTACGCCTTTTTACTCTGACGAGCGCCTCCGTTTGGTTGCTCAAAAATGTTCGGGACAACCCCGTGCAGGCGTCTTGGTGTCTGTGTGTGTTTGTGTTTGTTTGTGTGTATGTAGGATTCGTGTCGTCATTGCTCCGCAGCGAACTCTATTCGGCGGCTGAAACCGCCTACTTGCCTTACGAGTTGGTTTTTGATCGATTCTTTGTTCTGGGTCGTGGCGGTCTTCTTGGTCGGTGGGCGATTTTCGCTTTTGTGGAATACTTTAGACATTCAAACGCTTGATTTGGATTTGTTCAAGTTTGGGAAATTTACGAATTCTGTTTTGAGACTACTGAGATAAGAGGAATCGTAGACACATTTTGTGCAGTGATTCGTGTCTGCTCTGCTATCCGTCTATGAAATTTTTTTGTATTTGTTGCCTTTCGTGGTTATTGTTGGTTTATTTGTGACCTCGCTTGTGACTTGTGAGTGTCATTTTCGGGCCAATAATGAGCAATGCTTCGTTCTTGTTGTTTGCATAGGTTATCCTCTTGTATTCATGTGTTTTAAAATTGAAAGAAAAGGAGATAATGGTTGGAGGCTTAGTTATGTAGCAATTTTCTTTTTTCTGATTCAGGAATCTTGCATCTGCTCTGTCGTGGCTAGATTCAGGTGTGCAATTCCTTCGCGATGGGTGGGCGTGAATCTCTCTTTTGTGACTTCGGATCTGATTTGTAGAAAATAGTTATAGTTTGCTAGAATTGTTGCCCCTTAAGATTGTTTAGTCTTTGCTAAGAAAGACCCTGTTATATCTAATAATTTCTTGATTGATGTGTAATAATTGTCGGCAATTCTCTACAATAGATGGTGTTGTGGTTCCAAGGTTGGTGAGCAAAATGAATTCTGCTTAAGTGCATTTGAAAGCACTGGAACAGGGTTATTTACTTCCATGTTTTTTCCTTGTGTTATTGATATGCCTCGTTGGATGAGACTCTGTTGAATGTAGATCATTTCGTTTTATTTGCTTATAACCTGACTTACTTCATTTTCTTTGCGTGCAGTATTGAGAGGAGATAGCAAAATAGGAGAACATTTTTGCTGGTTCCGCTGTGAAGTTCAGGCCCCATTCCATTTAATACAATTGTCTTGCATCATAACTAACCAAAAAAAATGGTAAGCTGATCATAAAAGATGGAAAGTGTTTGTTGATTGATATTTGTCTAATAACCTGTTACTGTTATTACAGAGACGTGGAGGTGGTCGTCGCATAGGAGGTGTACGTTGGCGCGGAGGTGGAGTGAGAATAGCCACCGATTCCCCATCCCCTTCATCGGGCTCATCCCCGACCCTTTGGACTTCACCCGCAATTTTATCTAACCCTCAACCAGAAGGTGGCTTGCATGATGGACAAACTGGACATATTGGCACATCATCTGATGCACCAATTATAACGAAACCAATGGGCGGCCTCTCCTTGGAGCCTATGAATTTACATTTGTCCGGCCAAGTTTATCAAAGGCGAACTGAGTTGAATGTACAAACACCTTCTTCAGCGGAACAATCGACACCTGATCCAATGTCTTCAGCAGAACATTTGACACGTCCACCTTCTTCGGCAGAACAATCGACACCTCCACCTTCTTCGGCAGAACCATCGACACCTCGACCTGCTTCAGAGATACAATCGAATGACGAGGAAAACATGGTTGAAGATGTCCATGGTCGGAAAATGATAGGACCATATGGTGATTCGTAAGTAGACGTATTTTTTACTGATATTTACTTCAATTTAGTATGGTTTTATATATGGGATGTCCACTAATCAAATAATAAAAAATATTTACAACTTCACAAATGCGAACTATGTTGTGAGGGAACTTAATGGAATAATCAAAGATCATTGGAGAGGGCCTTTTCTTACATATAGCAGCACTCCAGAAGACGTGAAGACGTTATGGTAGGATGAGTTCAAGGTAAGTGTTGTAATTTGATTTAATGTCAAACTAAGACATTATTCCAATGAAGATATTGCATTTTCTGGTCCATTGCAGCGGCGTTTTTGGTGGACTGAATCCGTCGATAACGAGATTAGGAGAATTTTTGACAAAAAGGCGGGTGATCACATGAGGAATGCGATGAATAAAGCGAAGTCAAGACAAAAGAAGCCTTACTTTATTGCAAGTGAACATTGGACGGAAATTATGAACACTTGGGGAACAGATGAGCATAAGAGCGCGAGTCTCAGGAATAAACAAAATCGCATTTCCAGTTCGAGTGAAGGGTCTGCCACATATGCTGGGGGGAGTATCACAATCGGGGAGCACAAAAGAAGATTGGTCAGTCCATTTGGATTTGAGGTATGTTAATGTAAGCCGAATACTAATTTATGTTTATATTTTGTAGGCGAAAGAATTGGGGAGGGAACCGACGCCCGTTCAAACATTTGAACGGGCATTTCAAAAAAAGATAAGACATGGACTAGCAATCGGGCAAGAGCTATGGCGGTTTGTTAATTTTTACTATTTATATTAATGTTAACAATAATTACCATATTATGAAATGTCAGTTACTTAATTTACATAATATATTACTTATGTAGGCAAAGTTTGATGACATTTGCTCTACACATGCTAGTGTTGGTGGTGGTGTTGGGCCGGCTGATCAAGAAGTTGATCAGACATCATTATGGGTGGAGGCATCGGGTGGGGTAAAAAGAGGAAAACTCTATGGGTTGGGATCATTGTCTAGAGAAGTTGCAAGAAAGGTAGCTGCAACGTCGTCATCATCAGGTGCATCTTCTTCAAGGAGGGGTCGGCAGGATTCCGCCATGGCCCAAGAAGTGGAAAGGTTGAAGGCACAACTAGACCGAAAAGATAGGAAAGTTCTGAAACTTGAAAGAAAATTGACACGTGTCTTGCGACACCTGGACATTTCGGATGTTGAGTCTGATGATGATGTACCTCCCTCTAACCCCATGGACGATGCCGACAATGGTGATGGGAATGACGGCACCTCTCATAGTTAAAATGGTAAGCTGGTCATGTTTAACATGCAAACAGAATGGGCTGTTCCTTAGCGATATGGACGACATTATTGTATGTGAAATTGCTGTATGAGATGATGAAAATTCTGTTTGACTTGCAAACATGTGTTGTCCTCGTCACAATTTGATCAAGCCATCAGAATGTATGATGTAGTACATCTCTTGTGGCGTGACTAAGGAAGGTTATACCATAAAATATAAATGTTTGCTGACTTTTGTAGATCATTAAACATGTAATGAAAGGATGCATAAATATGCTTATTATTTTGGTTTTTTTTCAATTTCAGATGATCAGAGCACGATCGGGCAAATAGCGAATAGACCCATATTTCAGGTATTAACATTGTGTTCATTGGTTAATTACTTTCTATGATATGACGAATGTACATAATGTCGACCTTATAATATATCGTCTATGATCAGTTTTTTTTTTTATATTGGGTGCCTAAGATGATGGTGTCTTGAAGTATGGACGCAGAAGGGAAGATATTGATGAGCCACAAATCAAGATCTTTTGGTTTTTTGTTTCTTGAATTTTATATAGGGAAGTGGCATATTGTTAGACTTTTGCTTCATGGATATTTAGGCTACGATAATGTATATAATTTAGCTTTTTTTGTGATCAACTCAGTTGGTAATTTAGTGGTTGTTCTTGGATTACAATTTTTGTAAGGGTTATAATATGGATGTTGTTATTTAGTGTTGTCTAAACGATGTTATATATGCATTGCTCATATTACTTAGATATGATATTAATAGTGATCAAATAATTCGTCACCAAAACAGCTGGAAATAAATCCAGATAATTGAATTATTGGACAAATAAACCGAGTTCTTATGTAGAAACGACAAGCCATTCATGACAAATTGACAAAATTAGCTACGACCGCAGTCACATCCGTCGCTACTACCCGAGACCGGCTGTAATTAGCGACAGACAACAATAATACGTCGCTATATAGGGACGAATATATTCATATCCGTAACAAATTGGCGACAGAAAAATTTCCACCGTAGAAAAATAGCGACGACCTTTGTTCGTGGCTAACTTTCTACGGTTGACAAGCATGGTAGATTAGCGACGACTTTGAAAGTCGTCGCCAAAGTGGCGATGGAGTTTCAACATTGTCGTGGCTAATTTGCGACAACCATTTGAGTCGTCGCAAATCAACGACGCACAAGTGGACGTGGCTAGTTTTTGCTACGACATAATTTGTTCGTTGCCAATTAGCACGAGATGCGATCACCACTTGAAATTAGCGACGAACTTAGTGACGACTTTTTCCATGTCGTTGTCGCAAATTTGCTACGACATTTGCTACGGCAGTATGTCGTAGCAAATTAGGGACGAGATTAGTCACGCACGTTTAGCGACGACATTTGTGACGACTTTTTGTTTGTAGCAAATTGGCGACGACCTCACATATTTCCAAAGCAAAATTTAGCGACGACTCTGTAGTGACGGACCTTGTGTCGTCGCTTATGTCGTCGCTAAACCTTATTAGTGACGACTTTTTGCAGATTTTTCGTCGCAAAATCTGTAGCTAAATTACAGTTTTTTTGTAGTGGTAAATCAATTGTGATAATTCCACTAGAGATTAATTGTCTTACGGTATCGTGTCTTCGACGAATATGTCGAGACTTACCATTATACATGGCGTTCCTTGCCCTTCCATTGCCGCTTGACTATCACAATGAATACACACAGTTATTAACTAACTTAAGAGCCATATACTCTAAATCAAAAGTAGATATCACAAGATATATAAATAAATTGACAAAGAGAGAACTTCTCAAGTAATATGGCACATAATAAAGCAACAAGTGAAGCAAGTTTTTTTTGAAAATATTTTTTCTGCAACAATTTTGTCCTTCCAAAGTTGCTAAACATCGTGATTAGAGAAAACACACTTCTGCAATAGACATGATCCACGTGGAAAACTTACTTATTACGGCATATCGCAGATTTGTTTTTCAAATAAAAAGGTATTAATCAAGTTTAGAAGATACTAACTTTCGATAATTTTTTAAGGATTTTTTCTCTTTGGGATCTCATTTCATAGGACTCAGAGTTACACACGAGGGAAGTTAGCCTTCACGCTTTCAATCCTACCAACTGGACTCTTAAAGTACACATGGAAGACCTTAGTGCAGCCTTTTAACTCCATTAATTTGACCCTTCAGATTATTTTCTTGGATCATTTATTTTTTCTGATGCTTATAACATACAATATACGCAGCTTCATCGATCATAAGTCGATATCGCTGCATGTGAAATGCAAGCTCCCCGGCGTCGATTTCCAATGCCAAGTATGTCGATTTTGCACCACGATTAGCTCTTATCATGTTCTAGTTTTTACCTTGTCACAAAAATTACCAATTGCCACAGTGTCAGCATTGGCAGTACCATGCAGGAAGGTCAACACCTACATTAGTGATTTTCAATTATAATTAGTTGGATAAACTCAATTGAAAAAACGTTAAGATGTTTAGGACTCAATTGGTAAATCGTGAAATTTTTTAGAATTGAATAGACATAATTAAAAGGTTTATGATTTAATTGATCAAAATGAGATAGGCTTAGGACTCTAGAACAATATTTCCTCGAAATTGAAGTCAGAGAATACAAGGAGTTCATAAGTCTATTTTTTTTTTTCATTTTGTGTCTCCTAATAATTTAGGTCCCTTTATATGTGGCGACAAGAACCGCGTCTAAAGTGGCATCAATAGAGAGCAGATCCACGTTTGTCCCATCACCAGATGGGTATGCGCGAGTCTCGATCAACCACATCGGTTATGAGCTACGGTGCATGCCTCACTAGGCTCACTCACTTTAGTGGTGTTTCAGTCGTTTTGTCCCGGATCAAGTTCTTGACAATGTGGTACCTTTCGATTGGCCTTAAAAGCAGAGAGAAAATGCAATCGCGGATGTTAAAAAGTAATTGAAATATCCATTATAAGATGGTGAAAGTTACTAAGTTAGGGTCTGTTCCAATCAACGTGATATGTCAAATGATAACTCTTGAATTTTGTGAAGAAGTGTTTTGAAAGTACTTGCTATATATTCACGTAAAAAGTTTTGCATAACGTTATTTTTCTTTTGTTCATGAACAATCTTTGCATTGAAAGTGCAATTCTTTTCTTATTAGATTCGAGTTAACAAGTCTACTCAACTGGAAAATTGTTCAATCAATCATCAACTTATTGTTTGAATGTCAATTAAATTCTTAACTTTTCCTTCAATTAATCGAGTCCTAAATTTTACTCAAAATTTCGATGTAGTATTTATGGGCAATTTTCATCAGAAATTGCTGGTCTAACCACAAAAATGACCAAATCATATTTCTAATATTCTCTAACCACCTAATCGTGCAAAAGATTCAAGACTAAATTGACAAAATTAAAAAGTTCATGACCAGATTGACATCCGTAAAATAGATTTATGCACTTTTGGGTGATCTTCCCACCCCTTTCTAAATAACCAAGTGTTAAAGTAATATTTATCTAATTTCTTTTTAAACCGTGAAATTAATGCATTTAAAATATAACCCTTCCTTACCATGATTTGTTGATAAGACTTGTAACATATCCTCGAAACATCCGTATATACTCTTCTATTGGAAGGTAAATCAAGAGAAACCATGTCAAATTCCTCTAACATATGCACATGTTTGCAGTCTCTGGGCATCAATATGCTAAACCAATTTAGCTAATTCAACGTGGACGGTACGCATTAGCATCGGACTAATGAAAATGGCCAGCGATTCTGTTGAATTTAACTCCTATATTGTAGTTGCACAAAATTATACATTGGAAAAACCATATAAAAAGTTTTGAGTTTAGTAACTTTCTGCGATTGGATGAAATGTTGCTCCAACCACGAGACCTTGAGAAGCTACACACATTAGACTTTAAAAGCCAAAAATGAACCGATTTCATGACTTGGTTGGGAGCACAAATGTAGGAATGTTCACGTGCACTATGTCATGATAATGCCCACTATTCTTTTGTTCCTTAGCACCAAAAAAAAAAGGGGGGGGGGATTGCTAATAAGACTATGTATGTCTTTTTTTTATTGTCACTGGTTGAGTTTATTATTCCTCGAAAGGAGAAATAAATAAAGATTATTAGAGCTTCTAGTAAATGATTTAGACTATAAGAATAAGATTTTTATTAAGGGTTAATCTCTATACCCATTATGACATAAAAACATCAAACTCTTTTGATGTGTAATTAATAATCCCAAACTTATTTATTGTGACAAAAATACCTAAAATAATTTTTGTAACGTAAAAATTCCCGTATTTATACTAGTGTGATAAATATACCATGGACAAAGTTAAAATAGAGGGTATATGAATCACATATACATACATATATATATTTGAGTTTTTTTTCATAATTTAAAAAAAATGTCAAGAGTATTTGTGTTAAAATGGGAAAATTTAGAATTATTGATAATACCAAAAAAATTGATATATTTGTATAAAAATAGGTATAATTTTATTTTATGATAATTGTCTTGTTAATAAGTATCCCTGTACACTGATTAAGCTAATTATCAGTAGAAAAATAATTTTCGAGACGCTTCATAAAGTGAAGAAGTAGACAATTTGGAAAGGCTTAATTGTCTGGGAAAGCAAATAGACATAATTGTCAATTCAAGGATGGTTCCGTCTGCACAAAAATCTTTGACGAGTAAAATTTTCAAAACATAATTAAGGAAGGTTCACAAGTGATTTTAGGCCACTTTTTAGGTTTGCCAGAAGTGACATAGGTTGTAGTGATTGACCGAGTACTTCTGTAGGTTCACAGGGAGACAAAACTCGTGGCATCTTTTGTTTTTTGTTTTTGTTTTTTTTTTCAATAGAAGCTGTTACTAAAAAGATACTTGCCGATATCTTCTCTGGCTTCTCAAATTTAATGGAGAAACAGTCAATTGGTAAACGTACGTAATGTAGATTTTCTCTTGTTTCTAGGATTCATGAGATGGCCAAATCTTTGCAAATCAATACCAAAAGGGCAGAAAATTTAGTCGTTCAAATTCATAAACAATCTTCTCATAAAACAAAAAGAAAATTCATACCGACTCGGATAGCCTTTCTCTGTGAAACTCAAGCCGTTTTGCTATCTCAAGGTTTTATCGAACACACGTGAACACACGAAGCGATGGAACTTGATGTTTTGATGATCACAGCGGCCACCTTATTGGGATTCATCTCGCTCATCAAGAGCCTGCTGGTCTTTACGCAATGGCTTCATGCCACATTCCTTAGGAAGCCGACGAACTTGCGTTAGTAAGGCTTGCGGGCTCTTGTCACTGGCCCCACCGACGGCATCAGGAAAGCCCTAGCTGTCAAGCTCGTGTCCAAGGGCCTCGACCGCATGCTCATGGGTTGAAGCCCTAATAAGCTTGAAGCCACCTCAAGCGAGCTGAGGCAGAGATACGTGAAAGGAACCCAGGTCAGCATGCTTATTAAATTAAGAATTGATGTAACAAACACAATCGTCATTTACTTTTAAAAAAGTGATTGCATGTCATCCAAAATAAGGGAATCTACAATTGATAAGATACTTTCTCCAAGTCAATACCTTAGTCAGCGACTTAGCAAAGCTAAGTGGATTGGAAATAGAGGTGGCGATCGCGAGGGCAACCAAAGGGCTCGATGTTGGGGTGGTGATGAATTATTGCGGAGTGACTTGTGGTCATCCATATGCGAAGTACTTTGACAAAGTGGATGATGAATCGATGGAGTGCATATTGAGAGTGAATGTCATGTCGATAATCAAGGGAGTGATCAATGGAATGTTGAAGAAGAGATGAGCAATTGTGAATATTGGATCTGGTTCCACTGTTTACGTTCTTCAAACCTTGTATGCCTCAACCAAAGCGTAAGTTTCACATTCTCCTAAGTCCTATGTGTCTTCTTTTTCCACTTAATTTATACCGACATCCATTGCATTTGTTACTATTGGAATGTTGGGGAAAGCATCTAAATCTTTCGCAGATATATCAATCTCTTGAGACATTACTGTTAGAAGAAGCTCTATTGTTATTTTGAAGATGACAAAACTCAATGACAAGATGACAAAAACTCAGTGACTCGACTTGGAGTGAAATACAAATGTTGTGGCCAGACAGTGTATTGTCTAGAGTCGCCAGATATTGTATCGTCTGGATAGACCAGACAAAGTAACATCTGGAGATGTTAGACAGAGTATCGTCTAGAGGTGGCAGACACCATAAAGTCTGGAAAGTCAAATTTGGTAAAAGATGATTGTTTGAGTAAGATGATACTCTTACAACTCTGATACTCGCGGATTTCAAACAGCATATTGGTGGATTGACAAGATTGTTTATTCTCATTAAAGATTATGAAAGACTATTATTGATTTACTGGATTCTCTGAAGATCGAGTAAATGTGGCAAGTATTCACTTCTGGAAACCAAGATCCTGATTGTATAAGCAACCAGGATTGACGGGCTCTTATCTCGATCTGAAGATTGCTTGAGATCTCTCTGATTGATTCTGTCAAACGAGTTGATTGGAGAATTCTTTTGGAAAGTGCCAACGGTCGTATAAGCAACAATGAGTATTTAAGGGAAATATTTCAAGTCTTTCATAAGATGCTGACGAGAGTATAATTCTAGTTTAGAGTTGTTCATTTACTGTGAGCTTACATTGTAAACAAAAAAGTGTGATACATACTTTGAGTAGAAGACTCTGTGAAGTTTTGGAACTAAACTGTAACTCTTTTGATTCATAGTGGAATCCAGCCGATAGGCTATCAGCCCGAGAGAGTGGACGTAGACTTGAGCTAAGCCGAACCACTATAAACTCTGTGTCTTGATCTCTACTCTTTTAACTCTCTACTTGTGCTTGTTGCTCTTGTTATTTCACTCGTATATCACCCTTCACACGCTGTGTATTTTATACTTCCACAAAAGTTTTTAAAATCACCTATTCACCCCCTCTAGGTGATTGCACTAGATCTTTCAACTACAACACTAGTTAAGTAGCTAATTGAGGGATCATCACCTATATTATAGTCTTTTTCTTATTTTCTATGAACTGGGGTTACATGAAGACATGTGCTAACTACGCATAGTGTTTTATTTATTAATCACAATCTTATGGAAATGTTCTCAAAAAAGTTGCCGAGTACAAGGACCAAGGGATCGATATTCAATGCCAGGTAAATGTGTTATGAATTGTTATCAGTGCCTGCGTTTACGTTCCTATAGAGTAATATTCAAATTTTTTCAGTGCATGAATGTGGGCGAATGATCAATTTTCAACCTCTTGTAAATTTATGCATATTGTGTGATGATTCGGCAACTATTCTGTGTTTGAACTTTAGATGACATCATGAGTAGAAAAGTCAGCCTAAACGTAAGGGAATGTACTATAATCAATGTGTTCAAATGTAATAATCACTTATTCATAAACTAGCTTAAAACTTGAATATTTGGATTGGATAATTCGATATCAATACAAAAGCAACTTGATACCTGATTAAGGAAAGTGTACGTATGCGTTAATCACAGAAAACATATTCTGCATCTTGTGATATTGTTTTACTAAGAATTGCTCCATGCGACCAACTATTATCTTTGACTTCCATTGAATCGAGTTTTGTAACAATTCAGACAAGAAGCAAAATCGATAAGAAAGAACCAGAACTGATTGCTCTAAAGGAAAGTAAATGCAAGAATTGGAAAGATAAGATGATAAACTGAAAGATACATAGTTTTTGTTGATGATTGTGAATCTCACTCTGTTTTACACAAAAAAAAAGTTAACCAAATGTCATAATTGGCATGATATTGATTTGCATAAGCATGTGACTTGAGACAAAGAGAGGTGGCTATCAGTGAGATACTAGATACTCGAGTAATTATCAATGGCCAAATACTGGTCACAAGAGTTCTTGGCCATGGTCATACTTAGGGGTGAGCAACGGTCCAAGGTTGAACCTGGACCAACCCCAGACCGACCCAACCCGGCCGGTCCTGGTCGGGTTTTTAAGATGAATGGGTTAGTCTTTGGTCCTGAAATCTCTAACCCGCTACTCTGCGGGCTGGTCCTTGATCTTAGGATTTTGGGTTGGTTCAACCCAGACCAACCCGACATATATAATATATATAAATAATAAATTTTCCATTTTTTCTCAAACCCTTGAGAAAAGCCAGTTTCAGCTTCAACCTTCTTCTTCAGCTCTTCCTGCGGAGCCCAGTCCAAGAGTAGAAGGCCAAGCCCACGACCCAGGAGGCAGGAGCAACCAGCGTATCTGTTCTTTTCCAATCCAAGTGTCCGTCTTCATCAAGGTCGACATTGAACCAGTTTCACTTGCCAGTAAAGCCCTAATTTGAGGACCACCCCATCGGCCTCACTCGCTGCCTCGCTCGTTGCCCACTCGCTGTCTCGCTCATTGCTAACTGATGGGGAGAAATCCCACATTCACATTTGGGAACAACTAAGGGACTGATTCGGAAGAGATAGGCCCTTTAGACGATTTATGTACATTCTGAAATTTTTGCATGAATCAAGATTAATTCTTCACAAGTGTTTTGAGAGCAATCCCGTTCTCTTTTTTTTTCTTTTTTTTGTCCTTCGCTTTTTGAGTACGAATAATTCAATGGTCTCGGGTTGACCCTGGGACCGAGGACTGGACTGATATCGGTCTGGTCCACGTTCCAAAAAATTGAGGACCGACACTGTGCAGGTTGGTCCTCAGGTTGAGTACGGGACCGGCCCAACCCAGACCATGCTCACCCCTAGTCATACTTACCGATTGCCATGATTAATTAGTGATATATGATAAAAGCTGGTTGGCGATGGTCATAGTACAGTTGACGAAATGCTAAGTAAGACAGATATATCAATTCAAAGGCATCTATTGATTGCATGATAAATTATATGAGAACTAACCATTTTGTGAGCACCTACAAAGTGCGTGTGAAGTTTAGCATAGCAGCGTTCAAATTTGAAACGGCTTGTGGATAAGGCAATGGAGCACAACGGATTGTGATTAGAAGGAAAATCTGAAGGAATAAAGACTTGGATGAGAGTAAAGGTGGCAACAAATAAATGTGGAGAATCAAGGTGCGACTTTGAAAGAGCAATTTTTTGGAAATAAGATGTCATGGAAACATGAAGATGTGGGGCTGAAAGCTTTCTAGATGTGGAGGCATTGTTGAAAATGCTGAAGAATTGCTAAACCTATCTCCCTTGACATGTTAGCATATGGCCCAAGGACTATCATTCCATTAGAAATAATTGTCTAGTCTTTGACAGTTTGAATACAGAATGATATTCTAAATGAAGATTATAATCGTTTAATGTACATGAATCTCAACGAGTTGGATGAACATAGGCCGTCGACATTAGAACGAGTTAGGGGTGTGCATGGTCCGGGTTGGGCCGATCCCGTGCTCAACCCAAGGACCAACCCGCACAGTGTCGGTCCTCAATTTTTGGGACCGTGGACCGACCCGTCAAGCTTGGGACCGTGGACCGACTCGACCCTATCGGTCCGATCCAGTCCCAGGGTCAATTTGGGACCGCTAAAATTTTCGTACAATATATTCTATGAAACAACACTTGTTCGATAAAGACGAAGAAGTCACAAAGAGTTTTTGCTTCAAAAGCTTCTTTAGCTTGCGTAAATTTACGGAACAAAGCAGGAAAGTGGTAAGAGTAAGATGCAAAGAGGCTAAAACAAAGCAAGCTTCTTTAGCTCTGGTGGCAATGTCGTTCCAGAGGACCCATTTTTTTATCAGGATCATATAGCAGGTGCTTAGCAATTTGCATATTATATTGCATGCAAATAGTGGTCCACATACGTGAAAGTTAAAAAGCCAAACAACATGCTCTTAGCACAGACTAAAGCTGTAGGACTCCAGCAGTCATTAAGCTCTCAATAAAGATCAAAATCACCAATCCACAGCAGACTTAGAGCCAGACAGCCAAAAATTTGCATAACCAAAAGCCACATGTCAATGTAACTTCCCTGCAGTTCACCTCGTGCGAGAGCAGGCTTTAGGATATTTGCAGCATCAATAGCTCCCTCTGCTGCCCCTGCTCCAATAAGAGTATGCACCTCATCGATGAAGAGTATGATTTTATCGCTCTGCTTAATTTCCTCCATTAGCTTCTTCAATCTCTCTTCAAACTCTCCACGATACTTCGTTCCAGCAACCAAGAGACCCATGTCCAAGGTAATGACCTGAATCACAATCATAGATAAAAAAAAACATACATAATTAATACTAAATATGAAATTATTACTAACACAATTAATTGAACATCTGCCTCGTCGAGTACATGTACAACAAGCCTGCATAGTAGAACTAGTATGTAAGTCCGAGATGGAACAAGTTTCAGGCCTCCCTCTGAATTCATCAGAGCAGACACTATGGCATGTAAGATCACTTATCGAAGCCATCTATCCCCTCAACGGTATCTGAAAGTTCACCATCCAATGAATATGGCCATCTATATTATCAAGATCAAGCGTTTCATGATATGTAGTGAGTTTAGCGTGTTATGAAGAACCGGTGTGTTATGAAGAGGAAACTAATACAAAAAACAAGATAAGAAAGGAATACCAGGAAGCTGCCATGGCTCGCAAGTGTGCAAGTCAATCTCAACCAAAGTGTCCTTCAAGCTCTGCTCATTGGCGATCTTCTTGTTCAGATAATGACAGTCGACAAATCGAGGCAGAAAAGAATAGGGGAGTGGCGTTGTGGCTTCCAGCGTGTCGTCCTCCGGCGACGACGACAGCGGCGACGACGGAGCAGAAGTAGAGACAGCAGCTCGACGGACAGCGACTGGCGGCGAGGCAGAGAAGAACAGGGGAGTCGCGTTGTGGCTTCTTGCGTGTCGTCCTTCGACGGTGACGACTGTGGCGGCGACGGAGCAGAAGCAACGACCGACAGTGACAAGCAGAAGGAGAGACAGAGGAAGACGCGAGCCAAGCGTGAAAAAATTAGGGCACGGAGAGACAAAGCAGGAGAAACTAGAAAGAGGATTCGTGCGGTGCGACTGTGTAACAAAACAGAGAAGGAGAAGGAGAATGCTTGGGTTCGGCTGGAATTTATTAGCCCATGGACTCTTTTCTTGATTTGGGCTAAACCTTTCAACCTTATAAAAATCAAATTGTAAAAATATTAACAAAATTTATTATTTTTATGTAATATATTGCCGGGTTGGTCCGGGTTGGACCAACCCGACATCTTAGGACCGAGGACCAACCCGTACAGTACCGGGTTAGATATTTTAGGACCGATGACCGACCCGTTCGTCTTAAAACCCGACCAAGACCGGTCGGATTGGGCTGGTCCTGGGCCGGTCCAGGGTCGACCCTGGACCGTTGCACACCCCTAGAACGAGTTATTGCTTCCAGAAAAACAACTGCCAAAGTGTATTGCGAACAGGTTAGGCTAAAACAATTTAAAGTTGGTAACTTGGTTTTGAAAAATATGTCGCTGATAAACTCAGATATTGATAGATTTAGCATATGGTCTTCACTATCTTAGTGACTGACGTGTTATAGTAGTAATATTATTGATAAATGAACATCGATGGGAAAGAATTGCCACAACCCATAATGGAAAAATACCTCAAGATATAACATCCAACTATGCAAGATATGCATGATGAGTGAGGAAAAGAACAAAAGAACAAGATATCACAAGAACTCGCTGTCAAAAACAAGTGCATTTATTAAAAAAAGAAATACTTCATTAAAGTTTCAGTAGGTTACACAAGATCGACAAGCTGTTTCAAAGCATTAATAAAGGTGGATAAACGTCCTCCCATCTGTTCGTTTCTTAGGTACATTGCTATTTGATTGAGGCATATGTTTGAATTAAAGGAGATAAATGGTCGCATTCTTTATTGGGTTCATTAGATAGTGGTTGTTGCTCTTCTAGAAGTTGACTATCGTATGTCATGAGGGTTTGATGAACTTGAACTCTCGTGATCAAGTTTATTCGACCTTTTTGAGATATTTTCCCTCTCCAACGTTAGTCTGGCAATTCCCCTTTGTATCTCGTGCCTATTATATAGATTGCTTAGCCTGGTAACAAGCCTCTCCCTTTCCAGCATGAGCTTGGAATATTCCTTCTCGGTCTGTTTGAATATTTTATGCCGGCCTCTCAGAACCTTCCTTGCTTGATAGGCTGGTTCCTTCTTGTCCCCGTACTCATCGTTGAAGGATAGGAAGGAGTATTATTTTGGCTATTAGACTTGAAGGTTTCTAAGCCATAAACAAAGAGAGTTGTAACCCAACAGTGGGTAGTTGTGTTGATTGAGAGCTTCTCCCCCATCGCTGAGGTCGAGAGTTCGAAACCTGCAATTGCTAGCGTCTTAAATGGAGAGCCTTGATGTTGGGGTCCTGTGCTAGTCTCCCCCAAGGTATGGGGTCCAACCCGGCCCGGTCCAGCCTTTTGATGCCATCCGGGCACGTGGTAGAGTCCTCGGTTACCAAAAAAAAAAAAACATAGAGCTGTAAATTCTTCGTTTCTCCTAGAACTTAGGACATTCGGTATTATTAACGGGCTCCAAGTCCAACAAATATACCCTTATCTCCAATCTCACATGAGAAATTGAAATTATTTAAGGATATTACCAAGATTAATTTTTATAGAGTAACAACAAAATACTAGAAACATAATGTACGTGTGATAATCAACCTTAGTAGGAGTAGTCCCAACTATTTTGCTTGCCGATATTCTTAATGTTATGTTGTATCTTGTATTATGAGTAATACTTTTATTTTGTATTTGTTACAAAAATTATGATATGATGGATACTTCACTCAGGAAACCCAAGGACCCTAATTGCCCAATTGCCAATAGAATGGTAATGTTGACATGTTGGGGCATGTCATCACAATCAATACGATAGTATAATAGATTATTGGAGATCGTTTTATTAAGAAAGATGACAAAAGGGTCATTTCTTGAGAAATATCCTTCCCGAAGTGTGGCAAAAGATTATAGTTGACCTTCAGGTGTCTAGTCACATCCCATAATATAAAACACCTGTGGAAGCTTTCCTAAGAGTACATCAAGATCGGGTCAATGAAGACATCGACTTTGGGAATGAAACTGGCTGTAAACCTAGGGGTTTTGTTGAAATATTTCTTGGCTTCCACGTTGTATTGCTAATTTTCTTGAGGACCTGTACGAGTTAATTCTTGTTCTTCTGAAAGTTTGAAAAACCTAATGTGGTTCTTTATGTTATTATTGCCCTTTGCATTTTCTACAATGTTAATATTTCATGTTATTATAAGACTTGTGTCATATTTATGAAATGTTTGTTTATAAATTTTCAACTTTTATGTTACTTTATACATACAATTGTAGAATGAAAAGCGTGAGGTTCTGGAAAGTTTTTAGAGACTTAAAAGAACTTAATCACCTAAATAATTATGTTAATGATAATTTCAAATTAAAATCTTTTGATGATGATTGGGAACAAAGTAACCTTTCGAATCTAGAGCCTTACATGAAATTATTTATTAATTTAATTAGTTAGCTTGAAATGGATGCATAGCATAGATGAAAGACATTAAAAGCATTACAAAAAAGTATTCACTATTATACTTAGCTAAGTAACTAACTATCTACCTATATTAATGAATCATTTCGCATAAAATTTCAGATTTGAAAGGTTACTTTGTTTCCAATTATCATCTAAGCAACCTAATTAGAAATTATCATTAACATAATTATTTAGGTAAAATCAAGTTCTTTTAAATTACTTAAAAGTTTATAAACTCTCCACTTTTCATTTAACAGCAATATGAATAAAGTAACGTAAACATTGAAGTATGTTGTCGAAAATTTATACACAAATATTTCATAAACAAGACACGAGCCTTACAATAAAAAAAAATGAACATTGCAAAAAATGCAAAAGGAAATAATAACATAAAAGAAACATGCCATATTTTCCAAACTTTCATAAAAATAAGAGTTGACTTGTTAAACTCCTTATGAAAACTAGCGGTGCAATGTGGAAGCCAAGGGAAGACTATCGAAGAATCCACAGGTTTACGACCAGTCTTACTCATTCCCAAAGTCGACATCTTCATAGCCCTTGTCTTTATGTACTCTCTTTGGAAAGCTTCCATATGTGGGTTTTACCACACTTTGAGAAGGGTATTTCCTATAAAATTGACCCTTTCGTCATCTCTTATAAGATAACCATCCCAAATAATCTATTGTATTATTCTATTGACCGTGATGACATGTTCCAACATGTCAACATTTTTATCTCATCATTAATTGGCCAATTCCTCTCTTAACCTCAAAACATTCGGTCTCTGTTCTTGGGTCTTTGGATTCTTGGACTAAGTGAGAATTTCTGTAACAAATGCAAAATAAAAGGATTAAAAATTACAATATCATATTAGGAACAATGATAGGCAAAATACTTGGAACTACTCCCTCTGATTATCACACATACATTATGTTTCTAGTGTTTTTATTTTATTTAATAATTTATAAAAATTAAATATGTAATTAAAAAATACCGAATGTAGATTATTTTGATTCAAACAAAACGACACCAACCGCACTCCAAAACGGAGCGACCACTCGTCTACACACCACCAAAGTGGACGGTGCATGTTTTACAAGCACTGACAGTCAAAAATGGTCCTCTGGCTGATCGAATAGCCAGTCCGATCCAAAAAATCTATCGAGGCAACCGGTTGGGTCAATCAACGGCCAATGTCGGTCAACCGTCAACAAGTCGGTCAAATTACGGGTCAAGTCAGTTAATGGGTTGAATCGTGGGTCCAATCAGCCTAACCAGACTGACAGCGTGTCTAATGTCACTAGTAATGTTAGCAGTGGGTCCAGCTTGGTGGCATGTGCTGGCACGTGTGGCATTGTGGCACCTTCTGTTCACAGAAGGGCACGTGCGACATCCCCCAATGGCATTCTCCCCATTATTTTTCATGGTGTAGGCCAATTTTAGGTGAAATCTCCGTCTAAGTTCCCATTTTGAGTATAATAGCTATCATTGACTTTGCCCCTGGATCTTTGATCATTATACGACGACAAAATAACATATTAACCTAGTCTTGGGAGGAGGTCCTAGCATCCCTAAATGCCTCTTCATATGTTCAAATGTCCCATGTTTAATTAGACATTCTGCAGTGCGGGCACTGCATCATAACCTCAGAAAACCAACTTAAGACAAACCAATCGAACCAATGATATGCATTAATACGGACACTGAAAAGCATAGAAATACATCTTCTTAATTAGCCAGACACACGATATAAGTAATAAACCAACAATTTCTGTGGAATTTGGTTCGTGCAAACCAAACACAAGAGCCGAAATCTTTCACTAGAATTTCGCTTCAATCTGGTCAACTATCGCCTTATCCACCTGGAAAGCCTTGGCGAGAACATCAGTGGCAATGTGCGGAGTCGACCCGAAGACCGTGTCTGGAACCAGAACCACACCTGGGTTCTGGCTGCTGAGGGCGGAGAACGAGAAGGCGTTCCCGTAGCCCACGTTCTGTTGGAAGTGAATAAGTCCCTCAGGGAACACGAACGCGTCACCCTTCTGGAGAACCTTGCTGATCAGCTTGTTGTCGGGGTTCGATGTGACGAACCCGACGAGTAGTGTCCCTTCGATGACCACCAAAATCTCAGAGGCTCGGGGGTGTGTGTGGGGTGAGACGATACCCCATGGGGCATAGTCAATCCTTATCAAGGAGATGCCCAGAGTGTTGAGCCCCGGTATCTGTCCGACTGTGGCCGGGGTAATCGCAGAGCCTTGCGGGTTCGACACATTGCCTGGCATGTCGAGCCCGGACAAAGAGAAGTTGTCGGCAGTCACAAGCTTGGGGTCCAAACAAGCAACACCATTGACCAGTTCTGCTCACGAACGAACGAACAAAAAATGAGAAGACGTCAGTAAACATGTCTAGAAGATAACTAGAACTATTTAACGATTATTCATAGCATTAGTTCAAATTTCCATGCTTGAACATGATCGCACTTCTTTAAGCATTTACTTTTCTGTTGTAATAAGTTTAAAATACACAGTTGAAGTTAGCTGGATTCCTTAATAAACCAGTTTTCGTAGATCAACCCTGAGAAAATGAGCAGATGCGGAACGAGAATATGATGGAGATGGTGCTACCTTGGCTATTAAAATCTGCAACACAGAAATCTTGCAAGGGTGCGGGATCAGAGGCCACCGCAACAGCGCAAGCGACAGCGAGGACACAGCAAAGGAGAATGTTCTTCACCATATCTTAAACTTCCTTCTTGTGCTGCTATTTAAGTGAATAGAATGAGAGAGATAATGAACAACTCTGCTTAAGTTGGCACTTTGCAGGAGTAGGATGTGAAGCAGAATGATCCTCGACTTTCCTACTTATAAGCCACACGTCCGGTTGGTGAAGAACTGAAGAGATGGAAGAAGAGAACAAGTCGTGTCTTTAGCCGTCCGTGTTTTAAAGGAGCAAGACACATGCAAAAACGTGTGTTTCAACTTTCTATTTCGGACATAGTTATCTGGTGAAAGCTTGTAATGTATGTCAACAGAGACAACGTAGATAACTCTCCCGGGAGATTCAGTACAAAACATGTCCGGCTTTCTTGAATAAAGATTCAAAATTGTGCTTCGGGATATGAATGGGATGAAGTTAATCAATGTAATTACGTCGATCGCGTTGGATGATGGAACATATGATGCACCAGTTGAACTTGGGAATAATGCAGTTTCAGGACGGCACGGGTTAGATCTGTGGAGCAGGTGGTAAGGCAAATGCCATTTGGCATTTAATATGTGTTGGTTTGTTACCGAAGAAACATCTTCTAAAATCCTGAAGAGGTCGACTTAATTGATGGAAGTAAAAAAGAACAATTAATGAGATTATTTTTGTTGGCCTAGTGATGCGCCATTTGTGAATGAGATATCTATATAGACAGCCTCGTCAAAGTAGAAATTCCTTCTCTATTTCCTGCGCAAAGTATGGGGAATGTTGAGAATATGTCCTGAATTTGAATCGATAAAGAAGACTCTATCTTTATAACCGAAAAAAAAGAAAATTGATTTTTTTATATTTTGGTTACAGACATGATTTCCACTTGTTTATCCTACAAGAGCAAAATAAGATGGGAAAAGTTGTTCAAAAAGTCTTAAACATATTGTACAACAGTCAATTCAGTCTTCAATTTTTTAATTGTATCAATTTAGTTATAAACAATTTGATAATTTATCAATTTGTTCTTAAACCTTTGAACGATTTGTCAAGGTAGTCATTTTGATTCATTATCCAAATACTAGATCTAGGACTAAATTAGAAAAAATTTAAAAGGTTTACAACTAATTGACATGAATAAAATGTTTGAAACTAAATTAATAAATCACCAAAAAGTCTAGCACTAAATTAATATAATTGGACGGTTTGAGCCTGAATTAACTGTATATAATAGCTAGAGGACTATAATATAAAGAGTCACTGGATTTTCTCTCTATGAGTTTTGTTAGCAAGTACCATGTGACAAATTGTGACGTAACGCGCGAGTTTGCTTTAAGTGGATTCTAAGGTTAGGTTGAGAGATTTAGAATTTAAAGACTTTGTATTCTCTATATTTATAGTAGATTTTGTGACAATCAACTCTTCCTGTAGAGTAAGTACCGCTGCTTAAACCAAACCATTTGAATTTATGATGTCCTTCGTATTTCTCCTTTTGGTTATCTATTCTTCTCCCGTTAGACTTAAATTGTACGATTCATTGTGTTACTTTCTTAAACAAGAATGAATAGCAATTACATTCCAAGAATTGATGAAAGCTAGCTTTTGTTAAACGAACTTGTAGACATCTCACTCTTCACTATAGAAAAACCAATTAAAAGGATGTCATCGGGTAGGAAATGTGCATATGCGCTGGATGTATATAAAGAATTAACATTTGAAAGATTAAGTATAATTATTTTATTAACTAATATTGAATTGTTTAATAACGAAAAAAATTATTGATGCAAATACAATTTACAAAGGAGACGTATAGTTATACGTGGAGAGATAGAAATATTTCAAGATTTAAGATCTAGGAATGTTGTTGGCAGGTAGAAAAGATTCCAAGTGAAGTGTAAAAACATCTTGAGAGATTATATATGATTACTAACTAATGCATTCACGAATGGATTCCATATCTATAAGATAAGAAATTAAGGATGTTTTGGAAATAGAAAAAAGATTGAGATCATATAAAAATAGGAGATCGTCTTTGCTTTGCAAAATATTAGAGACAAGGTTACTCGAAATTTCAATTTTGCCCATTTTTATACATAAATTCGGCTGCTCAAGTGATCATACATCGGGTCACCCGGTTGCAATTTTATGTGGAAGGAAAGCATGTATCATGTGTTGGATTATTGGGCTTATATGAAATAGTTATGTGTTGCGGACTGTCATATGGATTTATGCCCGGGAAAGTGATCTAATAAGGTAATTGGACATTAATGTATCTAATAGGGTGTGACCTTTAATGTGTAGTGTCTCGTCCCGATTTCTCGAAATCGTAGCAATACCTTCAGGATCCAATTCAACATCAACTCCCGTCGTAACTTCGACTTTAAAATTCAAATCACAATTGCTATAAGACCAGAACCAAGATAGAATCCTTAAAATAACTTCATTACCAAACAGCTTCACAACTTGTCCACATCATCCTTGATTACAAAATAAAAACCAACCTGGAGGAACTTAACAAAAGGCCTAGGGTTCGCGCTTCCGCTCAGCTATACAATCAAAAGTTGCAGGGAAAGTGGAAGGAGTACTACCCTAAGGTGCACGGATCGATTTTAACCACTCGCGCGCGCTAAGAGGTTTTGGGTTGAGAATGGTTCCATCTTCTGTGTCATCTGCTCCATCGGGATCCTCGTAACCAGACTCATATCCTCCCCAAGGTACTCCGCACCTCTCTGTGAGATATTCCATCTCGGTTTCTAGGAAACCAGTGTACTCTACCGTGTGCTGATGCGGAAACCAGGTTTGCTTCGGAATACTCCAAATCCACTTTGTTTGCTCTTGAGTCTCCACGATAAGTCCGCTCTCCTTAACCTCCCTATTAACCACGCACCCTCCATCGATAGGATGATCAAGGACCATCCCTATCTTTTCCTTTAGGTCTTCTGCCTCCTCGTTCGAGCTAAAGGGAGCCTCCGGCTCTGAGTCCTCCTCCAGATCGTCCTCCTCTAAAGGTTCCAACGGTAGATGATCCCAATCCTCCTCCTCCAGAGGTTCCTACTCCTGCTACTCCCAGTCCCCCTTCTCGATAGGCTCCTCCTCCAACAGCTCCTCCTCCTAAGGGTCCTCCTCCTCGAATGGGCCCTCCAAGTCGGAGAGTTCCTGTTCCGGGTCCATAGCTAGGTCCTAGGATGGTGGGGGTGGTGGAATGAGATACTTGGTATCTCAGTGAACAAACCCTAACCCTAGATTAGGAACATCCCTACCCTAGGGTCCTTAGAACGTCCCTCCTAACTCTCGGTCTCTAGTCAGGGTGGTCGACTAACA
This sequence comes from Melaleuca alternifolia, assembly GCA_019926035.1. Classification (NCBI taxonomy): domain Eukaryota; kingdom Viridiplantae; phylum Streptophyta; class Magnoliopsida; order Myrtales; family Myrtaceae; genus Melaleuca; species Melaleuca alternifolia. The sequence goes on from JAGKPW010002340.1 coordinate 411,234, forward strand.
TGAGCTAGGGAAGGAACCTTAGCACCTCTCTCCCCTACGAACCTAACATTACTATGTAACCAACTCATGACTAGTCTACCCAGTAGGCTCCCCATCTCGCGGTCACCAAGACTAGTCAATCAAATCAAACCGTATTACTAGGGTAATCAATTGCACTCTACTCTTCAATCCATAGCAATCGACTAATTAATTTAAATAAGCAATTAATAATAAATAAATAAGGCAATAATTACTTAAATTAAATTTCAAATAAAATAAATGCCGAACTACTAATTAATCTAATAATTAAGGTAAATCGGGTGCAAGGCTAATAATTTAAGTAAACCGAAATTAATAAATAAATTGCACGACTAATAATTAAATTGTGAATTTAATGAAATTAACCACGAAATTTAAATATCAACAGGAAAGGTTTGTCGAACTAAAACCCCGTGAAGTACTTGGCCGACCCCGTCGCGCCTTCTCAAAGTACTTGTTTCACGGCTGCACTAAAGTTGAACCTTTTTCAACTTTTGTAAGAACTTGTGCCTTCGGCACCACCACACGCCAATTAATGGCCCTAAGGTGCCTCTCGCATTTAGCGAGGAACGTCACCACTAGACCATCGTCGGTCGATCCATCCGTTTTATCCGGCTAAACAATCAATCAACCAATCAATACTAATTTCTAGGAATTCTAACAATTCTAACCGTTCTAGCTAATTTCTACTAAAGCAGTAAAAGCGCCTAATAAAGGTTTAGAGCCCACTCACTTGTGAGTCTCTTGGCTACCTTCTTGCTGCTCCAACACCCTGTGCAGGCCAAGAAAAATGACTATCTTTTTTTCCCTTTTCTTTTTCTGTTTTCTTTCCTTTTCTTTTTCTTTTCTTTTTATCTTTTCTTTTCTTTTCTCTTTTCTTTCCTCTTTTCTTTTCTTTTTCTCTTTTCTTTTTTTTCTCTTTTTTTTTTCCTTCCCGCGGGCTGCTGGCTGGGCCGAACCGACTGACGGGCCTACAATTGGGCCAGGCTGTCGGGCCTGGACGGGCCTTAAGGTCAGGCTGTCGGGCTTGGTTACTGGGTCAAGCTGCTGGGCCAGCGGCCTAGTCCGTTGGCTGGGCTTCGGTGACGGTTGCTGCTCCGGCGACGGCAACAATCGTCTTCTTCGGTAAGGCACAGACCCGGTTTGGTCTTCCGGGTCGCGCGTCGGGTCGTCGAGGTGTGTCGGGTTTGGCCGCCGTTCTCCTTCCACCGGCCAAACCAAAGCTCGAGACTGGTCAGATCTGAAAGCTGCTCCTCCGGCGCGTCGAACGATAGTGGTGCCGTGAGCTGAGGTGGTCGGAGCTGAGAGAAATCAGGCCAAGACACCGGCGGCTCGGATTCTGGGGTTTCAGAAGAGGGGTTGGGTTTCGAGCTTCAATCCGTCGATTTTAGAGCAAATCGAACGAATCAAAGACCGTAAACAAGGTCTAGAGACCTCACGAAATCGATTGGTGGCAACCAATCGAGCTAAGGAGGTCGGGAAGGGGAAGAACTCACCAGTTTTTTGTTGCGGTTTTTGCCCCTTTCACTGCGGTTTTCTAGAAATTTTCCAGAAAACCCTAACCGAGATGCCTCCTTTCGGGGGCTACCGACGGAACCAAGGGCTGCGATTGGCGGTTTCAGATAGAGTACGTTGCAGGCTCTCCAACGACATCAACGACGAGGCGAGAGGAGGTCCGAGCTGCTAGAAAAATGAGCTGGAAGTAAGGGTGGTGCTCGGTGTATACCGAGTAGGGTGGTTGGGGGCGAGCTGAAAATCAGCTCGCCGGCGCCACGCGGCAGCCTCCCATTGGCTGCCAGCCACTCCCGCAGTCCTCTCAGGTCAGGCGGCAGGTGGTGGCAGCGGCTAGTCAGCTGTTAGGCCGACACGTGACCTCGTGGTTGCATGTACACCAATAGCTCGGCAGAATGCCGCAAAGGGAAGAAAGAGAAGAGAAAGGAGAGAGCCGCGCACGCGTGCCTTGCGCATGCAGTCCGGTCTGACCCGATCGGACCGTCCGATTCACGCGGTTGGGTCTATCGGTTCGCTGCCCGGTTCGGGAATTTAATAAAATAATAATTTTCTAATTTCTGAAAATTGAAAACTTAGTTTAAAATTTCATAAAAATTTGGGAAAAGTTTCTAAAATTTCTTAAAATTTCCCAATACCAAGATTTTGACATTTTGGGCCCAAATATAATTTTTAACCACTAACTTCAATAGTTCAAGAGTCTTTCACAATTTTCGTGAAATTAAAAAGGAAATTATAAAATTTCCCGAAAATTTCCCCGAGGCCGTAAATGCTAACAGGGTCCGAAACACAGCTATTACATGTAGGGACTTTAGCGTAATTTCTATTTTAATGATGAGCTCAAATAGAAATAAAGAAGTAGATAACTACCAAGTTATCTATATAAGGCGTTTATGGTCCCCAGATCACGCGTCTCACATAACACAACGTTTGCTTTCTCTAGTATCCTATCACTAGAGAATGAGAGATCCTCTTGAGAAGCAAAAAGACTCTCACAAGAGAGAACGCGTAGATCTAGGAGACCAAATCACATCTCTACAAATATACTGAAAGCTATGGATTCAAGTACGCTTTCACTAATCAATTTATAATTCTTAATGGTTCAGCATGTACAATCCGATTGGATTGTGATTTATGACTCAATCAAAGTTTTATTATGTTCTAACAAGTGGTATTAGAGCTATCATGATGGATCATTAGGAATTGATTTGTTGAATTTTTAGTTGCTGTTTAGAGTAGGGCAAACTTGGCCGTGAGTAAAAAAACTCCAATTTTGTCCAAATTCCGACAATCCACGACTCGATTTTTTCACCCACACATTTCACACCGCCATGGGTAACAATAGCCCTAAGGTAAATTGGCGTTTTGGGTTTTCGCCGAAGGCTAATTGAGTGGTGGAGGTCGCGTAAAGTTTAAATTTTTCTGGTATTTGCTTGATTTAGGGCCAACTACTTGGTTGTTTTCTCCGATTCAAGGACCTGCGTGGTCGAAATTTTGTGTTTATTAAAGTCCATATATTAATTTTGGTCAAAAGTGGGCTATCCGGCGAGGAACGGCTGGAGGAAGGTACGGCGGCCATGAAGAAACCAGAAGAAAATTTAGGTTTTTTAGCTCTGGTCTCGAAGAAGAAGAAGACGCGTGGGGACCACGCGCTTGAAGGGGTACATGCGCGTGCCTAACACCCACATGAAAAGGGAGACAGGCGCGTGCGTGGCACGCGTCTGAAGGAAGCTGTGGGGCGCGTGCAGCGCACGAGCTCGGGTGGGACCCGTGGGAGCGTGCAATGCACACTCCATGGGTGAAGGGGCTCAGGCGGCGGTCTTTTAATCATATTTTTTTAATTTTTTTAAAAAGGAAAATAAAAAATTATATGTTTAAAAAAAGGAAAAATTTTCCAGATTTTCCCTTTTTACAATGCCCCCCTTGCCATTAAGATGAATTTACAGTTTTGTCCTCAATTAAGTTAATTTCCACTTTTGTCCAATGAAATTCAAATTTTGGTATGGTTAAGGATATATATTTTGAGATGAATTGATTGAAATATAATGTTGCCAAAGTGGCCTCTTTTGTGGAAATTAGTTTGTCTTGAAATATAAACGGATGCGTATGTCTAATTTCTATGGATGTTGATCGACCCAAAGGAAGATTGATGTTCAATAGAGTTTTACATACACCTATGGTAATAAACATGTGATGATTATTCTATTTTTGCATGTGAATAGTGAATCGGCCCAAAGGAAGGTTTATTGTTTGACATGTCATTATTATCTGTGTTTGATTATTGCACCAAGATACCAATTACAAGTTAATATTGTTGTCCAAATATAAGATATTAATGGAGTGCCCGATATCTTGAGATGGGATTACCTTAATTTGAATTCAATTTTGTTATGAAACTTATGTGATGAGCATGTTTGTTTATTGTTTTATGGATTCAGCTACTACTCCAGCTAATATTGTTGTCAACATCAATTCCATTCCTATGCTAAATGGCACAAACTTCAAGTCATTGCAAGAGAACCTATTAATAGTTCTCGGAGTCATGGATCTCGACCTTGCGTTAAGGAATGATTCTCCTCCACCACTCACTGATAAGAGTACCTTTGATGAAACGAGAGACATGGAAAGGTGGGAGGGATCAAATCGCATGTGTATGATGATCATGAAAAAGGCCAGTCCAGAAACATTGAAAAGCAGAATGTCTGAAAAAATCACTACAAAAAAAAGATTTGTCAAGAATGAAAAGGCTGAAATTGGTACGATCTAGACAAGTCTGATTTCAATGCGTAATGAGGGGAAAGGCAATATCAAGGAGTACATCATGGAATATACTCACCTGGCCTCAACCTCTAAGAATAAAGGACATAAAAGAATTAAGGATAAGGGACACAAAAGAATCAAGGATGAGGAAGCTGCGAATAATGCGTTTGAAATTCTGGTTTGTTCTGAGGTTAATTTAGCTTCGGTACCTAGACACAATTCATGGATAGATTTTGGTGCAACAAGTCACATCATTGTGTCTATGCAGGGTTTCCTGAATTGCCGAAAGCAAAGTGATGGTGAAAGATACATCTATGTGGGCAACAGCAAGACAATTAAAGTTGAAGTAATAGGGAAATTCATATTATTGTTAAGAACTGGAATATATTTGGATCTTAATGAGACTTTCATAGTACTGTCTTTTAGACGGAATTTGATTTCTATTTCCGCTTTGGACAAATTAGGTTATTCTTGTTCATTTGGGAATGAAAATTTTAGTTTGTCTCGAGATTCAAAACTAGTTGGTTTTGGTTCTTTATCATGTTACGATAATCTTTATATAATGTATACAATTGCTTCATTTAATGAATCCTTGCATTTAAGTACTCGAGGTGTAAAGAGAAAATTAGCTGATGAGAATTCAGTTATGTTATAGCACAAGAGATTAGGTCATATCTCCAAACGAAGAATCAAGAGACTCGTGTCAGACGGAATTATGGATTTCTTAGATTTCACAGATTTCGATAACTGTGTTAATTGCATAAAAGGTAAACAAACCAATAAAAGGAGATTTGAAGCCAACGGGTCTTTAGACTTCTTAGAACTTACACATACAAACATTTGTGGGCCATTTCCTACATCTTCTTGAAATGGTCAAAGATATTTCATAGCGTTCATAGATCATTTTTCAAGATATGGCTTCATATATCTCATTAAAGAAAAGGCGTAGTCAGTGGATGTGTTCAAATCTTATAAAGCTAAAGTTGAAAATCAATTCAGCAAAAGGATTAAAAGCGTCAGGTGTGACTGTGGTGGTGAGTAAACAACGTCCAGGACCATTTGCCAAATTCCTAGAGGAATATGGTATCATCCCATAGTACACTATGCCGAGTTTGCCCACTATGAATGGTATTGCTGAAAGACGAAACATAACGCTTAAGGATATGGTGAGGAGTATGATTTGTCATTCTTCTCTACCGGAATCACTCTGTGGAGAGGCTCTTAAGACTGCAGCATATATCCTTAACAGAGTTCCAACTAAAGCGACTACCAAAATCCCTTATGACCTTTGGACAGGTAAAAAGCCTAGTCTGAAACACCTACACATTTGGGGATGTCCAGCTGAGGCAAGGCCTTATAAGCCTAATGAAAGAAAACTGGACTCAAGGACGGTGATTAGTTATTTTATTGGATACTCTGAAAGATCAAGGGGGTACAAATTTTATGATCCCGCAGCTAAGTCGATTTTTGAGTCGGGAATTGCTCGGTTCTTTGAGGATGCTGAGTTTGCGGGGGGAGATATAGTTAAGGATTTTGGTTTTGAAGAGGAATATGTTAATATTCCCATAGCTACTATCAACATTGATCCTATAAGCGCCATTGGCATTGATCAGGATCTCATTACTGGTCTTGCTCAAGACACAACAATTCTGGACAATGTGACAGAATCTTCCCCTCAAGAAACTACTCCAGAAGAACAAACTTCACCACCTCAAGAACCTATGCCATCAAGGAGGTCCACTAGAGAAAGGAAAAGTGTGGTGCTAGATGATTACATCATATTTCTCCACGAACATAAGGATCTAGGTCGACACTGAAATGATGGAAGATGATCCAATCAACTTCTGTCAAGATATTAAAAGTTCTAATTCTCAAAAGTGGATCGATGCCATGAATGAGGAGATGAAGTCCACGAAGGATAATGACGTGTGGGATGTTGTCCCATTGCTAGATGGAGCGAAGCCCATAGGTTGTAAATGCATATTTAAAACCAAAAGGGTTTAAAAAGGCAATGTGGAAAGGTGTAAAGCTCATCTTGTTGCAAGGGTTTTACATAGAAAGAAGGCATCAATTATAAAGAGACTTTCTCTTCGGTTTATTTGAAAGACTCTTTTAGAATTATAATGGCACTAGTGGTGCATTTTGACATTGAGTTACATCATATGGATGTAAAGACGGCGTTTCTCAATGGTAACATTGATGAGACAATTTATATGGTGCAGCCAGAAAACTTTGTGTCGAGAGACCCGAAGAATAAGGTATGCAAACTTAAGAAATCCATCTATGGGCTCAAGTAGGCATCTCGACAATGGTAATATAAATTTCATCAAGTTATCATCTCGTTTGGCTTTGAGGTGAATTTGGTTGATGATTGTATATATCACAAGTTCTGTGGGAGTAAGTATATTTTTTTGGTGTTGTATGTCGATGACATCTTGCTTACCGGAAACAATATATGGATTTGCATGAAACCAAAAGATTTTTACTTAAGAATTTTGAGATGAAGGATCTTGGTGACACCTCTTTTGTATTAGGCATACAGATACACCTGGATTGCTCTCGGGGTATTCTTGGATTTTCACAAAAGAGCTATATCGAAAATGTTCTTAAAATGTATGGCATGCAAGATTGCAAATCGGTGATACCCCTATATCTAAGGGAGACAAATTCAGTCTCAACCAGTGCCCTAAGAATGATATTGAGAAAAGGGAAATGCAGAAGATTCCTTATGCATCAACAGTAGGAAGTCTAATGTATGCTCAAGTTTGTATGCGTCCGGATAGTGCGTACATTACTGGAGTGTTGAGCAGATACTTGAGTAATCCAGGAGTGGACCATTGGAAAGCAGCCAAACGAGTGTTGCGGTATTTACAGAGAACAAAAGGGTACATGCTCACATATTGGAGGTCATATAAGCTTGAGATCATTGCGTATACTGACTCGGATTGGGCTGGATGCCTAGATAGTTTGAAATCTACGTTGGGCTATATCTATCTGCTAGTTGGTGGTACCGTTTCATGGAAGATTGCTAAACAGTCACTTGCATCTTCTTCTACCATGGAAGCAGAATATATAGCATGTTATGAGGCATCCAATCATGCAATGTGGCTGCGAAATTTTGTCACGGGACTGCACATGGTAGATGGTATTGAAAAACCACTCAAGTTATATTGTGATAATAACTCAGCAGTTCAATATTCCAATAATAACAGGAGCTCGTCTAAGTCTAAGCATATAGACATCAAGTTATTAGTTGTTAAAGAAAGAATTCATAGTAGACAGTTATCTATAGAACACATTGGTACAAACTCCATGGTTGCGGATCCGCTTATTAAGGGAATACCACCCAAAATGTTTCATGAGCACATTGCTCGAATGGGTGTTATGTCGATTGAGGATATTCAATTTTAGTGGGAGTTTGTACACTTAGATGTTTTCTTTTTATATAGATATTTTCGGTTATTTCAGTTTACAGATATTGTAAGGTTATTTTCTGCAGAAATAAAGTTTTGATTCATTCACACTCTGTTCTCATTAAAGTTCTATATCATTAAGGTTTAAGGAGGACCAGTTGGAAATAGGCATGTTAAGATCACGTTACATGAAATTTCTACACTACACATCCACATCATAATCTATGTCATTTTTGTATCAGCGTATCACGATAATGATGACGAAGACCGCTTTGATCCGATGTTGATATGATTATTGGACCGGATTGGTTTGGTTATAGATACATTACAGTAATGACCGACAGTTGAGCTCATACGGTTATTTTAGCAATACATAATTATAAGGATTTACATATAGCCCAAGTGGGAGATTGTTGGATTATTAGGCTCATATGAAATAATTATGTGTTGCGGACTATCATATAGATTTATGCCCGTGAAAGTGATCTAATAAGGTAATTGGGCATTAATGTATCTAATAGGGTGTGGCTTTTAATGTGTAGGGACTTTAGGATATTTTCTATTTTAATGATGTGCTAAAATAGAAATAAAGAAGTAGATAACTTCCAAGTTATCTATATAAGGCGGTTATGGTCCCCAAATCACGCGTCTCACAAAACACAACGTTTGTTTTCTCCGGTATTCCATCACTAGAAAAAGAGAGATTCCTGAGAAGCAAAAGGATTCTCACAAGGGAGAACGCGTAGATCTGGAAGACCAAACCACGTCTCCACAAATCTACTGAAAGCTATGGATTCAGGTACGCTTCCGCTAATCAATTTATAATTCTAAATGGTTCAGCATATACGATCCGATTGGGTTGTGGTTTATGACTCAAACAAAGTTTTATTATGTTCTAACAACATGGACTTGAAAGTTTTGATCGGCGGTGCTCATGAAATTGGGAGGAAGATAATTTTCACAAAAAAAGTTGAAGAAACGTAAAGTGACAGTAGTGAAAAAAGGCTTTTGCCTGTTGTCGCTGGTTTCGATGGTAACTGAGCTTTAGCCTCGACGGCGGCGATCAACATTCCAGACTTTGATCTTTTCAGGTGAAAACACTTCTTATGCATGCATTTACTCTTTGATTTAGCTTAATCTCAAGCACAAGAGCTCATGCCCTTTGATCTCGTGGTTATCAAACCAATTTAGCGAACTCGCTAATAAAGAGAGGAATACCTTCCAAGCAATGCGGGCAAGGGAATATGAAGATTTATGTCTTTTGAAATGCTCTTTTTTTTCTTTTTTGTACAGTAAATCCAACTCGAGCATGACCCGACTGCTAAAATAGCACTTTCGAGAAAAAGAAATTAACTTTCATGGCTTTCTTCATGAAATTGATGCGTTTATAAGTTAACATGAATGTTAAAATTCGACCAAATTGCTTAGGGAAATAATTCAATAACATCATGAACCCTTTTTTTTGGCTTAATTCATGGGGAAATCCGTTCTTCGTTCTAATTAACATGGAAAATGATTTTATAATTTGCGGGTATAATTCATGCATTTATAAGAATCCTCACTTTTTGCCAATCCTTCATACTTATGTATTTGCGGGTCAATACCTCGGGGGAGATTGGCCCAGAAACCTACCACTAGGGTCTCCCACTTAAATCACGAAATCATACCTGTGAGTTGAACCATGAACGTAATTGTGGGAAATAAACCCATGGGTGGGTATGTACGTTTTATAGTTTTGATACCCGATTGAAATTCAAACTGACTTGTGTCATTTTTTAACTGCATCATAGTCATTAGTAAGGAAAAGTGGAAAATATAAATGTTTTAAATAAATAAGATGTAAATCAATTTATCAGTGTTTTGCTCAAAAGCATCTCTTCAAATCATCGACAACCCATTCAATTAAATGGATTGGAGGGTCAATTGTCGAATTATATGAATCAATTCCGAGCCAGACATATTTGTCAATCATATTAAATGGACACACTTGGAGTTATGACATGGTAATAATTCACGTAACCTTTAAACGACCGATTTCATATTGAGTTTGTTTCACGTAATCTCGTCTTGTCATTATCTTAATTACCTTCAGAACTTGTGGTAGAATGTCTTGGATACTAGATTAATCGAGTCTAGATAGGCGCATGGATGAAGCAAGAAACGGGTCCTATATCTTGTGCTGAGGTTATTTAAAAAAACAGAGAGGGGGAGACCGGTGGTACCACACGTGCTAGCACACCCTAGAACTATCCAATGCATGCATGCTAGCAAGCGAGGCGCATGGCTGATGTTAGCCATGCTCTCAGCTTGGCTGGATCGACCTGACCCATGGTTCGACTAATTGACTAACACGGCCCCGTTGACCCAACTCAACTGGTTGGATCGACTTGACCAATTGATCTGGTTTGTTGAGTCAAACCAGCCAATCTCCCAAGCTAGACGCCCATTTTTTATCGCCCATGTGTGTAAAACACACGCCGCCCACTGTAGTGGCACATATGGACGTGTGGGAACTCCTTTTGAGACGTGGTTAGCGTCATTTTATTTGTTTTGAAATAATCTGTACTTTAGTATTTTGTAGTTACCAAGATTAATTTTTATAGAGTAATAACAAAATACTAGAAACATAATGTACGTGTGATAATTGACCTTAGTAGGAGTAGTCCCAACTATTTTGCTTGCCGATATTCCCAATGTTATGTTGTATCTAGTATTATGAGTAATACTTTTAATTTGTATTTGTTACCAAAATTATGATATGATGGATACTTCACTTAGGAAACCCAAGGACCCAAGAACAAAATAGAACTTTTTGAGGTTAAGAGAGGAATTGCCCAATTGCCAATAGAATGGTAATGTTGACATGTTGGAGCATGCCATCACAATCAATACGATAGTATCATAGATTATGGGAAATCGTTGTATTAAGAAAGATGACAAAAAGGTCATTTCTCGAGAAATATCAAAGTGTGGCAAAAGATTATAATTGACCTTTAGGTGTCTAGTCACATCCCATAATATAAAACACCTGTGGAAGCTTTCCCAAGAGTGTACATCAAGATCGGGTCAATGAAGACGTCGACTTTGGGAATGAAATTGGCTGTAAGCCTAGGGGTTTTGTTGAAATCTTCCTTGGCTTCCACGTTGTATTGCTAATTTTCTTGAGGACTTATACGAGTTAATTCTTGTTATTCTGAAAGTTTGAAAAACCTAATGTGGTTCTTTATGTTATTACTGCCCTTTGCATTTTCTACGATGGTAATATTTCATGTTATTATAAGACTCATGTCTTATTTATGAAATGTTTGTTTATAAATTTTCAATGGCATGATTCAACGTTTATGTTACTTTATACATACAATTGTAGAATGAAAAGCGTGAGGTTATGGAAAGTTTTTAGAGGCTTAAAATGACTTAATTTCACCTAAATAATTATGTTAATGATAATTTCAAATTAGAATCTTTTGATGATGATTGGGAACAAAGTAACCATTCGAATCTAGAGCCTTACATGAAATTATTTATTAATTTAATTACTTAGCTTGAAATGGATGCATAGCATAGATGAAAGACAGTAAAAGCCTTACAAAAAAGTATTCACTACTATACTTAGCTAAGTAACTAACTATCTACCTATATTAATGAATAACTTCGCATAAAATTTCGGATTTGAAAGGTTACTTTGTTTCCAATTATCATCTAAACAACCTAATTTGAAATTATCATTAACATAATTATGTAGGTAAAATTAAGTTCTTTTAAATTACTTAAAACTTTATAAACTCTCCACTTTTCATTTAACAGCAATATGAATAAAGTAACATAAACATTAAAGTATGTCGTTGAAAATTTATATGTAAATATTTCATAAATAAGACACGAGCCTCACAATAACAAAAAAAAAAAAAATTGACATTGCAAAAAATGCAAAAGGAAATAATAACATAAAAGAAACATGCCCTATTTTCCAAACTTTCATAAAAATAAGAGTTGACTTGTAAAACTCCTTAGGAAAACTAACGGTATAATGTGGAAGCCAAGGCAAGACTATCGAAGAACCCATAGGTTCTTGACCAGTCTTATTCATTCCCAAAGTCGACATCTTCATAGCCCTTGTCTTTATGTACTCTCTTTGGAAAGCTTCCATAAATGTTTTATATTGTGGGTTGTGGCTAAATACTCAATGGTCATCTACGATCTTTTGCCACACTTTGAGAAGGATATTTCCTATAGAATTGATTCTTTCATCATCTCCCATAAGATAACCATCCCAAATAATCTATTGTATCATCCTATTGACCGTGATGACATGTTCCAACATGTCAACATTATCATCTCATCAATAATTGGCCAATTCCTCTCTTAACCTCAAAACATTCGGTCTTTGTTCTTGGGTCCTTGGGATCTTGGACTAAGTGAGAAATTCTGTAACAAATACAAAATAAAAGGATTACTGATAATCCATGATACAATATCATACTAGCAACAATGATAGGCAAAATACATGGAACTACTCCCACTACAATTGATTATCACGCATACACTATGTTTCCATTTTTTTATAATTTTATAAAAATTAAACATGTAATTAAAAAATAACAAAGTGTAGATTATTTTTATACGAACAAAACGACACCAACCACACCCTCAAAAGGAGCTCCCACCCATCTACACGCACCACCAAAGTGGACGGTAAAAAATGGGATGATTCTTCCCATTAGGTTTTACAAGCATTGACAGTAAAAAATGGGCCTCTGGCTGATCGAATAGCCGGTCCGATCCAAAAAACCGATCGGGCCGCTAATTTGGTCCATTTTATTGGTCAGACCGGTCCAACCCGTTGGGTCAATCAACGGCCAATGTAGGTCAACCGTCAACACGTCGATCAAATTACGGGTCAAGTCAGTTAATAGGTTGAATCGTGGATCCAGTCAACCTGACCAGACTAACAGTGTGTCTAATGTCACTGGTAATGCTAGCCATGCGTCCCGCTTGGTGGCATGTGCTGGCACGTGTGGCATTGTGGCACCTTATGTTCATGTATGAGGGCACGTGCGACATCCCCTAATGGCATTCTGCCCATTATTTTTCTTGTCTCGACAAGAACTACCTACCCATATAATCAAAACTGATTTTTATCAAATGAAATTCAGAGAAATAGGTACGGACGATACACAACAACAATCCTAACAACTGATGATTCCTATTCACAATTTGATTGAATTTCATGCAAAAACGAGTCAATCAATAGTCAAATAACACAACAACAGTCCTAACAACCATAGCTCTAATACTAATTGAAGGGAAAAGCAATGGAATCCTGAGTTGGAAACTCAAACAAGTGAGGAATAGTGCCCAAGACATTTTATGATTGCTAATTGAAAAAAGTACATCAAACGATGAATATATCTTGTTTTTCACAGATTCAAAACAACCTTGAGAGTTTGTTCAGCGATAGTGAGAAGCATCGTCCATTGTCGCTCACCATTAACAAGAGACATTATTTTTTTTCTCTAGCATAATCTCATTCTCTAAAGGAACAATTATTAAGAACAGTTACCTTACCAACTATAGATCATGAGCCGGGTTAGCACTTAAAACATCTGTCACTAAATGGGGCTCCCATGTAGAAGACCATTTGCTAAATTTTCCACTATCGGAATTTATTGGCAATATGTCTTCCAAATCAAGTCGCCAGCAGCAAACTATTTTAACTCAACATATTTGTCGTATGCTTTTGGCAACTATTTTCTTTTGAGCGATGACACTTTCTAATGCCCCCATGCTCTGCATTCACCCAACTCGTTGAGATTCATATACATCAACCAATCATAATATTTGTCTAGACTATTACTGTGTATTCTAACTCAATGACTGGACCATGATTTCTCAGCCTACTAAAGGGATATCCTTTAAATTGTGGTTCAAGCATGCAGATAGAGGAAAAAGATCACCTGCACACATGGCAGGTGCCTTTTTCCCCTCCCCGTCCGATTAAACCCCCTATTTAATGGGGAAACCCCCCTTGAATTCGCTTGACCTCCTTGCACATAGGTAAGGGGATTCGGATCCCACATATAGAAAGGGCAGTCATTTTTCATCTTCTGATCTCTCTCTCTCAAAAACTATAACTTGAGCATCGGGCCGGGCGATCCGGATATTTAAATGACTTAACCCAATTTTTGTGGTGTAGGTCAACTTTAGGTGAAAGCTCCGGCTAAGTTCACATATTGAGTATAATAGCTATCATTGACTTTGCCCCTGGATCTTTGATCATTATACGACGACAAAATAACAAGTTAACCTAGTCTTGGGAGGAGGTCCTAGCATCCCTAACATGCCTCTTCATATATTCAAATGTCCCATGTTTTAAGTAGACATTCTACAGTACGGGCACTGCATCATAACCTCAGAAAACCAACTTAAGACAAACCAATCGAACCAATGTTATGTATTAATACGGACACTGAAAAGCATACAAATACATAGTCTTAATTAGCCAGACACACGATATAAGTAATAAACCAACAATTTCTGTGGCATTTGGTTCGTGCAAACCAAACACAAGAGCCGAAATCTTTCACTAGAATTTCGCTTCAATCTGGTCAACTATCGCCTTATCCACCTGGAAAGCCTTGGCGAGAACATCAGTGGCAATGTGCGGAGTCGACCCGAAGACCGTGTCTGGAACCAGAACCACACCTGGGTTCTGGCTGCTGAGGGCGGAGAACGAGAAGGCGTTCCCGTAGCCCACGTTCTGTTGGAAGTGAATAAGTCCCTCAGGGAACACGAACGCGTCACCCTTCTGGAGAACCTTGCTGATCAGCTTGTTGTCGGGGTTCGATGTGACGAACCCGACGAGTAGTGTCCCTTCAATGACCACCAAAATCTCAGAGGCTCGGGGGTGTGTGTGGGGTGAGACGATACCCCATGGGGCATAGTCAATCCTTATCAAGGAGATGCCCAGAGTGTTGAGCCCCGGTATCTGTCCGACTGTGGCCGGGGTAATCGCAGAGCCTTGCGGGTTCGACACATTGCCTGGCATGTCGAGCCCGGACAAAGAGAAGTTGTCGGCAGTCACAAGCTTGGGGTCCAAACAAGCAACACCATTGACCAGTTCTGCTCACGAACGAACGAACAAAAATGAGAAGACGTCAGTAAACATGTCTAGAAGATAACTAGAACTATTTAACGATTATTCATAGCATTAGTTCAAATTTCCGTGCTTGAACATGATCGCACTTCTTTAAGCATTTACTTTTCTGTTGTAATAAGTTTAAAATACACAGTTGAAGTTAGCTGGATTCCTTAATAAACCAGTTTTCGTAGATCAACCATGAGAAAATGAGCAGATGCCGAACAAGAATATGACGGAGATGGTGCTACCTTGGCTATTAAAATCTGCAACACAGAAATCTTGCAAGGGTGCGGGATCGGAGGCCACCACAACAGCGCAAGCGACGGCGAGGACACAGCAAAGGAGAATGTTCTTCACCATATCTTAAGCTTCCTTCTTGTGCTGCTATTTAAGTGAATAGAATGAGAGAGGTAATGAACAACTCTGCTTAAGTTGGCACTTTGCAGGAGTAGGATGTGAAGCAGAATGATCCTCGACTTTCCTATTTATAAGCCTCACGTCCGGTTGGTGAAGAACTGAAGAGATGGAAGAAGAGAACAAGTCGTGTCGTAGCCGTCCGTGTTTTAAAGGAGCAAGACACATTCAAAAACGTGTGTTTCAACTTTCTATTTCGGACATAGTTATCTGGTGAAAGCTTGTACTGTAAGTCAATAGAGACATCGTATATAACTCTCACGGGAGTATCGGTATAAAACATGTCCGGCTTTCTTGAATAAAGATTCAAAAATGTGCTTTGGAATATGAATGGAATGAAGTTAATCAATGTAATTACGTTGATCGCGTTGAATGATGGAACATATGATGCACCAGATGAACTTGGGTATAATGCAGTTTCAAGACGGCACGGGTTAGATCTGTGGAGTAGGTGGTAAGGCAATGCCATTTGGCATTTAATATGCGTGGGTGTGTTACAGAAGAAACATCTGTCTGAAATTCTGAAGAGGTCGACTTCATTGATGGAATTAAAGAAGAACAATTAATGAAATTATATCCGTTGGCTGACTGATTTGTCATTTACGAATGAGATATAGACGGCATCATCATCAAAGTAGAAATTCATTCTCTATTTCCTGTGCAAGTTTGGAGAATTGTTGAGAATAAGTCTTGAATTTGAATCGATTAAGAAAACTCTATCTTTATAACCCAGAAAAAGAAAATGGATTTTATTTGTTTATTTGGATACAAACATGATTTCTAATTGTTAATCATACTAGAGAAAAATAAAATGGGCAAAATTGTTTAAAAATTCTTAAACATATTGTACAATAGTCAACCTAGTCTCCACTTTGTCAATTGTATCAATTTAAAACATTTCTATAGTTTTCCAATCTATTCTTAAATCTTTGAAGGACTTATCAATGTAGTCCTTTAGATTAATTATCCAATTAACAGATCTAGAACTAAATTTGTAAATTTTTAAAGGTTTAGAACTAAATTAACATGAGTAAATGTTTGAAACTAAATTGATAAATCATCCAAAAGCTTAGCACTAAACTGATATAATTGAATGGTTTAAGACTGAATAGCTAGAGGACTATATATACAATCATCTCAAATAAAAAGAGTAATTGGATTCTCTCTCTGAGTTTTGTTAGCAGGTACTATGTGACAAATTGTGAAGTATCCCCTGTGAATTTGCTTTAAGTGTAATCTAGGATTATGGTTGAGAGATTAAGAATTTAAAAACTTTGTCTTCTCTCTATTTACAGTAGATTTCATGATAATTAACTGTTCTTGTAGAGTAAGTATCGAGACTTGAACCAAACCAGTAGAATCTCTTATGTCTTTCTTATTTCTCATTCTGTTATCTTTTTTTTTTTTTGGTAAATTCATTCTGTTATCTATTCTTCTCTTGTTAGACTCAAATTGTAAGATTCATTACATTACTTTCTTAAACAAGAATGATTAGCAATTACATTCCAAGAATCGATGAAAGCTTTTGTTGAAAGAACTTGTAGACATCTCACTTTTTACTAAATTTGATCGATACTGTTACTATAAAAAAAAAAAACCAAAATCGGGTAGCAAATGTGCAAATGTGCTGCATGTATATAAAGAATTCAATTTGAAAGATTAAGCAAGATTATAGTGTTAACTGAATATTGAACTGTTAAATAACGGGAAAAAAATTACTGATACAAATGCAATTCACAAAGGAGACGCATAGTAATATGTGGAGATATAGAAATATTTCAAGATTTAAGATCTAGAATGTTGTTGTTAAGTAGAAAAGATTCGAAGCATAATGTAAAAACGTCTTGAGAGATTATATATAATTTATAACTAATGCATTCGCGCATGGATTCAATATCTGTAAGAGAAGAAATTAAGGATGCTTTGGAAAGAGAAAGGAGATTGAGATCATATAAAAATAGGAGATCGTCTTTGCTTTGTAAAATATTATAGACATGGTTACTCAAAATTTCAATTTTGTCCATTTTTATACATAGATTTGTGCTGCTCAAGTGCTCATACATCGGGTGAGGCTTGACCAGATTGCAATTTTATGTGGAAGGAAATCACGTAACATGCTTGAAAGTTTTGATTCGTGGTGCTCACGAAATTGGGAGGAAAATAATTTTCACGTGCTTGGACTTCAAGTTAATTAGAAAAGCTGAAAAGCTCTAAAAAGGAAAAGGAGAAAAAAAAAAGTAGAAAAAATGTAAAATGAACCTTTGATCTTGTCGCCGGTTTCGATGGTAGCTGAGCTCTAGCCTCAATGGTGGTGACTGACATACTGTCGAAATTTCATCTTTTTAGGTGAAAAAAACTACTTATGCATGCATGGATTTACTCTTTGATTTAGCTCAATCTCAAGGGCAAGAGCTCATGCCCTTTGATCTCGTGGTTGTCAAACCAATACAGCGAACTTGCTAATAAAGAGAGGAAGACCTTCCAAGCAATGCGGGCAAGGGAAGGTGAAGAATTATGTCTTTCGAAATACCCAGTTTTTTTTTGTACAATAAATCCAACTCGTGCAAGACCCGACTACCAAAATAGCACTTTCGAGAAAAATAAATTAACTTTCATGGCTTTCTTCACGAAATTGATGCGTTTATAACACTACAAAAAAATTGCTATTTAGCCACGGATTTAGTGACAGAAAATTTGGCAAAAATTCGTCGCTAAACGGCTTAGCGACGAATTTAACGACAAAAAAAGTTTGGTCGCAAAATTTAGCGACGGAAAATTTCACTTTTCATCTCTAATTAGCTACAGATATATATATCGTCGCAATAATTTTTGTTGCAAAATTCGTCGCTAATTAGCGACGAATTTATTTCATCGCAACATTCGTCGCTAATTTAGCTACAGATATTTTTCCGTCGCTAAACACGGTCCACAAATTTCATCGCTAATTTGCGACAGATAAGATCCGTCGCTAAATTCGTCGCCAATTTGGCAACGAAATGAGTATCCGTCACTAATTAGCGATGGAGACGTACTTCCGTTGATAATACTCGCTAATTAGCGACGGAGTATTAGCGACGAAAAAATAAATCCGTCGCAAAATTTGTTGCTAAAGTTTGTTAGTAACAATTATTTGTGGCAAAATGCATGGCTAATTTTCATTTGTAGCAAAATTTGTCGCTAATTTGTCTCAAATTGTCTTTTTGGATTGTAATTTACAATGAAATTCATCGCTAATTTACCACAAAAATTTTGAATTTTATTACGAACATTGTTCCGGAACAAATTTTGATACAAATTTTTATTAATTTTTTAGCGACGAAATCTACAACGAATATTATTTAAGAACAATTTCGGTATTAAATCTAGTTAATAAGAAAATGTATTTCTAAAATTAATTCTGAAGCACTAAATAACATCAAAACATTATAATAATATGAAAATGAAATACATTCATCAACATTAGCCACAAGAACCCTAATCATACATTCATAAACCCTAAACCCCAAAACTCCAAACCCCTAACCCTTATATTTGGGTTTTATGGAGTGAATGAAAGAGATTAGAACACGGAGCAATATATCTACCACAAAAATTCCATCCTCAATAGAGAGCACTTAAAGAGAGTATTCTACTTGAAGTTCTTCATATGATCCACTAGCGTCACCCCGATATAGTATGCTTCGCATCCTTTGTATTTGAGCTGCCATCAGATCACGATTGATCTAGAACCAAATAAGGAAGATAAGTATCACAAAAAAGAAAAGGTGAATGATGATACTGAATAAAGCATGTTAAGGTGGGCCACAAAGACATACCACATCTTTGTTTTGAATGTTGCGAGCACGGTGGTATGCATACTTAAGGGTGTTCAATGTCTCCTCGACATTTGTTTCAGTAGGGCTCACACAAGCTACATATATAACCAGTGAAATGTCGTCAAGATGATAATAAAAAAGGTTAGAATCATAAAAAGATTGAAATCCTAGTCTAAACCAAATGTAGCATACCTATCATCAATGTTTTGCAATTTCCTCCGTGTAAGTCCTAAAACTTACAGCGAAAGTGCAAGTGAGTCCTAAAACTTGTCAAATTCGTTCAAATAAGTCACTTCCTTAACTCCGTTAATTAAATAAACGGAAAAAGCTGACGTGGCATCGACGTGGCATCGACGTGGCATTTTTTAATATACTCTTTAAGAAACGGAGGCGCCACGTCAGCAAAAAAATAAAAATATAAACTAAATTACATTTTAATAAAGAAAAAAGGTTTAAAATTTTGACAAAATGAGATTATGTTTAAATTTAAAATATAAATTTTAAAATTTTAAAATTAATTTAATTTAATTATCAATTTAATTTAATTTAATTTTAAAATTAATTTTAAAATTTTAAAATCTAAAAACTTTAATTTTTTTTTAAAAAGTGTAAAATTTTAAAATTTTAAATTAATTAGGTCATAAAGAATATATTAAAAAAATGAATTCATAAAATTTTTAAAAATGTAAATTAAAAATGTTATAATTAAAATGTAATTTAATTTATACTTTACATTTTAAATTAAAAAAAATTAACTTAAAAAAATAAAATTAGTTAATTTTAAATTAAAAATAAAATTATTTTTTTATCTAAAATTTTTAAAGTTAAAATTAAAAAATTTAAATCTAAATTTAAATTTTGAAGAAAAATTAATTAAATTACAAATTTGAGCAATTATAAAATTTAAATATATATTAATTAAAAATAATATTAAAATTTTTAAAAAATTATGTTAAAATTAGTTATTTTAATTAATAGGGTAGGAATGACGTCGTTTAGGGTAGACGACTCTCCAAAACGACGTCATTTTGAAGACTTGGAGTCAGCAATGGACGTTAATTGCCACATAGAAGAGAGAAAATAATAAAATAAGCCACGTTAGCATTTTCCGTGAGATCAATGTTCAATGTAGTATTGCTCTTCAAAGTCTGTAGCTCATATACTTGTTCATATTATTTTTCTTTGTCCCTACACATGCTTGCTCATATCATATCTCTATGTTAACTACACCCAACCAGATTATTGCTTTCCTCACAACAACTATGCAAGGTCTACTTCCCTAAACCAAGTCATTTTCAGTAACTGGCAGGAAGTGGATGAAAGAGCAAGAACAGAATTATGAAATTTCATACCTATCTTTTCAATGGACAATATGTACTTGACATGTTTATCACCAGCAAGCTCCCCCATCTGTCAATAAGAGACTAGATATCTATGAACACGAAATCAAATGTTTCGCATGGCATGTAGGAACTCAGCAACTCAAGCACAAAAAGTACACGATTACGAGATTTTGTGAGATCATCAAGCATTGTAATGATGCTACAAATTTAACAACATAACATGTTCAACTCTATTTTGAACAATTGCTGCATATACAACAATGAAAAGAGGGAATGACGCTCATCTTCATTTTTGATAGGAGAAGACATGTCCAATCTCAAATTGCTCGCATACCTCGATATCCGACTCAAGCGGAATATATTCTCCAGTTCAAAGAAAGCACGCCATTTTGGCAAACAAGCACGTTCAACAGGAGTAATTCAACCAACACCCATCACCAAATTACTTTTCAAAAATATCGACGACATAAAGTGTCTGGAATTTCAACTTCTTACACGACTATTTATCTTGATTACCCCAATGATCTCTGTCACTTTTTCACTACCCGAGCTAGAAACAGCACAAAAAGCCAGGTTAAAGACGATCTAATAAGCAAACATATAGTCGCAACATCAACGGAAGCCAATGCTAACTTAAACAAACCAAGAGAATCAAATGGAACAACAGAAGCAAGACGGTGTGACGATTCAAAACAAAAAACGAGCAAAAGTTCCCCCAAAGACCCTACCGCTCGATCGAAAATCCGATGCTTCCGACTCCTCTAGACCGCTGGCTTCTTTTCGGAGCAGGCTTCAATCTTTTGAGCAGAGATGGTTTTCCTGATCTCTAAAATCAAGGCTCAAGTAACTGATCTCAAAATTACTAAATCAACTCCAATAACTAATTCACCAAGTAACTAGAGCTAACAAATTACTAATTTGTCCTCTAGCTAACCAATTTTACCAAATTACCCCTAATTGGTCCAAATTACCAAATCACCCCTAATTAACCAAAAAATCACTAAATTATTCCTAATCATCCAATTGACAGTCAATTTCACCTAATTAAGCCGATAATTAACTATTAGAGCGGTTAATCACTCTAATTAGATATTAGGAGGTAGACTAACCTCCGATCCAAGCTTTAGGGTCCAATTGGCGACGACAAACCACGGCAAGCTTAATAAATCTTCAATTTCGTGTTTTGAATATACAATTTGGCCCAAAAATCCACGGCACGGCTTGACGCGATGCAGCGGCGGCGACGGCAGATCTTCCGGCGAGTTTTTGGCTGGTCAACGGCGAAGATTCCGGCGAGCAAGCTTAAACTCCGGTGAGACAGATTCTGACTTCGGCGAGGCGTCCAAGCTGCTGGCGCGCTAGGCAGGGCTGTTGAGATGGCTCGGCTGCTCGGCTCAGGGGCTGGATGAGGTGCTGGGACGGCTGGGTGGCTCGGCTAGGCGACCGGACGGCGTCGTTCGTGGCTGGCGCAGACAGGGGAATGCTCGGCAAGCTGGAAAGCAGAAGCAGGAGCGCCGGTGCTGGATCTATAGCTGAGGGACGGTGCTGCAGCGTTGGAGGCGACTTGGGCGACGATTGGGACTGCTGGACGGTGTTTGGAGGCTTTTCGAGGTGATTACGGGCTTCGATTTGTCCCGGTATAGGGAGTTGCAGGTGATGGTTTAAACAGAGGCTAGGGTTTCGGATTTGGGCGTGTTGGACGGCTCAATGAAGTCCACGGCGGTGGGGATGAGCTCCGGCAAGTCAAGCGATGCTTCCTTGTCATTTTCACAAGTTTTCTTGGCCAACCAACGCCTCCATCAACCTCCCGAAATCTCTGCTCGTCACTAGGGTTCTCGAGGAAGGAGAGAGAAGGGGACGCGAGGAAGACGAGCTGACGTGGCCGCGGTCAGGCCAGCTGGCATTCGTTGGGCGGCCGCGTGGCCACGCTCCCGCGTCTACGTGTGCCACGTGGCCTGGCGCGGGTGAGCTGGCAGTCAAGCGAAGAGGAGGAGTTGACTCGCGCGCGTGGAAGAAAGATGGGCCGAAGAACAGAGAAACGGAGCTGGGCTGAGCTAGGAGGAAATGAAAAGGAAGAAAGGAAGCTGGGCCTGGGAAGAGAAAAGGAGAAAGGGAAGGGCTCGGCTGGCCCACGCGCGGAAGAAAAGAGAAATAAGAAGGAAAATAAAGAAAAATAGGGAAAAATAAAATATTTTACCCTAAGTCCAAATTTAATTATTCAAGGCCAAATTGAGTACAATTTTCCCCGATTCCAATTTTCCAAATATTCCAAAAAATGGGTCGTCACAGTTAGGACTCCAATAATACTGGTGTTGAGGCATGAGAAGAGGAGATTCATGGTGGCTCTAAAGAAACGGGTTGAAAGAGCAAAGGAGAAATGTCCTATGTTCCATATTCGATTTTAGCAATCAGTAGAAGTTTCTCTCGTTTACAAATGACAGTCCCGATCAAATCACCGTAAATTTTAAGAAGAAATCGTGTATAGATTTTCTCTTGTCTGATTGTGGGTCGTGTTGTCTCCATCCGCCTAGGTGGCTCCTATTTAAGGTTTATCATATTCACTATGTATTTGGAAAAGTCTATGACGGGACAAATTTAGCTACTGTTGTTAGTCTATTTTGCTTTACTAGGAGATTGTTACGCGAATTTGGATCCTTTCCTACAGGTTGCTTACCTTTATCTACTTAGTAGGTAATAAACCTTAGCTTATTTGACTTGCAAATAACAGAGAGAATGACGAATACAACCTTTTTTTAGGGCCATAGGAGATGAAATACTCGTGTGCAATTAAGGGAGAGGAGAGACCCCAAGAGAATTCACCCAAGAATTCCCGTTTTCCAAATAAAACATGTGGACAGAATTTGCTTACCAACAAAATGTGCTCTAAAACATGTTCAGATCAACAATATATATGTTTGTATACAGAGTTCCTTCTCAGATTTGACAAAATTCACAACCGAAATCGAGGTGATCGAAAAGTAATGGGCGGTGGTGATGCTTGGCCGCGGGCTGATGGAGGAAGAGGAGGAAGTGGAGATAGAGATGCAGAGATGAAGGTTGGTTTACTCTATGGGTTATGTTTTTGGAATTATGGCACAAATCAAATGGCCACATAAATGAGAGCCGTAATTAGTTACAACACCTTGGAAATAGTAACTTTGATTTTAAAAATAAGTTCTTCTACAGAAGAGAGGATGAAGATCGAAGACGCATTCAATACGTCTTTTATTGGTAGATTGAAAGTAGATTTATAAGACACCCACTTGAATTTTGTTTTTTGTCTCTCTTTTTTGCACTCATTATAACCTATATTTTAAATTTGAGGTAACCTATGTATAACTCACTTTAATAAATCTGGACAAGAATATGAATTTGTTAACAATTTCATAAGGGGTTGAAATTAAATGTGTAATCACATAATCCCACCAATTGCGTATAACGATCATTAACATTACCTTCGACCCATTTCCACCGATCAAAAGTCTCATCCACTCGTAAGTCCATATCACACAGTTCGACATTATATATACATATACACAGACATACACAGACATATATTACATATTTGGAGTTCCGTCACAGAATTGACCAGTGTTCACAACTAAAAGAAAGCACAATCAGAAGATATTGTCCGTTGCCCAAGATGGCCAAAATGCCGAAAAGTTCCGAATTCAACTGTGACCACCACAAGCAAAGCAGTTACGGAAAAAGACTTTGCACCGTTCCTCCAGACCATATTAAGACAGCTTTCAAATGGCCTCTAGACAGGGAGAGAGGTCACCAGGGTCAGGGGGACTACATCCTCGACCACACGGAAGATGGTGACGTCCAGGACTATGTTCTTACTGATGCTGTTCGCGGGATTGAACAGGCACACATCTGATTGCTCCAAGTTGTTCTCCAAAGCGAAGTTCTTCCATCCAGATGACACCCCCCCACTCCCACGCCCCGAGAGCCTGTACCTGTACCGGCCATGCCACGTGGCATCACCAACACGAAGAATCACATCTTGGTTGCGGCGATCCATATGTGTTGTTGCCCAATCAGTAGGAATTGACTGTGTTGTACAAAGATCAGCAATAAACATCACAAAATTAGCTGGAAAGGCGGTGATGTATAAGAAGCTAATGGGGACTAGGAGTACAGAAACTTACCAAGTAAAATCTCTTGTATACATGAGTGGGTCGCATAACTATCAGGAAGCTGTCGCTTGATGCTGCAGCCCGTGCAAGCTTGAAGGTGGAGGATTCCTCCTCTTCTGTGATAGGTCTTCTGTTGGATACGTAAACTGGAGAGCCCCGTGAACCGATAAACAGGGACTTTGGAGTAGAGCCTATCGTGTACATATATGAAAAAACACGAGAAATTAGGATCTTGGGCTGCTGATAAAGTACTTGTGAGGAATTTTGTGCCGAAAATTAAGAACTTTGAAATTTACGCTTGTGGAATTAATAGTGTCTAGCAATTTATCCATCTTATTTCTTACTTAAGAGAGTGAAAAATCCAGTATCCATTTTATTGGCCACTGAATAGATCAAATAACATTTTCTCATCGCAAGAGAAGTGTTTGGTTCTTAAGTCAAGTACCTGGTTCTTCCTCCAGACAATCAAAAGTAACAGACAGTTTCTTTTTAGGAGTAGCCTTCTTCTTATTACGTGGCTTCCCCGAAGCACCCACCTCAATCGAGTTTTCAGAAGCTTTATCTTGAGATGAGATATTGCAATCAGCTACTGTCACTGTCCCGTCCTTTAAAGGATCTTCAGTAAGAGTTCGTTTGACATCATGAGACACAGAAGTATGCATAGCCTCCACTGCAGAATCTACGAGTTTTCGCTTTGTACCACATTCTATGTGAATTGGTTTGTCGCTGCATCTTTTGTGGAAATATGCGGCCTCCTTCTCACACAAACTATGGTAGTTGAACACTAAGACATTAAAAGAGGACTCCCCGTTGTACCTGAATACCAAAATATCATTTTTCTCCAGTGCATGATCTTTCACAAAATCTTGCCAACCGTGTTTGAAAAGCAGATTTTCGTCATCAGCCACCATGCCAACTTTCCATGTCGCGCCACTGGGACCCTTTAAGACCACATTTTCAGGTAACTTGCTTCTCAGATTCTCAGCAAATTTTTTGGGTATGGCCTGAGTGCATAGAAAATCTAACCTCTGAGTTTCGAGAGAAGGATAACGTGAACAAGAATCAAAGTCAACAGAAAGAATCAACATGAATATTCACAACTACAGCAGAGATCATTTCCAAAGACCAAAGTGGGAGCAATTGTAATATAAGCATCATCTGCACAGGTAACTCTGCTATCTGATCCCCAAAACGAGGTTGACCGACTCACGCTTGCCACCATATTGAAAAGAAAAAAGAAAGTATATTACCACTAAGACAAAGAGATTGGGATTCATGTTCCCATCTGTAACGAGCCGGGGGTTCTCTAAGACAATAGTTAGGACCACCCAGGACCCCGTTCCCCATAACTACCTGATCGTGATGGGTCGGATGGACTCTTTGCGCGACCAAATGGGAATAGTCGGTGTTTCAAAAGGCTCCAAAACTCAACATTGTCAAAGAAAATTTGCGATCGCCAACTCGTTATGAGGAAAAATTTACTCACTGATGCTATTGCTGACTCAAACTAAGTCTGTCACTCTGGCCTAAGGCAAGCCATAATCCACAAAGAAACCCTTTTTTGGGGCCAACAAGGTCCAGAGACAAACAAGATCAGCTCATGGCAAAACTCACCTTCTTCAGTTTCCAAGCTGATTTAGAAAAATACATTTTCTAGCCCCTCTTCTCTTTTGCTGGAAATAAAAGGAGCAAAGGGAGAACTCACAAGTTGCTGATGAAAGTCGCCATGAAGAAACTGGCAGAAATGTATGGAATGGAAATGGGTCCAGTAGATCTCCTCTTCCCAGCTTCTGCATTCCTTGCATGTCCCCTCCATTTCTGACCTGAAATCAAGAAACTCCTAACAGAGGGAGAACGGCTCAAAATCCGAAGAAATCATCAAGAAACTGGAAGGAAACATTAAAAGATGAATAATAACAAAAAAAAAAAAAAACAACGGGGGAGTGGTAAGTGAACAGCATTCATACTAAAAGTGCTGACCGAGAGCGTTTCAAGAAGCTGAAGAAATCTAGTTTCCCCTTCTGTCTCCCCCAGAAGAAGAAGAATAACAGGTCAAGAGCACGAATCACCATGGCAGTGAAACCCTCCCGGTGGTTAATGACGGTGTGAGTTGGAGTTAAGACATGAATAGGGGGAGGTCAGTCGAGCGCGAGAAGCCCGAGAAAATGTTGGCCATCCCATGAATTCCACGTGGCTTCCACTGACATAGCACACTGTCGTCGTCAAAAGACTCGAAGCTCTTTGTAAACCGCAGTTGATATCACCGGTTGATACCGTACGTAAACTATACTGTGATATTTTGGAAATTAAGGATATTTTGGAAAGAGAAAAAATATTGAGATCATATTAAAATAGGAGATCGTCTTTGCTTTGTAAAATATTATAGACAAGGTAACTCAAAATTTCGATTTTGTTGGTTTTTTTTTACATAGATTCGTGCTGCTCAGGTGCTCATATATCGGGTGAGCCTTTGCCAGGTTGCAATTTTATGTGGAAGGAAATCACCTTAACATGGACTTGAAAGTTTTAATCGGTGGTGCTCACCAAATTGGGAGGGAAATAATTTTCACATGCTTTGACTTCAATCTAAAACATTTTTCATGTTTATTAAAAAGCTGAAAAGCTCTAGAAAACAAAAGAAAAAAAAAGTTGAAGAAACGTAAAGTGACAGTAGTGAAAAAAAAGGCCATTGCTTGTTGTCGTTGGTTTCGATGGTAGCTGAGCTGTAGCCTCGACGGCGGCGATAAGTATTCCGGAATTTGATCTTTTCAGGTAAAAAAAACATCTATGCATAAATTTACTCTTTGATTTAGCTCAATCTCAAGCGCAAGAGCTCATGCCCTTTGATCTCGTGGTTATCAAACAAATATAGCGAACTCACTAATAAAGAGAGGAAGACCTTCCAAGCAATCCGGACTGCGGAATATAATGAATGATTTATGTCTTTTGAAATACCCTTTTTTTCTTTTTTGTTCAGTAATTCAAACTCGAGCATGACCCGACTGCCAAAATAGCACTTTCGAGAAAAAAAGAAATTAACTTTCATGGCTTTCTTCTCGAAGTTGATGCGTTTATAAGTTAACATGAATGTTAAAACCCGACCAAATTGTTTAGGCACATAATTCAATAACATCATGAACCCCTTTCTTTGGCTTAATACATTGGGAAAATCCGCTCTTCATTCTAATTAACATAAAAAAAACATTTTTATAGTTCTGATAACCGAATTAAATGTAAAACGATTTGTGTCATTATCCAACTGCATCATAGTCACTAGTAGAAAATGTATTTGTTTTAAATAATTATGAAGATGTAGATCAATTTGTTAGTGCTTTGCTAAAAAAATCATTCTCTTCAAATCATCGACAAACCCATTCACTTAAATGGATTGGAGGGTCAATTGTCGAATTATATGAATCAATTCCGAACCAGACCTATTTGTCATATCTTGTGCTGAGGCTATTTAAAAGAGAGATAGAGAGAGAGGGGAAGACCGGAGGAGCATACCGCGACAAATTCGATTTTCAAGCGGCAAATTATAAATATCTTAAAACTTGAGGGAGCCAACTATAAATATTTCTATTTCTCCCACCTGAAAAAAATCTACGACCAGACGCCCTCGCTACTCAGTACTCAACTCACTGGTGATAATTCTTGTCTTGCTTCGTTTTATGTTCTCTTCAATGTCTTCGTGCTTGACAATTGCCGCGTACTATCATTGAGTGGGTGGTGAGAACAATCCTCTGCTTCCCGGTCGAGTTTGATTCAACCTGGTGCTTGGAAAATGCTCGCGAAGCTCGATGCCAATTGCTTCCACGTACTTGGTGCTCCGACGATGCCTCCTGAGGTGATAATCTCAGTCCCTACTCCTCAAGGCAAGGCGAAATCGGTCGAGAAACAAAGGGAATGCAGGATTCCTGCAAATCCCACAACGAGGAAGAGCTCTAGCTGGACTCGCGAGCATAAACGCGACGGGGGAAGTTCGGTTCTTGGTGAAATTGGAACAGAGAAACAGAGTTTGGGGAAAAATGCGAACTGGGTACGAAAGAGGAATGGCGGGACCGCTGATGGAATTGTAAATGGAAGTGACTTGGGGGTCCAAGGTTGTCCGGATGGTGGGAGTTTTGGGGTAAGGAGTGTGCAGACCAAGTGTTCGACGAAAGGGGTGGCTTATGGTGGATGCATACCCGCGATCCTGCGAGCTTTAGATGCTATTGAGGACTTGGATGAGGCTTTCAGGCCATGGGAAGAGCGGCTTGGCAATAAAGAGAGAAGCATAATTTTGAAGGAGCAAACCCAATGGGAGAGAGCTATGGAGATATTTGGATGGTTCAAGAAAAAGGGTTGTTTTGAACTGAATGTGATTCATTATAACATCATGCTCAGAATTCTGGGGAAGGCACATCAGTGGAGGCATTTGGAGCGTCTGTGGGATGAGATGAATGATAAAGGGATTGTCCCGATCAACTCGACATACGGTACACTTATTGATGTTTACAGCAAAGGTGGCCGGAGAGAAGTGGCACTCGTTTGGCTTGGAAGAATGAGCAAGCAAGGAATTGAACCTGATGAGGTGACAATGGGGATAGTCATCCAAATGTATAAGAAGGGTGGAGAGTTTCACAAGGCTGAGGACTTCTTCAGAAGATGGTCTTTAGGTGAATCACTAAAGCTGAGAGGTGATAGGACAAGGACAGAAAGTGAAGTTCCATTGTCTTCTCTAGAGAATGTTTGTTTAAGCTCGCATACATACAACACGTTGATTGATAATTATGGTAAAGCTGGGCAACTTCAAGAAGCATCTGCAACATTCTTGCAGATGCTTAAAGAAGGGATAACACCTACTACAGTTACTTTTAATACGATGATCCACATCAATGGTAACAATGGCCTGTTAAAAGAAATAGATACTCTGATGCGGAAGATGGAGGAGGTCGGTTGTGCGCCAGATACAAGAACTTATAATATACTGATTTCAATTTATACCAGGCATGACAATGTTAGAGTGGCTGCAGCTTACTTTAGAAAGATGAAAGACGCCTGCCTTAAACCAGACCTGGTGAGTTATCGCACTCTTCTGTATGCATATTCCATTAGGCGAATGGTTCATGAAGCTGAAGAACTTGTGTATGAAATGGACGAAAGGGATCTGGTGATTGATGAATACACACAATCAGCACTTCTTAGAATGTACATAGAAGCTGGGATGCTTGAAAAGTCATGGTTATGGTTCAGGCGATTCCATCTTGAAGGGAATATGAGTTCGGAGTGTTATTCAGCCAATATCGATGCATATGGGGAGCGTGGTTATATTTCTGAAGCTGAGAGAGTTTTCCAATGCTGCCAAGACCGGATGAGGCAGACAGTTATTGAGTACAATGTGATAATTAAAGCTTATGGGATAGCAAATAACTATGATAAAGCATGTCAAATTTTTGATAGCATGGAAGGCCAAGGGATATCTCCTGACAAATGTAGCTACAATTCCATTATACAAATCTTAGCTGGTGCTGATTTTCCATACAGAGCATTACCCTATTTGAGGGAGATGCAGGAGACGGGTTTAGTGAAAGATTGCATCCCCTATTGTGCTTTGATCTCAAGTTTTATGAAGGTAGGGCAGTTAGAAATGGCAGAGGCACTTTACAGGGAGATGATTCAGTGTAATATACTACCTGATGTTGTTGTGTATGGTGTACTAATAAATGCTTGTGCTGATGCTGGAAATGTTCAGGAAGCTCATGGTTATGTCAATGCTATGAAAGAAGCAGGCTTCACAGGAAATAACATAATATACAACTCCCTGATCAAACTCTATACCAAAGTTGGTTTATTGAGAGAAGCGGAAGAAACATACAGAATGCTTCAGTTGTCAGACTTAGGTCCTGATGTTTTCTCGTCGAATTGTATGATTGATCTGTATAGTGAGAGATCTATGGTTGAACAAGCTGAACAGATCTTTGAAAGAATGAAGCACAAGGGGGATGCCAATGAGTTCACATATGCAATGATGTTATGCATGTACAAGAGAATAGGAAGATTAGATATGGCCCTACAAATTGCAAATCAGATGAGAGAATCAGGCCTCCTAACAGATCAGTTAAGTTATAATAATGTGCTGGGACTGTACATGCTAGATGGAAGGGTTAAGGACATGGTTGGAACCTTCAGGGAAATGATGGAAGCTGCAATTCAGCCTGATGATTGTACATATAAATCACTTGGACATGTTCTAATAAAATATGGAGTCTCAAAGCATGCTGTTGGCAAACTGGAAGTGTTGGCAAAGAAGGATGCCCGAAGTGGGGTACAAGCATGGCTGTCAGCTATATCAGCTGTGGTAGACAGCAACTACGAAAACTGATGTGCAGAAGTCTTTGTAAATCTTAGTAATCTAGGTTGTGCATAAGTCTCAATTTCTATGGTGATTTTACCCATGTGATGTCACACCTATGGGTTTGACTTTGAGCAAAGTCAATGTGCAAATTTTGAGATGACTGGTTGCAGTGACTAAATGTTTCACATAAGACAATCAATCCATATTGGAAGACTCGGTCTTCACGATGAAGCCACAACAATATGTTGAAATCCTTATGCAGCATGGTGAGTACCATAGATAATAGAAATGTGCCATTGAAATTCCAGTTGGCTTTTTGCAGCACAGAATCATCTCGATAGGCTCTTGCATCCAAAACTGTAAAAAATGCCTCTATTTTCGTGGATGTTGCCATCGGATTCTTAGTGGAACTGTTGATGCAAAAACATAATCTTAGCTTTTGGATTCATAAATTGGAGACCAGGGTTTTGCAGATGCAGAGCCTTTCTAGTTTACCAATTCTTAAAAGTTATTGTCTTCTGATATGTTTGAGTTTTCATGGCAAGGGTATTTGACTGCAAATCTTACCTTGTAGATTAGTTCTTTGTGAATTGCTGTCCATGAAATTACTTTTGCATTTGTTTCTTTTGATTTCCTCTGTGTTGTGAAATGTCCTTGTTGAAGAATATAACTTGACTTAGAAATACAACTTATCTTCTGTATATTTAAAGCTTGGCAAAATTGCAAGATTTAATGTCGAGATCAAGAATGAACTATCAATAAAAAATTTGAAGGGATAAATCAATGAAGTTAATTGTTTATTAAGGAAGATTAACGTTATTAACAATCAAGGTCAAAGTGATTGAGAATCAATATAACAACAACCTGACCTCAAGAATCACGTCTCCTGAGGCAAGAACATGGCATCAGTTTGAGACCAAAAACCAGATGGAACTAAATTTCAAGGCGTTGTCCTTATTTACAATAATTCTAGCAGCAAAGTAAGCCTGGATTTAATAATATTTCAGGTGTTCAGCTCGGCAAAGTAAGCGTGGAGTCCATTAAAAATTTCCTACAAGGTCCCATTAATCACCTTTAGAATAGATATATTGCCTCCCATTTTTCCCTCAATGTTACGCGAAGCCTCAAACACAGTGGTTTACACGTCAGTTACACATTCAGGCCTGTGCTAAGAGAGCTTCCTTGATGATAATAGACAGGAACAACAATGCTCGTCTCTTCTTCAATCATTAAAAATCTCACTTTGGAATCCCAGTGGCATTAATTACATGTAAAATTATCATGGTGCAGTCAACATAAAATCTCACTACAAGATAGTCGCCATTTCCAACAGTGCAATAATCAAAGTGCTAAGCAGTATCCACTTCATGGACACATGTCGCTACACGATTAATAACATTAGTCTTTCTTGAAAAACGATCGACTTCATTAATTTATTCTTCTACTTTTTTTTTTTTGGTCAATGGCTCATCTTTTTTTTTATCTTTGACATTAAATTTTGGAATTTTGCCATCCACCTCAATGACAAAGGTGGACATGGCAACCAGAGAATCTATCGTAAGCAGAAGAGTCATTCAAAGGTTTTTGGCCTATAAGTAGTAGGTGTATCTAATCTTCTTCATGGTTCATTTTTCCTCTGCGAATTTAATGTATGAGTTCGATAAGTTGTGTGTATCTGCATGAATTTCCTTTCTTGTGTGTAATTTTCCTCATCTGGGCATTTGCCACTCCTGCGTTGACCTAGAAAACCTGATTAACCGCAGAAATATGTGGTGGAGGAGAACAATTTGTTGGTGACGAAGGGTGACATTGGCTTGTTTTACTAGAAAAATGAGCCACTCCCTCAAATGACATAGTATAAAGAATATAGGGCTCAAGTTTTTTTAGTTAGCCATCGTAGCATCTCGTACATATGGACCCAAAAGGAATTATGTTAGCGTCATTTTATTTTGGAGGCACTCCGGTGGTGCCATCACTGCCAAATTGATGGCATTTCACTAACACTTGAAAATATAACAGTAGACAAAAGTCGTCTTCATTTAACTGGAAGAATTGGTGCTGTGCTATAATTAAATATCGTCCTACTTGACGCAACATGTTGAATTCGTTGTGCCCCTGTAGAACTCCCTTCGCATGGTTGCTTGCCATGCTATCAAATGTTCCCCTGATATCTAAATTAGAATTTCATTTCAGACCATCAAATGTAGGCAGACCAAATTTCATTATAAGCACGTATGACTCGATCTCGTATTGCAATTTCCTCAACGGAGCATAATTGAAAACGCATGAGACAACTGTCCTTGTGATGAAAGCCCTTCTCGCTATCTATTTTGAACAACAATTTCCTGAAATCTGCACCTGCACCTTTCAACCTCAATTCACCCAGCGAAACACAGGAGTCCTAATTCCAGGATCTCTTGATGAAACATATTTGACGAACCCATTGGCAAACCAAGGAAAATATATCACACTCGTATGATTCTTTAGATTCGATTTTTCAGTTGCAATCAATGCCGGACTAGCGAACTCGAGACCGATCTTCTAACTCCATCCGATGTTGGATGTCTATCGGAAATCAACAATCAAGAGATGACGCAAAATTCAGGGATATTTGAAGGACAAGAAACCAAATAAAACGATGAGTATCCGCTTTTAGTCTCTGTTTTTCGAACAACACGAGTTTAGTGTTTAGGATTTAAAAAGATTAAAGCAGGAAAAATTTTCTAGTCACGCTTGGCAGTAGTGAAAATAACTCTATTCCACAAGATAATTTGAGACGGACCTCAAAAAAGAGCTAACTGATAGTCCGGCCTTAATAGTTGAGATGCGAAGCAGAATCTTTAATCGTTTTTTTTTTTTAGAAATCACCAAGAATTGGTTGTGTATACTTATGTTATCACTTTTAGATTGTCGAATTCTAAAATTTAAGCATTTGAAAAATGATATTTTTAACATGGTAGGATAAGTTAGTTTTCACCCTAAAATTGGAAACCGGACTAGAAGAGGTAGTTTCTACTTTGTGGAATGGAGAATAGGCCCATCTAGTCATGGAACTGGGTTGAATCGATCTGATGGTTTCGGTCTGGTTTCTAGGTGGGTCCGGGAACAGACTGTCATATCATTTTTTTCCTAGAAAATTGCAAATGCCATTGCATAGCTTAAAACTCTTGTTCTTTAGTATTTTGGATTTTAAAACAATGAAAATGCCAATGGAAATACACTAAATATGTCATAAAATATGATCAAGTATCAATTACTTATTAATAAATGAAAAAAATGTATTAATTTGATGTAAATGGTTCAGCCCACACCTGAAATCGACAATCGGACAAACAATCACCGATTCTAAATTTTAGGAATCGAAAACCATCTAGAGTAGGTCGGTTCAATTAAGTTTCAATGCTCGCCCCTAACCGAAGTTGCAGCTAAAACGAAAACGTACACCGATTCGGCTCACATTACTCCAGTAATCATGGGCAATTCTCCGGACAATAAGAGCTTGGGCTCACTTATTGCGTGTTTGTGGCCCCATTTGTTAAATTTACATGTAAGTCATAATCTGGTTTGAATGTAAAAGTCGCGTTAAAACTTGTAACATTCATTGTCTACGCATTTTGTATGTTCTGGCACTGTATTAGATTGGCCGAATCTTAATGATAGAAAAACATCGCAGTGCTCTGCACTTCAACATTAAACCCTACGCCCCACACCTACCACCACCACTCCCCTGAGCTTCTCCGGCGAGATGGAGCTTTCTGATTCCATCTCACGGAGAAACAATGGTGATCTCTTCTTCTTACTTTCTTGGTTGTAGGCGGAGGCGGAGTCGGCAGTCGCGGGGCAGCCGAAGAAGAGGACGTTGAAGAAGTTCTCCTTCAAGGGTGTCGATTTGGATGCTCTCCTCGACATGTCCACTGATGAGCAGGTCAAGCTCTTCCACGCCCGAGCTCGCAGAAGATACCTTCATTTACACAGTTTCCGATTGCAATACCAAAAAACTCGAGAGAAAGAGAGGGTCTGTAATGACCATGTTTTGGCCCTCCCAGAGCGTTAGAATACAATTAATTTAGGCACAGATCGTAGTTTAAGGACATCGAGAATTTTCCGAGTACTTATCGTAATTTCCGAGAAAATGAGGAAATTTCGAAATTAGTTTTGTCCGAAAAATATATTTTATGGAGATTTGGCCCAAAAATATTTAGTTTTATTTTGGGAAGCTTTTCTGAATTTTTGGGAATTTTCTCGGATTTTATCAAATTTATTTCGGATTAATATATTATTAAATATTAATTGAAAGTGGTAGTGCGTACACCTAGAAGGGGGGTTGAATAGGTGTTCTTGCAAAATAATGCGGAATTATAATTTTTGCAAGGTATAACAAACAGAAATTAAGAACATAGAGTAGAGAGAAGAGTTGAACACAAACAGTTATAGTGGGTCGGCTTTGATCAAGCCTACGTCCACTCTCAGTCTAACAGCCAATGGACTGGAATTCACTATGTTTCAAAAGAAATTATAAGATGATGAACAGGCTTCACAAAGCTGTAGGATTTCTCTCTTTTGAGTATATGATGTGCACTATAGCAAGTAGAATGAAGAGCTCAAACTATGGAATTTTTCTCGTGCTTCTCCGTTTCTTTTCCACCAAGAGATAAGTCCCTTAAATACTTCCTCTGGCCTTATTGACCGTTGTCACTTGCCAAAGAGGTTCTTCCAATCAAACTGTTGGAGAGAATCAATCAAGGGATCTCGAGCTGTTTTAGAAACCAAGGAGAGAGGGTGTCGATCTTGATTGCCCATACAATCAGTATCACTACCTTCCAAGTATGAAAGCTCTCTCAAAATACTTGTCTTCCGGTCGATCATAACATTCCATAAATAATAAGATATACAACCGAAGAAACAGCCCACCAAACTATCCAAAAATATCTCGTTTGTTTAAGTCAATATGCTTCGTAGATATGACTGAGATAATATGTCAGTGAAATCTTAAGATCGTCATTTGGTTTTGGCAATTAATACTCAGGACGAGAGATGTGAGTAATAAACTCAGGTTATGAGAAAACCTATACCAGAACATACATACTCTTCCAGACGATGTATGTTCTATTGGATTGTATATGTTTTGTCATATACCAGACGGTATATGTTCTGCCTTTCACTAGACGGTATATGTTCTGCCAGTCGGTGTATGTTCTGCTGGAATACAGAAGATGCAAAATAACTCCTGTGAATATACTTGTGTTTTGTCAACTTCAAAAACATAAGAAGAGATTCTCCAACATTAATCATTAATATTTTAATCAGGCTTTGACCGAGTCAACGTGGGACCAGTCTAACCCGCGAACCGGTCCGGTCTGACCACGCGTGAACCGGCCCAACCCCATGCGAATCGGCCTTCCTCCCCAAGTTTCTCTTTTCTCTTGGCATTTTAGCGATCACGAGGCATGTGTCGCGTGAAACGGGTCTCACCGGTGACCAATCGCCGGCCACTCGCCGGCAAAGGCTACCAGCCACTTCCCACGCGTCGTTGGCATGCATCCCGACCAATGGCCGGCCACCACCCGCTGTTGCCGAGCTGTTTTCCTCTCTCATTCTCGGGCACCCCCTGTTTTCGGAACCAAGTGACCAGCCATCTTTAGACGGCCATAAATTTCAGCTCCGACCTCTGTTTGACGCGTCGTTGGCGACGTTGGAATCATTGAAACACTAGCTTCCATTTCCAAAGAACAGTAGCCCAAAATTCCTTATGGATCTCAGCCGGTGGCCCCCAAAAAGTAGCTCTACAAAATGGTTTCTCCCCTGTTTTTCTAGATTTGGTTGTGAGCTTCAAATGGTGAGTTCTTCCAATTATTCGATCTAGAGTCTTTGCTTGCTTCCAATGGGTTCCTAAGTATCCCTTTACCCTAATTTAGGCTTTGGTTTGGATTGACTTGGTCTAGAATTCGTTGATTTGCCCCTTAAAGTCTCGGTTTGCCCTAAAACTCTCGCCGGAGCTTTGTCCGGTCATCGTGCCTCCTCCAGCGAGACTCATCCCTCGTCACCACCTCCAATTAAAAGGTTGAAGTCCTATGAGCATAATGGCACCGGTCTTGGCAGTTGGTGTTGAGTGGTTTGAGCGTCAAAGCTGAAGCCCCTTCACCGGAACCCCAATTCGCAACTGTCGTCTTCAACAAGCGATTGCTCGCTCCTCTGACTACCTCAAGCGATGTCACCACCACCATTGGACTCGTGGGAGAGTCCTCTTCAAATCGCAATAGGTCTCATTTACCAATTTTGCACCATTTGCTCGAATTTGACCACAAACCCACTACTGCTCGTCGGACCCAATTTCTGGGTAATGCTAGTCGCCGCCTCCAAGGTGGTTTGAAACCATTTATTCACCACCCACAGCCACCCATGAGTCCCTCAACCTCCCAAGACCATCCAAGAACATCCCCTGCCGCATTGAGCCTCGAGCCTCGAGCCACCTCTGATCGCCGGAAAACGGCCCCAACCGGCACTGTTTGTGCTTTGCCAGAGCTATCCAAGCCCTCCATTCACGTTACCGCCTCTCCTACGAGCCTCGGTCACCTCCCCACGGCCAAGGACTACCCCCGGAAGCTCGCCGGAAGCTCGTCGGAAAATCGTCGAAGCCGTCATTGGACTCCTATGAGGTTGGGCTATCCATGTGAAGTTTTGTAAGACCACCGCCAATTGTTCTAAAAGCTTAAGCTGTTAGGTGAAGACGTGGTTTTATATTTAAGTACTTTCACACTCCCCCTCACGCTTTAGTATGGTCTTTTTGCCAGTACTAAGCGTGGAAATATATATATTTTTTCTTTTTTGAGACAGAATAGGGGTTTGGGAAGATTTGCACTCAGGACCTCCTGCTCTGATACCATGTGAAGTTTTGTAGTACCACTGCCAACTGTCCTAAAAGTTGAAGCCGTTAGGTGAAGACATGATTTTATATTAAAGTACTTTCACAATCCATCCGTGCAATTGGATCAGAGATTGAAGGTCCATGTCAAGCTTGAGCGTGATCGAAGCCTCGGAAACCGCGTCACCTTCAATTGTTGAAACCACGCGAATTTAAGGTGAGTAGACCTCTTATGCCTTAATTAGGCATGTTATTTGCCTTAGTAGAATTATTAGGTCAAATGTGTGGTTCTATGAGGTGATTGGATGAAATCGATAAATTATGGCCAGATGTTGGATGTCAGGAATAGGTGGTGTGATGGAATTAATATGAGGTCATTGGGACCCATTCATGAATTGGACATCAAGGAAGTCCAATTGGAGGTTGACGGAATGATAATTAACAAAAGTTGGACTGTGATGTGGCGATGAGACAGAAAGGCTAATGGGTCTCAAGCTGTTTATGTACAGTCTCGAGTTATTTATTGCGCAATTTATTTAATTAATTATTGGTTATTGTGTAATTAAATAGTTTATTTAATTATGGCAATATGTATTGATTAGTTAGATGATTGGGCTCAGTGCTAGTGGCGACTAGGGTCGTGTAAGCTCATAAATAGGTTGAGCGCGCGAGCGCGTGCGAGAGAGAGAGAGAGGGATTGAGTAGGTTTGATAGGACAACGAGGGAGACGAAGTTTTAAGTGAGAAAGGACATGTGAGACGCGATTAGGGATCCTAGGGCAATGGCAGACCTAACTTTGGTACAATGGGTTGGCTCATTGAGATATCCCCATATCTCACCCCCACCAAAACCCCTTTCAGGAATTGAAACAAGGATCCAGAAGAGTAGCGTTCGTGGAGAATCTACTGGAGGGAGAGTCAATGGAAGTGGAACTAATTGACGAAGACGAAGAGCCTATGGATGAGGACAAGTTCGTGCTAGACGTGGATTAGAGCTCATATGAGAAGTCAAAGAAAATGGGTGTTCTGTAAATTATATACTGGTTTAGTTGGAGACTGATGTAATATTATGGTTGGAAGTGTTGTATTTTAATACCAATTCACCTCGCTTCCGTTTTAACTCTTGAAAGATCTAGTGCAATCACCTAGAGGGGGGGTGAATATGTGATTTTAAAACTTTTGCGGAAGTATAAAATACACAGCATGTGAAGAGTGATATATGAGTGATATACGAAGAACAGTAAGCACAAACAGAGAGTTAAGAGAGAAGATCAAGACACAGGGTTTATAGTGGTTCGGCTT
Organism: Melaleuca alternifolia; assembly: GCA_019926035.1. Lineage (NCBI taxonomy): Eukaryota > Viridiplantae > Streptophyta > Magnoliopsida > Myrtales > Myrtaceae > Melaleuca > Melaleuca alternifolia. Next base: position 450,286 of record JAGKPW010002340.1, read on the forward strand.
AGCTTAAGCCTACGTTCATTCTCTCAGGCTGACAATCTATTGGCTGGATTCCACTATGAATCAAAAGAGTTACAAATCAGTTCTAAGACTTCATAGAGTCTTCTGCTCTCACAGCTAGTATACATAACAATTTTTTGTTTACAATGTAAGTGCACAGTTAGTGAGCAGCTCTAAACTTTGGAATTAAACTCTCGTCAGTGTTCTTGTGAAAGACTTGAAATATCTCCCTTAAATACTCCTTCATGCCAATACGACCGCTGGCACTTTCCAAAGGAATTCTTCCAATCAACATGTTGGACAGAATCAGGAATATATCAAGCAATCTTCAGTTCGTGTTAAGAGCCCTTCAATCTTAGTCGCCCATACAATCAGGATCTTGGTTTCCCGTAAGTGAATACTTGCCACATTTACCCGATCTTCAGAGAATCCAATATGCCAATAATAAACTTCATAATCTTTGGAATAATCAATCTTGTTGATCCATATGTATGCTGTCTGAAATCCACGAGTATTAGAGTCGTAAGAATATTCTCTTACTCAAACAGTCCTCATAATTCTGACTTCCCAGATTTTACCAAATCTGACTTCCTAGACAATTCGTATCTAACATCTCAGATGTTAAACATTTGGCTACCTTCAGACGATACAAGTCTGACATCTCTCCAGATGATAAAGATTTGGCAACTTCCAAATGATACAAGATCTGCCATCTCTCCAGATGATACACGATCTGACCACAACTAGGTATTTGACTTCTAATCAAATCAGGGATTTTGTCCTCTTGTCATAGAGTTTGACATAGAGTTTTGTCATCTTCAAAATCAACAATAGAGCTTCCTCTAACAATCTCCCCCTTTTTGATGATGACAAAATGATCCTGCAGATTTTGAAAATATTATCTGCTACACAAAATGTTAGACAAAAATAGTAGCTCTTAAGTGAGATAAAAACTCACTAGAAGATATAAAACATTATAATCTGCATCCACAAGACAAAAGTTAGTCTCGACAAGACATAATAAAACTTTACAGAAATATCATAAATAACATCCCTGTCATTCAATCAGATCATATAAACTATATTGTAGTCAACATCACCAACGCAAATCATCCATCCATTCATTCAACCAGTTCAAACAAAGGTCAACCATATCAACCTATCTCAAAAGTTAATCAAAACAAGTTTAAAACAATCTCAAAAAAAAAAAAATCTGCACTGTCTCCTCCTTTTTGTCATAATCAAAAAGTTTAAGAGAGAGGGGGAACTCGAACAGAGTGAAGATTGTCCAACGACTGCACAGTTTGCTTTAGCTTCTTGATCGTCTCAGTCCATTGATCAACGTCTACTTTCTTGTTCAACTGCTGATAAAATTCTTGAACAATAGAGTGGAGAGAATGAATCTGCAGGTTGAAGTGGTTATGATGTTGCAACAACTCAAGCTCCAAATTAGACTGACGAGATTTTAATCCAAGAATAGGTCCAAGCAATTGTTTGAACTCATCAGAATGATTCGGTTGTGCTTGGGCTTCAACATATATAGTCTAAGGAATATGAGAAGGTTGGAGCATTGGCCTGTTGATATGTAGGAAAGGATGTACTGGCTCCCCCGTCTTGTTGCTATCAACGTGGCTTTTATCGGTCCATTTTCTGAAAGCAGACCTTTTAGCTTCTCCTGGTTCCCTGCCCGTGTCATGTGGGGATCGAACGATGATTAATTTCCCACAGTGACGTGACATATACTCAGCAACAGTGAGAGTATCATCATCAGAATTGTCGTCTGGAGTGTTTATCTTATTCCTCGTTGGTACTGGTGCAAACATGACTGTCTTCCCTTTATCCAAGTGCTTTTCTGATGGGGTCGGTGTTGACAGAATTCCGGGCCTACTCTACTGAGGAGCATCTGCAAACGTCACTCTGACATTGGCTTGGTCAAAATTCCTTTCTACAGAGCTTGAAGTCTTCCTTGACATAGACATAATGGCAGTTGTAGATAGAATCTTCGTTGTTCGAGCAGAAAGTTGAAATTTTTTTTGGAAGAGAAAACAAAGTGCTAGGGTTTCAGACGAAAGAAAAGCTTTTGAGCGAAGAGGTAGAATCCCAACCGGTTTAAGGAGTAAGAGAGTGCCTTTCGAAATTCAAAAGAAAACTGTATTTTCGGAAAATAAAATTTCCAAAACAATGATCAAACAATCAAGGGATGCATATATCACACAATGATTCAAATAGGCAAGTATATATTCACAAAATAACGAACATACCTTAACATACTAAAAATAATGATACATGTTACCTTATGAACGAATGGCGGGAAAATTCATTTCATATGCTCCTGAGTCATAAGATATTATAGATGGTAGCCTTTCAAGAGTTGGACCATCTGAGACATTTGTAAGATCTGAAGTATGTAATGACTGAAGCATTGTAAGATTTGAAGTATGTAACGTCTGAAGTACTATATGATTTGAGCATCATAAGATTTGAAGTACTATAACTTCTGGAACATGATAAGATCTGAAACTTAGTCATCAAGAGATAAGATATTTAGCTTGCTCCGTATGAATTTGAATGAATTCTTATCCAATGCCTTTGTAAAGATGTCTGCCAGCTGATTCTTAGAATCAATAAAAGTTACTTTAACATCCTTTTTCTCCACATGATCCTGAATAAAGTGATGTCGAATTTCAATGTGCTTGGCTCTAGAGTGCAAAATAGGATTCTTGGTTAAGTCCATAGCACTGGTACTATCACATCTAATTTTGATGCATAACCTTGGAATCTTGAAATCACATAGTTGTTGCTTCATCCATAGAATCTGCGAACAACAACTTCCAAGAGCAACATACTCTGACTCTGTTGTTGAAAGAGTAACCGTGTGTTGTTTCCTTGACAGCCAAGATACAAGTCGTTCACCCAGCAGCTGACAAGTATCTAAAGTACTCTTTCTGTTTAACTTGCAGCCTTCTAAGTCAGCATCTGAATATTCGAGTAATGTAAAATCTCCATCCTTTGGATACCATAATCCAAACTTTGAAGTAGTTGCCACATACTTTATAATCCTCTTAATAGCACTGAGATATGACTCCTTAGAATTGGATTGCTATCTTGCACATAGACACACACTAAGTAGAATGTCAGGTATGGATGCAGTTAGATATAAGAGAGATCCAATCATACTCCTATATAATCTCTGATCGACTTGTTTTCCGTCAATGTCCTCATCAAGCATCAAAGTACTTGACATGGGTGTCTCTGTCTTCTTGCAATTTTCCAAGCCAAATTTTGACACAATCTCCTTGGCATACTTTTCTTGGTGAATGAAGATACTTTCTTCTGATTGTTTTACTTGCAAGCCCAAGAAGAATGTCAATTCTCTCATCATACTCATTTCAAACTCATTCTGCATTGCTTTGGAAAAATTCTTGCAAAGATTTTCATTTGAGGAACCAAAGATTATATCATCAACATATATTTGAACTAAGAGAAAATCTTTGCCCTCAGTCTTGACAAACAAAGTTATGTCTACTTTGCCTTTCTCAAAGACATTCTCAAGTAAGAATTTACTTAACCTTTCATATCAAGCTCTGGGAGCTTGCTTCAGTCCATAGAGTGCCTTCTTTAGCTTGTACACATGATCTGGCTTCTTCGGATCTTCAAACCCAGGAGGTTGCTTTACATACACTTCCTCTTGTATGAAACCATTCAGGAATGCACTCTTGACATCCATTTGGAACAACCTGAAATTTTTATAACAAGCAAATGCAAGCAATAATCGAATAGCTTCTAACGTTGCGATTGGTGCATAAGTTTTATCATAGTCAATTTCCTTATTGTTGAGAGTATCCTTTTGCTACCAGTCTGGCTTTGTTTCTAACAACTTTGCCTTCCTCATCCAATTTGTTTATGAACACCCATTTGGCTCCAATGATAGATTTTCCTTTTGGTTTTGGGATTAACTCCCAAACATCATTGATTGTAAATTGTCTGAGCTCATCTTGCATAGCCTTAATCCAGCTTTCGCCCAATAGAGCTTCATCTACACCTTTTGGTTCAACTTCGGATACAAGTGCTATGGCACTAGATTCTTCATGTCTCTATGCCCTTGTTCGAACTCCTTCATTTAGACCACCAATGATAAGTTCAGTTGGATGACTGGACTTATGTTTCCATTTTGACTGAAGAATTCTTATGGACTCGGATGACAAAGTTTCATCTTCTTGTTGTTGAGCTTCCTCATGTAAGTTCAAGCTTGAGAAGTCTTGAGAATGATTTGAATATCAAGCTGTGGTTGAAGTGAATGTATTTGAGCATCTTCATGAAATGTGACATTCATCGACTCTTCCACAGTTTGAGTTCTCTTGTTGAAAACTCTACAGGCTTTGCTGGTCATGGAGTATCCAAAAAAGATTCCTTCATCTGACTTCATATCAAACTTACCAACATGGTCATTAGGATTCTTTAGTATAAAGCAATCGCAACCAAAAACACTAAAGTAAGAAACGATAGGTTTCTTATCCTTGAAGATCTCATAAGGTGTCTTCTCCAAGATAGGCTTGAGATAAACTTTGTTAATGATATAACAAGTAGTAGATATAGCTTCAGCCCAAAATTGAGAAGGCATGTAACTCTCTATTAGCAGAGTTCTGGCCATCTCTTGTAGTGATCTGTTCTTCCTTTCCACAACTCCATTTTTCTTAGGTGTATATGAAGATGAAAACACATGTTGAATCCCTGCATCATCACAAAACTTGGCAAAGTCTTGGTTCTCAAATTTTCTTCCATGATTAGTACGAATCCGAGAAATAGTACAACCTTTCTCATTTTGAACTTTCTTGGCAAACTTTGAGAAGTAAGTAATAGCATCAGACTTACTTGCCAAGAAGTAAACCCATGTGAACCAAGAGTAATCATCAACAATTATCAGACAATAAGTTTTGCCACCAATACTCTGGGTTCGAGTAGGTCCAAACAAGTCCATGTGAAGAAGCTGTAAAACATGATCAGTTAATAGTTGACTTACCAACTTGTAAGAACTTCTGGCTTGTTTTCCCAACACACAAGATGTGCAAGAGTTGTTCTTTTGGAATGCCAAACTGAGAAGGCCACGAACAATTTTCTTGAAAAAAATGTTGGCAATCTGCTTCATGTTAGCATGTCCAAGTCTTCTATGCCACATACTTATCTCATCCTGAACAAATAACATACACTGCGAACTATCTGGATTTATATCGAGTAGATAGATATTTCCATGACGCTTACCCGAGAAGGATTGTGAACTTTTCTTGCTAGAATTATAGCATATGCCTTCTTGAAATCGGATTTTGTAACCAGCATCACACAATTGACTAATAATGATAAGATTATAGTTCAAACCTTTCACTAAGGAAACATTCTTGATAGTCAGATTTCCAATCTGCACGGTTCCACATCCAACTATCTTCCCTTTGCTTTTTCCTCCAAAGGAGACTTTCTCTCATTTTGTTCTTACTAATTCAACAAAATAGCTCGAATCACCTATCATATGCCTTGAGCATCCACTGTCTAGGTACCACTTTATTTTGCTCTTGGTGGTAACCTGTTAACAAGAAGAATACTCACTTTTTCTTTGGTACCCAGATTTTCTTGGGTCCTTTCAAGTTAGTATAAGCAAAGTTTGACCAGTCTTTCTTCATTGATCTTTTCAACAAGGGACAATCTCTTTCAAGATGTTCTGAGCAATTGCAGTTGGAGCACTTCAAAGAACTTCTTCCAACAGGTTTTACAAAAACTCTTTGAAAATGATTTTTGTAAACTGCCTTTGAAGGTTTTTGTTTAAGCCTTTCCTTTACCTTAGGAAAATCTATTGAAGAAATTGTTTCAGGGGTTATACCCAAACCGGCTTTATTAAAATAAGGTCTTTGAATTGGAAGAAGTTTATCAAACTTTTCAGAACCATTTGAAAACCTCTTTGAGAGATTTGAAAAGTCAGCTTTGAGACAAACAACTTGCTTCTCAAGAGAGTTTGACTTTTCCTTTGTAGCAGCTAAACTTTTGTTTAAACTTTCAAATTTTTCAGACCAAACATTTTTCCTGCTTCTGAAGTCTCAAGTTCTCCTTCTTAAGCTTAGAAATTCTTTTCAGAGATGATTCGAGACTAGAGCATAACTCATCAATGTACTTGGATACTTTAACAGGAATTTGGAAGTTACTAACCTCATCATCTTGATCTGAATTTGAATCATAACTAGCTTCTGAATCTGAATTGGATCGTGCCATTAAGCAGATGTTTGCAAGCTCATCATCACTATCAGCATCACTCCAAGTTTCTGTTTTGAGTGCTTTCTTGTGTTTTTCATTTCTCCCATTGCTTCGCTTCAGTAAAGGACAGTTGGGTTTGATATGTCCTTTCTGCCTACAGTTGTAATATGTTACATTATTGTTGGATTCGTTGTTCCAAGACTGCCTGTTCTGAAAGTTCTGTCTAGGCTGCCTTCTCTGGAAATTTTGCTTTGGCTGTCTTCTCTGGAAATTCTGAGAGCTAGAATTTCCTGAGTTGAATCTTCTTCCTCTATTGTTCAATTTCTTGAAATTTTTCATTAGAAGAGCCATCTCTTCATCATCCAATGTCTCATTTGATCATGCATCATGAAATTCTTCATTAGATTTTAAAGTTATAAATTTCTTACCTTTCAAGTTTGATTGTTCATCAGATCTTTCCACTTCGTAAGATAGAAGAGTTCCAATCAGCTCATCAACAGAAAGAGGCTGTATCCTCTGTGTTTCTCTAATAGAGATCTTCACATGATGCCATTCACTTGATAGTCCACGTAGTAGCTTGTTAACTTTCATTGGTCCAAAAATGGTTTGATCTTGATATGCGAGACCATTGACAATATCTGTGAATTGACTGAACATATCAGAGATGCTTTCTCCAGGCTTCATTTTGAAGGCTTCGTATTGGCCAAGTAGAATATTGGTTCTTTTTTCCTTGATTCGATCAGTTCCTTCAAAAGTGATATTCAAGCTTTCCTATATCTCCTTAAATGTTACACAAGAAGAGATACGATTATATTCTATAGGAGATAAAGCACAATATAATGAATAAATAGCTTTAGCATCAATGTGTTGTCTTCTGATGAATTCAGCTTGATTCATCTCTCCAGCTTCTACAACATTTCTCTTTGGATTTGATGTAGCTTTGAGATTTACTCCTCTTTCAACAACATCCCATTCCAATGGATCTTTTGATCTCAGGAATGCTTTCATTTTGTTTTTTCAGATGTTGTAGTCCTTTCCATCAAAGTAAGGTGCTCTGGCAAAGTTCTGTCCTTCCATCACTCCTGGAACAAACATACTAGACATAGATCTTTAGCTTAGACATAAAACACTTCAAAAACAAGCATGAGGCTCTGATACCAATTGAAAGATCTAGTGCGATCACCTAGAGGGGGGTGAATAGGTGATTTTAAAATTTTTGCGGAAGTATAAAATACATAGCATGTGAAGCATGATATACGAAGAACAATAAGCACAAATAGAGAGTTAAGAGAGAAAATCAAGACACAGGATTTATAGTGGTTCGGCTTAGCTCAAGCCTACGTCTACTCTCTCAGGCTGACAGCCTATTGGCTGGATTCCACTATGAATCAAAAGAGTTACAAATCAGTTCTAAGACTTCACAGAGTCTTCTGCTCTCATAGCTAGTATATGTAACACTCTTTTGTTTACAATGTAAGTGCACAGTAAATGAGTAGCTCTAAACTTTGGAATTAAACTCTCGTTAGCATTCTTGTGAAAGACTTGAAATATCTCTCTTAAATACTCCTTCATGCCATTACGACTGTTGGCACTTTCCAAAGGAATTCTTCCAATCAACCTGTTGGATAGAATTAGGAATATATCAAGCAATCTTCAGTTCGTGTTAAGAGCCCTTCAATCCCGGTCGCCCATACAATCAGGAGCTTGTTTCCATAAGTGAATACTTGCCACATTTACCCAATCTTCAGAGAATCCAATATGCCAATAATAAACTTCATATTCTTTGGAATAATCAATCTTGTTGATCCACATGTATGCTACCTGAAATCCACGAGTATCAGAGTAGTAAAAATATTCTCTTACTCAAACAGTCGTCATAATTCTGACTTCCCAGATTTTACCAAATCTGACTTCCTAGACAATTCGTGTTTGACATCTCCAGATTTTAAAGATCTGGCTACATTCAGACGATAAAAGTCTAACATCTCTCCAGCTGATAAAGATTTGGCAACTTCCAAATGATACAAGATCTGCCATCTCTCTAGATGATACAAGATCTGGCCACAACTAAGTATTTGACTTCTAATTAAATCATGGATTTTGTCCTCTTGTCATAGTGTTTGACATAGAGTTTTGTCATCTTCAAAATCAACAATAGAGTTTCCTCTAACAACTCTGATAGTCGAGAAGGCCGCGATAAGAAAAGAGAAATGAAAAATCAGGGACCGTCGCGTGCTCGGGAGCGAGGCGTGACAGTGTCAAATCAATAATTGTACTAAACTAAATGATTTATGATAGAATAGTTCAAGGAAAAAAAATCAAAGTTGTGCCATAAGTTAGGAGTATTTAACAATAAGGAGAAGGAAAAGTGAATTAAGATGAGAAGGATGATGGCTAGGCAATTTTTTGGCATGATGTGGCAATATGACATGTCTGTTTAGTACCAATTTTTTTTGTTTTATCTTTCTATTCTTTTACTCCCGAGTAATTTGCGGGAGGAGTACATTGAAATTTTGTGTAGATGTTTATGATTACATTAGTAAATTTGAAAAATTTAGGATCAAATTAACATCGCACAATATATTAATGCTTAATTAGATAATTCTCCTAGTTTCATTTTTTTTTTGGAAATAATAAGTGGCTGTAGAACGTACTTTTTCCAATTACTTTCAGGTTGTTAATGAATACACCTAAATCATTGTCAGTATCATACTTTGTTTTTCTTCGAGACAAGCTTCCCGTTGTTCCCTGGGGACAATTGCCGATTTAGTCATAAACCTTTGCCTACTTTGCCGATTCAGTCATAACTTTTTTTTATGCCAAATAAGTCCTAAACCTTTTGTAACTTTGCCAATTAAGTCCTTTCGGCGGATTTTGGCCGGAAAATGCCTACGTGGCGATAACGTGGCACGACCGACCGTTGCCGGCGATGACGTGGCCAAAACGATGTCGTTTTGGTATAAAAATTAAATCTTTTTCCCCTTTTATTTTTCTTTTTTCCCAGAAACTGTTCATCTTCTTCCTTGTGTGTCTTCTTCCCCATGGAAACCCTAGCAAGTCCGAGAAACAGCCCATGCAAGTCCGAGAAACAGCCTTACCGGCCAAGGGCGAGGGCGGTGGGAGCTGCCGCGGCTGGTGAGGACCGGCCTCCGCCTAGATCTGGGCGGAGCTCCTGCCAGAATCACTGTCTCTCTCAATGGGCCGAGATTCGCTATCTCGATTCCTTGTCTACTTCTTTCGCTTCTCAATGTCCTCACTGCCCAGAATCTATTCGCCACTTCGCTCTCGAAGCTCTCAAGCTCGGTCACCTCCCCTCTCTTTCTCTCACGCTTCTGCTCAAACAATCTACGGTAATGAATGATGGCAGTGTCTGGTAATTTGTCTCTCTGCTTCTCTTGATCCGTCACCCACAAGTTGTCTCCTCGGGGCCGTTGTTAGATTAAGCTCTGCGATGGATTCAAGCACTTAAATTATTGATCTTTCTAGCCAAAACATGCACGACACCCATGAGGTCTCGGCGATCAAGGCCCCATCCTCCGAATTCGGCAAGTTCGAGAGGCCTCCACTCCTCAAGAAACCCAAAACCCTAGATGATTCCGATGCCGATTCCACCCTTCACTTTCCCGGCCCACTCTTCCCCGCCATCCGTCGCGCTGCCACGTCTCCCCCCTCCTCCCGCCCTCCCGTTTCCAACCTCCGCGTCTCTGTCGGGGACGATCGGTCCGCTCTCGAGTCATTGAAGGATCTAGTGCGATCACCTAGAAGGGGTGAATAGGTGATTTTATAATCTTTTGCGGAAGTATGTAAAACACAACGTGTGAAGAGTGATATACGAGTGATATATGAAGAACTATAAACACAAACTGATAGTTAAGAGAAAAGATCAAGACACAAGGTTTATAGTGGTTCGGCTTAGCTCAAGCTTACGTTCACTCTCTTGCTTACGTTCACTCTCTTGGGCTGACAGCCTATAAGCTGGATTCCACTATGAATCAAAAGAGTTGCAAATCAGTTCTAAGACTTCACGAAGTCTTCTGCTCTCACAGCAAGTATATGTAACACTCTTTTGTTTACAATGTAAGTGCACAGTAAATGAGCAGCTCTAAACTTTGGAATTAAACTCTCGTCAGCTTCTCGTCTATTGAACAGCTTGAACTATCTCCCTTAAATACTCCTTCATGCCAATACAACCGTTGGCACTTTTCAAAGGAATTCTTCCAATCAACTCATTGGACAGAATCAGGAGTATATCAAGCAATCTTTAGATAGTGTTAAGAGTCCGTCAATCCTGGTCGTCCATACAATCATGATATTGGTTTCCATAAGTGAATACTTGTCACATTTACCCGATCTTCAGAGAATCCAATATGCCAATAATAAACTTCATATTCTTGGAAGTAATCAATCTTGTTGATTGACAAATATGCTGTCTGAAATCCACGAGCATCAGAGTCATAAGAATATCCTTTACTCAACATTCGTCATAATTTTGACTTCCTAGATTTTACCAAATCTGACTTCTAGACGATACGTATCTGATACCTTAAGATCTCAAAGATCTGACTACCTTCAGATGTTAAAGATTTGAGAACCTTCAGACTATCCAAGTCTGACAACTCTCTAGATGATAAAGATCTAGCCACTCTCCATATGATAAAGATCTGGCCGTGATTAAACACTTGACTCCAAGTCAAATCACAGAGTTTTGTCCTCTCGTCATAGAGTTTTGTATAGAGTTTTGTCATCTTCAAAATCATCGATAGATCTTCCTGTAACAATCTTCCCCTTTGATGATGACAAAATGATCCTGCAGATTTTGGAAATATATTCTGCAACAGAAAATGTTAGATAAAAACAATATCTCATAAGCAGATATAATGCATTATCCTCTATGTATAACCTGCATCACAAGACAAAGTTAGTCTTGACAGTTTATAAAACTGTAGAGAAATAAACAATATCCCTGTATGTCCCTGTCATTCAAACAGATGATAAAATAATTTTGCAAACAATGCAACCATTCAACATCACGAATCATTCATTCAATCAACCAATCAAGCAATCATCCATCTAGTCAACCACATCAAAATTATCCAAAAAGTAAAGTTAAAGACAAAATTTGCACTTTTCTCCCTTTTTTTTTGTCATAATAAAAAAGTTTAAGAGGGGGGTTGAACACGAACAAAATGAAGATTGTCCAATGACTGCACAATTTGCTCTAGCTTCTTGATCGACTGCTTGATTTCATCAAGACTATCCAATATAGCAATCTGACCAAGTTGCTGAGAGAGCTGCTGAAGCACTCCTTCCTATTGTGTCTGCACAAGTTGTGGTTGATCAACTTTGGTGTTCAGAGCAGACAGCATATCCATAAGTGGTTGCAGCTGAGTGATTTGAATGCTGGGAATACTAGGTCCAGCAGGTGCAGCAGTTGTTGGAGTAACAAGAGTTGGAGTAAATTCTAAAGAACCATCGTCTTTTCTAGCTCTCCCTGTCTCAAATGCGGTGGGCATCTCTTCAGAATGGACAACCTCTGTTTCTGCTCCCCTTGTCTCAACGGTTGTTGGGAAGGAACATTCATTGGCAGCATAGATGAACTGTCATCCTCTCCATCCTCATCCTCCTTCTCTTTCTCCTTCTCTTTCTCTCTTTCTCCTTCTCTTTCTCCACATTTTCTCTTTCTTCTTCTTCCTCTTCTCCTTTCTTTTCTGCCTCCGTGGTAGAGATCTGCTCAATAAGTTCCTCATTCCAGGAACTATTAGACGTACGGAATGACAAACCAGGGGAGGTTATCTCCACTCCTTCCCCTATGGGCTCAAACTCTTTCTCAACCTCCTCATCAAGTAATATTTTTCGGCGTTGGGATGTGGGTGCCTCAGCCATTGGCTCATTGCCTTTCCTTTTTCCAACAGAAGATTCAGCCTTAACTTGCCTCACTGGAGTTGACTTGGAACTGGATCCAAGAGACAGATCAGGCAATTTCATCTTTGCCACCATTGCAAGTCCCATTAAGATCGGAGCAAGTCTGTTCGCACAAAGAGTGGAGGGCAATGAGATGTGAAAGTGTTGGAAAATCTGAGTCACCAATGATGCATAGGATAATTGTCCCTTGTCCTTTTGAGAGACTCGAGAAATCTGATGTAAGATCATGAAGGCAGAGAAAAACTTGCGAATATTCAAAATTGCAAACATCAGTCGGGCCTCCGACTTAGAAACATCTGTCCGCGAAGTTGCCTTTCGCCGAAGGCAATTGATGATGATCTTATGAAGTAGGACATGAGTAGCCGTTAGTTTCGAATAGGTAATCGGCCAGGAGAAAGACTTATCTATGCTTAGGAACTGGAAAACTTCTTGGTCAGATTCCTCAACAGGAATAAAGCTACTCTTGACGGTACTCGGAATATCCGCCAGATCATCAACATCCACTGTCACAGTCCTATCTTCCACGGTAAACTGAAGACTGTATCGATTCGGAAAAGAGAGGTTGGAGTAAAAATAGGCAGTCAATTCAAGATACACAGGGGTGGAGTCCTCACAGAATTGGTTTAGGCGATTGGACTGAAGAAGTCGCCTCAGAGGTACTTGAATAGAGTCGAGAAACTTAAAATCCACAGTACGAGGGCTCATCACCCCTCGTTCTAACATTCTATTATAAGCCAATTTGTGGTCCTTTGACCGAAAGAGTTTGTTTGCCTTGCTAGGCACATCAGTCGCTATCCTTTTCCTTGGTTGAAAATTAACAAACATTTTCCCATCTTCATCCCTAGGCTCAAAATCGGATGAAGTATGAAATCTAGGATCAACAGGAAAGTTTTTGCGTACATGATCAGCCGTACCTGGTGGTGCAACACCAACATCCTCCATTTGCCGCAGAAATTTTTGCTCGTTTGTGAAGCCATTGGACAATAGAAAATCTCAGATGACATTGATGGATGCTTTGTTCTGTATCATTCTCTTGTAGAATGAAAAGGGAACTTTCGGATTCTTCTTCTTCAGTGGAGTGGTTTCATGAACCCGAGTTTCCGAAGATGGTGTAATTGATGCTTGTTGATGGCCTTCAGTAGACGGAGAATCCTCAGTAAGGTCAAAGTGAGTCGGCCCAGCACTTCCTTTCTCAAATTTCTTGGTGGCAAGTTGAGAGGATTTTCTAGGAGCAGACATTGTAGCAATCGAAAGGACTTCCTTCGTATGATCAAGTAGAAAGTTTAAAACTTTTTGGAAGAATGGAAAACCAAGAGGAGAAAACAAACTGCTAGGGTTTCAGATGAAAGAAGAGCTTTTGAGCGAAGAGGCAGAATCCCAATCGGCTTAAGGAGTGAGAGAGTGCCTTTCGAAATTCAAAAGAAAACTCTATTTTTGGAAAATAAAATTTTCAAAACAACGATTCAACAATCAAGGGATGCATATATCACGCAACGATTCAAAGAGGCAAGTAAATATGCACCATGTAACTATCATACCTTGACATACTAAAAATAAAATACATGTTACCTTGTAACCAAATGGCGGGAAAAATTCATATCATATAGTCATGAGTCATAAGATATTAAGTTGATAGTGTGTCGAGACTTGGACCGTCTGAGACGTTTGTAAGATATGAAGATCATAAGATCTGAAGCATCGTAAGATCTGAACCTTGTAAGATCTGGAGCATGTAAGATCTGAAGCTTGTAAGGTCTGAACCTTGTAATATCTAAAGCATATAAGATCTGAAGCATGTAAGATCTAAAGCTCTATAACTTCTGAACCATGATATGATTTGAAGCTTAATCATCAGGAGATAAGATATTCAGCTTGCTCTGAATGAATTCGAAAGAATTCTTATCCAATGCCTTTGTAAAGATATCTGCAAACTGATTCTTAGAATCAATGAAGGTGACTCTTACATCATTTTTCTTCACATGATCCCGTATAAAGTGATGTCGAACTTCAATGTGCTTTGTTCTAGAGTGCAAGATAGGATTCTTAGTTAAATCCATAGCACTGGTGCTATCACACCTGATTTCAATACATGACCTCAGAATTTTGAAGTCACGCAGTTTTTGCTTCATCCATAAAACCTGTGAACAAGAACTTCCAAGAGCAACATATTCTGACTCTGCTGTTGAAAGAGCAACAGTGTGTTGCTTTCTTGACAACCATGAGATAAGTCGTTTTCCAAGCAGCTGACAAGTACCTGAAGTACTCTTTATGTTTAGCTTACAGCCTGCTAAATCAGTATCTGAATATTCGAGTAAAGTGAAGTCCCCATCTTTTGGATATCATAATCCAAACTTTGAAGTAGTTGTCACAAACTTTATAATTCTCTTCACAGTACTGAGATGTGACTCCTTTGGATTGGATTGATATCTAGCACATAGACACACACTAAACAAAATGTCAGGTCTATATGCTATTAGAAATAAAAGAGATCCAATCATACTCCTGTAAAGTCTCTGATCAACTTGTTTGCCATCGATGTCTTCATCAAGTTTCAAAGTACTTGACATGGGTGTCTTTGTCTTCTTGCAATTTTCCAAACCAAAATTTGACACAATCTCCTTGGCATACTTTTCCTGGTGAATGAAGATTCCTTCCTCTGATTGTTTGACTTGCAAGCCCAGGAAGAATGCCAATTCTCCCATCATACTCATTTCGAACTCATCCTGCATTGTTTTGGAAAAGTTCTTGCAAAGTATTTCATTTGAGGAACCAAAGATGATATCATCAACATATATTTGAACTAAGATAAAATCTTTTCCCTCAGTCTTGACAAACAAAGTTATATCTACTTTGCCTTTCTCAAAGCCATTCTCAAGTAAGAATTTATTTAACCTTTCATACCAAGCTCTGGGAGCTTGTTTCAGATTATAGAGTGCCTTCTTTAGTTTGTACATATGATCTGGCTTCTTTGGATATTCAACACTAGGAGGTTGCTTTACATACACCTCCTCTTGTATGAATCCATTCAGGAATGCACTTTTGACATCCATTTAGAACAACCTGAAATTTTTGTAACAAGCAAAGGTAAGCAATAATCGAATAACTTCTAACCATGCTACTGGTGCATAAGTTTCATCATAGTCAATTCCTTCTTGCTGAGAGTATCCTTTTGCAACCAGTCTGGCTTTGTTTCTGACAACTTTGCCTTCTTCATCCAATTTGTTTCTGAACACCCATTTTGCTCCAATGATAGATTTTCCTTTTGGTTTCGGGACTAACTCCCAAACATCATTGATTGCGTATTGTTTGAGCTCATCTTGCATAGCCTCAATCCAACTTTCATCCAGTAGGGCTTAATCTATACCTTTTGGTTCAACTTCAGACACAAGAGCTACTGCACTGGATTCTTCGTGTCTCTGTGCCTTTGTTCAAACTCCTTCATTAAAATCGCCAATGATAAGTTCAGTTGGATGACTGGACTTATGTCTCCAGTTTGAATGAAGAATTCTTCTTGACTCAGATGATAGAGTTTTATCTTCTAGTTGTTGAGCTTCCTCATGAGAGTTCATGGTTGAGAAATCTTGAGAATGATTTGGAATATCAAGCTGTGGTTGAAGTGAATGTAATTAAGTATCTTCATGAAACTTGACATTCATTGACTCTTCCATAGTTTGAGTTCTTTTGTTAAAGACTCTGTAGGCTTTGCTTGTCATGGAGTATCCAAGAAAGATTCCTTCATCTAACTTCATAACAAACTCACCAACATTATCATTAGGATTCTTTAGTATAAAACAATTGAAGCCAAAAATACGAAAGTAGGAAACAAAAGGTTTCTTATCATTGTAAATCTCATAAGGCGTTTTTTCAAGGATAGGCCTGAGATAAACTCTGTTGATGATGTAACAAGCTGTAGATACAGCTTCAGCCCAGAATTGAGAAGGCATGTAACTCTCTATCAGTAGAGTTCTGGCCATCTCTTGCAATGACCTGTTCTTCCTTTCCACAACTCCATTTTGTTCAGGCGTATATGGAGATGAGAACATATGTTGGATCCCTATATCATCACAAAACTTGACAATATCTTGATTCTCAAATTCTCTTCCATGATCAGTATGAATCCATGAAATAATATAACCTTTCTCATTTTGAACTTTCTTGGCAAACTTGGAGAAGTAAGTAATAGCATCAGACTTACTTTCCAAGAATTAAACCCAAGTGAACCGAGAGTAATTGTCAACTATTACTAGACAATAAGTCTTCCCTCCAATACTCTAAGTTCGAGTAGGTCCAAACAAGTCCATGTGAAGCAGCTGTAAAACATGGTTAGTTGATACTTGATTTATCAACTTATAAGAACTTCTGACCTGTTTTCCCAACACACAGGATGTGCAAGAATTGCTTTTTTGAAATGCCAAACTAGGAAGGCCACGAACAATCTTCTTGGAAGAAATCTTGGCAATCTGTTTCATGTTAGCATGTCCAAGTCTTCTATGCCACAGATTTATCTCATCCTGAACAGATAACAGACACTGCGAGCTATTTGGATTTATATCAAGTAGATAGATATTTCCATGACGCTTACCCGAGAAGGATTGTGAAGTTTCCTTGCTAGAACCATAGCATATACTAGGGGTGATCGGTTCTCGGTTCCCTTAGGAACCGGGAACCGGACCGATGGAACCGGTTCCTTGTTAGTTGGAACCGGGTACCAGACCAGACCGTACTGTGCGGTCCGGTCCGGTCCGGTTCCGGGTGGGTAATTAATTACTGGCGACTCATGAGGGCAAGAGTCATCCACGGGATGAATGATGAACTCGAAGCTCGACCTCCACGACCGGTTAGGGGAGTCCGGTCGTAGCTCGACCTCGTACTCGTTGTTCCCTTCAGCTCGCCGTCCTCCTCTCCTCTCGCCACCTCCTTCGCCCGTCGTCATCTGATGGCCGAAAGCCGGAGGGCCTTCTCCATTTTTAGGTGCAAAAGAATGATGAGCCGGCTTATCGGAGAGAGGGATGAGCGTATGACAGACTAGGCGACTCCTCACGGTCAGGCTGGCGTGGTTTGGGGGCTGAACCGTGCATGGAATCCCGGAGACGATGATGAACAGGGAGCTTCGGCCAGGGGGTCTTCGAGGAGAGAGAAACGAAGGAGGGGAGAGAGTAATAGGTGAGATTATTTGGGCCCCTTCCATGTGGGTCACGCCAAATCCAAAGGGAAAGAGGGGGAGAGGAAAGTCAAAGGTGTAGGGAAGAGGGAGGAGAGGAAAGAAAGAGTGGGGGAGTAAGATTGAGGAGGAGGATCGGGGGATTCTAGGGTTTCGGAGGAGAGAGAGACACAAAGAGACAGAGAGAGAGAGTTGTCCCATTAATAAAAACTCCCTCCCTGCACCTCCCTGCTCCTTTTCGTTTCTTCCTGGGGGGTTTGGATTGGATGAGGACAATGATAATGGTCTGTCCCATCTTTCACTTGATTTTTTCTCTCTGTTCCATTAATCTCCCTTCCACCGAGAGAGCTGCAGGAAGCTGTCAGTGAAAAGAAAGGAAAGAGAGCTGCAGGAAGCTAAGGAAAAAGGAGGAAAGAGAGTAGAGAAAAAGGAAAGGAAAAATTAAGAGAGGAAAGAAGGAATATCGCCCTTCAAGATTTGAGTTAATTTTTTTAAATAAATTAAATATTCTTGGTCCGGTTCGGGCGGTTCCACCCCGGAACCGGGAACCGGACTGAAAATTCCCGGTTCCATATAATTGGAACCGGGAACCGGACCGTTTCATCAGGGAACCGCCCGGAATCGACCGTTCAGGTGGTTCCGGGCGGTTCCCGGGCGGTTGGTTGATAATGCTCACCCCTAGCATATACCTTCTTGAAACTAAATTTTGTAATCAGCATCACACAGTTGACTAATACTGTAAGATTATAGTTCAAACCTTTCACCAAAGAAACACCCTTGATAATCAGATTCCCAATTTGCACAATTCCACATCCAACTATCTTTCCTTTGCTTTTTCCTCTAAAAGAAACTTTCCCTCATTCTGTTTTGACTAACTCAACAAAGCAGCTCAATCACTTGTCATATGCCTTGAACATCCACTATCCAGGTACCACTTTGTTTTGCTCTTGATGGTAACCTGTTAACAAGAAGAATACTCACTTTTTCTTTGGTACCCAGACTTTCTTGGGTCCTGTATAGTTTGTATAAGCAAAGTTTGACCAGTTTTTCTTTACAGATCTTTTTAACACGGAACAATCTCTTTCGAGATGTTCTGAGCTATTACATTTAGAGCACTTCAAAGAACTTCTTCCAACAGGTTTTACAAAAACTCTTTGAAAATGATTTTTGTAAACATCATTTGAAGGTTTTCGTTCAAGCCTTTCCTTTACCTTTGGAGAATCAATCAAAGGAATAGTTTCAGGGGTCATGCCCAAACTGGCTTTATTAAAATAAGGTCTTTGAATTGAAAGAAGTTTATCAAGCTTTTCAGAACCATTTGAAAATTTCTTTGAAAGATTTGAAAAGTCTTCTTTGAGACAAACAACTTGCTTCTCAAGAGAATTTGACTTCTCATTCGTAGCTGCTAGTTTTTCACTTAAACTTTCATATTTTTCAGACCAAACATTTTCCTGCTTTTGAAGTCTCAAGTTCTATTTCTTTAACTTAGAAATTCTTTTCAGAGAAGATTCTAGACTTGAGCATAACTCATCAATGTACTTAGATACTTTAACAGGAATTTGGAAGTTACTGACCGCATCATCTTGATCTGTGTCTGAATTAAAACTTGCTTCTGAATCCGAATTTGATCGTGCCATCAAGTAGATGTTCCCAAATTCATCATCACTGTCAGCATCACTCTAGGATTCTGCTTTGAGTGCTTTCTTGTGTTTTTCATTTCTTCCATTGCTTTGTTTCAGTAAAGGACAATTGGGTTTAATATGTCCTTTCTACCTACAGTTGTAACACGTTACTTCATTGTTGGATTCTTTGTTCCAAGACTGCCTGTTCTGAAAGTTTTGTCTAGGCTGTCTTCTTTGGAAATTTTGCTCAGGTTGTCTTCTCTGGAAATTTTGAGAGCTAGAATATCTTGAGTTGAATCTTCTTCCTCTGTTGTTCAATTTCTTGAACTTCTTCGTTAGAATAGCCATCTCTTCATCATCCAATGTCTCATTTGATCCCGCAACATGAAATTCTTCATTAGATTTTAAAGCTATGGATTTCTTACCTTTCAATTATGATTGTTCATCAGATCTTTCCACTTCGTAAGACTAGAGAGTTCCAATCAGCTCATCAACAGATAGAGGTTGAATCATCTGTGTCTCTCTGATAGTGATTTTCACTTGGTCCCATTCACTTGAAAGTCCACGTAGTAACTTGTTGACTCTCATCGGTCCAGAAATAATTTGATCTTGATATGCGAGATCATTGACAATCTCTGTGAAACGATTGAACATGTCAGAGATGCTTTCTCCAGACTTCATTTTGAAGGCTTCGTATTGACCAAGTAGAATGTTGATTCTTGTCTCATTGACTCGATTAGTTCCTTCAAAAGTGATGTTCAACCTTTCCCATATTTCTTTAGCTGTTGCACAAGAAGAGATACGATTATATTCTGTAGGAGACAAAGCATAGTATAATGAATAAATAGCTTTAGCATCAATGTGTTGTCTTTTGATGAGTTCAGCTTGATTCATCTCTCTAGCTTCTACAGCATTTCTCTCTGAATTTGTTGTAGATTTGGGATTTACTTCTCTTTCAACAACATCCCATTCCAATGGAGCTTTTGATCTTAGGAATGCTCTCATTTTGTTTTTCCAGATGTTGTAGTCATTTCCATCAAAGTAAGGTGCTCTGGCAAAGTTCTGTCCTTCCATCACTCCTGGTACAAACACACTAGACATAGATCTTTAGCTTAAAAGTAAAACATTTCCAAAACAAGCACGAGGCTCTGATACCAATTGAAGGATCTAGTGCGATCACCTAAAGGGGGTGAATAGGTGATTTTAAAATCTTTTGCGGAAGTATGTAAAACACAGCGTGTGAAGCGTGATATATGAGTGATATACGAAGAACTATAAACACAAACAGAGAGTTAAGAAAGAAGATCAAGACACAAGTTTTATAGTGGTTCGGCCTAGCTCAAGCCTACGTCCACTTTCTCGGGCTGACAGCCTATTGGCTGGATTCCACTATGAATCAAAAGAGTTACAAATCAGTTCTAAGACTTCACGAAGTCTTCTGCTCCGACAGCAAGTATATGTAACACTCTTTTGTTTACAATGTAAGTGCACAGTAAATGAGCAGCTCTAAACTTTGGAATTAAACTCTCGTTAGCTTCTCGTCTATTGAACAACTTTAAATATCTCCCTTAAATACTCTTCCATGCTAATACGACCGTTGGTACTTTCCAAAGGAATTCTTCCAATCAACCCGTCGGACAGAATCAGGAGTATATCATGCAATTTTCAGATAGTGTTAAGAGTCTGTCAATCCTGGTCGCCCATACAATCAGGATCTTGGTTTCCATAAGTGAATACTTGCCACTTTTACCCGATCTTCAGAGAATCCAATATGCCAATAATAAACTTCATATTCTTGGAAGTAATCAATCTTGTTGATCGACAAATATGCTGTCTGAAATCCATGAGCATCAGAGTCGTAAGAATATCCTTTTACTCAACATTCGTCATAATTCCGACTTCCCAGATTTTACCAAATCTGACTTCCAGACGATACGTGTCTGATACCTTCAGATCTTAAAGATCTGACTACCTTCAGATGTTAAAGATATGAGAACCTTCAAGCTATCCAAGTCTGACAACTCTTCAGATGGTAAAGATCTTGCCACTCTCCAGATGACAAAGATCTGGCCGTGACTAAACACTTGACTCCAAGTCAAATCACATAGTTTTGTCCTCTCTTCATAGAGTTTTGTATAGAGTTTTGTCATCTTCAAAATCATCGATAGATCTTCCTCTAACAATCTCCCCCTTTTTGATGATGACAATCGATCCTGAAGATTTTGGAAATATATTCTGCAACACAAAATGTTAGATAAAAACAATATATCATAAGCAGATATAAAGCATTATCCTATCTTATAATCTGCATCCACAAGACAAAGTTAGTCTTGACAGTTTATAAAACTTTAGAGAAATAAACAATATCCCTGTATGTCCCTATCATTCAAACAGATGATAAAATAATTTTGCAAACAATGCAACCAATCAGCATCACAAATCATTCGTCAATCAAGTAATCATCCATCCAGTCAACCACATCAAAAATATCCAAAAAGTCAAGTTAATGACAAAATCTGCACTTTTCTCCCCCTTTTTGTCATAATCAAAAAGTTTAAGAGGGCAGCCCCCGTCGCCCTCGCCCGCGATCGGCGAGGCTGTTTCTCGGACTAGCAGGGGCGCGGCTAGGGTTTCCATGGGGAAGAAGACGTGCGAGGAAGAAGATGAATAGTGTCCGGGAAAAAAGAAAAAAGAAAAAGAGAAAAAAGTCTTAATTTTTATGCCAAAACGATATCGCCACGTCATCACCGGCGACGGCCAGTTGCACCAAGTCGTCGCCACGTAGGCATTTTCCGGCCAAAATCCGCCGGAAGGACTTAATCGGTAAAGTTGTAAAAGGTTTAGGACTCATTTGGCATAAAAAATAGGTTTAGGATTGAATCGACAAAGTAGGTAAAGGTTTAAGACTAAATTGGCAATTGTCCCTTGTTCCCTTTGTTCATCTTGAGGGCGGAGTGAAATGGACTATGCACAGCAACCAAGAGGATTTGAATTGTTTATCATAGAATTGCTTCATCAAATATATTTTTATTCTAAACCTATTCTCGAGAACAAAAAATAGAAATATAGAGAAATATAATGGTTATCATATGTGCACTAAAGCTTGATTAGATCGATATATTATGAATAGTCAATCATGAGGATGTCAATATGATTGGAACAACCAATTTGAAAGACCATGGATTTAGCATTCCTGAAAAACCTAGAAGGACCATTTCATAGAAGCAATACATGCAAATGGACCGAGTGGATGGTTCCAAATTCTTATATCTTGGTAGAAAGACCCGATATAATTCAAATTGGTACTTTGCAACTGTTTTCGAGCATCAGAATTGGCAAAACCAGCCTGGAGTAAAGCAGACCTATTTTTACAAGTTTTTAATGCTTCAGAAAACCACATTTTTCTGGTCAAAGAAGGACATACCAATTGCTACTTGATTGGAGAAAGCTTTCAACAACTAATTTAAAATTTGGAATTCCTTGACTATAGATCAAAGTGGTTAGTGGCATGTCTCTCTCTCTCATTGAATTCTCTTGCTTTTTCCTTAGTGCATTTTCTTTTTGTAAACCTATTTCAATGTTGTGATTATGTTTAACCTGGAAAAAGAGTGTGTTGTGAGAAGTGTTTGAGTTTAAAGAAGCAACTCCATAAGCCTCAAACACATTATGTACAATCTGTAATATTCAAAAGACTTTAAAATGGATTTCAACCTTATTGAGACCATTAGAGATAGCAGAGTGGAATAGACGAAGTGAAAGAGTGAATCATTAGAAATCTATTGGCATTTTTTATATCCCTTAAACCATTTTGATTTAAAATAATAAAAGATTGCGATCCTACACAAGTCGCCAACTGCCCACCCCCTACCCGTAGCCACCAGCAGTTTCTTACCCACTAATGGCAAGGATAGAAATTAAGAAAGCCTATCAAACTTTGTTCAGAAAACATAGATTTTGCATCGTTACCATATAATTTTATGTTAAAAAACTCATCCAGGAATTAGAAACAGATTTTTTTATTTGTGGCGAGAAACTGTTCTCGGCATAAAAATGGTTATCATTCGCACCATTAATAAACACAAACAGCAACTTGCTCCCTTTCTATAATTGTCCTTCCAAACTAAGTCCCATAAAAAATACTTGCAGCACGAATGATAACCATTTGATCTTGAGAACAATTTCCTGACCAGCACTAAATTTTTCTGTTTTTATCATCCAGACAAGTTGAGCAAAGAAAAATGTTTGATGACAACAGAAATTTGTTGTTCCAAAAACATAAATTTATTTGATAATAATGTAAAATTTCTATATTCTGAACATGTAGAGTTGGTGTACCAATTCAAGCGCAAAAGCTCTGATGTCAAGATCACATCAATGTAACGTTTTATGACTGTTAATAAACAAAAAGAATAAGAAAAAATCGAAAGAGAACATCCCCATATCAGATTGTACAAGATGCTGAACGCACCAATTGGCAACAAAAATCTCAAAACGAGGAATATCAATGCTGCTACACTTAGTTACTGTCGAACTTGAAAAAGAGGGAAAATGCACAAAATGTCATACAATGCAAGATTGCAAACGATTTATTAGTTGAGGGAGAGTTGAATAAACTCCACGGTTACGGTAAAAATGTAAACCGTCATTAAAAACAGAAGCAGGAAGGAGGATAATTGGATTTGAATTGGAGATCAAAGGAGGTGGAACGAGGTCACGACAGTAGAGAGAGAGAACAATGAGAAGAGTTTTTCATTCTATTTTCATTCTAGATATAGAGAAGATTTTGTTCCAAACATATTTCTAGGCTCAACTTTGTCTCGGAAATAGAAAAATAAAATTACGTTATTAAATGGATTTCTATTTCAAATGTGTTCCTAAAACTAGAAATTTAAGGAAAAAAAACAGAATAGTTGACAATCGTGCGCCCTTACTCTGCTTTTATAGAGCCAATGTAGCTTTTCCATGCTCTAAGTCATCCTATTGTTAACACTATCTGCATATGAATCTGTTTATATACAAGTTGTTCATCATGTATAGTCAAAT
Source organism: Melaleuca alternifolia (assembly GCA_019926035.1). Classification (NCBI taxonomy): domain Eukaryota; kingdom Viridiplantae; phylum Streptophyta; class Magnoliopsida; order Myrtales; family Myrtaceae; genus Melaleuca; species Melaleuca alternifolia. The sequence continues at coordinate 474,268 of JAGKPW010002340.1, forward strand.
TCACATTTAACTAGTTTTTGACTATTTGTCATTTTTGAAGCATCATAGGCTATTCGTTCTACAAAGTCAACATGTTATGTACTTGATTCCTATTAGGTTCTTACAACTTATTAGTGGGGGTGAGACATGGCTAGGGTTGTCATTACATGTAACATTAGTTGCATCTCAATCAAGATCTCACATAAAATAGGGTATTCACTCTGTATAGTCCCGAATTTTTTATTATCTCATTCTTCTTAGAGTTACCTTCCGTTGATTGACAAATCGCAGGCAGTAGTTTAGAGTGAAAGTGTAGTTGTGGGGATCTGGCAGACAGATCATGACGGATATGAGCAGTAAGGGGGGATGGTACGATATTTTCAGCATAATTATGTTAAAATGAAATTACTATACATTATGGATAATTATATCAAGTAACACCAATTTAAGTAACTCATTCTTGATGGCAAAAAATAAAGATACTATCAAAGTGGAATATTCAATTAGAATGTGTTAAAATACATAATACGGGGGCAAAAATGACAAGCTGGAAATTGCAATTGCCATTGTAAATGAAACACTACATATGGTTGATAAGAATTTCAATCCCTCATCCATTATCAATTTTGCATCTTAAATTGTAAAAAATAACTTTGCTGACATTCGGAATTATCTACTTTTCCATGTTTATATTCTTGTCTGTGAGATTGTTCATATTCATTGCATGCATTATTATGCAAGTGCATTATTCATGGGTGGTTTAGAAATTCCTTCCAAAGTGAACAAGATCGTCCAGGTAAGGTCCATACACATTGAACTTTTTGAAAATTCATCAATCTGAGCCTAACATTCTGATCAACAATTAAAATTTTGGGTTGCTTAGATTAACCTTTTAAAAACAATGCAAAACTCACTCATTCCTAATGGCGCCCGGAGGGGGGGGGGGGGCAGAGCAGTTAAATCTTTCAATAATTCTCTGGAATCTTAATTAAACAGAACGGCAGAAGTTTAGGCAGAAATTAAACGCACACGTCCATATCTCCCAAGCTTTTAAAACACACGAACGATAGACACAGAGGCACACGCCAATTTCAGAATTTGCTTTGAATCTGTTCAATTCAATGATTGCCTTGTCAGCCTGGAAAGCCTTCGCGAGGATATCATTAGCAATGGATGGTCCGATCCAAAAACTGTATTAGGAATCAGAACCAGTCCAGGGTTCTGGCTGCTCAACGCGGAGATCGACACTGCATTCACAGAGCCCACATTTTTCTGGAAGTGAATGAGCCCGACTTGGAAGACGAATACATCGCCCTTTTGAAGGACTTTGCTGATGAGCTTAGTGTCGGGGTTTGATTTCACAAAGCCGACAAGGACGGTGCCTTCCAAGACAGTCAAAATCTCTGAGGCCCGAGGGTGCATGCGGGTGGGACCAGACCCTCTGGAGCAAAGTCGATCCGAACCAATGAGATGCCTAAAGTGTTGATTCCCGGTATTTGTCCTACAGAGACTGGTGTCACGCTCGAACCGAATGCATTCATGGGCTTGCCAGCCAAGTGAAGTCCACTGAAGGAGAAATGCTTGGCTTGTGCCCGCTTAGCGTCTAAGCAAGAAAATCCATTCACTCGAGCTTCAAGGGAAATATAGCAACACACTGTTAGTGAACTCCTAGCATTTTGCACAAGAGCAGTGCATATAAAGAAATATCTTGCTAGGCATATATGGACTTCATTGATAATGACCGCTAAATCATGAAATAAACTGCTCACTTGAGCTGGTAAGATCTGCGACACAAATCTTGTAATGGGCTCGGCTCGTAGGCCACTGCAATAGTGCAGACAATGGAAAGCACACACAAGAAAGGGAAGTTCGCCATCTCACTTTTCTATGCATAAACCAACAAGCGATCTGTGCACGAAGAGACTAATGAATCTGAGATTACTTGATGTTGAGACTCTGGCTACGTGAAGTAACAAGTTATAAGCCTTTGATCAATGCTTGGCGACAGATGAATGAAGCTAAGAAGTGGGCAGTGCACACATTGGCCGTCTTGGCACTACCAAAACGTTGAACAAGTCAAGCCTGTCAGATTGCATGAGGAGGCAGCATGTAATGACGTTCGAATTACAAGACAAGAACGCAGATTTTAGTTTTAGGCACGATGAGGGTGTCCCCAAACACTTAGAAGGCGGGTCATCTTCTCAGACAAAAATTTATTCTAAGAGACCATTTCTTCCTTTAGTGTTTGATTGCTTATTGGGAACGAGGCCGGTAGAATGGGATCAATAGGAGTGTAATGTCCCTTCGAGACGTTATGTTGCCAATTGGAATGAGGAGCCTCATTTTAGCTGCGTTTTCATAAATATGATGAAAGGTGAGAATGTGCCACAATGAATAGAATTCGCTTAATAGAAGAGTACCTAGAAAAAAATGCGGATCATTAATTACGCATCGAAGTTGATAGCTATTGGACAAGAAAATTTGAACTGGTAAGCATAATCAAGTAACTTGTCTATAGACAAAGCTAAATATGGTGAAAAAACGTGTCTAATGGCTCATACCTATAATTTGTGAAACACTAAAAGTTTAGACCATATAGCAAATAAATTTTAATTCTAATGTATAACTACTCAATAAACTTCAGTTTAGTGAGTGCCTATTCCAATTCATCAATTCATTTCGATTCCTAGATTTTTTTTTGATTGCCTCATTCTTACATACCAAACAAGACCTTAAAGCAATAGGCAAATTGTCTCAATAAATAATTCATCATTTTTATTAGGTACTCCCCATCTATGGAGATTATTGCACAAGTTTTATTGTCCTCATAAAACAAGTGGAGATTTGGTTTTCATAACTGAAAGTGCTAGTGCGTACACCTAGAAGGGAGGTTGAATAGGTGATCTTGCAATTAAGCGCGGAAATAAAATTTACGAGATAACCTAAATAGAAATTTAGAACAGAGAGTAGGGAAGAGAGTTGAACACAACAATTATAATGGTTCGGCTTTAATTAAGCCTACGTCTACTCTCGGTTTGACAGCCAATGGGCTGGAATTCACTATGTTTCAAAAGAGATTACAATATTAGCAACAAGCTTCTTTACTCTCACGAAGCAGTAGTATTTCTCTTTTGAATATACGATGTGCACAATGACAAATAGAGTGAATAGCTCAGACTATGGAAATTTCTCGTATATTCTCCATCTCTTTTACACCAGGAGACTAATCCCTTAAATACTTACTTTGGCCTTGTTGACCGTTGCCACTTGCCAAAGAGGTTCTTCCAATCATACCGTTGGACATAATCAATCAAGGGATCTTGAGCTGTTTTTAGAAATCGAGAAGAGAGAGTGTCAACCCTAATTGCCCATACAATCAGAATCTCCACTTTCCAAGTATGAATACTTACTCAAAATACTTTTCTTCCAGTCGATCAAAATATTCCATATATAATCAGATATACGACCGAAGAATTAACCCATCAACTATCCAAATATATCTCACTTTGTGAATAGATCTTTAAGCCAATATACTCCTTAGATTTGACTGAGATATAAAATATCCATCAGATATTCAATAAGATCGAAGTCACAGTTTAGTATCAGATATTCCAGACGATAGATATAGATACACACGATGCATGTTCTGATATCCTCCCGACTGTGCGAATGACTTAACCAGACGATGTATGTTCTGACAAGGTCCAGATAGTGCGATAGTCTGTCTTCTTCAGCAAATAACACTTGCACATTAACTGTGTTTTATCAACTTTAAAACAATAAGAAGAGATTCTCTAACAATCTCCCCCTTTTTGAAGATGACAAAACAACCCTGTAGTTTTGATAAATCTAGAACATACAAGAACCTGTGATAGATATTAAAGAAAATCTTCGGAATCGAGGAGCGTTAGTCTGTCATTGATAAGCCAAACACAAGAACATGATAATTCAGTCAAGGTTCAAAGCATAATAACCAACCACAAAATTCAGAGCAACTTACAACATAGTACTAAAGTTAGAACAATTTAAAGCCAAGTCAAAGCATCAAAACTTCAAAACTGCTCTTCTTCCCCTTTTTGACATCGAAAAAAGAATTAAGGAACAGGAGGAGAACAGACAAGCTTGAACGAATCGACCACCAACACAGACTGTTCCAGCCTCAGAATGTCTCGGTGAAGGTCTTCATTGACCTAAGCAATCTCACCCTAGGTAGCCACTTGATCAAAGCGTTGATCAACATAAGTCTTGAACTGATCGAATGAAAAGAGAAGCTGAGTCTGTTAGGCTTGAACAGCAGACAGTGCTTACAAAATCTGAGTGAGTGTTGCAGACTGTTCAGTGCTAGGTGGAGCAGAACATGAAGGTATATCAGTCGGGAGTGGACTTGGAGGAGGAACATCTGAAGGAGGTTCTGACACTCGAATATCTGCAAAAGAAGGAGAAACAACTTTGGTGTAAGTGCGAGCTCCCCCTGCATCTAAGCTGGTGGTAGGAGTTGCATAAGATGACATGTCCTTGTCAGCACCACCCACGGGAACAGTGTCACCCGCCATTCCTTCTGCTGAGTGACTGACATGACCCGTAGAAAAACCTACTTCATCATCAGACGAGCTTAGAGATACCCTTCCCTGAGGAGTATCCTTTGGTACCTCCCCCTCAATTTCATCATCCACATAATCATCAATTTCCTTATCTAGATCATCTTCTTCCTCAACAGATAGTTTGGCCTCACTATTGGTCTCATCACGGAGAATTGTGGTACGTCCCTTTTTGGGAGAAGGCTCAACTAAAGGTGCTTTTCCTTTTCTATTAGTAGAAGATCATGCCTTAGAAGTACTGGAACCTGCCTGTCTAGACAAGAAATCAGGCAACCACATATTGGCAATCATGGTCTTGCCAATCACAGAAATCGGGAGGGATTTCTTGCACAGTTAAAGAGGAATGACAATGCCAAAGTGTTGGAAAATACGGGTAATCAAAGCAGCATAGGGTAATTGCCCTTTGTCCTTTTGATAAGCACGATAAATCTGAAAGAGGACAATGAAAGGAAGATTCATTATGCGGTCATGGAGCATTCCAAACATGATCCTAGTCTCAGATTTAGAAACATCGGTCTTGGAGGCAGCTTTTGGCCTGATGTAGTTGATGAGAATTTTATAGAGAATAATGTTGGTAGGTGTCATGCGAGGGTACACAAGCAGACCATCAGGGGACTTGTCTTTTGACAAAAATTCAATAGCCTCACCATCAGAGACCTCGATAGGAAAGAACCGAGTTTTAGAGACTCCGATGATCTCAGTCAGATCATCTACATCAACAGTAAAGTTTTGGTCTTTGACAGAAAATTGCAACGAATGGCGATTTGGAAAAGACAAGTTGGAGTAAAAGTAGGCTGTGAGTTCAGGATGTGCAGGTGCAGATTCTGCACAGATATTTTCTATTTTAAGAATCTGGAAAACCAAACGCAACTTCACTTTAATAGAATCCAGACAAGCAAAATCTACAGTCCTAGGGTTCATGACCCCACGAGCCAACAAACGGTCATAAGTCTCCTTATGATCTCTAGAGCGGAACAACTTCTTCTCATTTCCTGGTAAGTCAGTCGCAACACCTTTGAGAGGCTTGAACTAGTTGTACAACTTTTCATCCTCATCACAAGCCTCAAATTTCTCAGGCGATCCAATAGTAGGATCCAAAGGAAAGTTCTTTCTAGCCTTATCAGTGACACCCTTTGGTGCAAATCCCAGTGCCTCAACCTGCTTTAAAAACTGGTGTTCATTCGAAAATCCCGCCCCTTTCAAATAGGCAGTGATAGCAGCCAACGGAGTGTTTGTCCTTTTTGGTTCTAGATAGGCCTTGTAAATGGCTCTAGTGCTATGACTCTGAATAGGTTTAGCATTGATTACCTCTGTAGGAGGTGCAACAGCAGTGTCTGGTACATTCGGGGAGGCAGAGGACGGGGCATCTTCTTCAGTGAGATCAAAATGTGTTGGTCCTCCAGAAGAACCAAAGCCTTTCTGTGCGATCCGAGAAGATTTCCTTGGGGGAGACATTCTATTCGACGATTGATTCGTGCAAAGGAGAGAGGAGAAATCTCAAGGAGCATAAGTTTCATCATAGTCTATCCTTCTTCTTGAGTATATCCTTTGGCCACAAGCCTTGCTTTGTTTCTGACCACATTTCCTTCCTCATCCATTTTGTTTCTGAAGACCAACTTTGTTCCTATAATAGACTTTCCTTTGGGTTTAGGAACCAATTCCCAAACATCGTTGATAGTAAACTGTCTGAGTTCATCTTGCATTGCTTCTATCTAGCTATCGTTTGTCAGGGCTTCATCTACCTTCTTTGGTTCAATTTCTGAAATCAAAGCAATGGCACTTGATTCTTCATGATCTTCAGGAAGTACGAAACGTTTTGATCCGATACGAATGCCTTCTTCAAGATCTCCAATGATTAAGTCAGTTGGATGACTAGACCTATGTTTTAAGTTCCTTTGTATTCTGGTGTTGGTTACTTCCCCTTCCTGAGAACGTTATGAGACGTCTTGAGTATCTTTTGGAAGATCAAAACTTGTATGTTCTGAGAACATGTCAGTTTCTTCGAGTTGAGTCAGATTGTCCTGTCTTTGCATACTCTCATGAAACTTGACATTTATCGATTCTTCTACAGTCTGAGATCTCTTGTTGAATATTCTGTAAGCTTTGCTAGAGGTAGAATATCCCAGAAAGATTTCTTCGTCTGATCTGTCATCAAACTTCCTAATATTGTTGGAAGCATTTTTAAGAATGAAGCATTTACATCCAAATACATGAAAGTAAGAAACATTCGATTTCTTCTCTTTGTAAAGCTCATATAGAGTTTTTTGAAGAATTGGCCTAAGGAAAACTCTATTGATAATATAACAGGCAGAAGAAACAGCTTCTGCCTAGAACTGAGAGGAAACATTACCTCCGATCAGCAGAGTTCTTGCCATTTCTTGAAGTGATCTATTTTTCCTTTCTACTACCCCATTCTGCTGAGGAGTATAAGGAGAGGAGAAGATATGTTGAATTCCAAGATCATCACATAACTTCGTAAAGTCTTGATTTTCAAACTCCTTTCCATGATCAGAATGTATCTTAGAAATTAAATATCCTTTCTCATTCTGAACTGTCTTAGCAAACTTTGAGAAATAATGAAACGTTTCAGATTTGTTTGCCATGAAATAAACCACTATTACTAGACAGTATGTTTTACCTCCCAAACTCTGAGTTCTTGTAGGTCCAAAAAGATCCATATGGATAAGCTGCAGAACTCGATCAGAAGATATTTGGTTGATAGATTTAAAAGAGCTTCTTTACATGTTTTCCCAATATACATGAAGTACAGGGATTTGACTTCCGAAAAGGTAATTTTGGAAGACCACGAACAAGTTTCTTTGTAGAGATCTTAGCAATATGTTTTAGGTTGGCATGTCCCAATCTTCTATGCCAAAGGCTGGCTTCATCTTGTATTGAAACAAGACATTTTGAATTATCCAAATTCATGTCCAGGAGATAGATGTTATCATGTCGACGACCAATAAATAATTGCAAACTGTCTTCACTTGTTCCAGAACATATATCTTCTTGAAAGTAGATTTTATATCCAGCATCACAGAGTTTACTTTAAGCCTTTCACGAGAGAAACATTGTTGATGATCAAGCTTCCAATCTTCACTGTTCCAAGTCCGATTATTTTTCCGTTGCCTTTGCCCCCAAAAGACACTTTTCCTCCATTCATTCTGACTATATTTGTGAAACAGTTCGAATCACCGGTCATATGTCTTGAACAGCCACTATCTAGATACCATTTGATTTTGTTCAAGACCTGTGAAAAGAAAAAATCAAGTTTTCTTTGGTACCTAGACTTTCTTGGGTCCTGCAGAGTTAGCACAAAATAGAGACTTTGCAAAATAGTTTCTAATATTTTTCCACTTTAAAGAGCAGTCTGTCTCAAGATGTTCTGAGCTGACATTCGAATGATTGAGATGACTCTTTTCAATAGGTTTTATGAAAACCTTTTGGAAATGATTTTTGTAAACCTTTTTGGGAAGTCTATTTTTGAGTCTCTCTTTTACCTTTGGAAAATCAATTAAAGACTTTGTTTCAGGGGTCATACCAAGACCAGCTTTGTTGAAATAAAGTCTTTGAACATAAAGAATCTTTTAAAGACTAATGGAATTTTTTTTTGAAATGTTTGGAATATCTGTTTTTAAGCAAAGATTTTCTTTCTCAAGAGACTCTGACTTTGCTCTTAAATCAGATAACTTCTTTTCAAAACTCTCAACCTTTTCTTTCTAGAACGTTTCCTGTTGCTTGATTCTCAAGTTCTCCTTTTTCAGCTTAGAAACTCTTTTGAGAGACGACTCTAGTCCAGAACATAATTCGTCAATATACTTAGAAACTTTAGTTGTAATTCTGAAATGATCATTATGTTCTGAATCCGAGTCTGAATCTTGATCCGAGTCTGAATCTGAGTCCGAGTTTGCCATCAAGCAGATTTGTGCATACTCTTCATCACTGTCTTCACATTCAGTGTCACTCCATGTTTCAACCTTTAGAGCTTTCTTATACTTTTCATTTCTCCCCTTCTTTTCTTTGAGTAAAGGACAGTTCGGCTTGATATGTCCATTCTTGTGGCAATTGAAACATATCAAGTCTCCATTCGGTTCATTCTCCTCAGGTTGCTTCTTTTGGAAGTTTGATCTTCTGAACTTCCTTCCCTTCTTGTTCAACTTCTTGAATCTTTTGATAAAGAGTGCCATCTCTTCATCATCTAAATAGTCATCTGACCCTGCATCATTAGAATCAACATTAGTTTTCAAAGTAATTGACTTCTTACCTTTTAAGTCATCGCTCTCATCAGTTCTTTCAACTTCATAGGATTGAAGGGTTCCAACTAGCTCATCTACTGAGAGAGGTTGAATTCTCTGAGTCTCTCTGATGGACTTCTTGATGTGATCCCATTCCTTGGATAACCCTCGCAGTAGTTTGTTGATCTTCATGGGTTCCGAAATGGGTTGTCCTTGATATGCTAAGCCATTCACAAGTTCTGTGAAATGACTGAACATATCAAGAATAGATTCTCCAGCTTTCATTTTGAAAGCTTCATACTGTCCAAGTAAAATGTTTATCCTTGTTTCTTTTACACGATCAGTTCCTTCATACGTGACATTGAGTCTGTCCTAGATTTCTTTCGTTGTATCACAAGAAGAGATTCGATTATACTCAATAGGAGATGAAGCACAATAGAGAGAGTAAATAGCTATAGCATCAAGAGCCTGTCTCTTTGTCAGTTCAGCTTGTGACATCTCTCTGACTTCAGCATCATCTTCACTTTTGGGGACAATCCCTTTGTCAACTACATCCCACTCCAGAGGATCCTTAGATCTTAGGAAGGCCTTCATCTTATTCTTCCAAATGTTGTAATCCTTCCTAAAGGATCTAGTGCGATCACCTAGAGGGGGTGAATAGGTGATTTTAAAATCTTTTGCGGAAGTATGTAAAACATAGCGTGTGAAGCGTGATATACGAGTGATATACGAAGAACTATAAACATAAACAGAGAGTTAAGAGAGAAAATTAAGACACAAGGTTTATAGTGATTCGGCTTAGCTCAAGCCTACGTCCACTCTCTCGAGCTGACAGCCTATCGGCTATATTCCACTATGAATTAAAAGAGTTACAAATCAGCTCTAAGACTTCACGAAGTCTTCTGCTCTCACAGCAAGTATATGTAACACTCTTTGTTTACAATGTAAGTGCACAGTAAATGAGCAGCTCTAAACTTTGGAATTAAACTCTCATCAGCTTCTCGTCTATTGAACATCTTGAAATATCTCCCTTAAATACTCCTTCATGCCAATACGACCGTTGGCACTTTCCAAAAGAATTCTTCCTATTAACCCGTTGGACGAAATCAGGAGTATATCAAACAATCTTTAGATAGTGTTAAGAGTCCGTCAATCCTGGTCGCCCATACAATCAGGATATTAGTTTCCATAAGTGAACACTTGCCACATTTATCTGATCTTCAGAGAATCTAATATGCCAATAATAAATTTCATATTTTTGGAAGTAATCAATCTTGTTGATCCACAAATATGTTGTCTAAAATCCACGAGCATCAAAGTCATAAGAATATCCTCTTACTCAACAGTCGTCATAATTCTGACTTCCCAGATTTTACTAAATCTGACTTCCAGACTATACGTGTCTAATACCTTCAGATCTTTAACTACCTTTAGATGTTAAAGATCTGAGAAACTTCAGACTATCCAAGTCTGACATCTGTCCAGATGATAAAGATCTGACCACCCTCCAGAAGATAAAGATCTGGCCGTGACTAAACACTTGACTCCAAGTCAAATCACAGAGTTTTGTCCTCTCGTCATACAATTTTGTATAGAGTTTTGTCATCTTCAAAATCATCGATAGATCTTCCTCTAACACTTTCGATCGAAGTAAGGAGGTCTAGTGTGACTCTGTCCTTCCATCAACCCTGGAGCAACTGCACTAGCCATAGATCTTTAAGCTCTGAAGTAAAAACACTTCAATAAAACAAGCTACTCAGCTCTGATACCAATTGAAAGTGCTAGTGCGTACACCTAGAAGAGGGGTTGAATAGGTGATCTTGCAATTAAGCGCGGAAATAAAATTTGCAAGATAACCTAAATAGAAATTTAGAACAGAGAGTAGGGAAGAGAGTTGAACACAACAGTTATAATGGTTTAGCTTTGATTAAGCCTACGTCCACTCTCGGTCTGACAACCAATGGCTGGAATTTGCTATGTTTCAAAAAAGATTACAATACCAGGAACATGCTTCTTTACTCTCACGAAGCAGTATTATTTCTCTTTTGAATATACGATGTGCACAATGACAAGTAGAGTGTGTTAGAGGAAGCTCTATCGATGATTTTGAAGATGACAAAACTCTTTGACAAAAGGACAAAACTATGTGACTTGACTTGAAGTTAAATGCTTATTTATGGCAGATCTTTATCGTTTGGATAGATGACAGATCTTGTATGATCTGAAAGTTGCCATATCTTTATCATCTTGAGAGATATCAGACTTGTATCGTCTGAAGGTAGTCAGATCTTTAAGATCTGAAGGTATCAGACATGTATCGTTTGGAAGTCAGATTTGGTAAAATCTGGGAAGTCGGAATTATGACGACTGTTTGAGTAAGAGGATATTCTTACGACTCTAATACTCGTGGATTTCAGACAGCATGCTTGTGGATCAACAAGATTAATTATTCCCAAGTTTATGAAGTTCATTATTGGCATATTGGATTCTCTGAAGATCGGGTAAAAGTAGCAAGTATTCAATTGTGGAAACCCAGATCCTGATTGTATGGGCGACCAGGATTGACAGGCTCTTATTACTATCTGGAATATCTGTCCAACGGATTGATTGGAAGAATTCCTTTGGAAAGTGCCAACGGTCGTATTGGCATGAAGAAGTATTTAAGGGAAATATTTCAAGTTGTTCAAAGAGACGCTGACGAGAGTATACTTTCAAAGTTTAGAGCTGTTCATTTACTGTGCACTTACATTGTAAACAAAAGAGTGTTACATATACTTGCTGTGAGAGAGCAGAAGACTCTGTGAAGTCTTAGAACTGATTTGTAACTCTTTTGATTCATAGTGGAATCCAGCTGATAGGCCATCAGCCCGAGAGAATGGACGTAGGCTTAAGCTAAGCTAAACCACTATATTTCTCATGTCTTGATCTCTACTCTCTTAACTCTCTGTTGTGCTTATAGTCATTCGTATATCACTCATATATCACGCTTCACACGTTGTGTATTTTATACTTCCGCAAAAGTTTTTAAAATCACCTATTCGCCCCCCTTTAGGTGATCGCATTAGATCCTTCAGAGTGAATAGCTCAGACTATGGAAATTTCTCGTATATTCTCCGTCTCTTTTACACCAGGAGACTAATCCCTTAAATAATTCATTTGGCCTTGTTGACCGTTGCCACTTGCCAAAGAGGTTTTTCCAATCATATCGTTGGACAGAATCAATCAAGGGATCTCGAGCTGTTTTTAGAAACCGAGAAGAGAGAGTGTCAATCCTAATTGCCCATACAATCATAATCTCCACTTTCCAAGTATGAATACTTACTCAAAATACTTTCCTTCCAGTCGATCAAAATATTCCATATATAATCATATATACAACCGAAGAATCAACACATCAACTATCCAAATATATCTCACTTTGTGAAAAGCCAATAAACTCCTTAGATTTGATCGAGATATAAAATATCCATTATATATTCAATAAGATTGAAGTCACAGTTTAGTATCAGATATTCCAGACGATAGATATAGATATAGACGATGCATATTCTGATATCCTCCCAGACTGTGCGAATGATTTAACCAGACGATGTATGTTCTGACAAGGTCCAAATGGTGCGATAGTCTATCTTCTTCAGCAAATAACACTTGCACATTAACCGTGTTTTGTCAACTTCAAAACAATAAGAAGAGATTCTCTAACAATAACTAATCTATTATGCATTTTCCTTCATCAAACGGTGCTTGAGGAAATATTTCTATAGCAATGGCGAGCATAACACTATCAATTGTCAGATAAGAAAAGCCTGACACAATCATTGATTTAAATGAAACAAAAAATAATTATCATTTTGGGATTATCTTTAGTAGAGTACATATTTGGAGAATTAAGCTCATTAAATTTCGAGTAGTAAGTATATACGATCCATTAGGTGACTCCCATAATTATATGGTGTTCTTCATCCTATTGTATATGCTGGTATCAATCCAAGGGTTCTCTCGTGTGGCTAAAGACAAAGGTAGCTACGCCAAATCCACACATACTGACGAGTCCCAAGCTATACAAGTGAAAAGCAAACTGCATAGCGAATTTAAATGTGTGGGCTTGTTTGTATAGCCACTTCAGAGAAAACAAGGATCAAGCCAAATCAAGAAACTTGGCCTTTTATGGATGGCCACTTTAGAGCCACAGAGATCAAGCCAAATCAAGGAACCTAGTCAATGAAATTGATGTTCTGATATAGTGTCAAACACTTGCCGCTAGGTCATTATACTCTGTCGTAAACCAAGCATCACCACTAGGTTTGCCCTAGTTATGATGACGTGATCAAGATACATTTCTCTCAAAAATATTTTGAGAGAAATGCACCACAAGTTCTAAAAATTGGCATGAAAGTACAAGTGAGTCCTAAAACTTAAAAGAATGCAATTGAGTCATAAAACTTATCAAGTTGGTTCAATCAAGTTTTTTTATTAGCTCTATCCAATCAGTCAAACGGAAAACGCTGACATGGCTTATCATTACATTTTCTCTCTCTTGCGTAGCAAATAATTTCTCATTGCCGTCTTCAAAACCTCGCCATTTTGCAGAAGATCATTACTCCTTTCTTTGTTTCCTTTGTCTTCTTCGCCTCGCTTTCCCAAATCTCAGCCTTGCGCAAGCCCTAAATTGAAGCCTTCCCCAAACCTTGCCATTCCTTTGTTGCTCGCAGTGAGTCCAAGCTACCCAGTAAAGAAGGTTTCAGATATCTTCTTCGTCGCTCGCCAGTCAACGCCAGTCGTCCATTGTGGTGTCTGAGCTAATCGTGAATTCTTCAAGTCGTCCCATCGAGATGAGTACGAGCATATCTCGAGTTCTGCAAGTCATCCCATCGAGGTGAGCCTGAACAAACCTTTGATTCTATAAACCCTAGATTCTTATTTCGTTATGTAGCTGTGTCGGATCGAAGGTTGGCATTCAATCTCTCTCATCCGTGTGCGAGTCATATTGCTGAAGCAAGTATGTGCAAGAGTTCTCCACTCTCATTTTCCGGTATCGTAGTGGCAAATCAAAGTTCGGCGTAAAATCTCTTCTTTGGTATTAGTATGAAGAGTTCGATCTCGTTTCGAACATGAGAATGGATTTACGTTTTACTGATAAGATGCTATTTGGACATATTCTCTATAGTTTTCGTGCGAGGTTGCATAATTTCATTATTGGCCAGTCTCTTAGAAATAACAATAAATGCAACTAACTCTTTTTCTTTTTAACTCGAATCAAACAAGGTAAAATATTCCTTACCAAAAAAAAAACAAGGTAAAATAGTTAAATTAAAGGATGATAAGAACAAAAAAATAACTGAAATAATATATTAATTAGACCTAGCCAAGGCAAAGCGGCAGGAAAAAATATAATAGGTTGAAAAAAAATCCAAATATCGCTCATGAATTTATGAATTATCTAATAATATTTAATATGATTATGCTACTAGTGTTTCTCCAGCAAAAGAGGAACCCATCTTTTCTTATATAGTAGTATGAACGTCATTATTCCATCTTTATTTATTTAACCCAATGTTATATGGTTTGCAGCACTGTTTCACAAATAATTACAAATCATGACTATATTTCAGTATGTGTGATCACGCTTTAAGTATTCATTGAACTTGTACAAATGTTCCATAGAATCCAACATGCAGACAAATTTTAATTAAGCCATTTCCATTGTAAACACATACAAATCTCAAACGTTACATCTAGGGCTTGCCACAAACACATATATATCTCAAACGTGACACCCACAGCTGGCCAAACTGTCATAAAAAAGAAAGAGAGACCGAAACAGATCGATTGTGGCTTTGTCAACCTGAAAAGCCCTGGCCAGGTTATCATCCTCGATGGGTGGATCCGATCCCAAAATCGTCTGGGCAATTAGACTTCCTCCAGGGTTCTCGCTGTTCAAGAAGGCCATCGAAACTGCATTCCTGGACCCGACGATCTGCTGGAAGTGAACGAGCCCCTGTGGGAAGACGAACACGTCGCCCGTTCCAAGGACCTTACTGACAAGCTTTTTGTCCGGGTTTGACGTCTCGAAGCCGGCAAGAAGGCTTCCTTCTAGGACGATCAATATCTCAGTTCCTCGAGAGTGCGTGTGGGGCGGGACTACACCCTAGGAGCATAGTCGAACCGACCGAATGAAAGACAAAGAGTGTTGAGTCCCGGTAGCTGTCGTACTGTGACCGGGATGAGGTTCACACCTGCTGGATTTGTTGTGTTGGTGGGTAAATGAAGTCCACTGAAGGAGAAATGGCTGGCTTGCACAAGCTTAGCATCCAAGCAAGGAAATCCATTCACGTGAACTGCAAGGAATACGAAAACAGTTACTGACCTCTTCAAACCTTTTACACAAACTACTCCATATCCATGGACTGCGTAAAAAAGAAAATATGAAAACAATAAGAATTCACAGATATTAATTGTCTAATTGAACTCAGGAAAATGACGCTTACTTGAGGATGTGAGATCTGCGACGCAGGAATCTGTAATCGGGCTAAACCTGTTGGCCAAATCTGTAATCGAGCTAAACCTATTGCCCTCTGTAATCGAGGTAAACTTGTTGCCCAAATTTGTAATCGGGCTAAACCTATTGCGCTCTGTAATTAGGCTAAACCTGTTGCCCATCACAAGAGAACATATGATGGCAAGCATGCATGAGAAAACGATCTTCTTTGCCAAATTAAACCAGTTCAATAAGTGATAGAAGAAGAGATTGAGATTATGGGACTACATTGATGTTGCAATAATTGTTTAGTACCAATTTATAAGAGTTGGGACGGAGCTTTGCGACCGGCTCTGCAGTGCTAAAACCTTGAATTGCATATGGAACAACACATAATACATGGCAAAATTTGTTCATTGCAAACGTGCAAAGTAACATTATCTAGGGAGGTTTTCAAGAGAGAAGCCACATCCAACCCGATTGAGACATCCGATTGGACTGATCTTTATTCGAAAGTTTAAACTAACGAGTTAGGAGTCATCTAAAATATACCAGCCATTCAATCTTACAACAAACCCCAAACATGGGACTTCTTTTAGCTAACACCCTTACTCATGCACCGAAACCAGCTTCAAGTTTCAAGTGAACGAGAAAATTACAGGTTTTGCAATATAAAAGCTAAAAAGGATGCTCATATTTTCATTAAAAACAATAAGATAAGAATTAGGTTTTTCATAGAGTTAGTTTTTCTTATCAAATTCGTTTATTTTAGTAAACCAGAGTAAACAAAGAATTAGACTGACGAAGGAGTATCCACAAAAAAAAATTAATTGTTTTCTTGATAAAAATTTGGTTTCCTTATTCTTTTATTTTCTTTCTTCTTACCAATTCATGAAAAATCTCCTGCATCTTCTTAATTTTGTTTCATTTGTATCTAGTAATAACTTTTTTTTGTAGTTAATCAAACTATAGGTGAATCTTGCCTTTCATTAACTAAAAATAAATATCCATATTTGACAGTAGTATTTCGGTTCCATCGTAGTTACTTGAAAAAAGTTGAAATTTATCTTTTGTAATAGATGATTAAAAGTCTAGTGTGGTCATCGATGTACATTAATATTGATAACATTTACTATGTGCGTCGAAAAGAGTTCACTTGTTTAAGCAATCTTGTATTCTAATAAGGTACCTATCCATATGAATGTTCAAGTCAATTTTTGGTGCAGACACTCAGTAAATGATATGAAAGTGTTTACAATTGTATTTTGATAAATGATAAGAAAAATTTAATCCTTTTATCATTTTACTTTTAACTAATGGAAAATTGCATTAATGAACAAAAGAAAGGGGAAAAAGTATAAAAAAACTCTAAACTTTACCCACTGCGATATATTTATCTTGGATTATTTTTTGCAAAACCAAAAATCCTAAACTTGTACAAGTTTGGCACATTTACTCTAATTTTTCTTTTACGAAATCAAAACCTACAAAGTTTGTATAGGTGTGACACATTTAACTCAAGTTTTTTTTTTTGTGACATCAAAAATATCAATTTTTTTAGTGATATAAAAAATTTGGAGTAAAGATGTAATGACGGATCTAAAATTTGAAATTTTTGGTATTACAAGAAGAAGTTTTGGGTAAATGTGTCACATTGTACAAGTTTGGGATGAATTTGTCATATAAGTAAAAGTTGGTATCATACAAAAGATTGGAGTAAATTAGAGTTTTAGCGGCTTTTATCCAAAAGTAAGATTAATAAGTAGTATTGGGAAGTTGTTTAGCCTATACTGATTATATCATTGGGACATACAATTACTCTTGTCACAGCGGATCGGCCGTGTGGACTGAAGTATATATATGATACATTAGGGAGACACATAATTATACAGTTTTGTGCTTCATGCTATTTTATGTCATTTATCAATTCGTCCAAAGACAAAGCTGCCCAAATGGGAATGGATTAGATTACGCAACTGCTGATGCAACTCAAGACACGTCTCATCGAGTCCCAAATTACAAGTGTAAAACAACCCATAGAGCATATATTAACATTTGGCCTTTTTTAGATAGCCACTTTAGAAAAACGGATCAAGCCGAATCAAGAAATCCAGTCAACGAAATTGATGTTCTGATGCAGGGATGACAATTGTCGCTTCGTAATTATATTCGACGGTTTGCCCTTGTCATGATTCCTCGATCCGGCTCACATTGCTCTAAAAAAAATATCTACCGTTGGTTTCATAAAGCTAAAAGTGGATGTTCTTCGTTGTTAAACAACTAGAATACAATAAGTGGAATGATTCTGGCGTGCCTAACAAAAATCTCATTTGGATGGCTTCAATGACAAAGTTTGCACACTAATTATTGTCACCAAGTATTAGTTCCTGCTAAGTAAGGGAGAGCCTCGACCTGTTACTAACGTACAATGTGTCTTGAGGTGGCAAAAACCAGCTTGGTCTTGGAAACTCGCCCAACCAGTTCAACTCAAGTTGACAAAGAAAAGGCTCCAGTTAATTTGTAACCGATTTGATCCATGTCAAAAAAAAAGAAGAAGTCAAAGATATCAAAATATTTGCCAGTTTGATTTTGACCAAATGCGAACTATTACATATAGGTAAAGCCGATGTGAGAGAAGCTTCGTTGTTGTACATGTCTGATGGCACTTAACTTTGCCTAGGTGGTTAGCCTATGTGATTGCCATGTGGCAAGCTACATTATATAGATATGTTGCATGCGCCCACATTCGACCAATTACTATTTGTCTAGTGGTTGCCAACCCTAAATCTCCATCACTTAATAATGGTAGGAATATGTGCACTAGGAGCTTCAAAACTTGTGATGAAGTACGATTGAGTCTTACTATTTTTAAAAGTTGTAATTAAGTTAAAACTTGTTAGATTGGTTCAATTATATTCTTCCGTTGACTTTATCTAATTCGATTAAGGAAAAATGTTGACGTGATATTTTTATTCTTTTTTTTCTTACATGGTGATGATTTGGCTAAAGCGATGTTCTTTTTGTGCAATTTGACCGAAGGAAAATGCTTACGTGATTTTTTTATTATTTTATTTATCCCATATAGTGATAATGGAGCCACAACGACATCCTTTTGGCCCAAAATTGATTTTTAATGAAACTAAAAATAAGCTAATTTTGAAAAAATTGAAAGTAGAAACTAGGTGAGGATTGCTTCAAGCTTCGTCCCCTTGGTGGCAATAGTGGCAAAGAGCTTGTGGCCCACATGATCTCCTCTTTCCTCCCAATTTTAAAATGGTTTAGCAAATTTTTTAAATTTTATTCGAATAAAATTTGTTAAAAAATCATATTTGAGCTAAAACGATGTCGTTCTAGCCTTATGTTTCATGATTTAGCCACATTATCACCACGTGCGAGAGCAAAAACAATGAGAAAATCATGTTAACATTTTCCATTAGGCAAGCTAGACAGAGTTATAGAATCACTTGATTACATCAATGTTGATTAAAGTTTTTGTAAGTTTTTTAACTCAATTGTACTTTGGTGATAAATTTTAGGATTTCTAGCATACATATATCCCAAAGGCATACTCAAATGTATTGGACTGATAAATGAATAAATATAACAATAAATATATAATAAATTGTACCAAAGCCCACATTTTTTAAAGTCGAGATAGTTTTTAGATAAAAAAAGGATAACAGATAAGTTCACAAGTTTTAATTTATTTTTTTATGATTCGACAATTATGTAAATTCAGATTGCCATTTATCCAAGTCAAATTTGAATTGATTGTTCTTTTTTTCAATGCATAATTTAGGGTTTTTCAATCTTCCAATCCGGTTCAAGTAGGAGGACCAAAGGCTTCCTCCGATTTAGAAATAGGAGGCTCGTCTATTTATTTTGAGACCACGATGGAAACATGTAGGAAGTCCGTGGAATTGTTGTTTCTTGGATATGGAACTCCGCAGGACTTAGGTCATCAAGACCCCGACAATCTTCGACTTGAGATAAAGCCATCGAGACCTTCAGGTCCAGTTCCCAAGAAGGATTTGAAGTTCATGATTCATGATTTGTGATTAAACTGTCGTGACCCTTGAATCATGTCTAAGGGCGATCGAATTAGACTTACTCTTATCTTAACTCAGATCGGAAGTTCCCATCGATGGAGATTAATGCATAAGTTTTATTGTCCTAAAAAAAGTGGAGATTTGATTTTCATAACTAATCTATTTTGCATTGTTGTGCAACAAACGGTGCTTGAGGAAATATTTCTGCAACAGTGGTGAGCAGAACACTATGTATTGTCAGATAAGAAAAGCCCGACGCAATCGTTGATCTAAATGAAAGAGAAAATAATTATCATTTTGGGATTTTCTTTAGTAGAGTACTATATGGAGAATTAAGCTCATTAATTTCGAGTAGTAAGTATACATGATCCATTAGGAGACTCCAATAATTATACGACTTTGCTCATCATATTGTCTATGCTGGTATCAATCCAAGGGCTCCCTCGTGCGGCTAAAGACAGAGGTAAACAGCCGATAATTGACTAGATTCCACACACTGCGCCAAATCCACACATATTGATCGAATGCCAAGCTATACAAGTGAAAAGCAAACGGCATAGCAAATGTAAACGTTTGGCCTTTTGTGTATAGCCACTTCAGAGAAAACAAGGATCAAGCCAAATCAAGAAACTTGGCCTTTTTATGGATGGCCACTTTAGAGATACATGGATCAAGCAAATCAAGGAACCTAGTCAATGAAATTGATGTTCTGATGCAGTGTCCAACACTTGCCGCTTGGTCATTATACTCTGTCGTAAACAAAACATCAGCACTTGGCTGTGGTTTGCCGTAGTTTTGACAACGCGATCTAGGTACATTAAGTTTTAAAACTTACAAAAAGTGCAAATGAGTCCGAAAACTTGTCAAGTTGGTTCAATCAAGTTCATCCATTAGCTCCGTCCAATCAGTCAAACAGAAAAGGCTAACGTGGCTTATTTTAACATTTTATCTTTCCTACGTAGCAAATAATTTTGCAATGCATATTCCGCGTATTCAAAACCTCCCCGTTTTGCAGAAGATCATTTCTCCTTTCTTTGTCTACTTTGTGTTCATCGCCTCGATTTCCCAAATCTCAGCCTTGCGCAAGCCCTAATTTGAAGCCTTTCCCAACCTTGCCATTTCTTTGTTGCTCGCAGTGAGTCCGTGCTAGCCGGTAGAGAAGGTCTTGGATATCTTCTTCGTCAATTGCTAGTCAACGCGAGTCGTCCATTGTGGTGTCCGAGCAAATCGTGAATTCTTCAAGTCGTCCCATCCAGATGAGTAGAGCATATCTCGAGTTCTGCAAGTCATCCTATCGAGGTGAATCCGAACAAACCTTCGGTACTATAAACCCTAGATTCTTATTTCGTTGTGTAGTTATGCCTGATCGAAGGTTGGCATTCAATCTCTCTCAACTGTGTGCGAGTCATATTGCTGAAGCAAGTACTTGCAAGAGTTCTCCACTCTCATTTTGCGATATCATAGTGGCAAATCAAAGGTTGACGTAAAATGCTTTCTTCGATAATGGATAGTTCGTTCTCGTTCTGACCATGAGAATGGCGTTATGTTTTACAATAAGATGCTATTTGGACATATTCTCTACAGTTTTCTTGCGAGGTTGCATCATTTCATTTTCGGCCCGTCTTTAAGAAATAACTATAAATGTAAATAACCCTTTTTCTTTTTAACTCGAACCAAACAAGGTAAAATATTTAAATTAAAGGATGATAAGAACAAAAGAAAAATAACTGCAATAAAATATTAATTAGACCTAGCCAAGGCAAAGCGGCCGGAAAAAATAGAATAGGTTGAAAAAAAATCCAGATATCGCTCATGAATTTCTGAATTATCTAATAATACTTAATATGATTAAGCTACAAGTGTTTCTCCAACAAAAGAGGAACCGTCTTTTCTTATATAGTGGTATGAACGTAATTATTCCATTTTTATTTATTTCACCCATGTTATATGGTTTGCAGCACTGTTTTACAAATAATTAGAAATCATGACTATATTTCAGTATGTATGATCACGCTTTAAGTAGTCATTGAATTTGTACATATGTTCCATAGAATCCAACATGTTGACAAATTTTTATTTAAGCCATTTCCATTGTAAACACATACATATCTCAAACATTACATCTGGGGCTTGCCACAAACACATTACATCTCAAACGTTACATCTAGGGCTTGCCACAAACACATATATATCTCAAACTTGACACCCACAGCTTGCCAAACTGTTATAAAAAAAGAAAGAGAGATCGAAACATATATAAATCTCAAAACTTGGCTTTAATAAGATCGATTGTAGCTTTGTCAACTTGAAAAGCCCTGGCTAGGATATCATCCGCGATGGGCGGATCCGATCCGAAAATCGTCTGGGCAATTAGATTTCCTCCAGGGTTCTCGCTGTTCAAGAAGGTTATTGAAACTGCATTCCTGGACCCGACGTTCTGCTGGAAGTGAACGAGCCCCTGTGGGAAGACGAACGCGTCGCCCGTTCGAAGGACCTTACTGACAAGCTTGTTGTCCGGGTTTGACGTCACGAAGCCGGCAAGAAGGCTTCCTTCTAGGACGATCAATATCTCAGTACCTCGAGGGTGCGTGTGGGGCGGGACTACACCCCGGGGAGCATAGTCGAACCGACCTAATGAAAGACCAAGAGTGTTGAGTCCCGGTAGCTGTCGTACTGTGACCGGGATGAAGTTCACACCAGCTGGATTTGTTGTGTTGGTGGGTAAGTGAAGTCCACTGAAGGAGAAATGGCTGGCTTGCACAAGCTTAGCATCCAAGCAAGGAAATCCATTCATGTGAACTGCAAGGAATACGAAAACAATTACTGACCTCTTCAAACCTTATACACAAACTACTCCATTTCCATGGACTGCGTAGAGATAAAAATATGAATACAAAAGAATTCACAGATATTAATAGTCTAATTGAACTCGGGCAAATGACGCTCACTTGAGGATGTGAGATCTGCGATGCAGAAATCTGTAATCGGGCTAAACCTGTTGTCCAAATCTGTAATCGGGCTAAATCTATTACCCTCTGTAATCGGGGTAAACCTGTTGCCCAAATCTGTAATCGGGCTAAACCTATTTCCCTCTGTAATCGGGCTAAATCTATTGTCCTCTGTAATCGGGGTAAACCTGTTGCCCAAATCTGTAATCGGGCTAAACCTATTGCCCTTTGTAATCGGGCTAAACCTGTTGCCCATCGCAAGGGAACAGATGATGGCAAGCATGCATGCGAAGACGATCTTCTTTGCCATTTTTGAGCTTTCTTTGCCAAATTAAACCAGTTCAATCAGTGATAGAAGAAGAGATTGAGATTGTGGGACTACTTTGATGTTGCAATAATTGTTTAGTACCAATTTATAAGAGTTGGGAAGGAGCTTTGCGACAGGTGAATGGGTTAAAACTAGGCCGGCTCTGCAGTGCTTAAACCTTGAATTGCATATGGAACAACACATATTATAGGGCAAAATTAGGTCATTGCAAACGTGCAGCGCAACATTATCAGGGGAGGTTTTCAAGAGAGAAGCCAAGTCCAACCCGATTAAGACATCTGATTGGGCCGACCTTTGTTCAAAAGTTTAAACTAATGCGCTAGGAGCCATCTAAAATATACGAGTCGTTCAATCTTCCAACAAATCCCAAACATGGGACTTCCTTTAGCTAACACCCTTACTCATGCACGGAAACCAGCTTCAAATTTCAAGTGAACGAGAAAATTACAGGTTCTGCAATAAAAAGCTAAAAATGATGCTCATATTTTCATTAAAAAAAACAATTAGATAAGAATTAGGTTTTTCATAGAATTAGTTTTTCTTATCAAATTCGTTCATTTTAGTAAACTAAAGTAAACAAAGAATTAGACAGACGAAGGAGTATCCACTAAAAAATCAATTGTTTTCTTGATAAAAATCTGGTTTCCTTATTCTTTCATTTTCCTTCTTT
The DNA here is from genome assembly GCA_019926035.1 of Melaleuca alternifolia. Classification (NCBI taxonomy): domain Eukaryota; kingdom Viridiplantae; phylum Streptophyta; class Magnoliopsida; order Myrtales; family Myrtaceae; genus Melaleuca; species Melaleuca alternifolia. Next base: position 497,553 of record JAGKPW010002340.1, read on the forward strand.
TTACCAACTCATAAAAAATCTCCTGCATCTTCTTAATTTAATTTCATTTGTATCTAGTAATATTCTTTTTTTTTTGTAGTTAATCAAACTATAGGTGAATCTAGCATTTCATTAACTAAAAATAAATATCCATATTTGACAGCAGTATTTCGGTTCCATCGTAGTCACTTGAAAAAAGTTGAAATTTATCTATTGTAATAGATGATTAAAAATCTGGTGCGGTCATTGATGTACATTAATATTGATAACATTTCTTATGTGCGTCGAAAAGAGTTCACGTGTTTAAGCAATCTTGTATTCTAATCTTGTACCTATCCATATGAATGTTCGAGTCCATTTTTGGTGCAGACACTCGGTAAATGATATGAAAGTGTTTACAATTGTATTTTGATGGATGATAAGAAAAATGTAACCCCCTTATCATTTTACTTTTAACTAATGGAAAATTGCAATCATGATCAAAAGAAAGGGGAAAAAGTCTCAAAAACTCTAAACTTTACCCACTGCGATATATTTACTTAGACTATTATTTGCGAAACCAAAAATCCTAAACTTGTACAAGTTTGGCACATTTATTTTAATTTTTCTTTTACAAATTCAAAACCTACAAAGTTTGTATATGTGTGACACATTTAACTCAAGTCTTTCCGTGACATAAAAAATATCCATTTTTTTTTAGTGATAGAAAAAATTTGGAGTAAAGATGTAATGACAGATGCAAAATTTGAAATTTTTGGTGTTACAAGAAGAAGTTTTGGGTAAATGCGTCATATTGTACAAGTTTGGGATGAATTTGTCATATAAGTAAAAGTTGGTATCATATAAAAGATGGGAGTAAATTAGAGTTTTAGCAGCTTTTATCCAAAAGTAAGATTAATAAGTAGTATTGGGAAGTTGTTTAGCCTATACTGATTATATCATTGGCACATACTGTAACAGCCGCGTTTTGGACCGAGCTCGCATTTACGGCCTCGGGGAAATTTACGGGAAATTTTATAATTTCCTTTTTAATTTCGCGAAAATTGAGAAAGGCTCTTAGAATATCGAAATTGATTGTTAAAATTTTATTTGGGCCCAAGATGTCATAATTTTGGTGTTGGGAAATTTTAGTGAATTTTAGAAATTTTTTCCGAATTTTTAAGATTTATTAAAGCAATTTTCCAATTTTTGAAAAATAAAATATTATTATTTTATTAAATTCCCAAACCGGCCAACGAACCAGCTGGTCCAACCGCACGAACCGGACGGTCCGACCGGGTCGGACCGGACTGCACGCGCCGTGCACGCGCGCTGCTCTTCCCCCTCTCCTTTCTCTCTCCTCTCTGCGGCATTCTGCCAAGCAGATGGTGTGCACGCCACCGCGAGGCTACGTGTCGGCCAAACGGCTGGCCAGCCGCTGCCACCACCCACCCCACATCCTTACGGCGCGGCTGGCGCACCTCCCAGCTCATGGGAGGCTACCGCGTGGCCTCGGCAAGGTCAAATCTTGCTCGGCTCAACCACTCCCCCTGCGCCTTAGACCGGTTGAATACCCGACTTTAGGAGATCGCCATTCGACATTCAGACCTCCTCTCCTTCCGCTGTTGGTGCCGTCTCGAAGCCTGCAACGTCCTCTTTCCATAGCCCACAGCCACGACCGTCGGTGTCTCCGGAGCTGTCGTCGGCAGCCCTCGAAAGGGAGCCTCATGACTCAGATTTTCTGGGTTCTCCAGAAAAACCCGCGGCCTTCTCCGGGTGAGTACTCCCAATTCCGACCAGTTGAGCTCGAATCAAGGGATCCAATCGATTCCTATGGGTCCATAAACCCTATTTTTGACTCTTGTTTGGTTCGGTTTGGTCCAGATTTGAGTGGGTGACGCTCAAACTGAGACGAGCTCAAGAACTCAAGCTCGCCGGAACCCTAGGGTGTTGCTGCCGCCGTTCCAACCACCGCCGCCGCACGCCGTTGCCTCCTGTGGATTTGTGGGCTTCCCGTGAGTCGATCTTAACACTTTACCTCGCTTGATTTGCTCATTTCGTGGTTGAATCAAGCTTGTGATTCAACCCCCTTTTTCCTCTCGAAACCCTAACGCTGCAACCCTCCTTTGAGGCTCGATTTCTTCCAGTACCGACCACCTCGGCTCACGGCGTCACCACCGTTCGACTCGCCGGAGAAGCAGCTTCCAGATCTCTCCGGCCATGACCTTCGGTTTGGACGGAGGAAGGAGAAATTAGCCACGACCCGATGGGCTATTCCCCAACCTAACGCACCACCCGGATAATCTGAACCGGGTCTGTGCATGCGTCGCTGGAGCCGTCGCCATCGCTAGAGGCCCGGTCAACCGGCTAGGCAACTCGGCCCAACGGGCTTGGCCCAATAGCCCGACCGGGAAGCCAGCCTAGGCCAGGCAGCTCGCCCCGCGGGCTTGGCCCAGCAGCTAGCTCGGCCCAGCCCAAGTGGCCTGCGAGGAGAAGAAGAAAAGAAGAAAAGAAAAGAAAAAGGAAAAAAGAGAAAGAAAAGAAGAAAAGAAAAGAAAAAGGAGAAAAGAGAAAGAAAAGAAGAAAAGAAAAGAAAAGGGAGAAAAGAAAAAAATGAAAAGAAGAAAAGGAAAAAAAGAAGAAGAGAAGGGGGGTTATTTTCTCTTGACCTGCAGCAGGTGCCTGAAGCAGCAGGGTGGTAGCCAAGAGACTCGCAAGTGAGTGGGCTCTAAACCTTTATTAGGCGCATTTACTGCTTTAATAGAAAATAGCTAGAATGGCTAGAATTCCTAGAATTTAGGATTCGATTGATTGATTGTTTAGTCTGATCGAATGGTTAGTTTGGTTGATGATAATTTAGTCGCGACAGGACCTCGCTCGATGCGAGAAACACTTGAGGGCCATTAATTGGCATGTGGAAGTGCCCAAGGCACAGAATTTGTGAAAGTTGAGAAAATTCAACTTTGGCGCGGCAGTCGAATAAGTACGAATGAGGAGGCTCGGCGGGGTCGGCCATGTACCTCACGAAAAGATAGATCGATTAATTATTCCAGTTGATATTTATTTCCGTGGGTTATTTTAATTAAATTCACAATTTAATTATTAGTCGTGCAATTTATTAATTAATTACGATTAGTTAAATTACTAGCCTTGCATTTGAATTACCATAGCTGTTAATTTAATTAGTAGCCCTGCATTTTAATTATTAGTGATTTAATTTAATTAATTATTGCTGTATTTATTTATTATTACTCACATATTTAAATTAGCTTGTTGATGAGGGACAACTTCATTTGATGAGTAGGGTGTGATTAGACCCCTTAGCCGTATCGTTCATATTGGTTGGCAATTTCTTAGTATCTGAAAGCCGGGGAGTCTACAGGGTAGTCTAGCTTGAGTCGGCTGCACAGTGTTGCCAAGACTTGAAGGATAGCAAGGTATTAAGGTTCGTACCTTAGTTAAGGATAACTGGCCTTCCGTTTAGAGACCGAGAGTTGGGAGGGACGTCATAGGGACCCTAGGGCAGGGGTGTTCCTAATCTAGGGTTAGGGTTTGTTCACTGAGATACCAAGTATCTCACTCCACCACCCTCACCATCCCAAGACCCAACTATGGACCTGGAGGAGGAACTCTCAGACTTGGAGGACCTATTAGAGGAGGAAGACCCCCAGGTGGAGGAGTTGTCGGAGGAGGTGCCTCTCGAGGAGGAGGACTAGGATCAGCTGGAGTTGGAACCTCTGGAGGAGGAGGATCTGGAGCAGCTGGAGGAGGACTCGGAGCCGGAGGCTCCCTTTAGCTCGGACGAGCAAGCAGAAGACCTGGAGGAAGAGATAGGGATGGTCCCTGACCATCCTGTTGGTAGAGAGTATGTAGTAAATAGGGAGGTAAGGAAGAGCGGCCTGATCGTGGAAACCCAAGAGCAAATGGAGTGGATATGGAACATTCCAAAGCAAACCCGGATTCCTCACACACACATAGTGGAGTACGTCGGTCCTCCAGGGAGCGAGCTGAGCTACAACTCAGAGCAGTGTGGAGTGCCTTGGGGAGGTTACGAGTCTGGACATGATGACCCTGATGGAGCAGACGACTCGGAAGACGGGACCGTTCTTAATCCTAAACCCTATTTTAACCTACGTGATTACCTAGATTCGCTCCCTACACCATAGGGTAGTACACCTTTCTACTTTCTATGTTACTTTTGATTGTACAGCTGGGCGGAGAAATGAACCCTAGGCTTTTGAAATTTCTACCAGGTTGGATTTCTTTTGTATTCAGGGTTGATGTAGACTTGGTTTGAAGTTGATGTGTAATGACGGTATCTTTACGGATTCTATCTTGGTTCCTCATCTTTTAGCAATTGTGATTTGAATTTTAATGTCGGAGTTACATTGGGAGTTGAATTGATTTGGATCCCGAAAGTATAAACCGGAGACAGTCACGAACCCGAGAATCGGGGCGTGACACATACAATTACTCTTGTCACAGCGGATCGGCCGTGTGGACTGAAGTATATATATGATACATTAGGGAGACACATAATTATACAGTTTTGTGCTTCATGCTATTTATGTCATTCATCAATTCGTCCAAAGACAAAGCTGCCCAAATGGGAATGGATTAGATTACGCAACTGCTGATGCAACTCAAGACACGTCTCATCGAGTCCCAAATTACAAGTGTAAAACAACCCATAGAGCATATATTAACATTTGGCCTTTTTTAGATAGCCACTTTAGAAAAACGGATCAAGCCGAATCAAGAAATCCAGTCAACGAAATTGATGTTCTGATGCAGGGATGACAATTGTCGCTTCGTAATTATATTCGACGGTTTGCCCTTGTCATGATTCCTCGATCCGGCTCACATTGCTCTAAAAAAAATCTCTACCGTTGGTTTCATAAAGCTAAAAGTGGATGTTCTTCGTTGTTAAACAACTAGAATACAATAAGTGGAATGATTCTGGCGTGCCTAACAAAAATCTCATTTGGATGGCTTCAATGACAAAGTTTGCACACTAATTATTGTCACCAAGTATTAGTTCCTGCTAAGTAAGGGAGAGCCTCGACCTGTTACTAACGTACAATGTGTCTTGAGGTGGCAAAAACCAGCTTGGTCTTGGAAACTCGCCCAACCAGTTCAACTCAAGTTGACAAAGAAAAGGCACCAGTTAATTTGTAACCGATTTGATCCATGTCAAAAAAAAAAAGAAGAAGTCAAAGATATCAAAATATTTGCCAGTTTGATTTTGACCAAATGCGAACTATTATATATAGGTAAAGCCGATGTGAGAGAAGCTTCACTGTTGTACATGTCTGATGGCACTTAACTTTGCCTAGGTGGTTAGCCTATGTGATTGCCATGTGGCAAGCTACATTGTATAGATATGTTGCATGCGCCCACATTCGACCAATTACTATTTGTCTAGCGGTTGCCAACCCTAAATGTCCATCACTTAATGGTAGGAATATGTGCACTAGGAGCTTCAAAACTTGTGATGAAGTACGATTGAGTCTTACTATTTTTAAAAGTTGTAATTAAGTTAAAACTTGTTAGATTGGTTCAATTATATTCTTCCGTTGACTTTATCTAATTCGATTAAGGAAAAATGTTGACGTGATATTTTTATTCTTTTTTTTCTTACATGGTGATGATTTGGCTAAAGCGATGTTCTTTTTGTGCAATTTGACCGAAGGAAAATGCTTACGTGATTTTTTTATTATTTTATTTATCCCATATAGTGATAATGGAGCCACAACGACATCCTTTTGGCCCAAAATTGATTTTTAATGAAACTAAAAATAAGCTAATTTTGAAAAAATTGAAAGTAGAAACTAGGTGAGGATTGCTTCAAGCTTCGTCCCCTTGGTGGCAATAGTGGCAAAGAGCTTGTGGCCCACATGATCTCCTCTTTCCTCCCAATTTTAAAATGGTTTAGCAAATTTTTTAAATTTTATTCGAATAAAATTTGTTAAAAAATCATATTTGAGCTAAAACGATGTCGTTCTAGCCTTATGTTTCATGATTTAGCCACATTATCACCACGTGCGAGAGCAAAAACAATGAGAAAATCATGTTAACATTTTCCATTAGGCAAGCTAGACAGAGTTATAGAATGACTTGATTACATTAATGTTGATTAAAGTTTTTGTAAGTTTTTTAACTCAATTGTACTTTGGTGATAAATTTTAGGATTTCTAGTATACATATATCCCAAAGGCATATTCAAATGTATTGGACTGATAAATGAATAAATATAACAATAAATATATAATAAATTGTACCAAAGCCCACATTTTTTAAAGTCGAGATAGTTTTTAGATAAAAAAAAGGATAACAGATAAGTTCACAAGTTTTAATTTATTTTTTTATGATTCGACAATTATGTAAATTCAGATTGCCATTTATCCAAGTCAAATTTGAATTGATTGTTCTTTTTTTCAATGCATAATTTAGGGTTTTTCAGTCATCCAATCCGGTTCAAGTAGGAGGACCAAAGGCTTCCTCCGATTTAGAAATAGGAGGCTCGTCTATTTATTTTGAGACCACGATGGAAACATGTAGGAAGTCCGTGGAATTGTTGTTTCTTGGATATGGAACTCCGCAGGACTTATGTCATCAAGACCCCGACAATCTTCGACTTGAGATAAAGCCATCAAGACCTTCAGGTCCAGTTCTCAAGAAGGATTTGAAGTTCATGATTCATGATTTGTGATTAAACCGTCGTGACCCTTGAATCATGTCTAAGGGCGATCGAATTAGACTTACTCTTATCTTAACTCAGATCGGAAGTTCCCATCGATGGAGATTAATGCATAAGTTTTATTGTCCTAAAAAAAGTGGAGATTTGATTTTCATAACTAATCTATTCTGTATTGTTGTGCAACAAACGGTGCTTGAGGAAATATTTCTGCAACAGTGGTGAGCAGAACACTATGTATTGTCAGATAAGAAAAGCCCGACGCAATCGTTGATCTAAATGAAAGAGAAAATAATTATCATTTTGGGATTTTCTTTAGTAGAGTACTATATGGAGAATTAAGCTCATTAATTTCGAGTAGTAAGTATACATGATCCATTAGGAGACTCCAATAATTATACGACTTTCCTCATCATATTGTCTATGCTGGTATCAATCCAAGGGTTCCCTCGTGCGGCTAAAGACAGAGGTAAACAGCCGATAATTGACTAGATTCCACACACTGCGCCAAATCCACACATATTGACCGAATGCCAAGCTATACAAGTGAAAAGCAAACCGCATAGCAAATGTAAACGTTTGGCCTTTTCTGTATATCCACTTCAGAGAAAACAAGGATCAAGCCAAATCAAGAAACTTGGCCTTTTTATGGATGGCCACTTTAGAGCCACATGGATCAAGCAAATCAAGGAACGTAGTCAATGAAATTGATGTTCTGATGCTGTGTCCAACACTTGCCGCTAGGTCATTATACTCTGTCGTAAACAAAACATCAGCACTTGGCTGTGGTTTGCCGTAGTTTTGACAACGCGATCTAGGTACATTAAGTTTTAAAACTTACAAAAAGTGCAAATAAGTCCGAAAACTTGTCAATTTGGTTCAATCAAGTTCCTCTATTATCTCCATCCAATCAGTCAAACAGAAAAGGCTAACGTGGCTTATTTTAACATTTTCTCTTTCCTATGTAGCAACTAATTTCGCAATGCATATTCCACGTCTTGAAAACCTTGCCGTTTTGTGAAAGATCATTTCTCCTTTCTTTGTCTACTTTGTCTTCTTCGCCTCGATTTCCCAAATCTCAGCCCTGCGCAAGCCCTAATTTGAAGCCTTTCCCAAGCCTTGCCATTTCTTTGTTGCTCGCAGTGAGTCCGTGCTAGCCGGTAGAGAAGGTCTTGGATATCTTCTTCGTCAAATGCCAGTCAACGTGAGTCGTCCATTGTGGTGTCCGAGCAAATCGTGAATTCTTCAAGTCGTCCCATCGAGATGAGTACGAGCATATCTCGAGTTCTGCAAGTCATTCGGTCGAGGTGAATCCGAACAAACCTTCGGTACTATAAACCCTAGATTCTTATTTCATTGTGTAGCTATGCCTGATTGAAGGTTGGCATTCAATCTCTCTCAACCGTGTGCGAGTCATATTGCTGAAGCAAGTACGTGCAAGAGTTCTCCACTCTCATTTTCCGATATCGTAGTGGCAAATCAAAGGTCGACGTAAAATACCTTCTTCGATATTAGTATGGAGAGTTCGTTCTTGTTCTGATAATGAGAATGGCGTTACGTTTTACAATAAGATGCTATTTGGACATATTCTCTACAGTTCTCTTGCGAGGTTGCATCATTTCATTATTGGCTAATAATATTTGATATGATTAAGATGCAAGTGTTTCTCCAACAAAAGAGGAATCGTCTTTTCTTATATAGTGGTATGAACGTAATTATTCCATTTTTATTTATTTCGCCCATGTTATATGGTTTGCAGCACTGTTTCACAAATAATTAGAAATCATGACTATATTTCAGTATGTGTGATCACGCTTTAAGTACTCATTGAATTTGTACATATGTTTCATAGAACCAACATGTTGACAAATTTTAATTAAGCCATTTCCATTGTAAACACATACATATCTCAAACATTACATCTAGGGCTTGCCACAAACAGATTACATCTCAAACGTTACATCTAGGGCTTGCCACAAACACATATATATCTCAAACGTGACACCCACAGCTTGCCAAACTGCTATAAAACTAGAAAGAGAGATCGAAACATATATAAATCTCAAAACTTGGCTTTAATAAGATCGATTGTGGCTTTGTCAACTTGAAAAGCGCTGGCTAGGATATCATCCGCGATGGGTGGATCCGATCCGAAAATCGTCTGGGCAATTAGATTTCCTCCAGGGTTCTCGCTGTTCAAGAAGGCTATTGAAACTGCATTCCTGGACCCGACGTTCTGCTGGAAGTGAACGAGCCCCTGTGGGAAGACGAACGCGTCGCCAGTTCGACGGACCTTACTGACAAGCTTGTTGTCCGGGTTTGACGTCGCGAAGCCGGCAAGAAGGCTTCCTTCTAGGACGATCAATATCTCAGTACCTCGAGGGTGCGTGTGGGGCGGGACTACACCCCGGGGAGCATAGTCGAACCGACCTAATGAAAGACCAAGAGTGTTGAGTCCCGGTAGCTGTCGTACTGTGACCGGGATGAAGTTCACACCAGCTGGATTCGTTGTGTTGTTGGGTAAGTGAAGTCCACTGAAGGAGAAATGGCTGGCTTGCACAAGCTTAGCATCCAAGCAAGGAAATCCATTCATGTGAACTGCAAGGAACACGAAAACAATTACTGACCTCTTCAAACCTTATCCACAAACTACTCCATTTCCATGGACTGCGTAGAAATGAAAATATGAAAACAAAAAGAATTCACAGATTTTAATCGTCTAATTGAACTCGGGAAAATGACGCTCACTTGAGGATGTGAGGTCTGCGATGCAGAAATCTGTATTCGGGCTAAACCTGTTGTCCAAATCTGTAATCGGGCTAAATCTATTGCCCAAATCTTGATTCGGGCTAAACCTATAGCCCATCGCAAGAGAACAGATGATGGCAAGCACGCATGAGAAAACGATATTCTTTGCCATTTTTTGAGCTTACTTTGCCAAATTAAACCTGTTCAATCAGTGATAGAAGAAGAGATTGAGATTATGGGACTACTTTGATGTTGCAATCATTGTTTAGTGCCAATTTACAAGAGTTGGGATGGAGCTTTGCGACAGGTGAATGGGTTAAAACTAGGCCGGCTCTGCAGTGCTAACTTGAATTGCATATGGAACAACACCTAGTACCGGGCTAAATTAGTTCATTTCAAACGTGCAGCGTAACTTTATCTAGGGAGGTTTTCAAGACAGAAGCCAAGTCCAACCCTGTTGAGACATCCGATTGGACCGACCTTTTTTCAAAAGTTTAAACTAATGCGTTAGGAGTCATCTAAAATATACCAACCATTCAATCTGACAACATATCCCAAACATGGGACATGTTTTATCCAACACCCTTACTCATGAACCTATACCAGCTTCAAATTTCAAGTGAACGCGAAAATTACAGGTTATGCCATAGAAAAGCTAAAAATGATGCTCATATTTTGATTAAAAAACAATAAGAAAAGAATTAGGTTTTTCATAGAATTTGTTTTTCTTATCAAATTAGTTTATATTAGTAAACCAAAGTAAACAAAGAATTAGACTGACGATGGAGTATCCACAGAAAAATTATTTGTTTTCTCGATAATAACTTGGTTTCCTTATTCTTTCATTTTCTTTCTTCTTACCAATTCAGAAAAATCTCCTGCATCTTCTTAATTTAATTTTATTTGTATCCAGTAATATTATATTTTTGTAGTTAATTAAACTATAGGTGAATCTTGTATTTGATTAACTAAAAATAAGTATCCATAATTGACAGCAGTATTTCGGTTCCATCGTAGTCACTGAAAAAAGTTGAAATTTATCTTTTGTAATAGATGATTAAAAGTCTAGTGTGGTCATCGATGTATATTACTATTGATAACATTTCTTATGTGCGTCGACAAGAGTTCACTTGTTTAAGCAATATCGATGTACATTACTATTGATAACATTTCTTATGTGCGTCGACAAGAGTTCACTTGTTTAAGCAATCTTGTATTCTAATCATGTACCTATGCATATGAATGTCCAAGTCAATTTTTGGTGCAGACACTCAGTAAATGAATGAAAGTGTTTACAGTTGTATTTTGATAGATGATAAGAAAATTTTAATCCCCTTATCATTTTACTTTTAACTATGGAAAATTGCAATCATGATCAAAAGAAAGGGGAAGAAGTCTAAAAAAACTCTAAACATTACCCACTGCAATATATTTACCTTAGATTTTTTTTTGTGAAACTAAAAATCCTAAATTTTGTACAAATTTTGCACATTTATTCTAATTTTTCTTTTACGAAATCAAAACCTACAAAGTTTGTATATGGGTGACATATTTAACTCAAGATATAAAAAGTATGGAGTAAAGATGTCATAACAGATAGATAATTTGAAATTTTTGGTGTTAGAAGAATAAATTTTGGGTAAATGCGTCACATTGTACTAGTTTGGGATGAATTTGTCATATAACTAAAAGTTGGTATCATACAAAAGATTGGAGTAAATTAGAGTTTTAGCAGCTTTTATCCAAAAGAAAGATTAATAAGTAGTATTGGAAAGTTGTTTAGCCTATACTGATTATATCATTGGGACACATACAATTACTCCTGCCACAACGGATCGGCTGTCGGGACTGAAGTATATATGATAAATTAGGGAGACACATAATTATACATTTTCTGCTTCATGCTATTTTGTCATTTATGAATTAGTCCAAAGACAAAGCTGTCCAAATGGGAAAGGATTAGATTTTGCAACAGCTGATGCAACTCAAGACACGTCTCAACGAGTCCCAAATTACAAGTGAAAAACAAACCATAGAGCATATATTAACATTTGGCCTTTATGGACAGCCAATTTAGAAAAACGGGGATCAAGCCGAATCAAGAAATTAAGTCAATAAAATTGATGTTCTGATGCAGGGATGACAATTGTCCCTTGGTAATTATATTCGACGGTTTTCCCTTGTCATGATTCCTCGATCCGGGTCATATTGCTCTGAAAAAAATCTCTACTGTTGGTTTTATAAAGTTAAAAGTGGTTGTTCTTCGTTGTTAAACAGCTAGAATACAGTAAGTGTGATGATTCTGGCGTGGCTCTCAAAAATCTCATTTCGATGGCCTTTTTTCTTCAATGTCAAAGTTTATCCACTAATGATTGTCACCAAGTATTAGTTCCTGCTAATAAGTACGTTACTAACGTAATTGAGGTGGCAAAAACCTGCTTGGTCTTGGAAAAGTCGCCCAACTGGTTCAACTCAAGTCGACAAAGAAAGGGTACCAATTTGTAACCGATTTGATCCATGTCAAAAAAATAATAATTCAAATACATCCATATATTTGCCACTTTGAATTGGCCAAATGCGAATCTATTATATATAGGTAAAGCTGCTATGAGAGAATCTTCGTTCTTGTACATGTCTGATGGCACTTAACTTTGCCTATGTGGTTAGCCTATGTGATTGCCATGTGGCAAGCTACATTTTATAGATATGTTGCATGGCCCACATTCAACCAATTACTATTTGTCTGGTGGATGCCAACCCTAAATGTCCATCACTTATTAAATGTAGGAATATGTGCACTAGAAGTCTCAAAACTTGTCATGGAGTATGATTGAGTCTTACAACTTTTAAAAGTTGTGATTAAGTTCTAAAACTTGCTAGATTGATTCAATTATATCCTTCCCTTGACTTTGTCTAATTTGGTTAACGAAAAATGCTAACATGATATTTTTATGCTTTTTTGATCTTACATGGTGATGACATGATTTTTATGTCTAGAATACACGTTAGCATATTTTTATGTCTAAGGGCGTTGATCTTTTTGTTCAATTTGACCAAAGGACTTACGTGAAATTTTTTTTATTTTTTTATTTATCCTACATGGTGATAATGTAGCTACAACGACATCCTTTTGGCCCAAAATTGATTTTTAATATGGCTTTAATTTTAATCAAAACAAAAATAAGCTAAATTTAAAAAAAATGAAAGGAGAAACTAGGTGAGGATTGCTTCAAGCCCTCGTCGCCGCCCCCTTGGTGGCAATAGTGGCAAAGGGCTTGTGGCCCACATGATCTCCTCTTTCCTCCCATTTTTAATATGGTTTAGCATATTTTTTAAATTTATTTGAATAAAGTTTGTTAAAAACACAGCTTTGAGCTAAAACTATGTCCATATGTTTTATGATTTAGCCACATTATCACCACGTAGGAGAGCAAAAATAATGAGCAAATCATGTTAACATTTTCCATTAGGCAAGCTAGATAGAGTTATAGAATGACTCGATTACATCAATGTTGAGTTGAAGACCTTCAATCATGATTACACCTTTAGGTCCAGTTCCCAAGAAGGATTTGAAGTTCATGATTCTTGATTTGAGATTATACTATCATGACCCTTGAATCATGTCTTAGAGCGATCGAATTAGACTTACTCTTATCTTAACTGAGATCGGAAGTTCCCATCGATGGAGATTAATGCATAAGTTTTATTATCCTCATGAAACAAGTGGAGATTTGATTTTCATAACTAATCTATTTTGCATTGTCGTGCAACAAATGGTGCTTGAGGAAATATTTCTACAACAGTAGCGAGCAAAACTCTATGTATTCTCAGATAAGAAAAGCCTGACGCAATCGTTGATCTTAATGAAACAGAAAATAATTATCATATTGGGATTAGTAGAGTACTATATGGTGAATTAAGCTCATTAAATTTCGAGTAGTAAGAATATATGATCCATTAGGAGACTCCCATAATTATATGGCTTTCTTCGTCATATTGTCTATGCTGGAATCAACCCAAGGGTTCCCTCATGTGGCTAAAGACAAAGGTAAATAGCCGACAATTGACTAGATTTCACACTAGCTACTACACATACTGACCGGGTCCCAAGCTATACATGTGAAAAGCATACCGCATAACGAATGTAAACGTTTGGCCTTTTCTGTATAGCCATTTGAGAGAAAACAAGGATCAAGCCATATCAATAAACTTGGCCTTTTTATGGATGGCCACTTTAGAGCCACATGGATCAACCCAAATCAAGGAACCTCGTCAATGAAATTGATGTTATGATGCAGTGTTAATACTTGCCGCTCAGTCATTATACTCTGTCGTAAACAAAGCATCAGCACTCGGCTGTGGTTTGTCGTAGTTTTGATAACGCAATCAAAGTATATTGTGTCCTAAAACTTAGAAAAAGTACAAATGAGTTCTAAAACTTGTCAAGTTGGCTCAATCAAGTTCGTCTATTAGCTCTGTCTAATCAGTCAAACGAAAAACGCTGACGTGGCTTATCTTAACATTTTCTCTCTCTTACATAGGAAATAATTTCTCAATGCATATTCCACGTCTTCAAAACATCGCCGTTTTACAGAAGATCATTTCTTCTTTCTTCATCTCCTTTGTCTTCTTCGCCTCGCTTTCCCAAATCTCAGCCTTGCACAAGCCCTAAATTGAAGCCTTTCCCAAACCTTGCCATTCCTTTGTTGGTCGCAGTGACATCGAGCTAGCTAGTAGAAAAGGTTTCGGATATCTTCTTCGTCAATCACCATTCAACGCGAGTCGTCCATTGTTGTGTCACGCTCCACGACCAGTGCACGTGCAGAGTCTTGTGATTTTTGTTTCCTTGGTCCAGAATAGTCACGGTTCTCTTTGAAAATCAGAGTTAGACTATGGCATAAGTTCTAATCGAGTAGCTTTGGTGGCCACAATCTTGAAGCTTGAGTAGCTATGACCTGAGCTTCACGAATTGAAACTTAAGTAGTTGTCGTCCATAACCTTTGTCCCAAAAAGAGCATATATACAACCCTATACTACCAACTAAGTACACACCACACTAAGATACATTTACAGGAGCGAGTTCGTATCCCATTTCAAAACTTGATACAATCATCAAAGCCCAACTCATGGATTAATGACTCCACCATCTGGGGGATCGTCTCACCAGGCGTCGGGGGGGGGGGGGGTGCTGTCACGTCCCCACTTTTTTTTTCTCTCTCCTCTCATTTTCTCTCCCTTCTGCCGCGACCAGCTTTCCTCCTTCCTTTCCCCTTTATCCTTTGCACACGCCAACCTCACCATTAATTTTCTTTGACTTTTATCACACACACACACACACACACACACACACACTCTCTCTCTCTCTCTCTCTCTCTCTCTCTCTGTCTCTCTCTCTTCTCTTTTCTTTTTATTTTCTTCCGCTTCGTCTTCTTCCTCCAGTGTTATTCGGCTTGGTCTCTTTCCTGCACGCCAACCCGACTCCGCTGCTCTTGGCCTTCCCGCGTTCTGCTCGTGCGTCGCTGCCACCAGGAGCTCTGTCCAGCTCCACCTTCGACCACTGCTCGTGGCGTCCGCTGTCCTAAGCTTCACCTCCAACCTCCGCTCGTGTCTGCGTTCTACTCACGCGTGCTGCCGGACCAAGCTCTGTTTTGTCGGGTTTTCGGCCACCGTCCTTGGTCTTTGTCCCCTCTCGATTGTGCTCCCTGCCGCCGCATCTTGTGTCTGCCGGTCTAAGCTCCGCCCTTCAGCTCGACACCTCTGCTTCTTCCTTCGTTGTACTCCTCTTTTTGCTTGTTCCTTGGCCGCGGACAGCCACCGTCGACCATTGATTCGAGCCATCCAACGGTCTCATCGCCTCGATTGCCTTGCCGGAGTACATAGCCAGCTCACCGGAGCCAAAATCCAGTCGCCGGAAGTTTGTCGGAGGCTCGCCGGCGCGGGAGCCGTTGATCGTGGGCCTCTCTCCAGGGTGTTGGGCCAGGGTTAATGGGCCTAGCCAGCCCAATCGGCCCAAGAAGAAAAGAAAAAGGAAAAGAAGAAAAGAAAAGAAAAGAAATAGGAAAAGAAAAAAAAGAAAAGAAGAAAATGAAAGAAAAAGGGAAAAGGAGAAATAAGAAAAAAAAGGGAAGGAAAGAAAAGAAAAAGGAAAGAAAATAGGGAAAATTAGTGGACCGCCACTAGTCACTTGAAGACGCAATTTGAGGTGAGTAGGCTTTCTAAACCTTAATTAGGCATGTTTATTGCCTTAGTATATTTATTAGGGCAACTGTGTTGATTTATGACGTGAATGGATTGGTTATCGGTGAAAAATTGAACGCGATTGTTACGTCAGGTTTTAGACAAACGGTGCAAGGTTAGTACGGACGATTTCATGCACTCTCGTTGGCTGCGTATTTTATTTATTTAATTTCAGCAATTATTTATTTAATTTCAGTATTTATCAATTTAATTTCAGTATTTATCAATTTAATTTAATTTAATTTTAGTATTTAATTATTTAATTTTTCGCATTATTTAATTGTGCAATTAATCGGTTGCCTGGGTCACTTGATTAGTCTTAATCGTCGAGATTTGGGCTTGGCAAAATTTGAGTAGCAGATTAGATGATTTAAGAGTGAGGTTGAGATCGGTCTATTATGGATTTGTATAGGTTGTCAGGAAAGTGTGGTGCGATGGAACGAGTATGAGGTCACAAGGACCCATTCATAATTTGGCAAAATAGGTCGATCATGGCCATGTATCGAGTACCAAAGTTTGATATCGGATGGATGGATTGAATACAAGGAGATATAAATTGAATATCGAAGGAAGTTCAATTGGAGGCTGGTGGATTGACAATTAGTGAAAGTTGAATAGCGATGTGATGATGAGATATGAAGGCTAGTTAGGTCTTGGGCCGGTCGTGCACGGCCTTAAATTATTGATTGCACAATTTATTTAATTATTGATTTATTGATCAATTTATTTAATTATTAATTGATTGCGCAATTTATTTAATTATTGATTTATTTGTGTAATTTATTTAATATTGCAATAGATCTTGATTGGTGAGATGATTGGACTTAGTGCTAAGTAGCGACTAGGGTCTAGTAGACTTGTGGATAGGCTGAGCAAGGAAAATAGAGACTAGAGGAGAGCAAGTACGATAGGATAGAAAGTGATGTTGGATTATGTCTAGGTTGACTGAGGAGACTGAGGTGCGATTAGGGACCCTAGGGCAATTGACAGACCTAGTTTTGGGTTAGGGGGTTGGCTCATTGAGATATTTATATCTCAACCCGTCGTGGTAACCATTTTTCAGGTACATGATTAGAGATTGAATTTTGGAGGTGAGTTCTGTGGGAGTTGACAAGGCAAAGATTAACGCTTCCGTTGGAGACTTGAAGGCCAGCGACTTGCCTGGGACGTCGCTATTCTTTGGCCGAAGAGAAGAGGAAAATCGAGAACCGTCGCGCGCTCGAAAGATCAGGGCGTGACAGGTGCTCTACGAACCTAACCTAAGGTTAAACAAGGTCAATCCTAGAGATCAACGTAAACCATCTATCCCAGGGATCTATACCTGTACCACCTGTTTAGTCGCCATAGCCTTGATCCGGGTTCCAGTAGTCGAACACTTCAATCGGTGCATCGTGCTGCGCTTGATGAAAGACTAAAGGGCCCCTAACTTTTCCTTCGTAGTGCTCTTAGTATTGATGATGAACCCATCTCCTGAGTAAGGGATTCCAGTCCCATATGGTGGTCTCATGTTTCTCAACCACCCTTCCTGAGGATGTCTCAACCCTATCAATTATCCATCCTTTGTCTTCCGGCTTGGGTGGGGATTCCGCTACTTGCAACTGTTTATCGAACTCTTGGTATAAGCCCATCACAAGATCATGCACCCTTGCATCGGCTCGTCGTCCTCAGGTTTCTCTTCGAGTTCTTCCTCCTCCTCGAGCTCTTCTGCCTCTAACACCTCCTCTTCCAGTTCCTCTTCTTCCAATTCTTCTTCGTCAAAATCATCGTCCAATTCCTCTTCCTCGAACTCCACCTCCACATTATCCTCTGGTTCCATTTTTTATACTTGGGGGGACAGGTTGGGTGGTGGGGTGAGATACTGGATATCTCAGCAAGTTAACTCCCTATCCCATAACTAGGTCTACCTCAGCCCTAGGGTCCCTAAATTGTCTCTAAACCTCCTCCTACGCTCAACATCAATCTCAAATCTCCTAGTTCGTCTAAGTCCAAGTCCGGACGATTCATACTATTCACGTAGTCTAGGTAACCAATCAATTGCAATATTAAATAATACAAAAATTTTAAATAAATAAATGCCGTAAGTAAATAAATAAATTGCAGAAAATAAATAAATAAATAAATTTCATGACTAAAGAAAATAACTAAGCCGTCTACTACCGGCTTATAGTCCTATATGTTCCTTGAAGTCTCAACCTCACCTTCGCAGTCCAATAATCTTGGCCAATAATTCTAATTTACCCATCATATAATAATAATAATAACATGCTAATAACAATAACTAATGAAAATATTAATATTAATAACAATACTAATAACAATAATAATAATACTAATAATACTAATAATTATTATTATGATAATAATAAAAATAATGACAATATTAACTAGTGCACAGGCATGCCTAATCATGATTTAGGAAATTCCCTCACCTTTAATTGCAATCCAAAAGTTGATGGCGATCCGCGGATTAGTTTTCCTTTTCTTATTCTTTCTTCTTTTTCTTTTCTTTCCTTCTTTTTCTCCTTCTGCGGGCTAAACAGGCTAAGGTCCACTAAGCTGGGTTGACCAAGGCCCACCGATCTGGGCCCAACCCGTGCATGGCTTCCTTGCAGACCCGGATCATCAAACGGGTCAGAATTCGGATCGGGCGAGCTTCGCTCAATCAACACCTCGATTCGTCATACCCTGACCAAACCAAAAGTTGAGACCTAATGGGTTTTGTAGAGGACATCCATACGAGTCCAACGACACCAACCACAACAGCTGAGGTCGTTGGAGGAGGGAGAATTTGCTCCTCAACGGCGGCGGACGGCGGTTCGGTCAAACGGGGGAAGGAAACCACAAAATCTAGTCTCAAAACCTCATAATCGGTCCAAACCAAACCAATCCATCACTTATACAGCACTCACAACACCCCTACGACTTGATTGGAAGCAACAATTGAGGATGGGTAGGGCTCAAATATCGGATTGAAGAAATTAGGGTTCGGGTGTGTGAAATTTGGGGAAAAACTAGATCGATCACAAATCAACCAACACCAAACCAAATCAAACGAATTAATAGACTAATCTAGGGTTTAACAACGTCTATAAATCGATTGGAACCAACCATTTGAGCCATAAATCAAAGGATTGCAAGTTATCGTCAACAAGAAGCTTAAAAAGCTTACTGAAAAACAGGGGAGGTTTTGGGGGCTGTCGACAGCGGAGGAGGGCGAATTGGTGGCGACGGTTGCCAGTTGTTCGAAGGTGGTATTGCGACCTTTCCAACGGCACCAACGGAGGTCCGAGCTGAGAGAAATCGAGCTTAAAAAATGGCTACACGGGCAAATGAAAAACAGGGGGGGAATGCGTGTCTGAGAAGAGAAAGCCTCGGCGCGACCAATGGTGACCCTCCATTGGCCAACGTCCACTACGGCCAGTTCCCAAGGGCGGCTGGTTCAGTCCTCGGGCTCATGGCCGGACGTTTCACTGGTGACAGGGCCCATCGAGACGTGTCAATCGTCCTCCCGTCCAGTGAACCAAGGTAGAGTAGAACAGAGGAAGAGGAGAGTTGCGGCGTGGGTTGGGACGCGGACGTAGGCTGCTGGCAATGGGCCGAGCGCGGGCTGGGAGTGGGCCAATGTGTGGTCGGGAGTGGCCTAGAGCTGGCTGGTTCGAGCTCCCTCGTGGCTTGATCCACCCATCCTGAATTTTCAAATTCTAATTTTCTAAAACAAATTTTAAATAAAAACATTTAAAATACTCACAAAAATTAAATAAAACCCCAGAAAATTTCCAAAAATTCTCAAATGCTTACTAAAACCAAATTATCATACTTTTAGGCCAATTTTCCATAAAATTAAAATTTTGAAAATCTCAAGACTAATTTCTCAAATTTCAACCCTTAATTTCAAAAATTTCCCAAAATTTTATGAAATTCCTTTTTGATTCAAATTTCGCGTCCAAAGTCTAATCACTTACATTGAAGACCTAATCTACGCAAATACGAGGCTGTTACATGTGGTGTCTGAGTAAATCATGAATTCTTCAAGTCGTCCCATCGAGATAAGTATGAGCATATCTCGAATTCTGCAAGTCATCCCGTCGAGGTGAGTCCAAGCAAACCTTCGGTTCTATAAACCCTAGATTCTTATTTCGTTGTGTAGCCGTGCTGGATCGAAGGTTGGCATTCAATCTCTCTCATTCGTGTGCGAGTCATATTACTGAAGCAAGTATGTGCAAGAGTTCTCCACTCTCATTTTCCGGTATCGTTGTGGCAAATCAAAGATCCATGTAAAATCCCTTCTTTGATATTAGTATGGAGAGTTTGCTCTCGTTTCGACCATGAGAATAGTTTACGTTTTACAATAAGATGCTATTTGGACATATTCTCTACAGTTTTCGTGCGAGGTTGCATTGTTTCATTATTGGCCAGTCTCTTAGAAATAACAATAAATGGGACTAACTCTTTTTCTTTTTAACTCGAATCAAACATGGTAAAATAGTTAAATTAAAGGATGATAAAAACAAAATAAATTACCTGCAATCTTAATCAGGTACTCGCTTAGGCGTTGATACCACATGCGGCCGGATTGCTTTAACCCGTATAAAGATCTTTGCCATTTGATTGAGAACAAATTACGGGAAGTGTATGCTTCATATATTTGGAATCCCTTGAGAATTTTCATGTAATTATCAGAGTGTAATGAGCCATATAGATATGCCCTTACAATGTCCATAAGATGCTTTTTCAATTTTTCAGAGACAACCAAGCTAATTAGGAAACAAAATGTAATCATCACAGGTGAATATGTTTCATCATAATCAATCCCAAGTCTTTAGGAATTTCTTGAGCAACGAGTTGGGTTTTATACTTGACAATCTCATTTTTCTTATTTTATTTTCGAACAAATACCCATTTATATCCAACGAGCTTTACATTGTCAGGGATTTGAGTTATAGGTTCAAAAACTTCTCGTTTAGCTAGGCAAGCTAATTCAGCCTTGATTACTTCCTCCCACTTAGGCCAATCTTGCCTTTGGCGGCATTCAATAATAGATTGTGGCTCACAATCATCATTCACACTATGATGACCAATTGAGAATGAAAAAATATCATCAATTATGTTGTTAATCCGATCCCAAATCTCATTACAATATGTAATGAAATTTTTAGTATTCTCAGGGTTGATCTTTTAATGGGTTTGTGCCTCTTCAGGGGCAATAAGCTCTTCGGCAGCAAGCACAACACTAGACTCCTCTAGAGCACTAGGCTTTTCTGGAGCTGATTCCTGATTCTTTCTCTTTCGTTTACGAGGTATAGTATCTTTTCATCCTATTGGTCTACCATGCTTCAGGCATGGGAGATTTTGATCCATTTTGGCCTGTCCTTCAAGACAGCTATTCGAGCTGCAGCATTTACAGCTAGAATATGAGACTTCGTCAATTTGGCAGCATCATTGAATGCATCAACAAGTCTATTGGACATATTCTATAAATGCCGTATGCACTGCACCTCGTTTTCACACTTAAAAGATCTTGGATTTAATCGAGATAAATTTTCCTCATTCCATGAAAAAAACTTGACTGGTTTCTACTTTGCAACTAGTGAAGTGAAGTTGTTGGTGTTCCAATTGATGGAAACACAGTCTCATCGAAAGGACAATCTACATATCTTGTAGTAAAAAGATCACCAGTAGTTGGTTCCAAGAATCTAATGATGGATGGTGAATTAAACCCAAGATAAATGCCCAAACGGTGTTGGGAACCCTTTTTTGCTTTTTTTACGGTGCTACAGGCACCCGTACTACACAGCCAAAGCTGTGTAAATGTGAAATACCAAGTTCATAACCGAAAACCATTTGAAGGGGAGATTCTAATAAACTATCATTGGGACGCCATCTTATTAAGGCCATAG
This sequence comes from Melaleuca alternifolia, assembly GCA_019926035.1. Classification (NCBI taxonomy): domain Eukaryota; kingdom Viridiplantae; phylum Streptophyta; class Magnoliopsida; order Myrtales; family Myrtaceae; genus Melaleuca; species Melaleuca alternifolia. The sequence goes on from JAGKPW010002340.1 coordinate 519,090, forward strand.
CATGCAAAACTGCAAGACCCCATTATGTATCGTTGAGATTTGTTCTCAATAATAAAGTATGGGCAATGATTTGAACACGTTTGATCAACGATTCTACCAATCCATTTTGCGTATTGACATATGCGACCGGGTGCTCAACCTCGATTTCGAGTGAAGCACAATAAGCATCAAAACTCATTGATGCAAATTCTCCAGCATTATCCATCCTTATACTTTTTAATTGGAAAATCAAGGAATTGTGCCTGGAGCTTTATCATCTGGGCAAGTAATCATGCAAATGCAACATTGCGTGTAGATAATAGGCAAACATGGGACCATCTACAAGATGCGTCCACAAGTATCGTAAACATATCTAAATGGTCCACTTGATAGCTGTATTGGTCCACAAACATCACATTGAATTCTTTGCAGAAATATAAGGGATTCTTTGCAGAAATATAGGGGATTCATGATTAACCTTTGTTATAAAAAGGTTTGCAATGAGTTTTCCTTGTAAACAAGCTTTACAATTATAATCTTTGGATAACAGTATCTTTGTATCCTTTAGAGGGTGGCCTTTTGTATTCTAAATTATACTATGCATCATTGAAGCGACCAAGGCGATCATGTTACTACCCAAACTGATTAGGGTTTACCAATCTCTAAGATATGGTTGCGTAGGTTTTAATAGCTTTACTCTTAATAGAATACAAAACCAAAGGAGAAGCTTGTAATTTCTCATGGATGGTCCTCAGGCCCATCTTATAAGAGGTAATGCCATTATATTCCTTGTTTTTCTCATGAATAGTCTCAATATGGTTCCCATTAAGGCGTAGTCTTGAAACTAAGCAAATTCATTTTTGATTTTCTGCTTAGAAATGCATCATCAATGTGAAGGATGGTGCCATTTGGAAAAACAATCATGGCATTCCCGAAACCATTAATAATTAAAATGAGACCGGATATTGTATGGACACTTGCCTTACGCAATGTCATACTTGAGAAAAATGTCTATTATAAAATATTGTATGGTTTGATGCACTGTCAAGCAGACAAACATCGTCCATTTTATTAGTATTTGTCATTTGCATTTATATTGACAACTTTAGGTGTCAAGTATCATAAAAGTTGTAGTTAGCTATAAAATTTCAAAATACTATATAAAATTTATAAGCATAAACATATAAAATGTAATTCATTTAAATAAAAACAACTAATAGAAAATCATAAATTTCAAAATCTAAATCATCATCAACCAGACTGACACCTCATCAAACCAATCAGAAGTTTTCAAAGAAATTGGATATATCCAGAGATGCATTTGCTACAGCAAGAGCAAGATGAGTCCCACCAACAGAGATATTGTTAGCCTCAGTAGCAGTTATGGGAGTAGGGTTGATTTCAATGGTGTGAGATTGATGACACTTGCCTGTACCCATTAAATACACTTGGTATAGATCAACAAAGTGCTTTGGCATATGACATGTATGTGACCAGTGCCCAATCATGCCACAACGATGGCAAGTACTTTTATTAGTCACCTTCATTGGCTTTTTTTCTTTGCCATGATTCAACTCTAAGTTAAATTTCTTAGGGCGAATAAATTTTTTGCCACCCCTATGAGGATTGTACTTATGCATGCGCTTATAGCCCTTAAAATGACCAATATTATTCTCAAAGTTTACATGTGCTTCGGGCAATGCTTTTGAGTTAGCAAGTCTAAGGTCATGATTTTTAAGCAGCAATTCATTAGTTTGCTTAGTAGTAAGGAGCACAGAAATCGACTTAGATTATTTGGCAAATTGATGTTGTCAGTATTGCTGTTGCAATACAATATTTGAAGCATGGAAGGTGGAGAAAGTTTTCTCTAATAATTTTGCATTAGTGAGATTGATACCGCATAACTCAAGTCGAGAAATGATATCAAATAAAGCAAAGTTATACTCAGACACTGATTTAAAAACTTTCAGCCTTAGATTTTGCCAATCATATTGTGCTTGAGAAAGGATACTGCTTTGGTGTGATCATATCTATCCTTTAACCTCTTCCACAGCATCTGAAGGTCTCACATTGATAAGTACTGAGACTGTAGGCTCTCATGTAAATGACTACGGATAATGATCAATGCATTTGCTTTATCTTTTGCATTTGATATTTCGTCTTCTGTAATTGCATTAGCAAGACCTTGCCCTTGGAGGTGCATTTCCATGTCAAGGCACCATGATAGATAATTATTTCCACTCACTTCTAAGATGCAAAATTTGGGCTTTTCAATATTTTCCATAATTGAAATATCCTCCGCTACTTCAAGAGCAGAATGATACCTTTAGATTCGAGATTTGGCTTCAGGTCAAGGAAATGAAAAATTCATAAAAGAAGATGAAGTGTGAGATGATTGAAGAAAAACAAACGGAACACTTACCACGCAAAGATTACTTACTCAGTAGGGAGATCTTCGTGCTGATAATGTATTGTAGAAAATTGTGTTGCAAGCATAAAATAGAGAGAATAGAGAAAGATGAAGTAGAGGAAATAAATGAATACTGAAGGCTGTAGAGAAACTCTCTATTTCTAATTCTTATTAAAATGACCAGAACTGAACCCTTATTTATAGGAAAACAAGGGTGTACTTAATGTAGTAATAAATACATACATTTAATAGGGAAATGAAACTGTTGTTGAACAAGTAGCCACTAATGTGCCATAATTGGTCATGAATATTCACGTAACTTCAGACATTGAGTACCATAATTGGTCCATTGAATATAATGAATATTCACGTAACGTATTTCATAACAAAATAATCAATCTAATTTGAAAGTTTAATGTCTTTTAACTAACATAAGCTATTTAATTATTTACGCTAGCACTAAATTTCTGTCAGTTTTAGAATCACCCTTTTATCAAAAGTTTAGATACCATTATTCTATCTTTCGTCAAGTTAGCCCTCAACTTCATATGTTCTAATAACTAACATTTTCACATCCTCCTAATAAAAGAATCATTAACTTCCTTTAAGATGAACTATTGCTCTTCATATATAAAATCAACAAAGATCACCCAGGCGCATGACATGTTACCTCAATACAACCCTAAAAGCGTGAGGTGAAACCAAACCCTATGGAACAAAGTTAATCTGAGCCAATGCTAGACCAAAAGTGTGGAGTCTCGATATATGTATGTCCTACCTTGACAGGAGTGACGCTCGAACCAATAACATAGGATGGCTTGCTACCTAAGGGAAGTCTATCGAGGGAACAATGGCCAGCATGTACAAGCTTAGCATTTAAGGAAAGGAAGCCCATTCACTAGAGTTTATTGGCAAAAGGCACCACCAATTAGAGAATTTCAAGCCATATGGATAAGAGAAATAGAGTGCACTAAAATCAATTGCTCACTTCGACAATACGATTTGCACTTGAACCGGTGAGATCAGTGACACAAAAAGCTTGTCATCAACCTTGCTCATAGACCTTCGCGAGATCACAAATTCTAGTCTACTAGCACACAAAAGAAATGCTCTTCACCTTTTCAGCCTTCTTCTGGGATAGCAAAAGCAATGCAATATGTTTCAAGTAGAGAGAGCATGCGTGTTGAAAATGATTCTGCAAACCAAACGGACCATTAGAATCGGGTTTCGAAACGGGAAAATGTCAACTTGAGTTACTGTAGAAGCTCATTGCTTACTACTTAAATGATTGTTGACACCTAATTTTTAACTTTACCATATAGATTTAATTGCATAAAAAACATAAAATTGGGATTTATTTGCCTAAAAAGTATATTCATTGCATCTTGCATTTTGGGAAAACTATCGGCGGCGAGTGAATTTTCGGGAAAGAAATATTGAGTGGATTTGTGCAGAATCTACATGAAAGGATGAAGATTATCTTTATATACAAAAGATAAGGGCAAATAAAGAGAAAATTCTGTCAAATATTTCTAAAAGATTTGACTGAGATTGCTTTCTTCCTCCTTAAAAGGAGGCCAAGGTCGTGCAGTGAAGGGGGAGCTTTATTCGGCCAAAAGGAAGTAGAGAGAGGGGGTGAGAGAGAGTTGAAAAAAGAGAGTCAAAGGTGGAGAAAAGAAAGTGTGGACAACTCCCTTTGGACTTTTTTTTTTTGTGCAGTTCTCATTGTGCTAGTTCACCCAACATCCCACGTCAAATTGCCAACATTGAAGACTCCCCTGCAAAGCAAAAACCGAGGCAAGCCGATTCCCAACCAACAAGCTCCAAGGCTAGGACGCCACTCTTCGAAACGCCAAATTCACCTTCGTGGACTTCGTCGTTCGTTCCGATTCGAAAATTGCCTGTCCGAAAAAATTAGGTAAATATCTTATCCCAGTTTGATTTGAATGTTTGATTGGTAAGATTTGTCTAACTTGATTATTTTGATTGATAGGCATTATCTATTGGGATTTATTTCCTAATTCGCAACCGCAATATCAATTTTTTATTCTATCTATAAGGCTTTAGATGGAATAATTAATTGCGAGGGATTCTATAAGAGTGATATCTTGATCTTTAAGGTTTAAGATCAATTTATCGATTTTATTTGCGAACTTTCGTTGGTGAATTTTGATGTTGTTTCTATGTTAAAAGTGGTTGATTGATTTAGGTTGATTTCCTTTCTCATTAAAAAAATGTCAAAAAAATTGCATTTCTTGTTTATATTAAATTGCACGTTAGATAAAATTTCATTTTCATGCTTAGATTAGATTGCATATTAGTTAATATTGCATGTTAGATTATGGTTCATATTTTATTAGTTAATTAATTTCGAATTTTCATTTAATAAATGAGAAAATGCCTAAAAAAATACCTTTTTGCATGTCACTTAATTAATTTAGTTAAATAGTATGTCACGTAGTCTAGGTTAATTTATGATTTGCATATTTCAAAGCATGTTAGGTTATGTTTCATTTAGAGTTAGATTTTTCATGTATCGCATATTGGAATAGTTTTGGCATTCTAGAACATTATCCATAGTTGAGATAAGATTTTAGTTTAAATTAGGGATTAACATGGTTTAGTTTCTAGTTTAAATTAGATGTTATCTTACCTTAGATAATTAGTTTCATTAATTAAATAATTTCGAAATTCATAAAAAATATAAAAACAAATGCATTTTCATGAAATTTAGAATTGCATTAAGTTAGTTGCATATATGATTAATTTTTCATTACATGCATTGCACACATATAGAAAACCCAAAAAAAAATATTTTTGTTGATTTGCTCCACTGGATCATCTTTATTTATTGTTTTATTTCATTAAGCATTTACGTTAATGTTTGCGCACCCGCGTGATCACCATCTATGTTAGGGAATAAAGTTAAAATCAATTCAAGTTGCCTGCAAATTATTTTTGAAATAATAGAAACTGGTTCTCCAGTCCCTGAATTCATAATCTCTGGTTCGTAGGGTGAAGTACAACTCCCAGTACTTTGCAGGGGTTTCTAATCGACCTACCGTAAATAGATTAGTGGCGACTCTATTTGAAATTGATTTTGCATGTTAAAAAAAGTGAAACCTAAGTCGCGAATTGGTATGAACTTGGGAGAGCTCGAGCTAAGTTAGTTTTAGCAATCCATTAGCTGAACCCTAGGTGGTGCACCTTCGGAGAGGTCGCGACAATGATTGACAACCTTATATGAGGTGAGTATCATGAATAGAGAAGCAAGTTGAATTGATGGAGACACTTCCTTCTAAATTAACTTTTCCTTTTTTGCACTAGGATTATAAAAACTTACGAACTAAGGTAAATAAATTGCATAGCGACAAGTAAGTAATGAATTGAGTAGCACTTCCATGTTCAACATCTTTCTCTAAACATCTTTTAAATTTCCGACTAAACGCGCAAATAAGCAACTAGTAAACATATCGAGTTTGATTAGCCTTGCTTTGCAAATGCTAATGTTGCAGAGAGGCATCATACATTATAAACATCAACAATATCAACAAACATTATTTTGACTAACGGTTCAATCCGACATTGCTTTTGTGTTTCACCTACAGTTAGAAATTAAGGGAAGATAGGAACAAGGATGAACAGAAGCATGATATGAGCATTTTTGTCTCCACACATCAAGTTCATCACGAGCATTTTTGCCATTCGAAAACAGAAGAAATTGAGTACAATCATAGAAATTTTGACGAATTTTAACAGCACTAGAGAAAAAATAGTTTCCTATCTAAAACATCTGAAAATTTCTAAATAGGAGAAACATCGGAAAGCACCTTTCAATGAAACAGGTCTAAATGTCGTCCTTATTTCCTGGGTATGTCCACAATCATAAGCTCATTAGCTCTTTATGTTGACTCCACTTTGAGAACTATTTTCATGAACTCATATACTAGAGTGACATACCTTTTGAACTGAAAATCAGACTAGAGTGAAAAAAAGTCCCCAGGAATCAATTAATTAAACCGCTAGCTCATATATAAAAGGCATGAGTCTTTACAAAGTGAAGTCTATTTCATTGAAGTTTTGTTGAAGAAAACAATAGATCAAGAATAACAGTAAAGTCTCTTAAATCAACAATCTTCTGAACATCAATGACGAAGAAGCATCTGGAAATCAACAAGCAAAAGCCCTGCAGACCTAGTCAGTGCACCTCTGATTCTGCTACAACCAACGCTAGAAGCGCCCAGTCCCAAGAGCAAAAAGGGTGGAAAGGCGCAAGGACAAAAGCGACTTCGTGAGCCGATGTGAAGACTAGAGCGATGACGAACTAGAACTAGGAAAAAAAGAGCGGCGATGCAAATCGATAACGAAGTAAAGAGAGGGGGCGACGAGTACAGGGGCCTGTAATGCATGCTTGCAACAAGAGTAGCAGCAACACACATAAACAAGCATAGGCAGAGACCCTGAGAGAGAGAGAGAGAGAGAGAGAGAGAGAGAGAGTACCTGAAGACCAGAGTAAGTCGGAGGCGATGACTGACGGTGAAGTAGGAGCATCGGCGAGAAGAAAAGGACGGAGGCGGAGGTGGAGGTGTGCGGACAAGCTGGAGGAGAGGCAGCCGAGAGAAGAAGAGAAGCCTTCTTCTGTGAGGGATTCCACGAATTGGCTAGGGCAAGCGAAAAGATAAACGATTCTCTATATGTGGCGTAAATCCAGAAAATATTTAGCGAAGGAAAAAAGTAATCCGTCGCTAATTAGTGACGGAAAAAAGGAAGTCGTCGCTAATGAGCGATGGAAGGAACAAAAAAGGAGGTCGTCACAAATTAGCGATGGTAAAAACTATTCCGTCGCTAATTAGCGACGTAAATAGGTATCAGTCGCTACTTCCGTCGCTAAATAGCGATAGTAAAAAGTATTCCATTGCTATAGCGATGGATACCTTTTTTTCATCACTAAATTTAGCGATGGAAGAATAATCCGTCGCTAAAGTCAGAGATGGATTCCTTTTCTCCGTCGCTAAAATCTAGTGATGTCGCTAATTAGCAATGGCTTAATTTGCCGTCGCTAATTAGCGACGAATTTTTTTTCCATCGCTAAAATTTTCGCCTGTTGGTTGAAAAGCCCTGTAAAACTTACTGAGGCTTAGTGATTTTGCCATTCAATTTCATTGACCTCTCTCATGTAACCAAACTGATAAACCAATATTCCAATAGCGACCAAACCAGGGAAAGTCCACCGTGCTGGATAAACTCGTAACGAACTTTGAGGATGGCAATGACTCATCACTCGTAGACAAGAAGATTCAACATCTCCGAGAAAGGCGTCGATCAAATTCCGAAGATCAGTAGATAGTCTTCTAATGTTCTAACCGAAACCTGACGTCAAACTCTTCTTATCTACATTCGAAGTCCATGACCCATATGAACTGGAGTCATTAAAAAAGCCAGTGAATGATTAAAAACATTAAAGTATCGAAACTGATTATCACTGTGGAAAACAAATCCCAAACTTCTATGCAACACATTTATAAAAAAAAATTGGTGCCGTATAGAAAAGTATGGGGTTTTGCTTTTATAATTCTTTTTAGATGGATTGTACGAGTATAATTTTGAGATTTTCACTATTATAGAAAAAAAATTAAGTGAATATGTTACTCGGCTACAAATTTAGGATTTTTTTCGTAAAAATAAGTTCAAAGTAAATGTGTCGAAGTTGACAAACTTTTAAGTTTTTTGGTTGTTTTCCTCATCTTTGAATAGGGAAACAAAAATCCTGAATAGGATGGACACGTCAGCATTGATTCCCTAATATTGTGCTTGCTAAATTGAATATTAAAAAGTGAATAAAAAGAAGACAAAAGAAGAAAGATAAAAATACATTGGATAATTTTTAGGAACAATCAATTAATATCCTTTTACATTCTCGAGATCGAACAATTTCTCCCTCGAACAGAAAATGATATATTAGAAATGCTCTTTTTATTTTTCAAAAATCAAATAATTTGAAAAATATTTCATTTAAAAGTATTTGTACCGTTTAAAATAAGTAACAAGGGAAGGGAAAGACTTTTCAGCCCATGCAATCTATGTCCACCGATCTTTCCCTCGCACGTGTCCCGACTGAGCGAACGTGTGGCGCCAACACGTGCGAAGATGGAAATTTTTCATCTCGCCTCCTGCCACTAGGGGTGTGTATGGTCCGGGTTGGGCCGGTCCCGTGCTCAACCCGAGGACCAACCCGCACAGTGTCGATCCTCAATTTTTGGGACCGTGGACCGACCCGTCAAGCTTGGGACCGTGGACCGACCCAATTGTATCGGTCCGGTCCGGTCCCAGGGTCAACCCGGGACCGCTAAAATTTTCGTACAATATATTCTATGAAACAACCCATGTCCGATAAAGACATGGTGAATGTGTATTTCATAAACAAAGAAGTCCCGACAAAATCAATAGAGATGGAACACAAGAAGACATGATCATTCAAATAAGGACATACATTTCTTACGAGCTTTCCACTTAAAAGTAGTAGTATAACTACTGTGTCTTACGGTATTTCATAATAAGCTCAAAAAAATTATGAAACAACCAAATATTCTTCTACATGTCGATCTAGATACTTCTGAAATTTTCATGTGTTTCTTGTGGAATAACATATCATAGTTCGTGGTTATGGAAACCATATACAAGTATGTCGATATAGATTTGTGGTGCATATGCATATCTCCCCCAGTAGTCCTCTAAAAGGCGTGCCTAAAGATGCTAAAATAAGATGACAATAAGAAAAACAGATTGCTATAGGAGTAAAAGATACTAGGATGCATACCGTGGCAAGAAAAGAAAGAATACTAAGTTATTTATAACTGTCTAGCATACATGCTTCTTTTCTTCTTTTCTGATTGCATTTAGATATATTATAAGTGGGTGTGTGTTGTCTGGCAAACAAAGAAGAGATATCCAAGTCAATAATTCCTTCACATCCGAGAATAGAAAGTTAATAAGGAAGAACAAAGAAGGAGAAAGGGAATGCGTGGGTTGGGCTGGAAGTTGTTGGCCCACAGACTCTTTTCTTGATTTGGGCTGAAACATATAAAAATCAACTTGTAAAAAAATTAACAAAATTTATTATTTTATGTAATATATCGTCGGGTTGGTCCGGGTTGGACCAATCCGATACCTTAGGACCGAGGACCAACCCGTACAATACCGGGTTGGAGATTTTAGGACCGAGGACTGACCCGTTCGTCTTAAAACCCGACCAGAACCGGTCGGGTTGGGCCGGTCTTGGGCCGGTCCAGGGTCGACCCTGGATCGTTGCACACCCCTACCTGCCACGACAACAAAATCAAACGAAAGATGGAAAAACCTTTAAAAAATTCCCTCCTCTCTCTCTCTATCTAGATGTGGGAAGATGCAAAAATAAAGACATGAGCCCTTGACATTTGAACTTCGCGGGGTTCTGTGCTGACTTCTTCGTCGTTCGCTCACTCTGAACTTTGCAAATAAGCCCTAAAGATTCGACCTTCTGACATTCGCGCGCTCTCTTTTCATATCATGCAAGCATCAGAAATGAAAGCTTGGAGAACACTCTACGCCCACAAGCGCCTCCACGATCCCGCCTCTAACTTCAAATCCCTAGCGTTCAAGCCCCTCAAAACCCCCCATTTCTGCCGCAGCATTCACACCACAAACCACCGCCTCCTCTCTCAAGACCCCAGTCTCCCGTCATTGTCCTCGAGCTTTGACCTAGGTACAAGCGACACTGCCCACCCTGTTGACAATCTCCACGACCCCGCCATCCGCTGGGTCAGGAGCAGTGGCAGAGAAGCAGGGCCGGGTCCTGAGAGCGGAGCAGGGAGTGGGAATGGCGAAATTTCCGAGGAGAGGAGGTATTTTGGAGGTGGTAGGAGTTCTTATAGTGGCAGTGGTAAGAAGGGGAAGAAGAGAGGTTGTTGGGTTTGTTCGAATTGCGGGTACACGGATGGACAGTGGTGGGGTTCTTGCAGGTCGTGCCGTAGCGCTGGGACAATGAAGCAGTTCACGGTGGAGTAAAATGACAGCGGGAGTGAGAAAGTGAGGGGTTTCGAGGTGTCGGAGAATGTGGTGAGGGCATGGCTACCGCAGCGGGCTGGCGACGTGCGGCCACTGCGGTTGACGGATGTGAATAGGGGAGTTGAATCAGTTGCAGTGGCAGATTCCTCTGTAAGTTTGTTTCTGTTCTTGGAAATTAATAACTTGTTAGGTTTGGACACTATATGCAGATGCTACAGAAAGATAAATAGTTGAAGAAAGCTGTTGTTTAGTTGGTTTTATTGTCTTATCTACTCTTGCAATGAGTTATTTCGAAGCATCCTTACAGGAGTTTGATCCTCGAGCGTTACGTGGTGATTTTGAAATTTTCTGACGTTCTTTTGCTGGAATTGTGGTATATTTTCTTTTTCCAGTTATATCTGAGTGATAATATGACTTTGGTCTTGATGCCAATCTGTTGTCCACCTTGATGAAACCATTCATACTGGTTATTCTGAAGTGTTGATACTTCTATTAATTAATTTTGGAAGACACACATGTGTTGCCCAAATTCCGTAGAGTAAGTGATCTCTTGCGGTGCTTGATATTTAGGTATGGACCCTTTGGAGAGGAGATTTCGAGAGTGCTAGGTGGTGGTCTCGTGCCAGGTTTGACATCCTTTTTTATTTTGCCATATGGTCTGCATGAATCACTTCAGACATATGGAAGTCTTGAAGAATTTAATTTTATCAAAGTTATTTTTTTTTGGTAAGGTAATTTTATCAAAGTTATTGATTTTGCTCTTACCAAAAAAAAGTTATTGATTTTGCTACATTGTGGCTCTAAAGGCTCCTTAATTTTGGTGGGAGTTGATCCTGGTGTTGGCAAGAGTACACTGTTGCTGCAGGTAATGTAATTGAAGGATACATTAGAGTATTCGTGATTTATGTTAGTTCTCGAAATATCTGTCTTCCTGTCTAACAACTATTATACTCTACCCTGTCCATCTTGTACATTGATATCTTTTTATTGGAAGATGGCTGCAATGATTCCGGAAGGGCGCGATATTGGCAGATTGGCTCCAGTAGTATATGTCTCTGTGTGACAATAATGTGGCATATGAAATCCAATACTAGTAAGCTGTTACTAATCCCCAGCCCAAGAATTCTTGCCACTTTCATCATGAATTTTGAAATCCGAGCTCCACTATGCACATTAATGGGGTGTTCTTAGGTCATACTATTTCGGAGATGGTTCAATTGATTGTGTCTACTTTCAACGGCATCAATAAACCCCCGGTGGGGTTAGACTTTTTGATTGTGGCGCTTCATGGAAGTGTTCTGTTGTTCGTGTAGTTTTGAGAAAGGTAGTCCTTGGGTTCCCAGAGATATGACTGATATGTTATTGTAAGTTGTATGGGGATCATAAGATATTAGTTCTTGGGAGGTGATCAAATGTTCCTCTACGCAGTCCTCTTCCACATAGTATTCATCTAAAGCAGGGATAAAGTTTAGAAAAGTGTAGATTTGCAGAGACATGCTTCGTTAGGGTGAAACTTTGTTTGGCAATTCCTAATGTTTGTGGTATGTGCTCGATTGAATTTAACTATTGGTTTATGCAGTTGGAGGTATTCCGGAGGATGCTTATGCAGTCCCTTCGAGAGGATGATGAAAGCTTTGTAAGCGAGTTAGTCCCAAGTTGCTTTCGCACCCACCATCTAAAATTTGCTTTTCCTTGCCTAAAGATATTACTTCGCTTATTAGCTAAAATACCTTGAAATTTTTGTTTGACTTTGTACGAATTATCTACCACATGCAGGAATACCACAAATTATTGCCAGGCCCAACGCCAAGTGGTATGGTCTTTACGCCCGATGTCCTTCAGATTGATTATATAGCCTCGGTGTGATGCTCTTAAACACGGTTAACCATGGTTTACTGATCAGTTTCTGATGCAAGGAAAGCATTATTCTTGAAGTTGGCACGACCTTGCAGCGTTGCCTTACTCTGATCTCCTGACTGATAATTTTTCTTTGCCATGTCCTTAACGTGAATTTGACACAACAGCTTTATAAAACAACTCATAGAACATGACTAGGGAAAAATATCTAAGAATCAGGTTTGCTGATGGTTTAGAAAAATCCTCCATGGTTAATGGCAAATAAGTACAATATGCTTGGAAGCTCCCATTTAGGCATTTACATGCTTTACTATGTCCTGGTCGGTGATAGCATGCAACTGAGTTTATGCATATGTTGCCGCTTCGTCGCATTTGTTGGTTGTTTCAAAAGATGATGGCTCCCTGCCTCTGTCAAGATCATCGTCCGTTCAGAGACGGTTATCAAAAATGGGAAACTCATCAGTAGAGGATCCCGAAACAGGTGTGTTGTTCTTTTAATTTTTTTCAGAGTTTATATTTAACTCAATACCATTTCAAAATTAGATATGCTATGGTTTTCATTTTAAGAAGATAAATTATACTGTGAAAAATTATCAATTTTTCTATTGTTGCTAAATCTTTTGAAGGAAATGATATTGAGTATGTGTTGATCTCTTTAGAGTAAGATCATTATTGTGTATTCAATTAGTGGGAAAGACTTTTCCCCCTTAAAAAGCACTGATTTTATTTAATAAAGAACCTTGATCACAAAAGATAAGTATCGACACTCTAAATTTGCTTGTTCACATGAATCACCTAGATCCTGAGGTCTCTGTCTCTCTCTTCTATCTCTCTCTCTTGCGTGTAGAAAAAAGAAGAAACAAAGGGAGAAGGAAAATCTATCTTTCCCTATTCTGTCATTACTAAGTGGGGTGATCATGCAATTGCTAAATTGTTGTAATATTATGATCCTTTTTTATTACCTTGGTTCAGGTAGCTTTCTTGGTATACCGTCCAGTAATGAGGCTTTTCAAGGCTCATGGAAGTTCAGAAGTTTGCTGGCATTTGGATGACAATGAGATTATGAACTTAGAGCCTGAGTCTGAAGAGAAGTCTTACAACTTAGTTCTCGACCTTGTAAGATAAATATCTATGTCATTCTTGTGGATAATGTTAATGAATGTATTTCATTTTCATATCATTATTTAGTTTTGATGTTATTTAGTGCTTAATTTTAAAAATAATTTTTCCTATTAATTGGATTTAATATCGAAATCGTCTTTAAATATAATATTCGTTGCAGATTTCGTCGATGAAAAATTAATCAAAATTTGTCGATAAATTCATTTGGAAACAATGTTCGTAATAAAAAATAATTTTTTTGTTAAATTAGCGACAAATTTCGATGCAAATTGTAGTCCAAAAAGAGGAAAAATCAAGGCAAATTAGCGACGAATTTTGTCATGAATAATTGTTACTAAACGACTTTTGTTGCGGATAATTTTTAGTGACGAATTTTGCCACGAATTAAAATTAGCCACGTACTTTGCCACAATTGTTAGCGACAAATTTTTCCATAAACAATTAGCGACGAATTTTGCGAATTGGAAAAGGTTAGTGACAAATTTTATGATGGATATATGTCGTCGCAAATTGGCGACGAAAATTACCGACGGCTATAGGTCGTCACAAATTGGCAATAAAAATTTTTGTGACGAAAAAATTAGTCACGAATTTTGCGACGAAACATTAGCGACAAATTTTGCAACGGATAAATTCCGTAGCTAAATGAGCGACGAATATTTTTGTGATGAATTTTTTCACGAATTTTTTAGATGGATTTTGCGACGAGAAATAGCGATGAGGTTTGCAACTGATATATGACGTCGCAAATTGGCGAAGAAACTTTTGTGACGGATTTTGTGACGAGAATTTTGCGACGAAAATTTTAGCGACGAAAATTTTAAGGACGAATTTTGCAAAGAAAATTTTGCAATCAATTTTTCTCGACGGAAGTATTTGGTCGCCAATTTGCGACGATTTTAGCGACGAAAGTTTTGCGACGTAGGTATGTTTTGTTACAAATTGGCGACAAATTTTGGGTCTAAAATTTAGTTAGGGGCGTCAAACGGGTGGGTCAAATCGGGTTTGGGTCGGGTCAAATATGGGTTGAACCATATTTGACCCATTTAACTCGTTTTGATCCATATTCATGTAGTGTAAATATAATGACCCATACCCAACCTGACTCGTATTGTAAAAATACTTCCATATTTCATCAAGTTCAAAAAAATTTGCTATGAATTTTTTTTAAAAATGTATTGTTAAAATAATTTTATGCAATACGATTGTTTGATAATTTTTCTAATTTTTAAAAAAAATTTCTGAAATTTTAATTATTTTATTTTTAAAAATATATATTTCATTTTTTTGCTTTTTCCTCTTCGAGTGACCGGAGTTTGGTGAGCTCATCCCGCGCCTCTTGGCCGGCGACCAACTTAGAAAGAGGGAAAAGGAGAAAAAGAAAAGGAAAGAAAAACGGAAAAATAAGGGAAAATAAAAATAATTGATTTTTTTTTTAAAAATAAAATAATTAGAATATCAGAATTTTCATAGTCTAAAAATGACTTGTTAATAATATTTAAAATGACTCGGTAATAATACTTAAAATTAATTAGGTAACCCATTTTTGACCCATTTAGAACCCATTTAAGACCCATGAGGTTGTTAAGTGACCCATTTAAGACCCATTTAACTTTTTAAGCTGACCCATATATGATCCATATTATCAAATATGAGTTAAAATATGGGTCTTTGACCTATTTTTCCATCTATAATTTTAGAGATGGATAAATTCCGTAGCTAAATTGGCGATGAGTTTTGCTTAGCGACGAAAAATCAAAAATTTCGTCGCTAAATTTTGGCGACGCCGTTTTAGCGACAGGCAAATTTTTCGTGGCAAAACCACTTAGCGATGAATTTTGCCAAAATTTTCCGTCGCAAAATCCGTGGCTAAATCCTAGATTTTTTGTAGTGAATATTCAATGTGAGAGAGAGAGATGCCACCAATCCCTTTGATCTATGTCCAAAGAATTCCCAATTTTAAATTAGTTGTCGAAAGGTTTCTCCAATCAAGTAGCAATTGGTCTGGCCATCTTTGACCTGCAAAATGTGGCTCTGTGAAGCATTAAAGGCAATTTTTAAAAACAGAGTACTCTCCTTTTGCAATTTACTTGACATCCTTTCAAGTTACAAGAATTGTAAAAATAGGTCTGATTTACTCCAGGCTGGTTTTGCCAATTCTGATGCTTGAAAACGGTTGTAAAGTACCAATTCGAATTATATCGGGTCTTTCCACCAAGATCGTGAAGATTGTGGAACCATCTATTCGGTCGATTTGCATATATTGCTTCTACGAAATGGTCCTTCTAGGTTTTTCATGAATGTTAAATCCACGGTCCTTCAAATTGGTTGTTCCAATCATATTGACGTCCTCATGATTGACTATTCATCCTATATCGATCTATTCAAGCTTTAATGCACGCATGATAAAGCAATTTCAGTTTTCTCGCCACCTCACCTCACCCCCACCCCACCTCACCCCCACTACTTGCTCACTGATGGTGGGAATAGAAATTAAGAAGTCTTATCCAATTAATTTATGTTTCGAAAATATAAATCATTTTTTTGTTCAGAAACTCATCTATAAATTTAAAATAGATTTTCTATTTATGGCCAGAAATTATTCTTGGCACGAAAATGGTTATCATCCGTGTCTTTAATAAACAAAAATTGTAACTTACTCTCTTTTTATAATGGTCTCTCCAAACTAAGATATTTTCCGTTAAAAAAACTTACAGCATGAATGATAATCATTTTGATATTGAGAACAATTTCTTGACCAACAGATTTGTCTATTATTAATTCCCAGACGAATTTATGAGCAAAAAAAAAATGTTTGATGCCAACACAAAATTTATTTTCGAAGAACATAAATTTATTAGATAACAGTATAAAATTCTATTTCCTGAACATCTAGAGAAGGTGTAGTAATTCAAGCGCAGAAACATTGATGTCAAGATCACATCAATGTGATGTTCCATGACTATTAATAAACAAAAACAAGTGAAGAAATCGAAAGAGAACATCCCTACATCAGATTGTACAAGCTACTGAAGCACCAATCGAAAGAGGGGGAGAGCCAGAGAGAGACTCACCTTGTTCTAATAGAGGCCAGGGTTGTTACGAGAGGTGTTGCTACTATTCCTGTGATAGACATCTGATCGTGGTAGCAAGGCGCCCAATGGTGACGGAACTCGAACGAAGAGGAGATGGAGAAGTTCGCCGAGTCTATACACGCAAAAGATCGGGAGGGGAGAGAGAGGAAGAACATAGGAGGGAGGGAGAGAAAGATAGTACAATGAGAAGAGTTTTGTTTGTATTTTCATTCTAGATATAGTTAAGATTCTATTCCAAACTTATTTCTAGGCTCAAAATTTGTCTTGGAAAAATAAAAATAAATTTGGCTTATCAAATAGATTTCTATTCCAAACATGTTCCTGGAACTATAAAACAGAAAAAAAAAGTTAGCAAGCACGTTCTTATTCTTCTTTTGTAGAGCCAAAATAGCTTTTCCATGCTATAGGACGTCTTATTGTTAACACTATTTGCATATGAATATGTTTATACAGAAGTTGTTCATTACGTATAGTCAAATACACATTTAACTATTTTTTGATTATTTGTCATTTTTGAAGCCTCATAGCGCGTTCGCTCTACAAAGTTAACATGCTATGTACTTGATTCCTATTAAGTTCTTACAACTTATTAGTGGGGGTGAGACCATGGCTAGGGTTGTCATTACATGTAACATTGCTTGCATCTCAATCTAGATCTCACTTAAGATTCACTCTGTATAGTCGTGAATTTTTTATTATCTCATTCTTTTTAGGCTCCGTTCGTTTTGCGAAAAATATTATTCCGGAAAATATTTTTCGGAAATTATGGTGTTCAGGGGTAGAAAATAACTTACAAGAAAAATATTTTTCAATCAATGAAAACTATTCTTTTAAAAACGGGGAAAATGTTTTCCTCTCCTCGAAAAAAGAAAAACGTTTTCCAGCTTACTCCTCAGGTTCTCCTCTCTCCCTCTTTCTCTCTCTCCCGTCATGCTTACAGTCTGATCAGTCCACCCTGACAACTGCCGCAAGAGGAGCCAACCGAGGTCGGCTCGCCATCTCGCCGTCCAGACTTATTGCGAATCCTTGGTTTCTTCCGGTGAGTTCGTGCCCTTCCGAATTCTCGGTTTCTTCGAGCTACAATGCTATTCTCTGACTGTGATTCTCTCCTCTTCTAGGTAGATTAAAGATGGTCATTACGATTTTGACATAGAATGATGCTCAGAAACTCAAAGATTCTTTCAGGTGTGGGTGACATTAGAGTTTCTTGAATGCTTTTTGATGTTGCGATTGAGAAGAGCGGTGCAAGAAGAAGGGTTGGGTGAGATTTTGAACTGTTGTTGCAAAACTGGCGCGAGAGAATGATGGGAATCTGGAAGACTACTCTACTGATTGCATTACGTGTTTCAAGTTTTATATGATGCTCTGGGTGTACTTTTACTTAAAAAGATATACATTTGGACGGCTTGCTCCAAGTGCTTGCTAGATGTTTGAGTAAATGTCTAATGAACTCCATACTTGTGTTTATGCCGTTTGTGTTCCTGTTATATATTCGTCAGTTTCTTTGTTGCATATAAGCTCATAAGAATCAACTCTCTGAATAAATCAAAAGTGCGTTACCTCATAACTTTTGTGCGACCGATTGAGTTGGAGAGATTGTTCTGGTTAGACTGAAATCATTAGTTGCTAGCTCACACTGATTGTCCTCGGTTACAGTATAAGATACCTTGTCGGCAATGAAATGGCCTTTGCACAATGGGACTCTTGTTAAAAATCAGAATTAGCTCGCTCTCCATGTTGATGGTAACGCTCGTTGTTGAAGCATGAACTAAGTAAAAGAGTGGTGATGTGTTT
Organism: Melaleuca alternifolia; assembly: GCA_019926035.1. Classification (NCBI taxonomy): domain Eukaryota; kingdom Viridiplantae; phylum Streptophyta; class Magnoliopsida; order Myrtales; family Myrtaceae; genus Melaleuca; species Melaleuca alternifolia. Next base: position 537,390 of record JAGKPW010002340.1, read on the forward strand.
AGTGTCTAATCTTCAGTGTTTATGCTCTTGTTTAATATAAACAAGACTTTGTTTATGCCAAACGACTAGCCCCCGCTCCTTAAGATACATTTGTCCACTTCCTCTGGTAGCTCCTTGAGACTTGCACAACAACTCAAGTCCAAGGAAACGAGGCTCTGAGTTCGCCAATAGAATGGTGGAGATGCTCCAGTTCGGAACAATCCTTCAAGATGAGAATCTTGTGTCAATCCACTCTATTTCTGCGTTTTTTTAATTGCTATTCTGATGTATATGTATGTCTGCTATATTAACTTGTTCTGCAGTAAGCTTTTATGTTGACAATATGCTCCATGTAAGTTGCTAATGTTGCTTACCGTTATCCCAGTTCCTTAGCTTTGTTTAAGCTAGATCTCTGCTCGCCCTAGAACTACCACTTCACTAGCTAATGTTTTCCCATTCGTGTAATTTCACCAAAAAAATTTTGGGTCTTATTATGGAGTGAACATTTGACTATACTCAAGTGAATGCTAAAGCAAGCACATGATAACTCGGTTTCAGTGGAATGAGAGAGACATAATGGTAACAAAATGGGTCTTGCCAAGCTTGAGGTATATAAGGAACAAGTGGTAAAGTCTGGAAAATATTTTATCTACTGAATAGCGAAATATATTTTCCAGTCCATTTTTAAGTTTCAAGGGAACACCGGAAAATATTGTCATTTTCCTGGAAAATGACTTTCCGGAACATATTTTCTGGAGATGGTATATTTTCCATGAATCGAATGGAGCATTAGAGTTACCTTCCATTGATTGACAAATCACGGGCAGTAGTTTATAGTGAAAGTGTAGTTGTGGGGATTTGCTGACAAATCATGACGGATATGAGCAGTAAGGGGGGAGGGTAAGATATTTTCAGCATAATTATTTTAAAATAAATTTTCTACATACTGTGGATAAATGTATCAATTAAAACCAATTTAAGTAATGACAAAAAGTAAAGTTACAATCAAAGTGGAATATTCAATCAGAATGTGTTAAAATACATACTATAGGAGCGAAAATGATGAACTGGGAATTGCAATTGCCATTGTAAATGCAACACTACGTACGGTCGATAGGAATTCCAATTCCTCATCCATTATCAATTTTGCATTTTTAATTGTAAAAAATAATTTTCCGGCATTCAGAATCATCGAATTTTCAATGTTTATATACTTGTATGTGAGATTGTTCATATTCATTGCATGCGTTACTTTGCATGTGCATTGTTCATCCGCGGTGTAGAAGTTTCTTCCAAAATGAACAAGATCGACGAGGTTAGGTCAACACACATTTAATATTGGCGAGAATTCATCAAGTTGAGCCTAACATTCTGATCAACAATTAAAATTTGGGTTGCTTAGATTAGCATTTTGAAAACAATGCAAAACTCACTCATTCCTAATGGTACAATTATTACAAGGGGAGAGAGAGAGAGAGGGCAGTTAAATCTTTCAATTACTCTAAGGAACCTTAATTAAATAGAATCGCAGAAGTTCGTGCAGATATCAAACGCATCCGTATCTCCCAAACTTTAGAAACACCCGAACGATAGACACAGAGGTACACACCAATTTCAGAATTTGCTTTGAATCTGTTCAATGATTGCCTTGTCAGCCTGGAAAGCCTTGGCGAGGATATCATTAGCAATGGACGGATCCGATCCGAAAACTGTATTAGGAACCAGAATCAGTCCAGGGTTCTGGCTGCTCAACGCGGAGATCGACACTGCATTCACAGAGCCCACATTTTTCAGGAAGTGAATGAGCCCGACTGGGAAGACGAAGACATCGCCCTTTTGAAGGACTTTGCTGATGAGCTTATTTTCGGGGTTTGACGTCACAAAGCCGACAAGGATGGTGCCTTTTAAGACGGTCCAAATCTCGGAGGCCCGAGGGTGCAAGTGGGGTGGGACCAGACCCTCTCGAGCGATGTCGACCCGAGCCAATGAGATGCCTAGAGTGTTGATTCCGGGTATTTGTCGTACAGAGACTAGTTTGGCGCTCGAACCGAATACATTCAAGGGCTTGCTAGCCAAGTGAAGTCCACTGAAGGAGAAATGCTTGGCTTGTTCCTGCTTAGCGTCTAAGCAAGAAAATCCATTCACTCGAGCTTCAAGGGAAAATGGCAACACACACAGTTAGTGAACTCCTAGCATTTTGCACAAGAACGGTACATATAAAAAAAATATCTTGCTAGGCAAATATGAAGTTCATTGATAATGACTGCTAAATCACGAAATAAATCGCTCACTTGAGCTGGTGAGATCTGCGACACAGAAATCTTGTAATGGGCTTGGCTCATAGGCCACTGCAATAGTGCAGACAATGGAAAGCACGCACAAGAAAAGGAAGTTTCCCATCTCACTTTCCTATGGGTAAACCAACAAACGATCTGTGCATGAAGAGACTAATGAATCTGAAATTACTTGATGTTGAGTGGCTACGTGAAGTACCAACTTATAAGCCTTTGATCAGTACTTGACGACAGATGAGTGAAGCTAAGGGTAGTGCACATATTAGCCGTCTTGGTACAACCAAAACGTTGAACAAGTCAAGCCTGTCAGGCTGCATGAGGAGGCAGCGTCTAATGACGTTTGAGTTACAAGACAAGAACGTAGATTTTAGTTAGGTACGACGAGGGTGTCGGAAATCACATAGAAGGTGGGTCATCTTCTCAGAAATAAAATTTATTGTAAGAGACCATCTCTTCCTTTAGTGTTTGATTGCTTATCAGGAACGAGGCCGGTAGAATGGGATCAATAGGAGTCTAATGTCCCTTCGAGACATTATGTTGCCAATTGGAATGAGGAACCACATTTTAGCTGTGTTTTCATAAATATAACGAAAGGTGAGAATGTGCGACAATGAATAGAATTCGTTGCGTGCATGATAGAATTTCTGGCCAAAAATTAATTTCTGGATGTTCTAGAATGAGTTTCTGAGCAAAAAAACGCATTTGATAAGGGCAAACAATTACTATTCCAGAAACAAAAATCTATTTGATAATGGAAAAAATTTATGTTTATGTTTATGTTTCATTTTAAAATATATATTTTTCATTTTTCATTCCTATAAAGTTCAAATGCTTATTATTTAGTGCAAAAAATTGACAAATTTCATCATATTTTCTATTATTGTGTAACTCCGATTTCGCTTTAGACACGTTAATCTCCTCGTTGGAAGTGATACTTGCACAAAAGGAATAAATTTCAACATAAAATAACCTCACTATGAAAGATAAAAATTCTATTGACGGACAATAGAAAGAGACGAACTTCGTCATTTGGCCACTAACATTGAGGTCTTGAAAATATCCGAAATCTCATAGTATGTTCGTAGAGACGGGAAAAATCACAAAAAGGGTGTGAGATTTAGAACCAAAGCTCACATTACAACATCACATTACAAAGGTTGAGATAATAAATTCTCAAATAAAAAATGATGGAAGTACTTTATAGAGGTCGAAAATATAATATCACGGAATCTATGGCATGTTATGATCCCTTGCCATTTTATTAGCAATACATTTCCTAAACAAGTTCATCTCAGTTCCCTCCTCAGTCGATGTATCACCTGTAATCACATCTTCTGTAGGTTCAAACAGATGCTATGGATCTCCATATAAGGAAAAGTTTATATCTCTCTTGTCTTGATCTTGAATGTAGTTATGGATAGCACAACATGCAATTACAATATGTGCTTGCTTTCAAATTGCAATTGAAGGCATGTGTTTCAAAGTGAAAAAACGATTCTTCAATACCCCAATTGATCTCTCAATGACATTTTCTTAGTAAAGAATGCCTATAATTGAACAACTCTCTTGCTATTGTAGGCCGCCTTGCGCCACCCCTATAATTGTTTAGATGATAGCGTTCACCTTTAAAAGGAGTTAAGAATCCCGAAGCTAATGCATATCTAGAATCCAGCACGTAGCATTTGCCTATCACAAGGTATTCATTTATAGGTCATAATTTGCGACTAAAATACAATAATAATAATAAAAGTAGTCCTTACAAAATACATAAATATCTGGTGGTGGTCGAGTAAACTTTAAACTAAGAGTCTCGAGTGTTGCCTCTAGCACCCAACAATCGATGGCAGATCCTTCCTAATCAGCATACACAAAAGTAAATCTTATATCAAACTAGTAGCGCACATCACATTCTGAGTGGTAATTCTTTTCCTACCTCTAAATGGGATTTGCTTGGACGTAGGTTCAGAAGCATGAACATGGGTACCATCGATAGCACCTATGCAACCTTGTCATTTTATCAAAAACTATTATTATACAAAATTGAAAACAAAATGAAACTAATGGGGCAAAAGAATGTACGAAAATACTATCTTGAAGTAAAGTTTATGCTTAGGATCCATGAAAATCTCATTTGGGATAACATTAGATGAAGGTGGAACAATAATCTCTTTCGCTAGCTTGCGAACTGCTTTCAACATTATTGTGAAATATTTGCTGATAGTTTGTTTTGAATGTTGAAATCTCTCGCATAGATTTATACTCGAGCTCTTGTGACAAATCACAGATAAAAAGATCTCAATTTGTTCATCTACTTTAATTTGTTGACCATCTTTCAACCAACATCTTAACTTCATTAAGTTGCAAAGGTTGACATACACGTGTCTTTCCATTCTAAATGCTTCATATATTCTATTTGCATGTCCATGAAGAATCTCCATCATCCATTCAGGTCCCGACATTATGCTATCCCTAATAGGTTCTCTTGTGTGCATAGACATATCCATCGCAGTAATGCACAACCATGCTATCAGTATATCTATATCAGAATCATCAAAATTTATTTCAATTGATTCAACTGCTGATACTTGATCACTATAAATGCTACTTTCACCCCCTCCATATTACCTATGCCATCACATGAAATAAGAATGTAAACACAACATATAAGTAAATAATCCACTAATAATCAACAATAGTGACAAAACAAAACCAAAGTATCTCATATGAAATCCATATAAGTAAAGTTCCAATAATAAAATGCATAGCATCTCATATGAGTTTTCATATCATAGTTGCATCAATAAAAATAAAACCAAAGTATCTCAAATACATAAGTCATAAAGTAGATGCAAACCAAACATAAATACATAGCATAATTCTCCACATCTACTTAAAGACAAGTAGTCAACATCTCCTTTCAGGTAGAGCTAAGATGAAAGCCTCCCTCCAAGCTATATTAAGGCGGGATTGGTCCACAGCTTTGTTGTACACATCCTGATCTAAGTCAAGCATGCCATTTATGATGGAAACTACAGCTCCTATGGAGTAGGGGTCTACAAGTGATGACGAATGTGATGGCGCATTTGAGGTCACCGAGCCACTTGTTGATTGACTAGTCTTGAATGCAATCAGTTGTTGAATTGTTGTGCAAGTTTTGGAAAAATCATGTGTGTTGGTTATCCTTCTCCTCTTGGAATTTGGAGTCCCGTCTATATTGTGCTTCCTATGGTTTGAGTGTGTAGTCACGTCAGGTGTAAAAAGTCCCTCATTAATATGATGTTCATCCAATTGCTTTGGATCACCTGTCGCATCATCACCACCATCACCACCAGTTTCATTTCCCTCTAAGGACAACACCACTTGTTTTGTGTTTCCATATGCATACTCTCCAGTAGCATATGTATCGCCGAAAACAATACACAAATCGGGATACTAAAGAAATCCACCATTCCTAAATTTGGCCCATTCCTTATTATCCTGCCATTTTCACAATAATGACATACATTAGCAACATAATCAAAGCTTACATCTATAATATAAACAAAACGACCCAAATAAAATGATACCTTAATGTGAGACTCTTATACACTTTCATCCTCCACAGCAACCGTGTTATTTATATGATCACATCCAAATCCAGATTATGACAAAATTTTCTAGAAACTATTGTCTCCTCAATTTATTGACCTTGTTCTTCAACTGAATTCAAGTAAAATGAAGTCCTATCTATTTGTTGAATTTGGCATGGACGTTATTCCATCATGTTTTGTTGTAGGTAGAGGTGGTGCAATTTCCTTTTTTACCTCTACTACGAACAAACTTATGAGCTTGTTGATTAAAGGCTCAATCCACTTTGCCATATTAACATCTTTTTGGGATGCCATTTTACCTTAATTGATTGAGCATTCAAGATCACAATAATGTACTATGTTATGATTATTAATCAAACAAAATCACAAAAGGCTAAAACATATTTAAGACATGTGCAGAAGGCTTCAGTTGTAGCAATTATTTGAAAATCAAGTACCTTAAAGTGATATACTCAAGATTGCTAATATGCATTCCTTCGAGATAGAAGCCGAACTTCAAAGGAGCCTATGCAATCAATTAAGGCAATGTCACAAGACAACATCAGAGGAATAGTTTACTGAAGCAAGTCACAAGACAACATCAGAGGAATAGTTTACTGAAGCAAGTCACAAAGAATTCAAATCAATAGCTCATTTCTTTCTACGAGAACTTAAAATCACTTTAGAGCTTCTTGAGCGAGCTTGAGACACTACCAATTGCATCATTACACCATAACATCGATCTAATAACTTATATTCACAGCAGTATTTTGCCAAAATACAGCGAAGTCTATCCATCAACAAGAACAACATGATTTCTCAAAGCATTTAGTAGAAACCTTCCATCTAGCATGGCTAGTCAAGAATAACATACATAACGAAACGATATATAGCATGCCAAAACAAAAGGAGTTGGATTTGTAAAAGCCTTGTGCTAAGTGCATACACATAAGTTTGGCAAATACAAGTCTTAGGAGTAACTAGAGATTGTTTAAAACAATCACATGCATATTAGCAATGACAAGTGGGAATGAAGCTCCTCTCTAGTTCTAATAAGAGAATATCATTGAGACATGAAAACATCCACGAAGGCAAACAGCAAAAGAGTTCAAAGATGGACATTGAAGTCCATGTTGTAAACCCCTTATGCCATGGACATTGTTAAATAAAGCCTATGTGCACTCATCTTCATTGACTGATCTCCTACAAGCACAGAATCGCTTCAAGTTCTACAGAGAATCAACACTTAACTTTGTCTTCTTGCTCCATACTTGTAGCAATATCTGAAGCAATAGAGGATTCTCCTAATAAATTAGTCCTTCGACTCTATTCATTTTCTACCAAAGGCCATTTTCCATTATGAATCGCCAAACAACTAATCCCCTAACAATTTGAATTGAGAAAAGAATGACAATTGTTGGAGAACAAAGGGGATAAATTTCAAACCTCTCTATCACTAAACATCAACAGTAGTTTATCATGCTCGCCCGTTCTCATAACTGAACGAATAAACTTTGACATTGAACACATCACACGTCTAGGTGTAGCCAAATCAAGTTTATCAAGCTACAAAATGATAGGATCGAATCTATGACGACCAAAGAGAAGTTAACAAACACCTCCATCATCAAACATCAACAGCAAATCATCACGCTCATAAACCCTCAAATAAATCAGCAAATCAACTTCGATGCATAACACATTGCACACCTCAACACAACCAAATCAAGTTCTTCAAGCTACGAAATGACAGGATCGAACCTATTCTGACTAAAAAGCAAAATAGAGCACAAATCAAATGTCGTTGGCGTACACAATGAGCTTCATTCTCCTAATCAGCTGACACACGCACACCCAAGAGAGAGAGAGAGAAGCTGACTTTGAGGAGTAGAAAGGCAATTAGTCAAGGGAAAAGAACGAGCTCTCTGGTTCCGAGTCCCGCAAAAGAGGCGCAGGTAGAGGCAGAGACTTTGCGTGCGGACAAGGTGGAGGAGAGTCGGTCGTGTGGAGGAGAGGTGAGGCGGCCTTCGGTAAGGGAGAGCAAAGAACGTGGAGGAGAGGAGAGGAGATGCAATTAGGTTAAGCACTCTGGTTCAACGTCCGGACGGAGGCAGAGGCGTGCAGATGAGGTGGAGGAGAGGAGAGGCAGCCTTCGGTGAGGGAGATGAGAGAATGTGGAGGAAGGAGATGATAGGTCAAAGGAAAAGAAGATTAGGTCAAGAGAAACGATTTCTCAGTTTCTCTTCCAGAACCAAAAACAACAAAATTTTGATTTCTCATTTCGAGCCAAAATCTATTTCTGGAATAGAAATCTATTCTAGAAATAGAAAAACTAAAATTTTCTACCAACAGGTTTCTATTCCGAAATGAAATCCGAACAAAAAAACTCATTCTGTAACAAAAATTGTGCCGAATCATGCACGCCCTTAATAGAAGAGTACCTAAGGTCATATGCGGATCATTAATTAAACGTTGAAGTTGATAACTATTGGCGAAGAAAAGTAGAAATAGTAAGATAATTAAGTAACTTGTGTATAGACAAAGCAAAATATGGTGAGAAAACATGTCTAATGGCTCATAGCTACATTTTGTGAAACAATAAAAATTCAGACCATATAGCACATATATGTCAATTCTAATGTATGACTACTCAGTAATTTTCAATTTAGTGAGCGCTTATTTCAATTCATCAATTCATTTCGGTTCCTTGAAAACATTTTTCTAATTACCTCATTCCTATATACCAAACAAGACCTTAAAGCAATAGGCAAATTCGCAACATATAATTCGTCATTTGTATTAGGTACCTCCCTATCGATGGAGATTATTGCGTAAGTTTTATTGTCCCCATAAAACAAGTGGAGATTTGATTTTCATAGTTAATCTATTCTGCATTATCCTACAACAGAAGGTGCTTGAGAAAATCTTTCTGCGACAATGGCGAGCAGAACACTATCTATTGTCGGATAAGAAAAGCTTGACACAATCATGGATCTAAATGAAACAGAAAATAATAATCATTTTGGGATTATCTTTGGTAGAATACATATATGGAGAATAAAGCTCATTAAATTTTGAGTAGTAAGTATTATGATCCATTAGGAGACTCTCAAAATTATACGGTGTTCTTCATCATATTTTTTATATTGGTATCAATCCAAGGGTTCCCTTGTGCGGCTAAAAACAAAGGTGAACGGCTGAGAATTGACTAAATTCCACACCAGCTGCGCCAAATCCACACATACTTGTGGTGACCTACCCTACCTTTCCTCGGGGAGGGGGACGGTTACAAATGTAGGTTTAGAGGTATCACTCGTAAAGAGATTCGAATTGGCATCCCTAAAAGACGGCTTAAAAGTATCGTCTAATTGTAATCCGATTCAATTCATTCTTTACGAGCATAGACTCGTCCAAGTCCATACCTCACGTGACGTTCAGGTGTTTGCATTTCAACAGTTGCTTAACAACCTAAACATTTCTAAGAGTCGCTACTAGCTTGTTGGGGTCGGCTAAAAACCGATCAAGGAGTAGGAGTGTCGTATCGACCCTATGGAATTATGCTAACCTTTCTATTAGCGTTCTTTTCGTATCTAACTAGTTGGTTATTTAATAGAAAGTGGTCATACATTCTTGCTCATCATTGAAGACTCTATAAATTCATTCAAAGTCTAAGTGTCCATGCAGTTTGTTTTTGTGGGGTCATTTTCATGAAAGCGTAAATTAAGGTTAGATTAATCTAAAAAAAGGAAATTATCATATGATTTATCGAAAGATAATGTGAGAAGTAAACAATCAAAGTATTGAAATATGATGCGGTATTAAATACTCAAATAATATAGTACGTCTACTATAGGACGAGAACATAAAGCCCCTAACTAGTCGGGTAAATGATAATACATGGCCTTGTTAGACGCCTTGAGATATGATCCATCAGAAGCTGGTTACTTAAAGATAAAAGTGAACTTAAGTCTAGTAAGTTGATTCAAGTGAAATCTGAACTAGACTACATTAATCATTCATTAATTACAGTGATGCTAAGTCTAAATAGATTATATTAGACTAAGCACATATTAAATTATGTGGATATGTCTAACATGGCATAATCCTAATGGACTTAGGCAAAACCTTTACATACGAATACCAAAAGGGACATCGGTCTATCACCGCCAACCCATATAAGTGCCATCTCTTTGATCACTATCACATGACATAATCCAAGAGGTGTCGATTTTGACATTCAAATAATCATCCAATGCATTCAATCAAGCAAATCATCAGCAGTACTCATATTAAATTAAATAGATGGCCCCATAGTTGACATGAAATTTACTCATGCAAATCGAATACCTTGAGTCATTCCTATAAGCTATCCATCAAATCATGTGTCGAGTCTAATCACACCTAAGCATCCACAGAAGCAAAGTTAGATAGATATGCAATCACGTTAAAAAGGCATTAATCTAACTAGGAACACTAAGTTGTCCTCAATGGACAACTTCTTTAGTTTTTACGAAAGCCAATGCTAATTAATTAAACTAGGTTTATTATAATGCTAATATTTGAATTTAAAGTGACCCTAGAACTCTTAAACAAAAAATTTGATTTTTCCTTTATTTTTAAAAAATGAAATTTTAAGTAAAAATATTATTATTACCTTTTAAATTTATTATTTCTTAAATGTTACATAATATTTTAATATTAAAAGGAACTCGGGTCAAGTTCCAGCCTAATCTGGGTTCAGAGGTTGGACTCCAAACAAGATCATGCTTTGAGATGGATCAGGCTAGGGGCTCAACCCAGGATGGAGAAACAAAATTGTGGGCTTAGTCCGAGCTAAAGCAAGGCCAAAATTAACAGGCAAGACCAACTTAGGCCTAACTCGGATGCGATTAGGCCTAGGGTCCAGATTGCCGAACGTGAGCTGGGCTGTGGCTCTTCCCAAACTTGCCTGATCCTACATAAACTAGGCTCAACTCGAGCTTAGTTCTTTTTGCTTTGCTCCGCAACATCGTTGACCAACTCCCCTTGAGATAACCTGGGTCCGGGCTCGCGTTAGGCCCAGGACCAGATCCACACCGACCTTAAACTCTTAGCTCAATTTAAGTCCACAACGAAAATAAACAAAGCTTTGGCTAGGTTGGGCTGTCGCTCACAGGCTGAGAGGAGAAACATGGGCCTTAGGGACTCCCGAATTGCGCTCACAATGAGCCTAGTCTGGTCCATGTCATGCCCCGCTCCCAAGCGCACGACAGTCCCTATTATCTTATCCTCTGGCCAAACTGTGCAACATCCCAAGGTTCATCTCTGGCCTTTTAAGTGATCAGAGTTGTACACATGCGAAAGCGAGGTACTTAATTTACGTCCTTGACATCCAAGAGGTAAACAACTACACTTCTCATATATATACCAATATGTACATAAAACTAGTCCAAGTACAAGCCAAAATACAACTTAGGGAGGAAAAGCCCAAAACCCCAAAAATCTACAATAAAAAATGGTGGGGGAGAGGAGTCTGAATTATCTAATAAAAAGAAGACTAGGTCCCATTGATATTAAACTAGTCCAAGCCACCCTAGGGATCAACCACACTACAGCCAGGCAGATTGTCCAATTAAGGATTGATATTCGACAGCTCATACCAGCCCCAAGGCTCCTTATGGTAGTCCATATGAAAGACTAGGGAGCCTCTTACTGAAAGCGTATCTAATCTAATTTTGGTGAGGTACCCAATGCCAGAGTGGTTCGTCCCAATCCCAAATGGTCTTCTCGTGCTTTTCCATTACGTATCCAAGCTCAGACTCATATCTATCAATGATCCATTCACTATCCTTAGGTTTATCAAGGATTACCCATTCCTTTGGCTCCTCGTCCAAGTCCAGCTCCATGTCTTGTACCATCCCCACATCTTCCACCATCGGTTATCCCTCTGGACCCATACTCAGATATTGTAAAAAGAGTTTATGACAACGGGGTGAGATAAAAAAAACTCGGTGAGTCTACTCTCTCTACCCAAACTAGGAAGACAATCGCCATAGAGCCTCTATCTACATCCCTAGAACTAACTATCACCATTGGCCAGCCCTAGTGTGGCTTGGCTCTTACGTGAGACCAAGTTATTCCTAATGCTCTTAGTTTCCTACGAAACTTACCCCTATACCTACTTATCCCAATATCTTCAATTTCTCATCCAGAGCTACCTATGAGTCAATCGGTCCACGATCGAGACTTGGCCCTAAACCATCGTACCTGTCAAATCAGGGTTACGCATATAATAATCGAATAGTTAAAATCACACACCAATCAATTAAGGTTGTCTACTTCCAACCTAATACCCTAACTATTTTCCTGGTACAACGTTACTTTCTCAAGCGACCTAGTACCAATGGCCGCTCTGATCATCCAAGCACCCAATGATCCTAGCGTTTCAGATGACACCCCACAGGGCTTAGTCAAACTTTTCAACTAATTAGGGCCTATTAGCCACTTGGTTAGTCCAATTGATCACCATGAAATTATAATATGCACACAGCCCTAATTGGCACTATCCACCCAATCAAGCAGTTAGCTACTCAATTAATTATAATATTCCTACTAAGACAGTAAATGGCCCTAATTTAGGAATAGAGAGTCCATTCACAATTAATTCCTCACGAAACGACGATTGGCGACGACGGTTCAAGGTGGCCCATGATGACTCGATTCACGTGCACGAGAATGCGTTCAAGCTTAATGTGTTTTGGCAAACTCTGATCCAACACCATGGGAGGTTGGCCTAGCTCTGGGGGAACTCTAGCGACGGCTCCGACGAGGCTTCTGGTGATGACCCTTGGCCGTGGGAGGTTGGCCAAGCTCATGGGTTAAGTGGCAGAGGCCGGTAATAAGTGGTTCAGCTTCGATAAAGGCCAAAAAACCCGATTTGGGCCCAAATCGGGCTGGTCAGTGCCGTTTTGGGCTTTAAGACAATAGCTAGTGGCCCCACAATAGTAAGGGCTAATTCTGGGTAGTGTTAAGAGGTCCTCAGGCTCATGGGTGGTGTTCGTGGGTGGCTGGGCAGCTCTAAATCGAGCTGGAAACAGCTAACCTAAATTGAGCCAGATCGAGTCTAGGTTGGGGCAGTCAGGTCATGGCTCAATTTGTGTTCCCTAGACCAAATCAACGATAGCAAATGGCTAGGTTTCGATCAAGGGACGCCCAAGAAGCGATTGGAGGTGGTGACGAGGGTTAGGTGTCACTAGAGAATGCTTGGTGGCTAGGCACAGTCACGCCGACAAGGGTTAAGGCAAACCGTCGTTCGAGGGCAAATTGACAGCAACTACTGCCACAACGAGGCTGAGGGGATGCTTGTCCTGGAAGTCACGGCGTGGCCTGGGTGTCGCCAGAGAACTCCAACTCCGATGAGGTTAGCAGCTCACCTATAGGGGAGTCTAGTTCTGTGACGGCAACTTTGGGCGGCTCCTGACTGTAGCGACGGCGGTGACTGAGGCGGAGATATGTTGGTGTGGGAAGAAGGTGTTGCAGGGAAGCATAGGAAGCGATGGCATGTCAAACGGTGGTCGGAGCGGTGAGAAGGAGGGTTGGTCGTCCTGTGAGAAAACAGGGGAAGTCCAAGGCCGAGAAGGGAAAACCGCTTACCGGAGGTAGGTGGTAGCCAACCGGTGGCTGTGATGTCCATCGACGGGATGCTTGAGTAGCCTTATAGGCTTGCCCAGTGGCTAGCCACTAGTGGGGCCCTTCCCACACGTATGTGCCTGCTATTTGACGAAATGCCAAAATGAAGGACCGGCTGGGGAAAGTAGGAAATAGGGGAACCAGTTCGCATAAGTAGTCAGATCGGTTTGCAAACAGTCTGATCGACTTGTCCGCGAGTTGGTCAGTTCCTCCACGTGGCTGTTGATTGCGTTGATTAGTCAACCCAAAAGTAAATTAAAATAATAATAAATAGAAAATTTATAAAAGCATTATGGGACCATAAATTCATGGTTTTTGGGATCAAACACAAATAATTAAATCTCGAGGGACCCAAAACGAAATTCCAAAAATTTGGAAATGCTTGAAATGGAATTTTACATTTTAAACCGGGGAATTCCGAGGCTCTTAGGCCACTATCCAAACTTAAGTTTTTACACGATAAATCCCCGAAAAGGCCAAAATGTGCAGTTACAATTCTCTCATCCTTGAGAAATTTCGTCCTCAAAATTTGCTTTGCTTTGTCTCCTCAAACAGATAGGGGTATTGGCGTCTCATGGCCTCCTCACCTTCTCATGTACCACTCTCTACATCATGGTGTTGCCAGATGACCTTGACCAAAGGAATAATCTTATTCCTCACGTTTGATCCATGCGGTCCTCAAATCCTGATTGGTTTCTCCACATAAGAAATTTTGTTGTTGACCTCTACGTCTTCAAAACTCAACAAATGTGAAGGATCAGGTTCATATTTTCTCAGTATGGATATGTGGAAGACATTATGGATCTGTGCTAGATTCGATGGCAGTGCCAGACAATAAACTGTGACTCCTATCTTGTATAGGATCTCAAAAGGTCCCGCGTACCTAGGACTTAGTTTTCATTTCTTGCCAAAACAAGATGTCCCTATCTTAGGCGACACCTTTAGGAAGACGTGGTCTCCATTCCGGAATTCCAACGATTTGCGCCTTCGGTCTGCGTAACTCTTATGTCGACTCTAAGCTATCCTTAGTCTATTTCTGATCAATTGAACTGTATTTTAAGGCTTTGTACTAACTCAGGGCCTAGAACTTTTCATTGTCCCACCTCATTCCAATAGACTGGGGTTCTATAGGCACGACCATACAGTGCTTTAAAAAGAGTCATTTTAATACTCTGTTGATAGCTATTGTTATATGAGAACTCAACCAGGTGCAGCTAATCCTCCTAGCTACCCTTGAAGTCTAATACACATGCCTGCAACATATCTTCCAAAGTTTGGATGGTCCTCTCCGACTATCCATCTGTCTATGGATGATAGTCCGTGTTGTACTGAAGTCTCGTACCTAACACGGACTGCAAACTTTTCTAAAATGATGCAGTGAATCTAGGATAATGTCAGAAGTAATCGTCATTGACACTCCATGAAGTCTGACTATCTATCTAACATATAGCTCTACGAACCTATCTAAGGGAAGATCCTTACACACATCAATAAAATGTGCTGATTTGGTTAGTCTATCCATGATGACCCAAATGGTGTCATGGCCTCGCTGACTCATAGGCAATCCTGTCATGAATTCCATCATGATATGTTCCTATTTGAGATCTCCAATGGCTTCAGTAGGCCTCTAGGCTTACAATATTGTGCCTTCACCTATTGACAAGTTAGACACTTAGCCACATACTTTGCCACGTCGGCCTCCACTCCACCAATAGTGCGGTCTCAGATTCTGGTACATTTTTGTACTCCTTGGATGGATACTGTAATTACTCCCGTGTGCTTCAACCAGAATCTCTTCCTTAAGTGCAGTATCGGCTGGCACGCACAGCTTTCCTCGAAACCTCAATATCCCATCCTCCAAAACTTGGAAGTTTGGTTTCCTCTGCTCCATGTCAGTCTGTATGATCTTTTGAATAGTGGGATCCATAGGTTGCAGCTCCTTAATTCTTAACTAGATTTGAGGTTCCACTCTTAGGGTGGGCATTAAACAAGTGAGGTGACCTACCTCGAACTTGAAGTTTGAATCTTTCATTCTCTCCAATAGATGCCACTGTTTTACCATTAATAAAGCTAAAGAGGACTTCCGACCGTGAGCATCTACTACCCTATTAGCTCTCCCTAGGTGATATAAGATGTCTCAATCATAATCCTTCAAAAGCTCCATCCACCTACGTTGTCTCATATTCAACTCCTTTTGAGAGAATATATACTTAAGGCTTTGATGATTAGTAATGTGATGCCCTGAACACCAATTCATAAATAAAATGAACTTAATTATTTTAATTAAGCTCAAGGGCTCACCACAGCCGGATTCACCATACCCCAGTCTGTTGGGCACGTGACAAATCCCCACATGACCATTAATTTATTGTTGACTTGCGACAAAAATATCCCAGGATCCCATTGTCGACTTAACTATTTTAATCTTATGCGGAAGCTATCCCATACACAAACAAGGTAGTTAATTAAAAAAGTTAAATAATAGGCATTATCACAAATACATGTCACCAAACAACATGTCACACAAACTTATGTCTTACATAACCTCTAGAATAGTTACATAACACTAGAGGAGATACCCATTCATCACAACCATTACAAAAACATGATTATATTCACAAGACGTGCCAAAAACACTTTTAATCATGAGTGGAAAAAGATCGGGGGTTGGTTATCCCTAACTCCTCTAACCTAACCTCTCAACAAAAGGGAGCGAGGAGACATTTGCCATCAATTGCTCCTACTTCGGTGATCATCTTGATGGGCACACCAAAATTAATCACGTGGCTAACCATGGTACGATCCTAAAAATGTTAATAACCACGGGGTGAAATAACTCAATAAGTAGAAATTCTAAACCTCGCCTAGGAGGTGGCGTCGCAATCAACAAGCAAAGGTTTGAAAATCACAAATAAAGATTGTCATCAAATCATTTCAAAACCTTGCCCCTTTTGAAAAGATCACATTTCCAAGGATTTCAAAAAATTCCCATGAACCTCAAAATCAACAAGACTCCACACATCATTGCATGCATTTAATCTTTTCAAATCTTTTTAAATCTGTTAGAGGAAGCTCTATTGTTGATACTGAAGATGACAAAACTCTATGACAGACTCTTTGACAAGATGACTCGAAGACAAATACAGTGGCCAGATCTTGTATCATCTGGAAGTGGCCAAAACTTATATATTTGGAAAGATGTCAGATCTTATATCATCTGAGAGATGCCGGATCTTATATCATCTGGAGAGGACCAGATCTTGTATCGTCTGGAGGTGGCAAACACCGTAAAGTCTGGGAAGACATATTTGGTAAAATCTGGGTAGTCGGAATTATGACAACTGTTTAAGTAAGAGGATATTCTTACGACTCTGATACTCATGGATTTCAGACAACATATTTGAGGATTAACAAGATTGATTATTCTCAAGTTATGAAGATTATTATTGACATATTGGATTCTCTGAAGATCGGGTAAATGTGGCAAGTATTCACTTATGAAAACCAAGATCCTGATTGTATGGGCGACTAGGATTGATGGGCTCTTAACACGATCTGAAGATTACTTGAGACATTCTTGATTGATTCTGTCCAACGGGTTGATTGGAAGAGTTCCTTTGAAAAGTGCCAACGGTCGTATTGGCATGAAGGAGTATTTAAGGGGGATGTTTCAAGTTTTTCAGAGGGACGCGAACAAGAGTATAATTCCAAATTTTAGAGCTGCTCATTTACTGTGCACTTACATTGTAAACAAAAGAGTGTTACACATACTTGCTTTGTGAGAGCATAAGACTCTGTGAAGTCTTAGAACTGATTTGTAACTCTTTTGATTCATAGTGGAATGTAGCCGATAGACTGTCAGCCTGAGAGAGTGGACGTAGGCTTGAGCTAAGCCAAACCACTATAATTCTTATGTCTTGATCTCTACTCTCTTAACTCTCTGTTTGTGCTTATAGTTCTTCGTATATCACTCATATATCACACTTCACACACAGTGTATTTTATACTTCCACAAAAGTTTTTAAAATCACTTATTCACCCCCCTCTAGGTGATTGCACTATATCATTCAATTGGTATCAGAGCCTTGTGCTTGTTTTTGAATTACTTCTAAGCTAAAGATCTATGTCTAGTGTGTTTGTTTCAGGAGTGATGGAATGACAGAACTATGCCAGAGCACCTTACTTTGATGGAAAGGACTATAATATCTGGAAAAACAAAGTGAGAGCATTCCTGAGATCAAAAGATCCATTGGAAAGGGATGTTGTTGAAAGAGGAGTAAATCCCAAAGCTACAACAAATCCAGAGAGAAATTTTGTAGAAGGTGGAGAGATGAGTCAAGCTGAACTCATCAGAAGGAAAAACATTGATGCTAAATATTCATTATATTGTGCTTTATCTCCTACAAAATATAATCGTATCTTTTTTTGTGAAACAGCTAAGAGATATGGGAAAGGTTGAATATTACTTTTGAAGGAACTAACCGAGTCAAGGAAACATGAATCAATATTCTACTTGGTCAATACGAAGCCTTCAAAATGAAGCTTGGAGAGAACATCTCTGATATGTTTAGTCGATTCATAGAGATTGTCAATGGTCTCGCATATCAAGATCAACCTATTTCTGGACCAATGAAAGTCAACAAGTTACTACGTGGACTCTCAAGTGAATGGGATCAAGTGAAAATCTCTATCAGAGAGAACAGAGGATTCAGCCTCTTTCTGATGATGAGCTTATTGGAACTCTCCAATCCTACGAAGTGGAAAGATCTGATGAACAATCAGACTTGAAAGGTAAGAAATCTATAGCTTTAAAATCTAATGAAGATTTTCATGATGCAGGTTCAAATGAGACATTAGATGATGAAGAGACGACTCTTTTAATGAAGAAGTTCAAGAAATTGAACAATAGAGGAAGAAGGTTCAACTCAAGAAATTCTAGCTCTCAGAACTTCCATAGTAGAATTTCCAAAGAAGGCAGCTTAGACAGAACTTTCCGAACAGGCAGTCTTGGAACAACGAATCCAACAATGACGTAACATGTTACAACTGTAGGCAGAAAGGACATATCAAACCCAATTGTCCTTTACTGAAGCGAAGTAATGGAAGGAATGAAAAATACAAGAAAGCACTCAAGGCAGAAACCTGGAGTGATGTTGATAGTGATGATGAGTTTGCAAACATCTGCTTAATGGCACAATCCAATTTAGATTCAGAATCAAGTTATGATTCAAATTCAAATCAAGATGATGAGGTTAGTAATTTTCAAATTCCTGTTAAAGTTTCCAAGTACATTGATGAGTTATGCTCTAGTTTGAATCATCTCAAAAGAATTTTTGAGCTTAAGAAGGAGAACTTGAGACTTCAAAAGTAGGAAAATGTTTGGTCTAAAAAATTTGAAAGTTTGAACAAAAGTTTAGCTGCTACAAAGGAGAAGTCAAATTCTCTTGAGAAGCAAGTTGTTTGTCTTAAAGCTAACTTGTCAAATTTCTCATAAAGGTTTTCAAATGGTTCTGAAAAGCTTGATAAACTTCTTTTAGTTCAAAGACCCTATTTTAATAAAGCCGGTTTAGGTATGACTCCTGAAACCATTCCTTTAATTGATTTTCCTAAGGTAAAGGAAAGGCTTGAATGAAAACCTTCAAAGGCAGCTTACAAAAATCACTTTCAAAGAGATTTTGTAAAACCTGTTGGAAGAAGTTCTTTGGAATGCTCCAACTGCAATTGTTCAGAACATCTTGAAAGAGATTGTCTCTTGTTAAGAAGATCAATGAAGAAAAACTGGTCAAACTTTGTTTGTACTAACTATACAGGACCCAAGAAAGTCTAGGTACCAAAGAAAAAGTTAGTATTTCTCTTGTTAACAGGTTACCACCAGGAGCAAAACAAAGTGGTACCTGGACAGTGGATGCTCAAGGCATATGACAGGTGATTCGAGCTGTTTTGTTGAGTTAGTCAGAACAAAAGGATGGAAAGTCTCCTTTGGAGGAAAAAGCAAAAGGAAAATAGTTGGATGTGGAATTGTGCAGATTGAAAATTTGACTATCAAGAATGTTTTCTTGGTGAAAGGTTTGAACTATAATCTTATAAGTATTAGTTAGTTGTGTGATGCTAGTTACAAAATTCAATTTCAAGAAGGCATATGTTATGGTTCTAGCAAGGAAACTGCACAATCCTTCTTGAGTAAGCGCCATGGAAATATCTATCTACTCGATATAAATCCAAATAGTTCGCAGTGTCTGTTATCTGTTCATGATGAGATAAATCTGTGGCATAGAAGACTTGGAGATGCTAACATGAAGCAAATTGCCAAGATTTCTTCCAAGAAAATTGTTCATGGCCTTCCCAGTTTGGCATTCCTAAAGAACAATTCTTGCACATTTTGTGTGTTGGGAAAACAGGTCAGAAGTTCTTACAAGTTGGTAAATCAAGTATCAGCTGACCCTGTTTTACAGTTTCTTCACATGGATTTGTTTGGACCTACTCGAACTCAGAGTATTGGTGGCAAAACTTATTGTCTGGTAATTGTTGATGATTACTCTCAGTTCACATGGGTTTACTTCTTGGCAAGTAAGTCCAATGCTATTACTTACTTCTATAAGTTTGTAAAGAAAGTTCAAAATGAGAAAGGTTGTACTATTTCTTGGATTCGTACTGATCATGGAAAAGAATTTGAGAACTAAGACTTTGCCAAGTTTTGTGATGATATAGAAATTCAACATGTGTTTTCATCTCCATATACGCCTGAGCAAAATAGAGTTGTGGAAAGGAAGAACAGATCGCTACAAGAGATGGCTAGAACTCTACTGATAGAGAGTTACGTGCCTTCTCAATTTTGGGCTGAAGCTATATCTACTACTTGTTATATCATTAACAGAGTTTATCTCAGGCCTATCTTAGAGAAGACACCTTATGAGATCTTCAAGGATAAGAAACCTATTGTTTCTTACTTTCATGTTTTTTGTTGCAATTGCTTTATATTGAAGAATCCTAATGATCATGTTGGTAAGTTTGATATGAAGTCAGATAAAAAAATCTTTCTTGGATACTCCATGACCAGCAAAGCCTATAGAGTTTTCAACAAGAGGACTCAAACCGTGGAAGAGTCGATGAATGTCAAGTTTCATGAAGACGCTCAAATACATTCACTTCAACCACAGCTTGATATTCCAAATCATTCTCAAGACTTCTCAAACTTGAACTTACCTGAAGAAGCTCAACAACAAGAAGATGAAACTCTGTCATCCGAGTCCAGAACAATTCTTCAGTCAAATTGGAAATATAAGTCCAGTCATCCAGCTGAACTTATCATTGGTGGTCTAAATGAATGAGTTCGAACAAGGTCACAGAGACATGGAGAATCCAGTGCAGTAGCACTTGTGTCTAAAGTTGAACCAAAAGGTATAGATGAAGCTCTATTGGATGAAAGCTGGATTGAGGCTATGCAAGATGAGCTCAGACAATTTGCAATCAATGATGTTTGGGAGTTAATCCCAAAACCAAAAGGAAAATCTATCATTGGAGCCACATGGGTGTACAGAAACAAATTGGATGAGGAAGGCAAAGTTGTTAGAAACAAAGCCAGACTGGTAGCAAAAGGATACTCTCAACAAGAAGGAATTGACTATGATGAAACTTATGCACCAGTGGCAAGGTTAGAAGCTATTCGATTATTGCTTGCCTTTACTTGTTATAAAAATTTCAGGTTGTTCCAAATGGATGTCAAGAGTGCATTCCTAAATGGTTTCATACAAGAGGAGGTGTATGTAAAGCAACCTCTTGGCTTTGAAGATCCGAAGAAGCCAGATCATGTGTACAAGCTGAAGAAGGCACTATATGGTTTGAAGCAAGCTCCTAGAGCTTGGTATGAAAGGTTAAGTAAATTCTTACTTGAGAATGGCTTTGAGAAAGGCAAAGTAGATATAACTTTGTTTGTCAAGGCTGAGGGCAAAGATTTTCTCTTAGTTCAAATATATGTTGATGATATTATCTTTGGTTCCTCAAATGAAACTCTTTGCAAGAATTTTTCCATAGCAATGCAGAATGAGTTCGAAATAAGTATGATGGAAGAATTGATATTCTTCATGGGCTTGCAAGTTAAACAATCAGAAGAAGGTATTTTAATTCACTAAGAGAAGTATGCCAAAGAGATTGTATCCAAATTTGACTTGGAAAATTGCAAAAAGACAAAGACGCCCATGTCAAGTACTTTGAAGCTTGATGAGGACATCGACGGAAAACAAGTCGATTAGAGACTATACAGGAGTATGATTGGATCTCTCTTATATCTAACTGCATCTAGACCTGACATTCTGTTTATTGTGTGTTTATGTGAAAGATATCAATCCAATCCTAAAGAGTCACATCTCAGTGCTGTTAAGCGAATTATAAAGTATGTGGCAACAACTTCAAAGTTTGGATTATGGTATCCAAAGGATGGAGACTTCACATTACTTGGATATTCATATGCTGACTTAGCAGGCTGCAAGTTAAATAGAAAGAGTACTTCAGGCACTTGTCAGCTGCTTGGTGAACGACTTATATCATGGTTGTCAAGGAAACAACACACGGTTGCTCTTTCAACATCAGAGTCAGAGTATGTTGCTCTTGGAAGTTGATGTTCGCAGATATTATGGATGAAGCAGCAACTACGTGATTTCAAGATTCCAAAGTCATACATCGAAATCAGATGTGCTATGGACTTAACCAAAAATCCTATTTTGCACTCTAAAGCCAAGCACATTGAAATTCAACATCATTTTATACGGGATCATGTGGAGAAAAAGGATGTTAGAGTTACTTTTATTGATTCCAAGAATCAGCTAGCAGACATCTTTACAAAGGCTTTGGACAAGAATTCTTTGAATTCATACGGAGCAAGCTGAATATCCTATCTCCTGATGACTAAGTTTCAGATCTTACCACGTTCCAGACGTTATAGTGGTTCATATCTTACATACTCCAGATCTTAGAATACTCCAGATCTTACAGTGATTCAGATCTTACAAACGTCTCAAACGGTCCAACTCTTGAAATGCTATCATCTATGATATCTTATGACTCAGGAGCTTATAATATGAAATTTTCCCGCAATTTGTTCATAAGGTAACATGTATCTTTATTTTTAGCATGTTAAGGTATGATTGTTATTTGGTGCATATTTACTTGCCTATTTTAATAGTTGCATAATATATGCATCTCTTGATTGTTGAATCATTGTTTTGGAAATTTTATTTTCCAAAAATTCGGTTTCTCTTTTGAATTTCGAAAGGCATCCCCTCACCCCTTAAACCGGTTGGAATATTGCCTCTTCGCTCAAAAGCTTTTCTCTCATCTAAAACCCTAGCAGTTTGTTTTCTCCTCTGGTTCTCTCTTCCAAAAAGTTTTCAACTTTCTGCTCGAACAAAGAAGGATTTATCTGCGATTGCAAATATGTCTACATCAAGGAAGACTTCCAGTTCTACAGAAAAGAATTTTGACCAAGCCAATGTCAGGGTGACGTTTGCTGATGCTACTCAATCAAGTAGGCCCGAAATTCTGTCAACACCGACTTCATCAGAAAAGCGCTTGGATAAAGGAATGACAGTCATGTTCGCACCACTCCTAACACGACATACAATACAAATTCCAAATGACAATTCTGATGCCGATGATACTCTCACTATTGCTGAATATATGTCACGTCACTATGGGAAATCGATCATTGTTCGATCTCCACATGAAACGGGCAAGAACCAGTTGAAGCTGAAAGGTCCGCCTTCAGAAAATGGACCGAAAAACAATGCTGATAACAACAAGATAGGGGGAGTTAGTACTTCCTCTCCTACATATTAACAGGCCAATGCTCCTACCTTTTATCATCTTCCACAAATTGTCTTTGCTGACGTTCTTGCACAACCGAATCATTCTAAGGAGTTCAAAGAATTGCTTGGGCTTATTATCGAGTTAAAATCTCGTCAATTTGATTTAGAGCTTGAGTTGTTACAACATCGTAACCACTTTAATCTACAGATTCATTTTCTCCACTCTATTGTTCAATAATTTTATCAGCAGTTGAACAAGAAAGTGGATGTTGATCAATGGACCGAAACGATCAAGAAGCTGGAGCAGATGGTGCAGTCGTTGGACAATGTTCACTTTGTTTGAGTTCCCCCTCCCTCTTGATCTTTCTTATTATGACAAAAAAGGGGAGAAAGTGCAGATTTTGAGTTTTTAAAACTGTTTGACTTTACTTTTTATTGGATAATTTTGATGTGGTTGACTGGATGATTGATTGAATGGATGGATGGATGATTTACGATGCTGATTGGTTGCATTGACTGCAGTGTTGTTTATATGATGTGATTGAGTGACAGGGATGCTACTTATGATATTTCTCTAAAGTATTATTATAACCTATGGAGACTAACTTTTTGTCTTGTGGATGTAGGTTATAGTATTTTATATCTGCTAGTGAGTTTTTATCTCACTTAAGAGATACTATTTTTGTCTAACATTTTGTGTTGTAGAATATATCTTCAAAATCTACAGGTTCGTTTTGTCATCATCAAAAAGGGGGAGATTGTTAGACGAAGCTCTAATGTTGATTTTGAAGATGACAAAACTCTATGACAGACTCTATGACAAGATGACTCGAAAACAAATACAGTGGCCAGATCTTGTATCATCTGGAAGTGGCCAGAACTTATATCATATGGAAAGATGTCAGATCTTATATCATCTGGAAAGATGTCAGATCTTATATCATCTGAGAGATGCTAGATCTTATATCATCTGGAGATGACCAGATCTTGTATCGTCTGGAGGTGGCAAACACCGTAAAGTTTGGGAAGACAGATTTGGCAAAATCTGGGTAGTCGGAATTATGACGATTATTTAAGTAAGAGGATATTCTTACGACTATGATACTCGTGGATTTCAGACAGCATATTTGAGGATTAACAAGATTGATTATTCTCAAGTTATGAAGATTATTATTAGCATATTGGATTCTGTGAAGATTGGGTAAATGTGGCAAGTATTCACTTATGGAAACCAAGATCTTGATTGTATGGGCAACCAGGATTGACGGGGCTCTTAACACGATCTGAAGATTACTTGAGATATTCTTGATTAATTCTGTCCAACGGGTTGATTGGAAGAATTCCTTTGGAAAGTGCCAACGGTCGTATTGGCATGAAGGAGTATTTAAGGGGAAGTTTCAAGTTTTTCAGAGGAACGCGAACGAGAGTATAATTCCAAAGTTTAGAGCTGCTCATTTACTGTGCACTTACATTGTAAACAAAAGAGTGTTACACATACTTGCTTTGCGAGAGTAGAAGACCCTGTGAAGTCTTAGAACTGATTTGTAACTCTTTTGATTCATAGTGGAATTCAGCCGATAGACTGTCAGCCTGAGAGAGTGGACGTAGGCTTAAGCTAAACCAAACCACTATAATTCTTATGTCTTGATCTCTACTCTCCTAACTCTCTGTTTGTGCTTATAGTTCTTCGTATATCACGCTTCACATGCTGTGTATTTTATACTTCCGCAAAAGTTCTTAAAATCACATATTCACCCCCTCTAGGTGATCACACTAGTTCCTTCAAAATCTTTTGGCCCTCCTCGGCCACCGATTTCGTAATGATCCAATCTTTTGGATCGTAGCCCAAGCATGCACTAGCCCCATCTACTACGGCCCATCTGACTCAAAAGTCGGGTATACCCTACAGGATCTACTTCCCTGAAGTCCATCCAATGAGAAAACTATTCAACCAGTACTCTTCCGAGCTCATGACGCCTAGCCTCGTCTAGTGCATCTACCAACTCGAAAGCCAAGCACACCCCATAGGGTCTACTCCCCCAAAGTCCATTCGATGAGGAGGCGAATGCATTACACACAATCAAAAACATTTTCAAAAAATCATTTCTTTCACCTTGCTCTTGCAATTAAAGACATCATTTTGTAAAAAAGAGGGATTTCTTGACTCAAGAAAATATACAACTTCTTTGAGGGTAAAACAGAATCTTTTTGGGCAAAATAGATAACATTAAAGTTCAAGAACAATTTAAGAAGCTCGAGAGAGATGTAGCCTTGTCAAATTTAGTAACACAACTCAAGAAATAAGCTGGAATAGTAGAGCAGAGAGCAAATTCAACAAGATTGGTAAGACCAAAGCTTAAAGATAAATTAGGAAAATCACTCCACAAGTTAACTACATAACGTCACACCTTACCCGAGGGTTAGAAAATCCACTTACAGACAGGTATTACCAAAAAACACAAAGAGGAGTCAAAGAAACAGAAGTAGAAGCAGATCGGTACAGGTGAGCAGCAACTCTTGCATGGAGCACAGTAATCGTACGGACAACTTCCAGGGGCCCTACAGCGGCAAATATTGAACATTTTGGAGCATGGTCAGTTGCATTGGAAAACTCTGCATGTTACAAAGAGAATGGCGTTGGTTTCACTCTATTCGGAGGTCATTTGGTTGGTCAACCAGGGCCAAACAAAGAGGTCAACGGTGCAGTATTTCGGTCCAACGGTCTGTAACTTCCAGAGTTGGGTCGGGAGTAGCCAGAGCTCCTTTAAGGCTGAATTTTTGTATGAGGGACGGTTTGAAGGTGTATAAGAATATGGTGGAGAGTCTTGGTGAAGAAAATGGTTGCTGGTAGGGGTTTGAAGGTAGAATAGTGGTTGGGTCTATTGAGCTACGAATTTCCAGCATAAGGTAGAAGAGGTTTGTGAGTTCTTTGCTTGAGGTGTGTGGTTCAAATGGAGTAAGCTGCCATCTATTTTTAGGCAAAGAAGATTGAGGCCCAAGGCTGGTGCTATCTCAAGCATTAATTGCCTAAGGTCTAATTCCATAAAGTAACTATAGGACTACTATTCAATCATTAATGTCTTTGTCATTTATTCATTATTTTCTTCATTCTTCCTCCCTCCTCTTGCCTTGGCCGAACCACCTCCTCATTTCTTATTGCTTCTTTTGTCCATGTGATCATTAATTAGTCTATCTTGTCTTCTAGGTACTAAGTCTATAGTATTTATTAAATGGTAGCTCATGTGCCTATTCTATTTCTTATATTAGCTCTTTAATTGCCTATCCTTCTAATAGCTTTCTAGAATGACTTCATGCTATATCTAGGTGCATTACATCACCAAGATTACATCATCCTATGCCCAATAGCTCACATGGCTATATCTAACTCTCATGATGATACTACAATTAGCCTCTTAATTACCTATTCTTCTAATAGCTTCTTAGGATGACTTCATCCTACCTCTAGGCACATTACAACGTCCATCTTACATCATCCTACGCTCATTAGGTCTCATGTCTAATTCTAATCTTAGGATAGCCTCATTAATGACTAAATTATTTTGTTTTTCCCCTTATTTCCCTTGGATTGCCGCCGGCCACTCTTCCTCCTTCCTCCCCATGTGTGGCCTCCTTCCAATAAATAATAGGTACTACAATCTAGGCTTATGTCAACTTGAATCATCCTATTCTAGTACCTCTTGAATTAATAATCATCTAGGTCAAAACTATTCTAGATACAACCAAATCTCATTATTTTATTTTTCTCTTTCTCTTTCTCTTTTCCTTTTCTTTCTTTCCACCTTCTTTTGGCCCTTCCTTTGACTGAATGGCCTTGGTCCATCTTGGGCCAAGCTTCTTGGTCCACTTCCTCTTGGGTCAAGCCTATTCTTCTTTGGTTGGTCCTTTTATAATTCCTTAATTAGGTTGAAGCCCATCTTTCTCAATTTAGTGCCCAAAATTAATCTAATAATTTTGTGATTTGTGATTAAGTGTCGGCAACCTCAAATAGCCCTTTTTAGATGATGATCAATAGGGTGTCGCCTCGCAAGTCTCGTGGTTATTCCGCGTTGAGCCTTGCCAATCCTTAGGGAATTTCTCGATTGTCATGTAATCGGCAAGATATTGTTCTAACCACATAATTGTATCGATAATTTCAAAGTTAATTCAAGATTAATTATCGCCACTCATGAATTGATGATAATTATCCACTAAACTCTTCTTTGAGTCATCGTATAATAATCTGTGTTAGTACAAGACCTTCTTGCTCGATCTTATGGTCGAGTAATTTCTCAAGGTTCAAGTATTCTTAGATGATCATGCTTGTCGATCCCACATCGTCTTCACCAAAGGATTCAACGGGTTAATTACTCCACTTCACTATTTAAGTCTTGACACCTTAATCTTTTTATTAATCAGGGCCTCAATTTGAGGATGTTACAAGTAAATATCGTGAATATCTCTCCACACAAGTAATGTCTCCAAATCTTGAGGGCAAAAATGACTATAGCTAATTTCATGTCGTGCATCGGATAATTATGTTCATGAGGCCTCAACTGCCTAAACAATATAACTACGACCAAATTGTATCAGGACACACCTTAGTCCATGATAGGACGTGTCATTGTAAACTTCATAACCACCAGGACTTGATGGGATCGTCAATATTGGGGTTATAGTCAACTTTTGCTTCAGTTCTGGTGTGACATCCTGAATTTCAACACCTCTCAAAAATAATATTTTGCAGAATAGACATAAGTTGAATCAATGAGAAGTTGAATGTGACTTGAGGTGAATGGGTGCAAATTAGTAGATATGAGGGGCTGCTGCATTACAGCCTTCATACTTGGCTTGTTGGAGAAGTTTGAGAGCGAAAAATTGCTATTGAATAGTGTAGAAGACTTATGGGGCAAGTACTCAAGTGTTTAGATATTTTAGTTTGACTTTTCAATGCTGTTTGTTCCCCCATATACAGCTGAATGTGGGATATCACAGCTGGTTCTACTTCAGCCTCTCTTAGATATTTTCACTTCTTACACCTCCATTGCTCCAGCTGAGATACATAGCTCTCAAGTCACCAACTTAGGAAGCAACATACAGGGCTTTTTCAGCATCATCTGAACCTCTTTCAAAGTTGAAGTAAGCTCGAGTTGTAGTCGTCTCCGTGCTATCGTCAACATGGACTTGCTGGTTTGTTGATCAAGTGAGTCAACTTCCCAACCTTTCTTAGGTTACGATTACTCTTAAGGAGTTAGATGAGTGTTAACCATCGTGATAAGATGAGTGTTAGATTGGATTAGCACAAGTGATAGTGGTTTAGTTCAGAATGGAGGATTTCTTTGGAATATGTTTACTGAACTGTTGTTGTTTGCTGATTTAGTGCAACGAGATGTGATGAGATTATGAAGTTGGTTCCTTCATGAAATGTATTTTAAACATCTTCAGTTACGACATATATTTTATCCAAGGTTTTATAGATTTAGAAGGAATTTATGTCAACTTCATTTTGAACAAAACAGAATCTTTGTTTTTAATGGAACTTGTGACCTTTTGATGTTCTATGGATTTTTATGAACTCTTGGAGCTCGAATTTCGAAAAAGTTTCTTCACAATCATTGTTTGTTACATCCATTAGTGTAACATAGTCAAATTTCAGATCAAACGGATGAGTTTTGAATTTCAAACCAAACTAGTTTTAGAGAATATGATTTCTGAACACTGCATCAGTTTTTAAGACAGTTTGAGCAATTTACTGCTCTCTATAAAAAAGGATTTAGAGAAAGGTGTCTTCAAGAAAAATGTTGGTTTAAGTGTCATTTATGACATTCGAATTTGAGGATTTTACAAACTCGTTTGATTATGTTTCTGGATTTAGATGTGGAGACACGCAAGAAACTTGATTTTTGCCAGTTAAGGTGCTTTGATCTTTAGCTAAGTTGGCACGGTATGGGACGTGTGCAGCAAGGCCGGACGTTCGACTTCCTTAATGTTGGCTGGATGGTGGGTGATATATGATGATATGTGATTATGTGATAATTGGCGTGTGCCACAAACACCCTACGGGGAAGAGAGCTTAGCTTAAGGCTTTGCTAGACCATCACGTGCATGTGTGGTTGTGGCAAGAGCTTAGCTTGAGGCTTTGCTAGACACCCTACGGGGTATGGACTTAGCTTGAAGCTTTGTTCCACAAACACCCTACGGGGGAGAGAGCTTAGCTTGAGGCTTTGCTAGACTACCCTGAGGCGAGAACTTTTCGCGGGGTATATACCTGATGAGCTAGAGCCTGACGAGGCGGACAACAACATACCTGAGACGAGAATCATCGTGGTTTGTGGCAAGGATTTGAGGTGTGGAATACGCGGGATGAAAAACATCTGAACAACTGATTGAACTGTGATATGATGAACCTTATGATAGGACGGAGTTGTGTGACATGGTATGGGACGTGTCATAACGATTTGGCCTTATAATCGGGACCTTTGTGATGATATGATGATTTATGTGAAGTGATTCAGTTGTTAAAGATGTTTATCGTATGCTTATATGCATGAACTGTGGAGTTTGAACGTCTCCAGATGTTACATCATCCAGACGTTATCGAGTCCCAGACGTTACATCATCCAGACGTTATATCGTCCAGATGATACATTGTCTCAGACGTTATATCGTTTCAGATCTTGAAAGTCTGACAGTTTCCATACCTCGATTTGTTTGTGTGAATATGTTATTCTTGGAGGATTTCTTCCTAATCGGGGCTTGGAGAGTTGACTCGGTGAACTGTTTTTCAGGTACCTAGGTGGAGGTACGACATATACGTCGTGGGGTCCTATAGGCAATAGTTTTTGGGAGCAAGTTTTTTGGTGGACATGGAGCTAGTGGTTGTAAATCCCGGAGTAGATAAACCTTTCTTTTTGGGTTTAGTCTTTTGTATATGAACCTGAGATGGTTTTTATGAGATGTGCCTTGTGTAATTTGATTGTCTTGCTTTCTTATCCCAATTTTGTTGTTGTCCGGGGATTGTTGATTACGCTTCCGCATGTGCATAGAGGTTTGGATCGGCGACGCTACCTGGGAACGTCGCATTTCCTTTGACCGTTGTGGAATGTGCGTGCGCTTAAGGTTCGGGGCGTGACATCCTCGCCCGAAGTGGTATCATAGCATGGTTAGTGTCTGGAGTAATAAGGTGCGATGAGTCTTGGGATAGTTAGTAGGAAAGGACCTTTTACTTATGCTGATGCATGTGATTAATATCTGATTGGTAGATTGTTTGGTATTGATTACTTAGTTTCCTAATTCCACTAGGAAACAGGTTTCTTTAAAGATTTGTAGAATGAGTGATCTGGAGGAGAGGACTGCTAGAAAGAGGTCCATAATGTCTATTACTAGGGGTAGAATGCCAACAAGTGCTGGTACCTGAGGAAAAGCATCGGCTCAGGCCAGCATAAGTAGGATAGTACCGCCGCCAAAAGACGCTGGACTAGCAGTACTTGGTGATCCTAGAATCGAGGGGATCATGCAAGCGCTCAAGACTATGGGAAATCTGATGGGGCAGCAAGCTCAAAATCGAGCTGCCGTCGCTGCTGCAGCACCTGCTAAAATTCCACCTGGGAATATGATGGCTGAACGATGGATGCACAAGCTTGTTGAACAGTTTTTGAAGTTGAAACCACCAAAATTCACAAGAGCAGGAGATCTCGAGGCTGCAACCCTTTGGATCCAGGAATTGGAGAAAACCTTTGCATTACTGAAATGCTTAGAGGAAGAGAAAGTGGTCCTTCCAGTCTATAAATTGCAGGGCAAGTACTAGGTGGATAGCCACCAAAGGAAGAGTATTCGCCGAAGGTGTGATTTCAGAGTGGAACACTTTCGTTGAAGTGTTTAATAGCAAGTATTTTTCTGAATCTGCCAAAGAACAGAAGATGGTAGAATTTCAAAGTCTTCGTCAAGATGTAATGTCTGCGGACCAGTACGAAGCAAATTTTGCAGAGTTATCCCAGTATGCACCAAAACTGATTGAAGATCTAGTGGATCGAGTAAGGAGATTTCGGAATGGACTTAGACCAGAACTTAAGGATCCGTTGGTGCCATTCAATCTGAAAGATTATAATGATTTATATGAACAGGTACAACTGATTGAAAGAAACTTGAATGAACGAGCCGTCGCATCTGGATCACGATTTGAGTCGAATAAGGATAGAAATCGGTTTGGAAAGAAGCCGATGACTGGAGGAAAGTATCACATTCCACCCAACAGGAAGGATGGGATTAGAAAGACAACGTTTAACTTGAACGTTGAGTGTCGTTTTTTGTGGAGGAAAGCATGATTCAGCTCAATGTCTTGCTAGGACAGGAGCTTGTTTCAAATGTGGCCAGCACGATCATCATATCAAGGATTGTCCACATTGGGAAAAGGGACCACAGCTGCCACCACCACAACTGATGGGTCATAATAGAGGATATGCACCACAGAGTGGTTTGAATCGACCCCCAGCATAAGGAAGGGTGTATGCCGTTACTCGACGTGAGGCAGAGGACGCACCAGACGTTGTTAAAGGTATGGTCTCACTGAACGACCATGCTGCTTATGCTTTATTTGATCCTGAAGCTACTCATTCTTCTATTATTGAGCAGTATGTTAAGTTGGTAGGGTTGGATCCTGAACCATTAGGGTCAGTAATTAGTATATCTACCCTGTTGGAGAATAGTGTGTTGTCTGCAGTAGGTTATGCTGATTGCAAGTTAATTGTTAGTGAGCGAGAGGGAAAGATAGATTTGACAGTCCTACCCATGTATGATTTTGATGTGATAATTGGCATGGACTGGCTCACCAAGTAGCGAGCTTCTGTGGATTGTTATCAAAAAGCGATTCAGTTTAAACCACCAGAGGTGAAAGTTTTGAGTTCATTGGAAGTCGAGGAGGACTTTTGATTACCTTAGTGTCGTCACTTGAGGCAGACCGTTTGTCAGACGGGGATTGTCAAGGTTACTTGGCAATAGTTGTGGATACAACCCTTAAGGAGCTGAAGTTGGAAAACATTGCAGTAGTACAAGAGTTTGCTGATGTGTTTCCAAAAGAATTATTTGGTTTACCCCCAAAAAGGGAGATTGCGTTCGTGATTGAATTGGCCCTTAGAATAGAGCCAATCTCTAAAGCTCCTTGACATATGGCATTGTCGGAGCTAAAGGAATTGAAGGTGCAGATGCAAGAGTTGTTGGACAAGGGATTCATACGTCCTAGTGCATCACCTTGGGGAGCACCAATTCTGTTTGTGAAGAAGAAAGATGGTTCATTGCGCCTTTGCATCGATTATAGGCAACTTAATCAAGTAACGATCAAGAACAAGTATCCGTCACCAAGGATTGATGACTTTTTTTATCAGTTGCACGAAGCGTCGATATTTTCAAAAATCGACTTGAGGACCGGGTATTATCAGTTGAGGATTAGAAAGGAAGACATACCAAAGAAGGCGTTTCGTACGTGTTACGGTCATTATGAGTTTACCGTGATGCCATTTGGTTTAACTAACGCCCCAGCCGCTTTCATGGATCTAATGAATCGTGTATTCAAAGAGTATTTGGACCAGTTTGTGATTGTGTTCATTGATGACATCTTGGTGTACTCGAGGAGTATGGAGGAACACGAAAGGCATTTGAGGATTGTGCTTCAGACTTTACAAGAGCATGGATTATATGCCAAGTTCAGCAAGTATGAGTTTTGGTTAACTCGTGTAAGTTTCTGAGGCCATGTGACTGCAGGTGAAATTTCCGTGGACCCAACTAAGATTGAAGCCATGATCAATTGGGCAAGACCGTCGACAGTGACAGAGGTCAAAAGCTTTTTGGGATTGGCAGGTTATTATAGATGATTCGTTGAAGGATTTTCATCAATAGCCATGCCATTAACTCGATTGTTGAAGAAGGAAGAGAAGTTTGTATGGATGGATAAGTACGAGAGTAATTTCCAAGAGCTTGAACAAAAGCTGACTACTGCACCAGTTTTGATAATTCCGTCTAGACTTGGAGGATATGAGATATATAATGATGCTTCATTCAAGGGACTAGGCTGTGTGTTAATGCAACATGGCAGAGTTGTTGCATACGCATCTCGTCAGTTGAGACCTCATGAATTGAACTACCCGACGCATGACTTAGAACTTGTAGCAATTTATTTGCTTTGAAGATTTGGAGACACTATTTGTGTGGAGAAAGATTTCAGATCTTTACAGACCATCAAAGTCTTAAGTTTTTATTCTCTCAGAAGGAGTTGAATATGAGACAGCGACGTTGGATGGAACTTCTTAAGGACTATGATTGTGACATTCTGTATCACCCCGGGAAAGCTAACAAGGTCGTAGATGCGTTAAGTCGAAAGTCATCAATCGCACAAATGATGATTTAGGAATGGATCTTACTTGAAAGAGTTAGAGATTCTGTTTTCAAATTTGAGGTAGGCCACCTTTCAAGCCTTATGGCCACCCTCAGAATTGAACCAGAAGTACAAGATCAAGAAGTTGCAGTTGACAGACCTGAGATCCAAAAGATTCTACAAGGAGATGCAGAAAAGAGAAAGGGTGACTTTCATGTTTCGGAAGATGGAATACTGAAGTTTCATGGACAATTGTGTGTACCTAATGATATAGAGCTTAAGGAGGAGATTGTCAGAAGCTCATCACAACAGTTATAGCATTCATCCAGGGAGTACAAAGATGTACAAGAATCTGCGCCAACACTATTGGTGGACTAGTATGAAGGCAGATATTGCCAAGCATATCGGTAAGTGTTTGACATGTCAACAAGTGAAAGCACAACATTGTAAGCCAGGAGGATTGTTGCAACCTCTCGAGATTCCCAAGTGGAAATGGGAACATATCACAATGACTTTGTGATGGGCTTACCAAGAAGTTAGCAAGGTAATGATTTTACATGGGTTGTGGTGGACAGATTGACAAAGTTTGCTCACTTCATTGCTGTGCGAAAGGACTATGCATCGGATAGATATGCTGAGTTGTATGTGCGCCAAATAGTACGTTTACATGGAGTACCAGTGACTATTACGTTTGATCGAGATCCAAAGTTCACGGTAGCATTTTGGAAAAGTTTACAGACTGCCTTGGGGACAAAGCTACAAAATAGCACTGCCTACCATCCTCAAACCGATGGACAGTCTGAGAGGACAATTCAAACTCTTGAAGATATGCTGAGAGCATGTGTATTGGACTTCAAAGGAAGCTGGGAGGAGCAGCTTCATCTAGTCAAGTTTGCCTACAACAATAGATATCAATAGAATATTCAGATGACACCATTTGAGGTGTTGTATGGCAGAGCGTGTAGAACTCCAATTTGTTGGGATGAAGTTGGAGAGAGAAAGATAACATGCCCTGAGTTAGTTCAACAGTCAGTAGATGCTATCACCATCATACGTGAGAGACTAAAGACAGACCAGAGTTGCCAAAAGAGTTATGCAGATAAGCGTTGAAGACCATTAGAGTTCCAAGTTGGTGAACATGTCTTTCTGAAAGTGTCACCAATGAGGGGTACTTCACGCTTTGGCAAGAAAGGGAAGTTAAGTCCAAGGTATGTTGGTCCCTTTGAGATTTTGGAGAGAATAGGGATTTTGACATATAGTTTGGCATTGCCACCGAGATTAGCACAAGTACATGATATTTTTCATATATCTATGTTGAGAAAGTATGAGCTTGACCCGACTCATGTGCTGAACTTTGAAGAATTAGATGTGGATGATAGAGTGTCATATGTAGAAAGACCAATTCAGCGTACCAAGATGATCTCTTTAGTCAAAGTAGTTTGGCAACAACATGGGACAGAAGGAGCTACTTGGGATAGTGAAGATTCGATGAGACAACGATACCCCTACCTGTTTGAAGGAGAAGTGTAATGGTTTAAATTTCAAGGACAAAAGTTTTATAAGAGAGGAAGAGTTGTGACATCCTGAATTTTAACACCTCTCAAAGATAATATTTTGCAGAATAGGCATAACTTGAATCAATGAGAAGTTGAATGTGACTTGAGGTGAATGGGTGCAAATTCGTAGGTATGAGGGGTTGCTGCATTACAGCCTTCATACTTGGCTTGTTGGAGAAATTTGAGAGGGGCAAATTGCTATTGGATAGTGTAGAAGACTTATGGGGCAAGTGCTCAAGTGTTTAGATATTTTAGTTTGACTTTTCAAGGCTGTATGTTACCCCATATACAGCTCAACGTGGGATATCACAGCTGGTTCTACTTCAGCCTCTCTTAGATATTTTCACTTCTTGCACCTCCATTGTTCTAGCTGAGATACATAGCTCTCAATTCAGCAACTCAAGAAGCAACATACAGGGCTTTTTCAACATCATCTGAACCTCTTTTGAAGTTGAAGTAAGCTCAAGTTGTAGTCGTCTCCGTGCTGTCGTCGACGTGGACTTGTTGGTTTGCTGATCAAGTGAGTCAACTTCCAAACCTTTCTTAGGTTGCGATTACACTTAAGGAGTTAGATGAGTGTTAACCAGCATGATAAGATGAGTGTTAGATTGGATTAGCACAAGTGATAGTGGTTTAGTTCAGAACAGAGGATTTCTTTGGAATATGTTTACTAAACTGTTGTTGTTTGCTGATTTGGTGGAACGAGATGTGATGAGATTATGAAGTTGGTTCCTTCATAAAAAGTGTTTTAAACATCTTCAGCTATGACGTATATTTTATCCAAGATTTTATGGATTTAAAAGGGATTCATGTCAACTTCGTTTTGAACAGAATAGAACCTCTGTTTTTGTTGGAACTTGTGACCTTTTGATGTTCTATGGATTTTTATCAACTCTTGGAGCTCGAATTTCGAAAGCTTTTCTTCATAAAAGTTGTTTGTTACATCCTTTAGTGTAACATAGTAACATTTCAGATCAAACAAATGAGTTTTGGATTTCAAACCAAACTAGTTTTGGAGAATATGATTTCTGAAAACTGCATCAGTTTTTAAGACAGTTTGAGCGATTTACTACTCTTTGTACAGAAGGATTTAGAGAAAGGTGTCTTCATTAAAAATGTTGGTTCAAATATGAGGATTTTACGAACTCGTTTGATTATATTTCTGGATTTAGACGTGGAGACATGCAAGAAACTTGATTTTTGCTAGTTAAGGTGGTTTGATGTTTAACTAAGTTGGCACGGTATGAGACGTGTGCAGCAAGACCGGATGTTCGACTTCCTTAATGTTGGCTGGATGGTGGGTGATATATGATGATATGTGATTATGTGATGATTAGCGTGTGCCATGGACACCATATAGGGGAGAGAGCTTAGCTTGAGTCTTTGCTAGACCATCACGTGCCTGTGTGGTTGTGGCACGAGCTTAGCTTGAGACTTTGCTAGACACTCTACGGGGTATAGACTTAGCTTGAGGCTTTGTTCCACAGACACCCTACGGGGGAGAGAGCTTAGCTTGAGGCTTTGCTAGACTACCCTGAGGCGAGAACTTTTCGAGATGTATATACCTGATGAGGTAGAGCCTGACGAGGCGGACAGCTACATACCTGAGGCGAGAATCTTCGCGGGTTGTGGCAAGGATTTGAGGCATGGAATACAAGGGATGAAAACATCTGAACAACTAATTGAGCTATGATATGATGAACCTTATTATGGGACGGAATTGTGTGACATGGTATGGGACGTTTCATAACGATTTGGCCTTATAATTGGGACCTTTGTGATGATATGATAATTCATGTGAAGTGATTCAATTGTTAAAGATGTTTATTGTATGCTTATATGCATGAACTATGGAGTTTGAACGTCTCTAGATGTTGCATCGTCCAGACGTTACATCATCCAAACGTTACCGAGTCCCAGATGTTACATCGTCCAAACATTACATCTTCCAGATGATACATCGTCTCATACGTTATATTGTCTCAGATCTTGAAAGTCTGACAGTTTCCAGACGTCGATTTGTTTGTGTGAATATGTTATTCTTGGATGGATTTCTTCCTAATCGGGGCTTGGAGAGTTGACTCGGTGAACTGTTTTTCAGGTACCTAAATGGAGGTACGACACATACGTCGTAGGGTCCCGTAGGCGATAGTTTTTGGGAGCATGCTTTTTGGTGGACATGGAGTTAGTGGTTGTAAATCTCGGAGTAGATAAACCTTTTTTTTTTGTTTAGTCTTTTGTATATGAACCCGAGATCGTTTTTATGAGATGTGCCTTGTGTAATTTGTTTGACTTGCTTTCTTATCCCAATTTCGTTGTTGTCCGAGGATTGTTGATTACACTTCCGCATGTGCATAGAGGTTTGGGTCGGCGACGCTACCTGGGAACGTCGCATTTCATTCGACCGTTGTGGGATGTGCGCGCGTTCGAGGTTTGGGGCGTGACATCCTGGAAACTTTTATCGCACTTATTAGTCCATTCAAATCTCATCTCCTTCTTCGATAACCTCGTCAAAGGCGTTGCTATACTCGAGAATCTCTCGTAAAAGCGACAATAATAACTCTCTAGGCCTAAGAAACTGTGAATCTCTATCACTATTGTGGGTCTGGCCCAATCCATAACTGCTTTAATCTTGGTAGGGTTCACAGAAATTCCTTCTCCTAGAATCACATGACCAAGAAAAGCCACGCGGCCTAACCAAAACTCACACTTGCTAAACTTAGCATATATCGCATGTTCTCGAAGAGTCGCCAATACCAACTTCAGGTGTTGCTCGTGCTCCTCCGAACTCTTCGAATAAACCAAAACGTCGTCAATGAACACTATGACGAACCTTTCCAAATACTCCTTAAAAACCCTATTAATTAAATCCACGAACGCAGCTGGAGCATTCGACAACCCGAACAGCTACGATATGCTGGCTAGGGTGGTTGGGTGAATATGTGGATAGGGTCAAGTAGGGTCGTGTACTGATTATTTCATTGTGACTATTGATAGAATCAATTAGGTGGTCAATAGGCCTTGGTCAGTTGAGACGGTCGACGAAGCATAATGATCATGCGATGATGGTTGGGACAATCATGTGGCCAATGGGCCCTGATTAGTCGTGGTAGTCGACTAAGCCCCGTGGGGTGTCGACAGGATTGCGAGGAGGTAAGTTGACTGAGCCCTGAGGGGAGTCAGCTAGTCGAAAAAATTATAAGATGATCTCTAGAGTGATTGGAGTTGTCACTGGCGTGAGCTATGGTACACATAGAAACCAATTAGGGATTCAGGCTGGTTGTGGATAGTTTGATTGGAAGAATAATGATTCGAAGGTTAGTGAGACCGTGATTGTGATAATTAAGCAATGAGGGTGACGATGATCCAAGTAGATGGTTTAGGGTCTCGGGCCAATTGTGGACAGCCTTATTTAGTAATTAATTATGCAATTTAGTTATTTATTTATGTGTTTATTTAATTGATTATGCAATTTATTTATTCAAATCATGTATTTAATTATCTAATGACTTGTGTTATTATTGTGGTCCACCCTAAGTTAACGAGTGAATTGGGTTAGTGTTAAGTCCCGGTCATGGTTTGGTTGACTCATAGATAGAATGAGTATGGGAGATAGATTATCGGGGTGAGCCATTATAATAGGATGGAGCGAAAAGATTAAGTTCTAGGCAAGAGCTAGATGATTTAGGCGATAAGAGTTTAGTTAGAGGTAACAGTTGACAGGACTAACAAACTAGGGACCCTAGGGCGATAGCTTTCATAGTCTGGGTATATGGTTAGACTTTGAGATATCCCCATATCTCACCCCCCACCAAAAACCCTTTCAGGAATTTAATCATGGATTGGGACGAGTGGCATCGAGCAGGAATCGAGAGAGAAGGAAGCGATCGCGAAAGAGCTAGTGGAGTTGGAACTGACTGATGAGGAGGGTGAGTGGATGGATGAGGATGAAATTATACCAGACACGAACTGGAGCCCAGATGAGGAAGAGCCTGAAGAAAAAGGAATGATTTGTAATTTTTTTTAAGATGTGAGATATGGTAGAGTAGAGCTAATAATATGGTTGGAAGTTTGTAATTATTATTTATTTACCTCTCTTTCGTTGTGTTTGACTCTGATGATTAATTGGTTAGAAAAGAAAAGAGAAAAATCTGAAATCGTCGTGCGCTCAGGAGCGGGGTATGACAGTCACATCTCCGTGCTATTAAGCGCATTATAAAGTATGTGGCAATAACTTCAAAATTCGGGTTGTTGTATCCAAATGATGGAGATTTCACACTACTTGGATACTCAGATGCTGATCTAGCAGGCTCGGTGATAGACTAATATCTTGGTTGTCAAGAAACAGCACATGGTTGCTCTATCAATAGCAGAGTTAAAGTATGTTGCTCTTGGGAGCTGTTGTTCCCAAATCTTGTGGATGAAACAACAACTATGTGATTTCAGAATTGCCAATTCTTGCATAGAAATCAGGTGCGACAGTACCAGTGCTATGAACTTAACGAAGAATCCAATTATGCATTCGAGAGCTAAGCATATTGAAATTCGGCATCATTTCATAAGGGATCATGTGGAGAAAAAAGATATTAGAGTTACCTTTATTGATTCCACAAATCATCTAGCAGATATCTTCACAAAACCTCTGGACAAAAATTCATTTGAATTTATACGCAGCAAGCTGAATATTCTATCTCCTAATTACTGAAGTCCAGACTTTACGTCTCATACGTCACAACGCCTCAGACCTTACAACGTCTCAGATGTTCTGTGTCTCGGAACCCTTCCGTCTTCAATATGTTACTTGATTCAGGAGCTTATTATATCAAATTTTCCTACCATTCACTCATAAGGTAACGAGTATCAAGATATTTTATTTTTGGTTTGTCAAGGTACGTCGCTTATCTAAATATGATTTGAATCTTTACTTGTTTGCTTGAATTGCTACTTATTATATGATTCCTTGATTGATTGATTGAATCGGCACTTTTTGGAAACTTTATTTTCCAAATTAGTTTCTTTTTGAAATTTCGAAAGGCAACTTCTCCTCTTAAAACCGTTCGGCATTTAGCCTCTTCGTTTCACAGCGTTCTTTTCCGAAACCCTAGAGCTTCGTTCTTTCTCTCAAGCATTATCTTCAAAATTTTCAACTTTCTCCCTTGAACAACAGAGAAATCTTCCTCGACTGCCATAATTTCTACTACAAGGAAGTCCTCTAGACTTGCTTCGAAGAAATTTGAACAAGGTAGTAATGGACCTACACACTTTGATCTTACAGAGGAGGATTCTCCTCCAGCGGGAAGCCAGCAAGGTGCTTCAACAACTCCTGTTGTGCATGATGCAATGGAACAGGTTAGTGAAGTTGTTCCACTCAAGAGGAAAAATCCTAAATTCCTTTTTCCCTATTATTAAAAATGAAGGATATAGTGTGATCACCTAGAGGGGGGTAAATATGTGATTTTAAAATCTTTTGCGGAAGTATGTAAAACACAGCATGTGAAGCATGATATACGAGTGATATATGAAGAACAATTAGCACAGATAGAGAGTAAAGAGAGTAGAGATCAAGACACAAAGTTTATAGTGGTTCGGCTTAGCTCAAGCCTACGTTCACTCTCTCGAGGTGACAGCCTATCGGCTGGATTCCACTATGAATCAAAAGAGTTACAAATAAGTTCTAAGACTTCACTAAGTCTTTTGCTCTCATAGCAAGTATATCTAACACTCTTTTGTTTACAATGTAAGTGCACAGTAAATGAGCAACTCTAAACTTTGGAATTAAACTCTCGTCCGTCTCGTATTATTATGAACAGCTTGAAGTATCTCCCTTAAATACTCCTTCATGCCAATACGACCGTTGACACTTTTCAAAAGAATTCTTCCAATCAATCCGTTTGACAGAATCAGGAGTATATCAAGCAATCTTCAAATAGTGTCAAGAGTCCGTCAATCCTAGTTGCCCATA
Organism: Melaleuca alternifolia; assembly: GCA_019926035.1. Taxonomy (NCBI): domain Eukaryota; kingdom Viridiplantae; phylum Streptophyta; class Magnoliopsida; order Myrtales; family Myrtaceae; genus Melaleuca; species Melaleuca alternifolia. Next base: position 578,581 of record JAGKPW010002340.1, read on the forward strand.
CAATCATGATCTTGTTTTCCATAAGTGAATACTTGCCACATTTACCCGATCTTCATAGAATCCAATATGCCAATAATAAACTTCATATTCTTGGAAGTAATCAATCTTGTTGATGCACATATATGCTATCTGAAATCCACGAGCATCAGAATCGTAAGAAAATCGTCTTACTCAAACAGTCGTCATAATTCCAACTTCCCAGATTTTACCAAATCTGACTTCCAGACGATACGTGTCTAATACCTTCAGATCTTAAAGATCTAACTACCTTCAGATGTTAAAGATCTGAGAACCTTCAGACTATCCAAGTCTGCATCTCTCTAGATGATAAACATCTGGCGACTTCCAGATGATAAAGATCTGGCCGTGACTAAACACTTGACTCCAAGACAAATCACAGAGTTTTGTCATCTTCAAAATCAACGATAGATCTTCCTCTAACAATCTCTCCCTTTTTTATGATGACAAAACGATCCTGCAGATTTTGGAAATATATTCTGCAATACAAAATGTTAGATAAAAACAATATCTCATAAGTGATATAATCTGTCACTAGCATATATTATATTCTCTGTATAATCTACATCCACAAGACAAAAAGTTAGTCTCGACAGTTTATAAAACTTTTAGAGAAATAACATCCCTGTCATTCAAACAATGCAATCAATCAGCATTACGAAGCATCCATTCATTCATCCAACCAAGCATCACGAATCATCCATTCATCAAACAATCATTGCAATCATCCATCACATCAAAATTATCCAAAAAAAATCAAAGACAGTCAAGGACAAAATCTACACTTTTCTCCCATTTTTTGTCATAATCAAAAAGTTTAAGAGGGGGGTTGAACACGAACAAAATGAAGATTGTTCAACAACTGCCTCCAGCTTCTTGATCAACTGCTTGATTTCAGCAAGACTATCCAATACAGCGATTTGACCAAGTTGCTGAAAGAGCTGATGAAGCACTCCTTCCTGCTGTGTCTGCATAAGGTGCAGTTGGTCAACTTTGGTGTTCAGAGCAAACAACATATCCATAAGTGGTTGCAGCTGAGTGATTGGAATGCTGGGAATACTAGGTCCAGCAGGTGCAGCAGTAGTTGGAGTAAATTCTGAAGAACCACCATCTTTTCTAGTTTCCCCTGTCTCAAATGCGGTGAGCAACTCCTCAGAATAAACCACCTCTATGTTTGCTCCCCCTATCTCAATGGTCGTTAGGGAAGGAACATCCAGCGGCAGCATAGATGGACTGCCATCCTGTTGATCGTCGTCATCCTCATCCTCCTTATCTTTCTCCTTCTCACCATCATCTCCCTCCTCTTCTTCCTCTTCTCCTTTCTTCTCTACCTCCGTGGTAGAGATCTGCTCAATAAGTTCCTCATTCCAGGAACTACCAGACGCACTGAATGACAAACCAGGGGAGGTAGTTTCCAGTCCTTCCCCTGTGGGCTCAAATTCTTTCTCAAACTCCTCACCAATCAATAACTTTCAGCGTTGGGATTAAGGTGCCTCAGCCATTGACTCCTTGCCTTTCCTCTTTCCAACAGAAGATTCAGCCTTAACTTGCCTCACTGGAGTTGACTTGGAACTGGATCCAAGAGGCAGATCAGGCAATTTCATCTTTACCACCATTGTATGTCCCATTAAGATCGGGGCAAGTCTGTTGGCACAAAGAGTGGAGGGCAAAGGGATGTGAAAGTGTTGGAAAATCCGAGTCACCAATGATGCATAGGGTAACTGTCCTTTGTCCTTTTGAGAGACTCGAGAAATCTAATATAAGATCATGAAAGCAGAGGAAAACTTGCGGATATTCAAAATTGCATACATCAGTCCGGCCTCCGACTTAGAAACATCTGTCCGCGAAGTTGCCTTTGGCCGAAGGCAATTTGATGATGATCTTGTGAAGTAGGACATGAGTAGCCGTCGGTTTTGAATAGGTAATCGGCCAGGAGGAAGACTTATCTGTGCTTAAGAACTGGAAGATTTCCTGGTCAGATTTCTCAATAGGAATAAAGCTACTCTTGATAGTACCCAGAATATCCGCCAGATCATCCACATCTACTGTCACAGTCCTGTCTGCCATGGTAAATTGAAGACTGTGTCGATTCGGAAAAGAGAGGTTGGAGTAAAAATAGGAAGTCAATTTAAGATACGCAGGGGTGGAATCCTTACAAAGTTGGTCTAGGCAATTGTACTGAAGAAGTCGCCTCAGAGGTACTTGAACAAAGTCGAGAAACTGAAAATCCACAGTACGATGGCTCATCACCCCTCGTTCTAACATCCTATTGTAAGTGAATTTGTGGTCCTTTGACAGAAAAATTTTGTTTGCCTTGCCAGACATATTAGCCGCTATCCCTTTCCTTGGTTGGAAATTAACGAACATTTTATCATCCTCATCCCTAGGCTCAAAATCGGATGAAGTGTGAAATCTAGGATCAACAGGGACATTTTTATGTACATGATCAGCCGTACCTAGTGGTGCAACACCAACATCCTCCATTTGCCGTAGGAAGTTTTGCTCGTTTGTAAAGCCATTGGACAACAGAAAATCCCGAATGACATTGATGGATGCTCTGTTCTCTATCATTCTCTTGTAGAATGAAAAGAGAACTTTCGGATTCTTCTTCTTCAGTGGAGTGGTTTCATGAACCTGAGTTTCTGAGGATGGTGTAACAGATGCTTGTTGATGGCCTTCAGTAGACGGAGAATCCTCAGTGACGTCAAAGTGAGTCGGCCCAGCACTTCCTTTCTCAAATTTCTTGGTTGCAAGTCGAAAGGATTTCCTAGGAATAGACATTGCCATAGTCGAAGAGATTTTCTTCGTTTGATCAAGCAGAAAGTTTAAAACTTTTTGGAATAGAGAAAAACCGAGAAAAACAAACTGCTAGGGTTTAAGATGAACGAAGAGCTTTTGAGCGAAGAAACAGAATCTCAATCGGTTTAAGAAGTGAGAAAGTGCATTTCGAAATTCAAAAGAAAAACTGTATTTTTGGAAAATAAAATTTCCTAAACAACGATCCAACAATCAAGGTCATAATATGCACCATGTAACGATCATACCTTAACATACTAAAAATAAAGATACGTGTTACCTTATGATGAGTGGCGGGAAAAATTCATATCATATAGTCCTAAGTCATAAGATATCAAGATGATAGTGTGTCAAGACTTGGACCGTCTGAGACATTTGTAAGATCTGAATGTCGTAAAATCCCAAGATCATAAGATCTGAAGCAGCATAAGATCTGACGCATCATAAGATTTGGAGCATCATAAGATCTGAACGTTGTAAGGTCTAGATCAGTGTAAAATATGAAATGAGATAAGATCTGAGGCTTAATCATCAGGGGATAATATATTCAGCTTGCTACAAATGAATTCAAAAGAATTCTTTTCCAATGCCTTGGTAAAAATATCTGCAAGCCGATTCTTAGAACCAATGAAGGTGACTCTTACATCTTTTTTCTCCACATGATCCCGTATAAAGTGATGTCGAGTTTCAATGTGCTTTGCTCTAGAGTGCAAGATAGAATTCTTAGTTAAATCCATAGCACTAGTGCTATCACACCTAATTTCAATACATGACCTCGGAATTTTAAAGTCGTGCAGTTGTTGCCTCATCCATAAAATCTATGAACAGCAACTTCCAAGAGCAACGTATTATGACTCAGCTGTTGAAAGAGCAACAATGTGTTGCTTTCTTGACAACCATGAGATAAGTCGTTCTCCAAGCAGTTGACAAGTACCTGAAGTACTTTTTCTGTTTAGCTTATAGCCTGCTAAATCAGCATCTGAATATCCGAGTAAAGTGAAGTCCTCATCTTTTGGATACCATAATCCAAACTTTGAAGTAGTTGCCACATACTTTATAATTCTCTTCACAGCACTAAGATGTGACTCCTTTGGATTGGATTGATATCTAGCACATAGACACACACTATACAAAATGTCAGGTCTCAATGCTGTTAGATATAAAAGAGATCCAATCATACTCCTATAAAGTCTCTGATCAACTTGTTTCCCATTGATGTCTTCATCAAGTTTCAAAGTACTTGACATGGGCGTCTCTATCTTCTTGCAATTTTGCAAGACAAATTTTGACACAATCTCCTTGGCATATTTTTCTTGATGAATGAAGATTCATTCCTTTGATTGTTTGACTTGCAAGCCTAGGAAGAATGTCAAGTCTCCTATCATACTCATTTCGAACTCATTCTGCATCGCTTTGGAAAAGTTCTTGCAAAGTGTTTCATTCGAGGAACCAAAGATGATATCATCAACATATATTTGAACTAAGAGAAAATCTTTGCCTTCAGTCTTGACAAACAAAGTTATATCTACTTTGCCTTTCTCAAAGCCATTCTCAAGTAAGAATTTACTTAACCTTTCATACCAAGCTCTGGGAGCTTGTTTCAGACCATAGAGTTCATTCTTTAGTTTGTATACATGATCTGGCTTCTTCGGATCTTCAAAACCAGGAGGTTGTTTTACATACACCTCATCTTGAATGAATCCATTTAGGAATGCACTATTGACATCCATTTGGAACAACCTGAAATTTTGTTAACAATCAAAGGCAAGTAATAATCGAAAAGCTTCTAACATTGCTACTGGTGCATAAGTTTCATCATAGCCAATTCCTTCTTGCTAAGAGTATCCTTTTGCAACTAGTCGGGCTTTGTTTCTAACAACTTTTCCTTCCTCATCCAATTTATTTATGAACACCCATTTGGCTCCAATGATGGATTTTCCTTTTGGTTTTGGAACTAACTCCCAAACATCATTGATTGCAAATTGTCTGAGCTCATCCTGCATAGCCTCAATCCAACTTTCATCCAGTAGGGCCTCATCTATACCTTTTGGTTCAACTTCATACACAAGTGCTACTGTACTGGATTCTTCATGTCTCTGTGCCCTTGTTCGAACTCCTTCATTAAGATTGTCAATGATAAGTTCAGTTGGATGACTGGACTTATGTCTCCAATTTGAACGAAGAATTCTTCTGGTCTCAGATGATAGAGTTTCATCTTCTAGTTGTTGAGCTTCCTCATGAGAGTTTATGGTTGAGAAGTCTTGAGAATGATTTGGAATATCAAGTTGTGATTGAAGTGAACGTAATTGAGTATCTTCATGAAACTTGACATTCATTGACTCCTCCACAGTTTGAGTTCTTTTGTTAAAGACTCTGTAGGCTTTGCTTGTCATGGAGTATCCAAGAAAGATTCCTTCATTTGACTTCATATCAAACTTACCAACATTATCATTAGGATTCTTCACTATAAAACAATTGCAGCCAAAAATACAAAAGTATGAAACAATAGGTTTCTTATCCTTGTAAATCTTATATAGCATATTTTCCAGGATAGGCCTGAGATAAACTCTGTTGATGATGTAACAAGCTGTAGATACAACTTTTGCCCAGAATTGAGAAGGCATGTAACTCTCTATCAGCAGAGTTCTGGCCATCTCTTGCAATGACATGTTCTTCCTTTCCACAACTCCATTTTGTTCAGGCATATATGGAGATGAGAACACATGTTGGATCCCTGTATCATCACAAAACTTGGCAAAATCTTGATTCTCAAATTCTCTTCCATGATCAGTACAAATCCGTGAAATAGTATAACCTTTCTCATTTTGAACTTTCTTGGCAAACTTGGAGAAGTAGGTGATAGCATCAGACTTACTTGCCAAGAAATAAACCCAAGTGAACCAAGAGTAATCGTCAACTATTACCATACAATAAGTCTTCCCTCCAATGCTCTGAGTTCGAGTTGGTCCAAACAAGTACATGTGAAGCAGTTGTAGAACATGGTCAGTTGATACTTGATTTATCAACTTATAAGAACTTCTAACCTGTTTTCCCAACACACAGGATGTGCAAGAATTGCTCTTTTGAAATGCCAAACTAGGAAGGCCACGAACAATCTTCTTGGAAGAAATCTTGGCAATCTGTTTCATGTTAGCATGTCCAAGTCTTTTATGCCACAGATTTATCTCATCCTAAACAGATAATAAACACTGCGAGCTATCTAGATTTATATCAAGTAGATAGATATTTCCATAACGCTTACCCAAGAAAGATTGTGAAGTTTCCTTGCTAGAACCATAGCATAAACCTTCTTGAAACTAGATTTTGTAACCAGCATCACACAGTTGACTAATACTAATAAGATTATAATTCAAACCTTTCACCAAAGAAACATCCTTGATAATCAGATTCCCAATTTGCACATTTCCACGTCCAACTATCTTTCCTTTGCTTTTACCTCCAAAAGACACTTTCCCTCCTTCTGTTTTGACTAACTCAACAAAGCAGCTCGAATCACCTGTCATATGCCTTGAACATCCACTGTCCAGGTACCACTTTGTTTTGCTCTTGATGGTAACCTGTTAACAAGAAAAATACTAACTTTTTCTTTGGTACCCAGACTTTCTTGGGTCCTGTATAGTTAGTATAAGCAAAGTTTGACCAGTTTTTCTTTACTGGTCTTCTTAACAAAGGACAATCTCTTTCAAGATGTTTTGAGCAATTGCAGTTGGAGCACTTCAAAAACTTCTTCCAACAGGTTTTACAAAAATTCTTTGAAAATGATTTTTGTAAACAGCCTTTGAAGGTTTTTGTTCAAGCCTTTCCTTTACCTTTGGAAAATCAATCAAAGGAATAGTTTCAGGGGTCATACCCAAACCGGCTTTGTTAAAATAAGGTCTTTGAATTGAAAGAAGTTTATCAAGCTTTTCAGAACCATTTGAAAACTTTTTTGAAAGATTTGAAAAGTCTGTTTTGAGACAAACAACTTGCTTCTCAAGAGAATTGGACTTCTCCTTCGTAGTAGCTAGTTTTTCACTTAAACTTTCAAATTTTTCAGACCAAACATTTTCCTGCTTTTGAAGTCTCAAGTTCTCCTTCTTTAGCTCAGAAATTCGTTTTAGAGAAGATTCCAAACTTGAGCATAACTCATCAATGTACTTAGATACTTTTATAGGAATTTGGAAGTTACTGACCTCATCATCTTGATCTGAGTCTAAATCAGACCTTGCTTTTGAATCCGAATTTGATCGTGTCATCAAGCAGATGTTCCCAAATTCATCATCACTATCAGCATCACTCCAGGATTCTGCTTTGAGTGCTTTCTTGTGTTTTTCATTTCTTCCATTGCTTCGCTTCAGTAAAGGACAGTTGGGTTTAATATTTTCTTTCTGCCTATAGCTGTAACACGTTACTCCATTGTTGGATTCTTTGTTCCAAAACTGCCTGTTCTGAAAGTTTTGTCTAGGCTGTCTTCTTTGGAAATTTTGCTCAGGTTGTCTTCTCTGGCAATTTTGAGAGCTAGAATTTCCCGAGTTGAATCTTCTTCCTCTATTGTTCAAATTCTTGAACTTCTTCATTAGAAGAGCCATCTCTTCATTATCCAAAGTCTCATTTGACCCTGCAACAAGAAATTCTTCATTAGATTTTAAAGCTATGGATTTTTTACCTTTCAAGTCTGATTGGTCATCAGATCTTTCCACTTCGTAAGACTGGAGAGTTCCAATCAGCTCATCAACAGATAGAGGTTGAATCCTCTATGTCTCTCTGATGGTGATTTTGACTTGGTCCCATTCACTTGAAAGTCCACGTAGTAACTTGTTGACTTTCATCGGTCCGGAAATAATTTGATCTTGATATGCGAGACCATTGACAATCTCTGTGAAATGACTAAACATGTTAGAGATGCTTTCTCTAGACTTCATTTTGAAGGCTTCGTATTGACGAAGTAGAATGTTGATTCTTGTCTCATTGACTCTATAAGTTCCTTCAAAAGTGATGTTCAACCTTTCCTATATTTCTTTAGATGTTGCACAAGAAGAGATACGATTATATTCTGTATGAGACAAAGCACAGTTTAATGAGTAAATAGCTTTAGCATCAATGCGTTGTCTTCTAATGAGTTTAGCTTGATTCATCTCTCTAGCTTCTACAGCATTTCTCTCTGAATTTGTTGTAGACTTGGGATTTACTCATCTTTCAACAACATCCCATTCTAGTGGATCTTTTGATCTCAGAAATGCTCTCATTTTGTTTTTCCAGATGTTGTAGTCATTTCCATCAAAGTAAGGTGCTCTGGCAAAGTTTTGTCCTTCCATCACTCTTGGTACAAACACACTAGACATAGATCTTTAGATTAGAAGTAAAACACTTCAAAAACAAGCACGAGGCTCTGAAACTAATTTCAGAAATTCCTACCTTCACACAAAAATTCCGATAATTACCGGGAAAAATCCTAGGGCTCTTAGGCCTCAGTCTAAGCTCATAAAATCGTACAATTACTCTGAAAAAAGGGGTCGGAAGCGGGATGTTACAATGATGCTCGCTTGAGGATGTGAGATCCGCGACGCAGAAATCTTGTAACGGGCTTGGCCTATTTCCCACCGTAAGAGAACAGATGATGGCAAGCACGCATGAGGAAACGATCTTCTTAGCCATTTTTTAGCTTTCTTTGCCAAATTAAACCGGTACAATCTGTGATAGAAGAAGAGATTGAGATTATGGGACTACTTTGATGTTGATATAATTGTTCAGTACCAATTTATAAGTGTTGAGACATTGTTTGGCAACGGATGAATAGATTAAAAGTAAGTTGGCTCTACAGCGCTAAAACCTTGGAAAGGTCAACCTTTCTTTTTGCATATGGGACTAAATTGCGTCTTCATAGAAATTGGGTACTGTTGGACTAACATGAATTATATTATACACCAAGACACTTGGCACTCATTTGGCTAAGTTACAAGTGCAGGAGGACAAACTGTAATAAGATGCGCCTTGGTCCTTTTGTCAGAACTCATCTCCATTTGGACAAATCACATTGACACGCAATTTTGCCCTTCAGTGGTTGATTGTTCAATATTTCATACGTGACTGTGATTAAGATCTATCACAAAAATAAATAGCTCAAAATAAATGAAAGATATTTATTATGAGTACAAATTTGTTTGCAGAGATGCGTTCACATTAAGAGTGTACAAAAAAACTGAAATCAGCCCAGAAGCAACATTTTTTTGGGACCAATCTAGTTCTCGATTCCAATTTACTGGAAACGATGAGTATCGGTTTGATCCCCGATTCCAAATGTGACCCGGCCGTCCACCCAGACCGGATCCAACATACATATATATTTTTTTAAAAATCATTTTCAGATGAAAACCCTTGTTTCCTGCCTGCATCTCTTCATCTCTCGCCTCACTATTGCAGTTACTTTGCAGGCCGATCAAGAACCCATCAAAGATGTCTTCTTAGTCAACTCTCCTCCTTCGTTCTAAATCCCCTGCCATTCCTCCCTCTCGCTTCTTCCTCCCCTGTTGATTCTCCAGAAACCACCACTCATCCTGGAAATCCATCTCAAGCCTCTGCCCTCCTAGTTGGTGATGCCACCAAACGCGATGCCGGCGCTAGGGGCTCTATCGGAGGCCCTGACCCTGATCCAGTCAGCCCCTCACACGTGGAAGTCCGACGACTTCAGCAACCTCCTTTTCATCTTCGCCGGCTCTCCTATTCTTGTCACTGGCTTCTCCGCATCCAGCATCGGAGTGGCTTTCCTCCTAGGGACTCTTACCTGGCGTTTCTTCAATGCCTCGGGCTTTCTCCTCATTGTGCCTACTTCGTCATCGTAAGCTCGAAACTCTCGAAATCATGCAATTGATTACTTATAGCTTTTGCATTCTAGCGCGATCAAAAATTTCGCGCTTCACGGAGATTTATCTCCATGAAATGAGTGACTTTGATTTGCAACAGCCTGATCACGGTTGAGTATGTTCCTGCTTGTTGCCTCTTTGTCTCTCACCTTGTAGCTCCTCCATTTTGTTAGCTCTCATACAAGCAAAACATGGCCGATTCATTTCATTTGACCATTCTTTGCTCCTAAATGGACTTAGGGATGCAGATTCTGTGTCATCCTTTAAACCCTCTTTTTCATGTTCAATTGTGTAGAATGTTGTGATTTCGTTGGGTACATATACATTAGTTTCATGGACCGAACTGGACTGGACCACTGGTTCTGTTCCCAAGTGTGTCCACAGAACCAACGGGCAATTCTCAATTACAATTTTTCAGAGCTAGTTTTTAGGGAAGTGGATCGCCTGACTAGGTAATACGTAGTCAGGGGTGACTAGCTTTTAATCTCAGTCGTCGGATCAAATCCGACGGCTGAGATCATGCCACGTCATTGGGCGGGACAAATGTCTAAAAAAAAGTATTTTTCTTTTATTTTGAATATTACTTTTTGACTCTTTTTCCTTGCCTGAAGAAGAAGACGACGCTCTCTCTCTCTCGGTTTAGAAAGAAACTCTCTCGCGGTCTTCCTTGCCAGACGACGGCGACAGCGAAGCAGCCGAGGTCGTCGGCAACTGCATTTCGCCCCCGATGATGACCTAGTGTGCTTCGGGTCCTCCTCGAGTGTCGAGTTGAACCGCCGGAACCGCTCGCCTCTGCCGGCGAGATTGCCGCCCTCGGGTCCTCCGGCAGCCGCTCCCTCAAGAGCCCGGCTGGTCGTAGCTGGTGGGTTTCGAGTCCCCTCCACCTCCGCCTCTGCCGTTGCATCTAGAGCCAGAAGACTGCTACGACTCATCAGCTCCCTCACTTTCTCACGCGTGCCCGACCCCGCCGACTCGTAGCCTCTGCTCCTCGCTCGCTGTCTCTTCTGTGAACGGCGACTACCGTCTAAGCCAGCCGGCCACCGCGCCATCACCGGAAGGTGAGAGCCTCGGTCGCATCTGCCTCTGCCTTGTGTTGGATTTCAGTTTCCTTAAAAAAGAGGTCTTTTTTCATTTTGTAAATTAATCTCTCTCTTACCCGTGAAAGAAAGAGAGCGAAGGAAGGAGGAAGAAGATCAGAAGCTAAAGAAGAAGAAGAAGACGACGATGATGGACCAAGACCGGAGCGAAAGCCAAGAATGACGTTAGTCTCTCTCTGCGATATTGTGGCGATTTTCCTTTGCATTTGATTCGACTCCTTCGGAATCATTCGCAGTTACTTCTTTTTCTTTTTTTGGTGTCGGTGAAGCTCGCGTGCGTGAGTAAGTTTTTGTCTTCCTTTTGCTTTACACATCCAGACTTCATTTTGCAGAGAGTAGCGGGCGTCTCTCGACCTTGACATCGCCGCAACGGTTACGCATTCTCCTGCCATCACTCTCTCTGATAGCCAGCTGACTAGGTGCCTTTCGATCAATGCCCCGCCTATGCCACTCGTCTACTTCACATTTTGGTTGTCTACTAAACTCAGATGACCTCCATGAGTAGATTTCCATGATTTGGTTGCGATCGTGGGTTTGGGCTAGACCCCTCTCACTATTGACCATATAGTGTGGTTATGCTGGGCATTGTGCTGGTTTGCTTGTCTTATGTTGATCGTTTGATTCATTTTGATATGTGATATTGGATACTAATGTGCCATGGGCATTGGTGTTAATGAATTATCGATGTGGATTCTTCGGGCATTGTTCTTGGCTGGAAGGAACTGCGTCTAAAGTAAGTTTGCCTTTATTTTAAAGGACACGGGAAGAAGTTGCTCAACTAGGAGAGTAGAGCTGTGCTTCTTTTCAAACTTGAAAACTCATATATGTTTGGGCCTGCAGATTCTATTCCTCGTGGTTGAAGCACAAATACCAAAACTTCAGCGACCGGGTTTAAGGAGCGACTCGCCCCAAGTTGGTGAGTACAAGCCTTTTCCTGTTGCATGGAGAGTAAACTCCTCCCAAATGATGGGCATGGATGATGACATGGAGAGTGGACCTTTGAGGTCCTACTAGGACAACCCCAGGACGTTTCCAAGCATGCACAGTAAGGCTTACACCCCATGGGTGAGGATAGGATGTTTTCTCTTCTGCAAGTTCTTCATCAAAGTGCTTATTTTCTCTGTTTTACTAGTGTGGTGATTGTTTAGCCACGTGCATGCTGGTACTTTGTTATGTCTTTTCCTTTTTGTTCCGTAGGTGTCTCATCCACTTGCAATTTACTCGATAATGAAATAGAGGAGCATGTAGCTTGTTGTTGATCAACTCTTTTCTATTTTCAAGGATAATTTGGGAGGTGTATGGAACAAACAGATAAAATAAGAATGCAAGGAGTGACATACCGATCTCATTCTTGTTGGCATGTTAAGAATCATGATGATAGGACATCTGGTCATTTTTCAGTTTATTTCCCAATCTTTAAAAATTGAGATTTTGCTTCTGGACCTTAATTTTCTGTTCGACTTAAGTTTCTACGCTCATTTGAGTTTGGGCATCTATGCTTAAACATGACCTGATTTTCAAGCTTATTGTTTATTGTCCCTTGGACTATATATGCCAGATATATGATTATCTTTTTATCTATTTTGTCACTTGCAAAAGTTGTGGTGTAATTCTTCTTGATGCAGAGGAGTTTAACAATGAAAATCATTCAAAATGAACCTAGGACTGAAAAATCAGTCTAAAAAATAATGGAGAAAAACTACAACGATGGTCAAAGTTTAGGGATTACAAGTGCAATTTTACTTACAACTATTTCCTCCATTATTGCAAGTATATGTGTCCTACTAAGCTAAGAAAGAGCAGTGAGGCTTTGCGTGCCCTTACATAGAATAGTTTTAAATTTTGAAGGCTCCATATATTAGTCTGCATGTGCGTGTGTGCCTATGTACATATGTACACGTCTTGAGGGTAGTGCTTTTGTCATCATTGTCTGCACTTTTCTGTTCATGCTTATCTGCATGATGAGCTGTTGAGCAATATGCTGTCTTAGATCATGCATACCCAAAGATATTTGTCATATCCTTGAGAAATACATTACAATCTTTTTTAATATATTAAAAAGGTTGCTTCAATCGCACTTGGATTGGGACCTCAAGCAGCAATGCAGTTAGCTGAGAGACTATACACTCAAGGTTTCATCAGGTGGTTATTTAGGCATTTCTTCTTTTTTTCCCAATTGTCAGTTTATCTGTAATTATGTCTCAATTATAAGGCCCGTTGATTTTTTTGGATTCAATTCATAGTATTATTCATTTATTGTTGAAAATTTCTTGGGAGGGCGCATTGAACTCTTGATTTCTAAACATCGTTCTTGGAGGATGTTTTAGCGGAGTAGAATTGGTGTTAAAAACATACCTGATTGAGTAAGTTTGGCTGCCTATTGATCCATCTATTAACTTGTGAGTGCTAGTTGGGATGGGAAACTACTCTTGGCCTATAAAACAGGCATTGTGTCAAGATTCCCACTCAATATGCAGTGTGATGTGCAGCATTTTATGAGACATCCGCATTTGTCTTTATTCATTCTATATTTTCTCAGAAATAATAGCCTTTATTATTCTTTTAACATCAGAAGTTAGTATTCCTTCTAATTTCAAATGGATAATCTAGCTATCCACGCATAGAGAGTACAGCCTACCCTGCTTCATTTGACTTTAAAAGTACTCTTGCTGCAGAAGCAAATAATCCTACTTGGAGTAGTTACGCGGTGAAGCTTCTAGAAGAAGGTTATCATAAGCCAAGGTCTGGAGCAGATGCTGGTGATCATCCTCCTATAATTCCAGTAAACTCAGCAACAGAGGATTTGCTTGGGATGATGCTTGGAGACTGAATCAGTACATTAGCCAACACTTTCTGGGAAGCATCTCTTATGACTGCAAGTACATTAGGTAGAACATTCATTCCCTGATCTTTAAGTTCTCTATTGACTTCACATGGAGAAAATTTCCATTGTGCATGGCACTGGTTAAGTAGGGTCATAATGAGGTGATCACTAGTGTTCTCATTAACTCTAACCACATAGATAGAGTTGTTTCTCTTGTTCATTTTGATTTGCTGATGTCCTTGCTTGCAAGATGGTGACACACTTAGTAATGAATGTGACTTTTAATTGGCACTCACTTGAGAATAATAAATAGTGCAAGAGGAGAGAATAAATAGTGCCTCATAATCTTGCACCATCAGATGACCTGATAATGGGACACCAACAAGAATGCATCAAGTCAAACTTTTAGCTTTATACAAAACAGATCCACCCTTCTATGCATTGAAGTGAAAGATCAAAATATGCGAGACTTATGGCCGTTCTCTTTGGGCAGCAGATGTGTGGGCTTTTATTTGAAGCTAGAGTCTGCCAAAACTCCTGCTAAACTAGTTTTTTTCTGTTTGGTTTTTGCACCTCATGTGTCTAATAACAAATTGTTTCTAAAATATGCTTATTGACTCTTTTGGGCAGCAACATTGTGTCTCAAGGCGGACCGTGAACCAAGAAAAGCTTGTTATGGATTCTAATTCTGTGACATCCTTCACCTGAAGGCTTTGCTGCGATATCATGGCGTGTATTTTCTGAGTAATTGCTGATTGAGGAGATATATTGAGGGTTCTTCTCTTAGTTGATTTGTTCGGTGAAACGTCAACCCTTTCTATTTTCCAAGTCAAATGGAGGCTCCCTCTCAAATGGATTATCATGGCACAAAGTAAGTAATGTTTCATGAAAGTATGTTAGTATTTTTTCTGTTTTATTGTTTGTTGTTAAGGTTTATTGTCCAATGACGTTAGTGTCTCCACTATTTTTTTGTGTGATTTCATCAATAGTATTGATTGGACTCCACAAATGGGTATGGAATTCAATGACGTAGATGCGGCGTGGGACTTTTGGAAGACATATGCAGGGAAAACTGGTTTTGGTGTACGTAGGAGATATACTAGTAAAGGGAAGGATGGTTCCATCACTTGTACACGCTTTTGTTGTTCAAAAGAGGGACATCGAGCAAAAGATAAACGGATGGATTCGGTAAGAAAGCCTAGGCCTGAAACAAGGATGGACTGCCATGCCCGAATGGGAATTAAATTAGTTCGAGGGAGCGGTAAATATTATGTGTATGATTTTGAGCCAAATCATTCTCATCCACTCCACTTTGCAGAGTGTACTCACTTGATTCGGTCACATAGACAAATAAACGATGTCCAAGCTCAAGAAATTGTGTTGGCCGACAATGCAGGCCTCACCCAGAAACAGCAGCACGACTTGTCTAGTGTACAGTCTGGAGGAAGAGAAAATGTTGGATACACCAGGCTTGATGTGAAAAATTATCTTCGCACTAAACGAGGGAGAGACATGGAGTTTGGAGACGCGGGATGTCTATTAAGGTACTTTGAAAAGCGACAGATTTTAGACACATCTTTCTTCTATGCTGTTCAACTTGATAATAATGAGCAGATAACAAACATATTTTGGGCAGATTCTAGGATGGTTATTGATTATGCCCTTTTTGGTGATGTTATGACTTTTGACACCACATTTTCCACCAACAAAGAGTATAGGCCACTCGGTGTATTTATTGGATTGAATCACCATAGAGGGCTTGTGATTTTTGGGGCTGCACTTTTATATGATGAAACTGCTGATTCTTTCAAATGGCTCTTCCAGACATTCTTGGGGGCACACAAAAATAGGAGGCCTGCAACAATTTTTACTGATCAAGATGCAGCAATGTCCAAGGCATTAGAAGAGTCGTTTCCTGAGACAAGACATGGATTATGTACATGGCATCTAATGCAAAATGCCATAAAAAATGTTGGTCATTTAATGAAGAATGGATCTAATTTCTTGACTGATTTGAAGAAGTTAGTGTATGAATATGTAGAAGTAACGAAATTTGAAGAGGCTTGGGATTCATTGCTTTCATCATATGAAGCTACTGACAATTCTTGGCTCCATAATCTGTATAAGTTGAAAGAGAAATGGGCTAGATGTTATATGAAATCTACAATGACCTTGGGTATACGTAGTACACAGTTGAGTGAGAGTTTGAATGGAGATTTAAAGGATTATCTTGCATGTAACATAAATCTGAATGTATTTTTCAAGAGATTTGATAAGGTGGTGAACGATAAGCGGTACAAAGAATTACAGGCTGAGTTTAATGCTAGAGAGAAATTGCCAACAATTTTCAGTGAAGAATCACCTATGCTGCAGCAAGCAAGGTCAGTCTATACACCTTTGATGTTTGAAAAATTTCAGACAGAATTGATGAAAACTTTAGGCCTGGTTATCAAAGAACGTAATGAGATTGGGCTATTGCGTGAATATGTTGTTGGCTCATTTCGTACAAATGATTCAGAGTATAAGGTCATGAGTGGGCCAAGCAAGGAAGTGGTGAATTGTGCTTGTAATCATTTTGAGACCGTTGGGATGCTATGTTGTCATGCCTTGAAGGTGCTTGATAATTTGGACATAAAGTTACTTCCCACTGCATATATTTTGCCAAGATGGACACGTGAAGCAAGAGATGGAATTCTAGAGAAGCATGGTTTAGATACTCAGGTATAAATTGTTGTTATACTATTTTTTTACTCAATGTAATGTTTTAATTTATTGTTAACTTCTAATAAACTCTATATATTCGTTTAGGGGAATGGTGACATGGATGCTACTGATAGATATAGAGAGGTGTGTCCTGAGTTTGTGAAGATTGCAGTCAAGGGCTCACAAACTATTCAGAGATATGAATTTATCAAGAAGATGATTTTGACCATAAACAAATCTCTTGATGAAATGCCACTTGGAGGCGAGTCTCCGAGAAATTCGACAACTTTAAGTGAAAATATAAGTCTGATTGCAAAATGTTCGGGTCTCAAGAAGAAAGATGCACACAAAGGAGGAAAGCGACATAAGAGTTGTTTGGAGAAAAATAAAAGAAAGAAGCAAAAGGACGCACCTCAAGCTTCTTTGCTCGTATCTTGTGCACCTCCAATTCTTGGAAGTTACAATAACCATCAGGGTTATTACAGTAATCTACTTAGTAGTTTTGAGGCACCAGGAGACTTAAATTTGCCTTCCGTCATAGCACCGCTTGGTGACGGGTAATTTTCTATTTTACTTGCACTAAGTTATGATGATTTTATTATGTTTATTTTTCACAAGATTTTCAAATTTATAATTAAATTAACTTTTTTTATCTCTTCTATTTGACAGTGAGGATGTTGGAAAAGATATTTCGATACACTTACGTGAATCTGAAAATATCTTCCTCATCGTTGGAGTCCACTTGAGTCTCATATATATATATATACATATATATGTGTACATATGTGTGTGTGTATATATTGAGAGAGATCTTCCCTGCCAATACCGATCATTTGGATGTTGAACTCTGTTGAGTCTGGATCTTCTTTTGGGAGTTTCTTTTTTTTTTCAATTCTAACCATATTTGTTTACATGTGTATGCAATAATTATTAATTGCAGGATGGTGAGGACAAGCGGGCAAATATGAAGTTGTGGATTTTTTGGTGCACTTTTTGGTGGATTTTGTTTTTTGCCAACTATTTGCAGGGAATATGCTGAAATATATACCCATTTTGATGAGTTCAATGCCGAGGGACTTAAAAGTCAATGTCTAGTTTCGACCCAAAGAAAAAGTCAATATTTTGGTAATTATTTGGCTCGGAATCTTCCGACAATGTTTTCAGTCAATTTATTCCCTAAAATATACTTGCAATGTGCCATATTTGCTGAATGTTGGGAATGCAGGTCGCCATATTTGCTGTTTCGGCAATGGTGGTGAGGCGAAAACCTGATGCATTAATTAGTTTGCTTCCTGTGATGAAGGAAAATCCCAAATATGTGGGTCAAGATAAGCTTCCGGTCATTGTTTGGGTGATTCTTCAGGTAATTTGTAGTTTTTGATCGGTTATGTGTCTAATAACACAGTGGCTTTTTGCATAATGCTTTAACTTTTGTTCTTAGGCCTCCCAAGGAGACTTGGTTGTGGGCTTGTTCATGTGGGTTCATCTTCTCCTGCCCCTGTTATGTGGCAAATCTTGTAATCCGCAGTCCAGAGACTTGATTTTACAGCTAGTTGAAAGGTTGTAAAATCTGCTGCTTTGGTTTTCTTCTTATATTCTAAGCAATGTTCTCATTCTCGTATAATTTCTATTCACCTCCCGTGTCAGGATGTTGTCCTTCCCAAAAGCCCGTTCGACTATCTTAAATGGTGCAGTCAGGAAGGGTGAACGCTTAATACCACCAGCATCTCTTGATCAATTGATGAAAGTCACTTTCCCAGCACCTTCATCTCGTCTAAAGGTTGGGCTTTTATCTTCTGTTATGTAGTGAAACGGCCTTATTTTTTTGGGGAGGGTGTTGAACCATCTTGGATTTGTTTGCTGGTAGGCAACTGAGAGGTTTGAAGCAATTTATCCGACTTTAAAAGAGGTTGCCCTTGCTGGCTCCTCTGGAAGCAAAGCAATGAAGCAGTTAGCCCTTCAGATCTCAAACTATGCAATCAAAGCTGCTGGAGAAGGTAACTGAAAGATGTCTATTGTTCCCTTCCTCAACTCTTCTTTTGTAAAAGTATAATATTAATTGTTCACTTGCAATCCTGGCCATCATTGCTGCAGTTATATCCCAGAATATGCAATCGTGGGACTTGAACAAACTGCTTGAGAAATTCAACCTCCCCCAGAACTTCTAACTCCTGTGCAGACTGGCTGTTGGTCGCAAGACTGGTTCAACAACGATACCGGTAGTTAGGAGGCATAGGTCATTGCAAAGTTGCCCATGAAACAATGGGCCGAGGATGAGTTCTCTCCAATATTACGAGATCTTGGTTGGGCCCAAGGCAAAGTCGAACTAGTGACAGTAGCCAAATTTTGTTGGCTGACCCCTTTTATAGAAAGTTTTCAGTGGATTTTGGTTGCCTGAGTTCTTTAAGTTTCGTGTTAGATTCACAATAAGCAGTGACTGATTTATGGCGCTTTGTTCATTACATTGGGGTTTCGAGTTTTATTTAATCGGCACAGAGGAAGGAGGATGAAAGTGGTTGGCGATGGTTGTTCTTCATTGCAATCTAATCTCTACATGTAACAGCTCAGTTCGTCCTTGAATTCTCTTCTGCACAAAATCGCGAGCTACGAAAATCATACACGGATTCACTCCAAGGAAAACCTGATGCGTGTCGATCTAGATCGAGTATTGCCTCAGCGACCAATGACAATTTCAATGCATTAATAATTTATTCTGGTTTTGGTAATAATTCTTGCGTATTCGACATTATCAGCCTAATTAAATGGTTCGGAGGAGTGGGATCATGGATAGAATAAAACTCGGTATTATATTGTGTATAATATAGCTTCTTGTCATCCAGTCCCAGCATGTGACTGTGCTGGTCTCACTAATAGTGCAGTCGAATGTGGACTTATGCCCATTCAATTTTTGTCAGTCGTTTGTCTTTGCTCATTATGCTTAAATGGATTATGAAATTGTTTTTGTCTGGCATGATGATGATAATTAATAACAATGATCTGCACCATTTGCATAGTGATGCGGGTTGATGTAGTCAAATGCCTTGTATCGTAGAAATCCACTGATGTCATAATCTTATTTCTTCACAATTCAATGCAATGCTTCTTTGATACCCCTGGCCTTACGTTGACTTGCAGTGGGTTTCCCCATAAGGACTTGAAAGCACGCGTTGAAAGTGCTTGGAGTTCAGTTAAACTCTATGATGTGTTCAATCTTATTTAGCAACAATATTTAGCACACAAATGTCTCATCTTTTTCAAAGTCAAAACCCAATTCCATCCGCCAATTACAACAGTTAGAATTTACCATCCGGTAAGTAGTACAAAGTATTGAAATGTCAAGCAATATCATCGTGCAAGGATCTATGATCTATTTAGAACTTCCGAGAGGCCCCTCCAACATCCCTCAACTCCATGATGATCTAGCCTCTTTTGCAACATCACTCTTGATCGCCACTTGGATTCGCTTGATGATAAAGAGATACTGTCAATACCACAATAAAAAACAACGAAGACATTCTAGAATTAATTTAAAAGGACTAAATAACATTAAAATATTATAATGATATGACAATAAATTACATACATCAACATTATCCCCAAGAACAAGATAAACTGATGCACTACATTGCATCTATTTAAGTCACAAGTTTTATTGCCATCTAATTTGACAACATGGCTGTTCTAAGACCACTTTAAATATACAATCCCCCCGAGGGCTGCCTTACATCTACATCAAATAGCTTCTGACGTTCTCATTCCAGCTGAATATCATAACCATCATGTATAATGTAGGGGTGCAAGGTCCAAAACTTATCTGGCTTAAACATCGTAAGTTGCAAATAGCGTTGGACACAAAACCCAAGAGTTTGACATGGCCCATAGCTGAACAACCAAAAAAGCACAACTTAAAGAATCCAAAATGGCAAAAAGCTCAATAGGCAAGAATTTTGAATAATATATATGCCTCAAAAGCTTAGGAACAGATTGGTTAACAGAGTATATCATGAAAGCTTGATCCTGCTGGAGCATAACCTAACATCTAAAATGGAAAAAAAAAGTTGCAGAAACTGAGAGACGTGAGAGAGAGACCTGATTTTGCATGTTCAGGCATCCAGTGAATGCAATCTCTTGAGGACTCTTCTACTGACCATCTAGTCCATGTGGAACTGTCTTTAACATTGTCACTAGGATTGGTGTCAATATCAATTCATAGCATCTTTAACAAAGGAGAAATCAACTTTTATTAGAGAGAAATATCATATCAAATGCAAAAGAAAGTGTTTTAACCAGAACTAGGGGCAAAAGGTGCCCAGTTTAATTACTCAAAACATTAATTTCTGACAAGGCATACTCACCATTGTCCAATAAAAAGAATGAAACCTTACCTATTTGTTTACCATTTAGCATGTCAGCAACTCTCTTTGCAACACTTTTCCTGGAAAATTCTCCTTCGGGGTCACAATCTAACCACAACACCAAGTAACCACAACCAAGAGCTTCTTGACTTAGATGCCTCCGAATATGAGCCTTACCACAGGAAAAGACATGACATCATCCTCAAAGTAAACAACAATTAAATAAGTGCATACAAACAAACGCAGAAAAGTTTCTCCAAAGAGGCAATTAGGTACCATAATTAGAGGCAATGCACTATAGTTGATTAAAATAGATAAGATTACTTTTCCTTCAAAAGCTCTCTAGCTCCTTTCTTTCTAAACCAATTAACCAATGAAGATGCTCGAATATACTCAGATAGCTATTTGTAAGTGAAGGATGGTTGCATTTACTTCATGGTTAAATTATGATAGGAAGCATTTCAAAACTACCAACAAAGCTTCAAAATTCAATCATTATATTGTAGGTGATTTCTAAAACGGAAACCATCTTCTATGACCTTCTAATTATGTTATGTTGCCTGGATGGAAAGAAGGGGAACGACATACCATAATCTTTACATGCATCCCAAACTTACCTTACCTTTAGATAAAGCTACAAGAAGTATGCAGAATCAACCATCACTAAATCAGAAGTTCCTTTTCCCTAGTCTATAGACTTACTGCACAATTTCATCATGTCCAACATCCATGACAACAGCAACGAAACAAATATTGAAGGTAGGTTTTCCCTATAAAACTAGTCAGGCATACTAGTGCACTGCACATGCTTTCAAATGTCCCAAAGTGATAAATCGCCAAAAGGAGAAGATGTCTATAATGTATAAATTGCCAAGCAACTAGAAGATCTGGAAAATCAATATCCTATGGTAATCTCAAGCACACAATTCTCTTCAAACATTAAGGCAAATCTCCAGACATAGTTAATTCCGCAATATATGCACACTAACATATAATGATGTTAAAAAAGGGGAAAAAACAATTAAAAAAAACCATAAAAAACTGAAGACGAAAAGCAGTCTTACCTTTGGGTTTGCCTCCGTCTTAACTATTGGAGCTTCAAAGAGATCCAAAGGATTAGTGGCTTTCCAGTCTTGATAAGTTGTTGGGAAATCTACACTAAATCCAACACACAAAAAATGAAACCATAAAGAGAGTCCTCTGTGAGCTTCAATGCCAACCAAACTTAATGAGAACACTCAAAATTAAAAATGAATCCCCATAAAAAACAGCCGTTAATGTTGAATCCACACCACTCGGCAAGATTAAAAAAATGAAAAATTGCCAAGTCCGCTGCAGCCTTAAACCCTAAAGCCGTTAATATGTTTTTCATACATTATACTTCATCAACCACTTTGTCCCCCTTGCTGGTCACTGACAAGCATGCCTTACAGAAAATTCCATACTCAACCAGGTACTTAAGCAGCGGAAGACAAGTGAAACACACAAACTCCAAGCCAGCAACATACATGCAACATACATGCAAGATGTGAAACAACCCAGTAAAATTTATCATGAGTAAAAAGATCCAGTGCCAAAAAAACCAGCTACAATCTCCAGAAAGGTCAATAGGAGAGGCCAAACAAAGCTTCAATTACTTTTCTGGATTATTGTGGTCAAGTATAACAAAAACAAAGGAGAGAAAAAGCCAGCTCAGTGAAATTTATGGTGGATTGCCAACTTAACTGAGAGTCCAGACAAGTGAAGGACTCAGACATTAGAAGTATCTGTTGAGTTCATGCTATTCTAAATATAGTCACTTTAATAACCTAGGAGCTATAGGCTCTTATGAGGATTTAAACTCACAAACAGTTGAAAAGGCAATGTCCTATCAATATAAGCCATCCAAAGATTGAGTTCATGCTGTTCAAAATAAAGTCACTTTAATAAACTAGGAGCTATAGGCTCTTATGAGGATTTAAACTCACAAACAGTTGAAAAGGCAATGTCGATATTCTATAAACAAAT
Source organism: Melaleuca alternifolia (assembly GCA_019926035.1). NCBI lineage: Eukaryota > Viridiplantae > Streptophyta > Magnoliopsida > Myrtales > Myrtaceae > Melaleuca > Melaleuca alternifolia. The sequence goes on from JAGKPW010002340.1 coordinate 601,241, forward strand.
AGGCAATATGAGCCATCGAAAGATTGAAAGGTAGAGTGCAATCAGGAGCAGGAGGGAGAGCACCAAGAAGGGAAGTGTACGAATGCATTGCCTATTTAAGAGTATCCAAAGTGCTAACGGTAACATATCTATCAAGGGTCCATGTTTACACAAGCGAAAAGCAGCTTCAGCTCTATTCAACTGGCTTTTGTACTAAGCTACCACTCGTAACTTCCTACTTATTGTGAGATGCATCCAAAATTCAACCTTCAGACACATTTTCGATGAAATTCTCTAACTCCCGAGTGAAAAATACTCGAAATTCCAACAAATCAACCACATTCAGTCTTCTCCCACCGTTCACTGCACATTGTCATCAGCCAAACGTTTTGAATGAAAGTCAAGGGACTAAAATAGGAGAAGCCACCGAATCGTAACCGGTGCTTCGCCAAACCAAAACACCATATAAATGGAATTTCAAATTTAATCAGCACACTTTGTTGCAAAGCTAGGGCATTGAGGATGAAAAAATTTCCTCCATTTCTTATCACTGACGGCGACTTGCGCCACCCCAATCTAACCAAAAAGAAGCACGACAGACAGCCCTACCTGACGGGAAATTGCGAGGGGTGTGGCTACTGATGCGCCCATTGACGAGTTGTTGGAGGTAGGTTGAGGAAGCTCTTCCCACCCTCCACGGCATCATCTTCTTCGGATCAACTTCAGTTTTTTTTTTTTGCTTTTCTAACAGCAAAAAATACGTTGAATCAAAGACAAACCCACAGCTTTTGGTAGAAACGAGAACTGATAAATCCTCCTCTGATGGGTTACCGATCTGCAGGAGGACGAAACACGCATAAACCAATTTAACCTCGTTGAAATCCTTTCCAAAACGTGTAAATACACAAACAAAGAAACCGGATAAATGAAAAACGAAAAGATCCACCGCGCCGCAGGCAAAGGAAGACGACCTCGTCGATACGGCATATCAATCAACAGCTCGAGACGATCGGCCCCAGCCAAAACCAACCAGACGGAATGAAGAATAACAACTCATCCCGCGAATTCAAGTTCTCAGAATCAAACGCACCACCATTTCCATCGATCACAAGACCAAATATTGAGGGAACCATGAAACACACTCACCAGCGGTACACGCAGATGAAGCTCGCGAGCGAGATAGGGTCTCTGCCGAAACTTGCCGGAGCTGTTAGGTTAACCATCCATCGTCCACAGATTTTGGTGGGGTTTTGGGAGGAGGAGAAAATATTCGGCCAAATCGGGCGGAGGAGGCGTCGCCGTCGTCGGAGGGAGGTAGCGTCGCCCGTGTGCTAAGTCGGGGGAAGAACGGAGAGAGAGAGAGGGAGAGATGAGAAAATTGTAAAATAAGAGACGCGGGTGGGAGAGTGAAAAGGAATATTCAAAATGACGTTTTTTTTTAGGGTTTTTACTGCTGGTTCAATCTCAGCCGTCGGATCAAAACGGACGGCTGAGATTATAACCTAGTCACCCCTGACTAGGTGCTTCCTAGTCAGGCGATCCAAATCCAGTTTTTAGTGGCTGGTTCTCAAATCCAAGGTAGGGATCGCCTGTCTTGCGATTGATCACCTCTAGTTCACATGCAAGATCCCTATGCATAGATATCTCAAGCTCATCTCTATGAAACATGAACAAACTATGTATGCAAACAATTCACGATAAGGTGCAATTCATCTTTTTAGCTCAACTATTTTACATGTGCTTATTGTTGAGATCTATGGTGAAATATTAATTTGAAAAGGCCTTTAGCAAATAGAATTTAGCTGCCGTGAGCTGTATATAAACAACACTGGAATTATTATATCTTGATATTATCATATAACTATTTAATATAATTTACACATATAGTCCATAAGCCCCGTTATAAATTTAGAGAAAATCAGTAAGAATCGTCATCAAGCCCGCTCCATTTTTCAGGTTTCCCACAACACGCAATGAGACCTCTATTAGTATTTTGGGTCGGATTTAAACCAAACAAAAGATCGCGGGACCAGGTCGGACCTTCTATTGCTCTTCCACGGTTGCAAGCAAAGGCGGTCCTCACTCTCTACATACCAATATAGTGGACATCAAGGTCAGGGCTCTAGGGTTTTTCATCAATGCTCTGCTTCTTCTCGGGACAACCACACCAAACTCGAATTTCGAGGATACAAGGCTGAACTAGTGATTCTTCATTTGCAGCAGTTGCTTCACAGAAGGTTGAGTCGGAGAACATCCATTGCAGACCTGTGTTGAAAAATTTGAGATTGTGCGAAAGCAGGTCTTAATATCAATCATAGTTTGTGGTTTAATGTGCAAGTGTGTGTAGTCTGTAATTGATAGAGAATGGACAAGGAACAAGATAGGATAGTTCGAAGATAAAGGTCATGAGATTAAAAAAAATTAGTTTTATTAGCTGAACAAAATAGTTGATGGAGACCTTGGTGGAGAATACAAGAGATGGAGGCTATGGGAGCTTTCCTCCCCATATACAGTGGAGGGTTACATCGCACGCACTCAAATGGATGAATTATAAGCTTATTTATGGGAACCATCAACTACCAGAGGATTCTTCTAGTTTGCAGGCTGTATGTTTGCGTGAATATTCATTGATAGAATATTTAAATATTAAATAACACATTCACCTAATATCTTAAGTTTTTATACAGTCGACAAAAATTTCATCAAAATTTCATGTAGTATTAAAGTAAGATGTCATGAATTCAAATATTTTCAGGCCCATTCATTTCTCCAATTAAATATGTCCATGTTTAGGATTAAGCAAAAAAACATGATATCTGAAGTAGAAGCAATCGTCCTAAAAAGATTCATGAGTTGCAAATTGCTGACCTCAACCCCCAATCTCGGTATAAACGCGACCTATTGACGAACCTATATCAACCAATCCATGCTCTAACGCCATGAACAAGAGAATTCGCGATCTTGTTGGATAAGTTGAATTTGATCGCAACAAGAGAGCCTTGATAAGATCTAGTCCTCAAGAGAATTCAAAGAAGAACACTTTTATATATAAAATTTTGCCTTCTCTTAGAAACCTATAAACAACCTTATATGAGGTGCTAACCCTAATCCTAACCCTACTAGGATTAAAATTACAAAAATAACCTTAATTAATAAAAATTCATCAAAAATGGAAAAAATGCCTAAAAGTTAATCTAAACGACTCCAAATCACTAAAAAACGTCATCAATCATGGTATTGATCAGCGGCCCATTTGCAAGAGTCCAACCAAATTTGAGCCAATCTAGAGTTCGTCAACTCGAAACTCCTTCAAAATTCGCTAGACCAAGAGTAATCATGTTGCGTCAAGGAGCTTCAGAATCTTCAAGTTTTGAATTCAGATTGTCTCCATTCCAAATATCTTGAATCATGATGCTGATAACTTATTTGAATTTTTTGGCTCTCGCTCAAGTAATCGGGCCTAGCAGATAGAATAGCGGGTCCCAAGCACCTCCTCCTTAATAGGGTTCGAGTCCTCATAAGACTAGATTAAGCGTGATAGGCAGTAATCTATTATTTAAAAATTAAAATTTTTATTTACAATTTAATTTTTTAAAACAATTAGCAATGATCCTATCAAATTCTCACATTTTTGTCCACTTTCTTGATTCTTCTATATCATGATTAAGCTGCCTTAGTTTATTATTTCATTACTTCCAACTTGGTGCTTGCTTGTTGCCCACGTTCATGTCTTTTTTCTGCCACCGCCATTCTCAACAATTCTAGACAACTTTTGCAAGCGCTCCATTGCCTAAGACTTTGTTCATGGTTATGTTAGTTGACCATTTCTTGAGAATTCTAGAGAATGTGAAAAATTGATCACAATTTCCAACAGCGTGGTTTGCAGATTCATATATCATGACCGATAGATAATTGAAGGACGTTCTTCTAATTCAAACGTCAAATGCATATCTATTATGGAGCTTTGGGGACTGTGCAACAACTATATCAACTTTGTTGATTGAGATATTTAGTCACCAAGGAGAGACATGAACCTGGCCTTCAACATTTAGAAACTGCTTTTTTTTTTTAATCACTGCTTGACACTCCCAAGTCCTAACACGGTCTTCATCACGCTTTATTGCATGCATGTTCGCCAACAAGATCAATCTGGAGGAAAGAAAAGTTAGTTGGTTATTAGCTACCAACATGGATGATTAGTGCCCGTTATTATTTTTGGCTAACTTTATCGATAAATGGAAAGAAATCACTGTTATTATCCTATCACGAATGACTCCCGTGTTTTATTATTTTTGCCAACTTCCTTTCTGCTTTTAATTTTATCTCCAGTTTGTTGACGATGACAGCAAGTGTTATCTCGAGATCAATTACACTTTTGACATCCGAAAAGAATGGAATACAGCTTTCCCACTCTATCAAATATGGCCCTAATCTTGCTTCTTTCTGTGACGACCTAGCATCTCCTGGCGTCGCTAAATGCTCTAGCAATTAATCTCTTCGGTAAATCCCTAGACGGGAGTTAAGAGATTAGCATATTAAAGCATGACGGAAGAGATTTCTTAAAATTTCCCTCCTTAACTCCTACCAACCTACCAACCTACACTTGGGGCCATACACAAAAACATAAATATGAACATGATTGGTTTCACTAAATATTAAAGGGAAATACACTTGCATGGAGTACACGATGATGCAGTAAGGAGGAGACTCCTAATGGTTTCACAGTCTACTCCAAGGAAAATATCACAACTCCCAACGAAGTCATCCTAAAGATATGCCTACTCCGACCCGTCTTGACGACACAGGGGTCTACATCACATATCCCTGTCAGAATTACTATTATAGTCAATCCCGAGGTCATCATGGGTGGTCAGAGGCAAGGGTCCGAACCAGTGGTCCATATTCCACACTAGGTGAAGAACCTAAGACATAAGTGACCCATGAAAGCCCGGTGTTGACCGTGATATAGGTCTCCACTCTCTTGAAAAGGTCTCTAGGGTATCGAAAATGGGTAAACTCCATTTCGTTGATTCAAACCTCGATATGCACTCCATAGCGTGGCGCGGGTCGCAGGGGTGAACATTACTAATCTGAAATAGATGTTAGCCCATGGGGTAAGCAAAAGCTTAACAAATAACCCATTAGAACCTAACCCAGAATACCACATGACTCATACAAATGATAGAAAGTCATGAATCACATCCTCAACACACACATGTAAGTTCATCAAGAAGAAACCAGCAAGGTTCAAAATTCAGAAAAATCACTTCCAAAGCATATGTGTTATCATAATACTCCATCTCGACTATTTGGCGTCGGCCTTTCTGACCCATTAGGAGAGGGCTTCCGAAATCTCACTCCAAGCATCTTCACTCCTACAACATTCGAATCGCACTCCGTGCATCTCGTCCAGATGCATTGCGCACACTTTCTCTAAGAGCTCCAATCTCCATTCATCCAAGGCATCCCCTAACTCCAAAGAGGAATCTCCACATCGTCTAACATCTGACATCTAGAGCTGATCCACACCGTGCAACTCCTGGCATTGGGAAGCTATCTGACCTATCACAAGGGAGTTACCGAACCTCTTTTCCAGGCATGGCCATTTACTTTGTGCAGCATTTCGTCTGGCTGGCATTGGAGACCACCTTTGGTTTCAACCCACCATCCTTCGAAGCATCCTAACTCTAAGGGCATCCATTTACAAACATCACAATCACAAATACTAATGAGATCAAATGTCTGGCCTTACTGTACATGTCTCATACCATGCCAACGTGACTTAACATAAGATTATGCAACCTATGTATGTATCTTTAAACTCTAGTGCACATTTATGTCTAAATTATACACTTCTCATTTAGTGTATAATCAAGGCATGCATGCGGACATAGCAATTCCTATACCATTTCAAAAGATCTAGGCAGCCCTACGATGCATGAAATCTCATCAAAGTCACCATAGAGAAATGCATGTCATCCTAAATGAAAATTGATTTCGTTAGTCTCATCCCTATCTCAAAACAAGTCCTAACGAGGTGAGGACTCCTAAGCTACGAACTAGAGGTCACTTGCCTATACCGAAAGAGGAAGTTTGGAAGAGGAAGAAAGATGGCTCTCTCGACGACTCTCACAGTGGCTTTTCACGACGGCGGAAAAAGGGGCTCACAACGACGACAGGCAGTGAAATGGTGGCGAAAAGCAGCGGACAACGGTGAACAGTGACAGCTACTCACGGTAGGCAGTTCATAGAGGACAACTCAAAGTAGATAGCGACTCTCAGGGTGGACAAACAGCGGCAGACAACAGCTCACATGGTGGCTCTCTCTCTTTCTCTAGGTATATCTCTCTTTTAATGGCTATTAGAATGCAAGTACAGAAGAGGCAGGAAGAAGAGAAGAGTGGCCACCTTAAATAAGCCTCTAGCCAGCTTGGCTGGCCTTGCCAAGTGGCCAAGCTGGCTGTGCCGATTTGCATAGCCACTGGTTGCGGCAGGGCCACCAATTGGGTGGTTTGGGCGGCGACTGCATGGCCGCTAAGTGGTGGCCGTGCAGTCCCCCTAGTCTCTCCAAGCGCGTGAAGCACAATGATGAGGCTAGATACTAGGTTTTAGGGGGTAATCATGGCCTAGGAAGACAATGATTACACGATACATAGACGACAAGTGGCGGCCTTGCTTGGAAGAGTGTCTTTGGCCTCCATTGGCCACCTTGCGCAGCTGAGCAGAGGGAGGAGAGAGGAAATGAGGTGGTGGTTATGGTTGGCAGGGCAAGTAGCAACGATGGCCATCCAAGCGCTCTGGGTGGCAACTGGCACCTCTGGAGTGGCCGGTTGCTTCGTTGTGCGTGTCCGAGGGTTGGGGTGTGAAGAATGTGTCGTCTTGGTGCTAATTCAAGGATCGGGTTTAGGATCATGCTCAAGTGGGTCTAATTCTAATATTGTTACAAGCATACTCACCTATTCAATATAAATTTCTAAATGGATAAATCACAAACCTTACCGTAGCATTGGATTTATATGAACTAAAAGAGATGGATGGACAGAGCGCAAGGCGGTGGCAGATACAACGGGGTCTTCTGCACGTCCCTTGTCTAAACCGTTTCTTTTATGGGGTAATTCGAGGTTGAAAGGCGGCTTCCGGGGCTCATCCAAGTCGAATACTTCATAATTCCTTTCTAAATCTCTTGTTCCTTGGCCTTGGTTCATTTATATGCGTCATTTGGAAGTGTCCGGGTTTTGGGATGTCACACTTTCCCGCGTTGATGTACTTAAAGTATTACAATTGCTGTGAAACTCATCTTTAGTTTCTTCGCGGATGGTCATTTAGAAGGTTCGAGAACAGATATTTTTGCGAAGTTTTATTGGGATAAAGAAAATAAGTTCGAAGAAAGAAGCTGGTGTTCCTTTATTTGGAAGTGGTGCACCTGAGCGTATTCTCAGTCCCTTGGCCTTAATGAGTACTATGATGGTAAGGACTAGTCGTGAAGAGCAGCTCATGATTTCATCATCTATACCTTTTTCATATCATTTAACTGACTCTTGGCGGAAGCGGTGAAGTAAAGGCGCATTCGCTACTATATTTGCTTACTGCACATTAATGAAGTTGCTCAAATTTGTTGAAGACACTGCTTTTGTTACTGTCTCCCTTTCTCTTTCCCTTTTATTTTTATTCTGCATTTCAGTTGCCATTTGATGATTTGCGACGGTTGGATTTGTTAGCTGGAACCACTTTGCGTTTGGTGGATTTTAAAAATGCTTTTGACTTGTCATGACCACCCAAAAGTGGGTTTGGAACTATCTAGGGATTGGTTAATAGATTATTAGTATTAAACTTAACTTAGAGTTGCCAAACCTATTTCAAGTCACAACTTAGGATTCAAGTTTATTAACATGCCGACTCAAGTGGTTCAAGTAGGCGGTTTCAGATCTGGAACGGGGAATCACCCTGATTGATTCGATCTAACTCAAATGGGCTCAGGTGGCTCCTAATTCTCTTGTGCACTCCTACTACATATCTTGGCACTTCCGAACAAACCTCTTTTATTTTAAGATTTTGTCGGAGGTGCCTGGCCTCAAGTTTTTTTTTTTTAATTTACTTTGTATTTTTGCTATTTTCATCTTTATACAAAATTATTCCTTTTCTTTTTTTGTTCGAAAAACATAAGATTCTCCATTTTGTTCTTAAATTTATTTCATTTTTTATCTAATCAAAGATATATTATTTTTCATTTTCTTTTATTTCCGAACTTATCTTTTCTGTAGATAGGATTACCCTTTGTTCTTATTAATTTCTAGATCAATCAATATCAAATCTGCAACGATTTTAAATTTTGTTTTTCATTACCATCTTATCTTGTAGAAAGAACTTTAATTTTTTCAAATAAAATTTAAATATGAAAAATTCATTACATTTTTCTTAAATCATTTATTGTGAAAATAAAATGCGGGATTTCAAAAAGAGAATAGTTTAATAATTTTATCGAATGATAAAAGTAACATCATATAATCTTTATGCTAAATGATTTGTATTTCAGTGACATGTGTGTCTAAAAATGGCCACATTTACTGTGGCACATATCAGTATCTTGCTTTTCTCAGCATATCTAATGATGAATCTACATATATAAGCAAATAAGTAAATATATATTTATTGTGCTGTCTAAATACGAAAATAAGGCTCATATTGTGTGAATATTTGTTTTATCTTCATCGAATTAGTTTCTCTTACCAAATTAGTTTATTTAAGTAAACCAAAGTAAACAAAGAATTAGTCTGATAATGGAATTGATAAAAAGAAGTTGGTTTCCTCTACCAAATTAGTTCATTTTATTGTCTTTCTATATGAGAATCTTCTTAATTATTTTTGTCTGTATCGATTAATCTTTTTTCATAGTTTAATCACAATAGAGGTAAATCATTGTATTTCATTATCACGTCTAGTGCAATATAGAAGATAATATTCAATTTTATTAGACGTACTTCGATTTCTTCATCAAGTGCTTTAGAAAATGTTGAAATTTATCTTTTGTAATTAATGATTAAAAGTTTACCGTGAGGTATTGACTTACACAATTGACTAAAACGGTTAATATGAGACATTTAGTTATCTTTTGTACCTTTCATGATGTAAGATTTCAACAAACAGATCTTTTCAAGTAAATAACGATGTTGAAATAAATCTATAAAGAAAATGTAGCATACAAAAGTTCTAATATTTTCCGTGGCAACATGCTAGACCACTATACATATAAGTAAAGTTGACATCTTGCTCCAATTGTCGGGGGGTGACTTATCGTGCATCCACCGCACCTGAAGAACATTAATATGTAGCACATCCATTGCACGCCAAGTGTCTTATGTCTTAATTCACTCTTTCAACACACTTTAACCTTTATCTCAACATTTATACATATATAGGTGCTAGATACGCATTTTTATGTGTATTATGCATTTTGTGATATGTTCTTATCAAATGTTATAGGAAAGATTCCAAATAAGGGTCTAAAATGTTCTTATTTTCTCAAAGAAGGGTTTGAAGTGCCTTAATTTTATCAAATAAGAGCCTCAAGTGAACCTTGTTTCTTCATGCAATCTCAAAGAAGTGCCCAATCTCACAAATTAGTCAATGCCATTTTCATATTTTATGTTTTCCTTTTCCTATTTTTCCCAAAAAGACAAAGTAAATAAAAAGCTAAAGCTTAAAAAAAAAATTAGATAAGAGGGCAAGCAGCCCTCCCCTGCATGTGGCCGCCACCCCATTATTGGTGGGGCCTTGGCCGTAGTTGACAACCCTCGTTGAGAGGGGAGGTCCTATTGAGAGAGGGCTGCAGCACTCTCCCAAATTCGAGCAAGGATTGCTTGTTGGTCGTCGCCTTAGTTTTTTTGTTTACTATGTGTTTTATTTTTTAAAATTATATCCTGTTATTTCTTTTTGAATTTCTCTTTTATGGAGAGAAAGACAAAAGAAAAAATTAAAAAGAAAATTTAAAAAAATATAAAGGACGAAAATGCCATTGATTAGCCTATAATAGCACGTCATTTTTTGATATTGATATAGCCACTTCAAACCATTATTTAAAATAAAAAAAGAGCACTGTAGACCCTTTATTAAACTAAGGTTTACTTTAAACCCTTATTGAAGACAAATGAGAGCACTTTGAGCCTCTATTTATAATTTTTCACTATCTTATATATCCGTATGATAATATACACATCTGTGTTGCTAATACTTGCTATGTAAAAACATGAAAAATATTACTAAAAAAGTCATAAACCTATTGTAGTTATGTTAATTTAATCTTAAACCTTAAATTATGCAAATTTAGTTCTAAACATTTTAATTGTTCTTAGTCCTAGATTATTTTTACAATCAATTTTGGGCATAAATCTGACATAAATGTTAATTGTCCTATGTGACAAGGGCGGCGCTAACGTGGATATTTTAAAACAACACTCATAGTTTTTTTAAATATTTTAACTATTTTTTATTGACCAGCAAGTGTCACTTCTCCAATGGCCGATGAAGCCATGAAAGCCCTGTATAAGGGGTTTCATGCCGTCGCTTGTGGCCAATGGTTTGTGATGACCCTAGATGAGCTATTGTGGCCGCATCGGCCGCAATGAGGACACCAAGGCCCTCTTCAAATCTGGGCAAGAGCACGATAAAGTTGCGGTGCCCTTGCCAGTCAAAATGAAAGAACAAAGAAAAAAAATAGATACATGTCAATGTCTACACTAACCATGCCTCCTAAGACGCTTTACGTCTATGTCATTAATTTTAGATTAAAATCAATTGAATAGATTCAATTGGTAAAATGTGAAAAAAGTTTAAAATATAATTTTCATAATTTAAAACTTTACGACTGAATAGATATAACTGTAATAAATTTAAGTTTTTTTTTTGGTAATTACCCCTAAGGAGAATAGGTTAAAAAAAGACTAATAAAAACCTTATGTTGCATAATATTTATCAATTATAGACAACAAATCTAAAAATATTGAGGTGCCATCTTTATTGTCAAGAACTCGTCTATGTAACTCATGAGCCCCCATAAGACAAATAACATAGAGATGTGATTTTGTCTTTAAGCGTGCATTTATTTTTGAAAAATGTTTTCCAAAAAATGATATCTTATAAAAATAAAAGAAAAATATTTTTATTATCAATGAAAATCTTTAGACATAAATTGTTATTATAATGAATTTTTTATTGATTAATTATTTTAAATAATATAAGCGATCATTTTTAGAAAAAAATGATGCAATTTGTCTTTTCGTTATCTAAAAACTCAACGGACGCTTTGTATTGAGATCTATTGCGAACCATAAATAGCCTAAAAAAAAATCAAAGAGAGGCTTATGGTATGTAATAATATAGTTGCGCTAAGTTGCACGTGGATACTAATAAAGTCATTATATATTACATGATGTCATTTAGACATCCTGATGTCATAAACACGCATCATAACTTCATAAGCCCCCCTTATAAATTTAGACAAAAATCATATAAAACGCTTTGTAGGGCGTGTACAAGCTTGCCCCGACAGGAGTGAAATCCGAACCGTTATCTCATCCGACCCGACCCGTTTCTCAGATTTGCCGCGACCCACGGCAAGGCCGGCGTCAGTGGTTCGGGTCGGATCCAGAACCAAATTTAAAGACGCAGCACCGGGTCGGACCTACTAGGGTTCTACACTCGCGGGGGGACCTTCAACGGTTGCAGAGGCGGTCGGGGTTTTCTTCAAATCTTACCGCTCTCTCGTCTCTCTCACTCTCTCTCTACCTACGAATACAGCGAATAGCAAGGGCAAGGCTTTAGGGTTCGTCATCAATGCACCTCCTCGTCTCGGGTCGATCGGTGACTCTTCGCTGGCGGTAGCTGTGATGGCGGCAGATGTTTCACTGAAGGTTGAGTCGGAGAACATCTGTTGCAGAGCGGTATGTTTTGTTAGATGAATTACATGCGCTTGTTGTTTGGCTTGTTGGTTCTTCAGAGTGGAGGTTTTTGTGCGTTTCGGTGGTTCTTTTGACAACTTTTGGGTGTTGTGCGCTTGCAGTGGAAGGTCAAATACTCGAAGTTAGAAGAGAAACGGAATGCTCTCAGGCAAGCCGTGAAGCTTCTCGAGCAACAGCTCGATAAGATCCAAACCGAAAGCCTCAATCTCAAGAAAGGTAATGGAAAAGCTAATTGCTTCAATTGTGTTGAATATCATCTTGCTTTGTGTGATTCTGAGGGTTGAAAAATTGAGTAAGTTTTGATGTTGAATCTGAAAGTGTAGATTCAATACCTTGCTCGATGAAATTGTTTCATGAGGGGTTTAATGCTGTTATTTGGGTATTTGATGTCTTAAGGAAGAACATATTTGGGTCTGCCACTGACAAGTAGTATGTGTGCTTCTGTCTCTTTTTCTCCTTGCAGCATGTGAAGTGGAACGGATACGTGCAGACCTTGAGAAAGAGGAAAAGGAGAGAGCATTATCTGTCAGAATTTCCTCGGAGAATGAAGTCGCTGCCTTGAAGTCTCAGATAGTGTCGTTGAGGAAAAGTGTCGGTTCTGATGATCAAGACAGGAAGGACAAAATCAAGTTGCTCGAGGGCCAGGTCTCTAAGGGGGAAGCAGAAATCAAACGTCTTAAGGAACTTACAAAGAAGGAGAAAACTAGGGCAGATTCAGAAAGGACGAATGCAGAGTCCGAGAAAAGAAGAGCTGAGGAAGCTTGGAAAATGTTGCAAACTGAGAAAAGTAAGGCTGATGAAGAGAGAAAGATAAGTGCAATTGAACGGAGAAAGGCTGAACAATCTAGACTTCAATTGCTGAACTTGAGAAAAGAAATTGATGAAGCAAGATCAAAATTAGTCTCTGAGACTTTAAGGTGTGAAGAGACGAAGAAAGAGCTTCAATTGGAGAAGCAAAGAACAATGAAAGAGAGACAGCATGCCGATTTGGAGAAGGCTAAAGCAGCTGATCAGAGAAAGCTAGCTGAAGATAATTACAGGATGCTGATGGAAGAGAAAGATTTTGCTAAAAAGTTGTCTGGGGAAGTTGAGGAAGGCAGAAAGCGAATTGAGAAATTGCAGGAAGAGCTTCAAGATGTCATGTCTTCTATAAGAATGAGTAACTGTCCTGTAGCAGGAGCTGACCGCAAAGTGGATTTTGAGATGGCAGAGCAAAATGATGAGCTTTGCAACACAGCTAGGCTGATTTTAACAGCCGAGAAAGCAGCCATTGATGTTGAGAAACAGAGACAGTCATGTAAGAGAAAACAGACTGCTCTGGAAATGTTCAAAGCAGACGGTCAAGCTAGAGAGCATGCTAAGGCTTTGGATGACAAAAATAATGATAAATCATCTAAATCATCAGGGAAGAAGAGGCGGAGGTGTGGAAACTTCCAGTCAGATAATCAGAAACATGTGTCTGGGGAAATGTTGGAGGCTCGTCCTGGCTTGCCTATGAGGGATGCTGAATCTACCAAACTGAAGCTCTTGAAAGAAAGATTGAAGCTTGAAAAGACAAGAGCTAAACATGCCAAAGAAGTGGTGGAGTTGGAAAAATGCCGAAATAATCTTCTAATGCAAGAAATCTTTCGTATTAAGATGGAGTTTAGCGAATTTTCACATCGCCTTAATGTACTAGGCAGCTGTTTCTCGCCCAGCTGTGGAGGTATGCCCGAGCTTGAAAAGGTGTGTTTCCGAATCAGTAAGTTTGTTTTGACTGGTTTCAGTCTTGTGCATATTTGAAGGAGTAAGCAATAGAGATGAAAACAAATGCATGAGATAAGTATGCGCGGCAGAAACGCAACTAATAATAACAGCTTCTGTGATGTTATATTAGTCGAAATATAGGAGGCAGGGAAAATTGTATGACATGGTCGGGGACAAGGTTTAATCCATCAATGCTTCGTCTCTTCACTTTTCACCTGTAGTCTGGTCTGATTTCATTTAGAGAAACCACAGCAACCTTGAATTTGATAGATATAAACTCTAATGCTGTGAAATTATAGTAGTTAATGAAAATGTGAAGGAGTGTTTGGTCAGTAGTGTATGAAGTTTGTTTTGAAGGTTATGCAAAAGATTTGGCCCTTTTTATAATATTCTAGAGTTGATGTTCATTTTCAGTAAGCATTATAATCTCTTTGGAGCTTCATTTTCCTGGTCGGCTAGGGCATCAGAGTGTCTTAGATGCATCAGATAACATGACACACTATGCCACTAATTGAGGGAATCTTTAACTTCAGTATGACTTTTTTAAATTGTATGGGTTTTTAATAAATTCCACTTTTTTTCATGCTCTGTTTTCTTCCTCATGTATACATTCTCCTCCAGCTCATATATAGTGAAACTCCTAGAGTTTGATGGTTTCTCTTTGCTTGAGTAAGGATTCTATAGTTTGTGATTTTCTAGAGGAGGTGTACTCCCGGTTCTTCTAAAAAACTCTTGTTTAGTTTGAATTTACTTATATTATGTCCACAAACATCATCTAAGGGTGGACTAGCTTTCTTTTCTGGTTTACTTATCTGATGGTTTGGTGAACTCTGTAGAATGCAAGAACCACTGGTACAGCTGGAATGAGGCAAAATTTGCGTGTCCCAGAATTGTATCATGCATGCTGTCAAAGTGATGATGCAATTTTGAAGCCTAGCTGTATATCTATGGCCACATGTGATGATTTGAGACAGCTTCCACAAAGAGAAGTTGGGCCGCTTACACCCAGAGGTAGTTCTACTGATTTTGTATCAGGTACTGATTCTAAATTGGAGCTTCCACCTAGAGGCTCTAACAGAAAAAAATTACAGCCTTCTGCCATAAATTCTGCTGTGGCATGTTTTTCTGATAGAGAGTTGGTGGGATCACAGGACAGGGCATATATTGTTGCTTCATCAGCAAAACTGAGGGAAGATAATTTGAATCAGCAAAGAACTGTTTCGAGCCTCTCCAATGGAAATACCACAGTGAGGGTCAATGAAAAATTTCCTGAGGTTTGTGATGATAGTGTCAAAAGTCATCATGTGGGTCTTCTTGGATCAAAAGTATGTGGACAGAAGAGGAAGGACCTTGATATGATTGAATCAGTTGATCATACGAGTGTTAGAAGTAGGAAGTTGCATCTCCAGATGGAAGAGGACCTTACTCTTTTGCATGGTCCTCTAAGTCAACAAACAGATGAACCCTTGGATGATGCTGGATATATGCTGGATGGTAAACAATTGGAGCATAAGAGGAGGTGGAAGAAGAGACAGGTTTGTCATGAAAAGGAAATTGGAAAGGGGCTCCAACATGGCAATAGGATGCTGCAGAACAAAAATAACTGTGGATCTGAAATTCGCACAGAAGCAAGTATCCTTGGACGGGTTCCTGATGACTTAAATGGAGGTGTTTGCTTTGTATTGGGAGAGGATGTCTGTGGTTCTTTTGACTGTAATCATGATAGAGTTGAAATCTTTGATGCTGTCGATGGAAGTTATATGAAATTGCTGGAGTTGGATGATCCGACTGATGAGCAGTGCTACAGGAGAGCGATTGGCGGGCTTGTTTCTCCAGCACTTCCGGAGATTGACTTCGCGATCACTGAATCTTCTGATAACGAAGAGAAAGACTTGATCCATGGAGTAGTGCATGAGAAAGACAATACATCAACTTCCTGCTGTCTTGGTTTGGGAGAAGGGAGAGTTGATTCAAACAGGTTGAGATTTATTGTTTCAGGAGATGGGGATAAATATTCATTTGAGAGTCAACATGGATCTGCATCTGCATACGATGCTCTTTCTAAATATTGTGTTATCTCTTCTGATGTTAAGGAAATTGGAAGCTTATATAGGATAATTCTTGCAATCGATAGTTGTGTGGTTCGGAGTTCTTTGCTATGTCACCCAGGGTGGATGCTGCAAAAATTTTTGATTGAACTGAGGAAGGAAGAAAATCTCCTGCAGAAGTGAGTTATTCTTCTGCTAACATGTACTTATGTTCATTCTCCATGGAAAGTAACAGAATCAGAGAAAGAGAATAAAAATATGTTGCATGTTGTGCCTGTTGAAATGTTCAATTGTGGTTCCATGCGCTGACACTACTAGTTTGTTTGTGCATTTTACACTTTCTTTATTATAATTGCTTCCTCTTTAATAGTTGTTTGCTCTGTCCACTCAAGAAAATCGAATTTAATGATTTAATTTATTTTTTGTACTAATTTCAGGGAGAGGGTCTGTGTGCTGTTTTCGTTATTGCTGGTCAACTACTCTGTTGTGGCATCAGGAACATTCGGGTACTCATTTGACAGAGATTTTTTCAATGTGGTAGATTCATTTGCTGAGCATATGAAGTCTGGTAAGTTCTATTCTTGTGCTTATTGAATGTAGTCCATGAAGTCAAATATGATAACCATGGAAGTCAATTTTTTTAGTAACATTTGTGATGCTAAATTTGAATTTGAATTTGATTTTGTTTGGTACATTTGTTTGTGGAGACAGTGATGTCAAACGCGGAGACAAGACGGCTATTTATGGAGTTATGTCAAGTTGATGAACTTCTTTGTCTCATTGAGGATTTCCTTGTTCACGGGAAGATTATCTTCTGTAACGGTGTACTTTCTAAATCTTCAATTTCATCTGATGGAACAGTGGAAATGCATTTGAACAACATTGATGGTATCCTGTCATCAGGAACTGCATCAAGGGGTCTGTTGGTGGCTGGCGGTATTATTTTTGCATCAATATGTGTGGTGGACGATAAGATTGGTTATTCATGTGAAGCTTCCTACAAGATTTGTTATACGAATGGATCTGATCCTTTATTGGTCCTTAGCATTCTTCATGTGTTTGCTTATTTATGTGGAAGTGAATATCTTACATCAAGCAGATATAGATTGCTGATGACAGTCTTAAAGTCAGTGGTTATGCTTCTTGAGAAATCTAATTTGTCAGAGGGTTCTAAATGTCCCTTGTTGGTGCGGGAGGTGGGGGCTGTAGTCCCTCCGTGCACCAGCTGCCCATTCATTATTGGAGCAACTTCTGTGGATGGTGTCATATCGCTATTATTAGAGAGTCTTCAAAAGATTGCTCTTCATGGAAGACTGCAACCTGTCACTGGGGAACCAATCAATGCAGGAAATACTCTAGATAATTTTAGTGCTCAGCTTGGTGCGTTTGAAATCCCATCTGAGAAGGGAAAAATTGGGTTCTTCCCTACTGAATCACAAATCAGAAGTGCTGATGATCTCTTTGATCTTAGTGAATTGCTTTCTTTGGTGGAGCTAATTGCAATGAATGCAGTAAGTCTTCTGCTGAATCTACTGTTATGTCCTTTATGACTAAAATATTGTATCTAGTGACCCTAGTTCTGTTTGATCTAAGCTTCTTTCTGATGATGCAGGGCTGGGAGTCCACGCAAAGTAAAATCATCCCGCAGCTGTTAAAATTTTTTGAATCTCCTCTTCTGGAAAGCATTTCAGCAGCTGTTATAGTTCTTATCGGCCAACTGGGAAGGTAAGATGTTACTGACTTGTTTTTTTTAACAAAAAGAGCATTGGATTCTCCCCCCTTTTGGAGGTATATTGTCTAATCCTGACAAAAATTGAGGCAGAAATAGCAGGGTGGCTTTTTTATGATTTGTTATATATGGGTGTTGAGCTATAATATGTTTGTAGGTTGCATTTCTTTTGTGTGATATCGTTGTGCTGAAAATGTTGTGACTTGATAAATACCACTTATGGAGATTCCATAGAACAAGTCTTAATGACAAGTCTGTAGATTAAAAGGTATTAGTTACGTGTGCACATGCAAATTGGTGCACAGGTTTAGTTTGTAAAGGCAGATGGTTAACTGAGAATGGTTTTGTCAATTAATTTTTATTGGGGAGATACGAGAATGTGAAATTCCTCTAAAGATGTGATTCAACTTTTTCCCCCCTTGATGTTGCATTCTTGAGAATATGAAGAGGTTGCTGGCAACTCTCCTGTTTTAAAACATCTCTAGAGAACTTAATTTCAGAAAACCTGACAAAGTAATATTAGCTTTCTCTTTCTGTGAATTTGCTGACAATCATAACTATGCAGTGGCCACTGGACTGGAAGTATTTTAGAAGTATTCATCTGATTACAACTTGATTAATCCTAGTTTTCTTCATCTTTAGCTCTTAATGAGTTTAGTCAGGCCTGTTCCCAAACAAATATTCTCAGAAAACAACAAAGCTTGATTTGAGGCATAATGGTTTCTTTTGGGGAAGACTGAATGGCAAACTTTGATTACCTTTGAATGCTGATGCCTGACAAAGTTCCATACTTTAAAGAGTAAGAAACTGTGAAAAGTTGTCAAACAGTTGGATGGACATTTGATTTGCAGGCTTATTAGTGTGTCAATTGATAGATGTAAATAGTTGTGACATAGTTAAGAGATATGGTCATAACTAATATATAGTCATACGGTGTTAAGTTTGCGAGACCTGGATAGTAGGCTGTGCTGGTGTTATGGATATCTGGACTGAATGGCAAACTTTGATTACCGTTATTAAGTGCTGATGCCTGACTAATTTTGACACTTTAAAGAGTAAGTAACTGTGAAAAGTTGTCAAACAGTTGGTCAATTGATAGATGTAGATAGTTGTGACATAGTTAAGAGATATAGTCATACCTAATAAATAGTCATATGGTGTTAAGTTTGTGAGACCTGGATAGTAGGCTGTGCTGGTGTTATAAGTATCTGGAATGAATAATAGCAAACTAAGTGAAAGTTGTGGCTTGAACAATATGATAATAAATATAAACGGTACTCCGGCATACGTTAATTTGTTGAGAATTGGATATAGATTTTTCCTTGTTTGTCTTTGCTGTACTGCTTTGTTTTATATGCACTAACCTATTTTGTTCTAATTTCAGGCTTGGAGTTAAAGCTGGTGGCTTTGATGATGTTGGAGTCCAAAGTTTGAGGTGCTCCTTGTGTAGCTTTCTCCAACAGGCCACCACCTTGAACTTGGGCTTCTCTACTCAGACTGCTATCGCATCTGCTCTGCTTCAGCTTGTACCCCTAGATTTTGAGAATATTGTGCAGGGTAATGCGAGTGTGAGTCAGTCTGCCCCTGCCCGTGCTGTCGGAAAATGGTATTCTTCTTTGACAAGAGAACAGGGAACCTTGATTTGTAATCTTCTCCAATCAGCAACTGTAGAGCTTCATGTGCCAACCAACTTTTCTTGTACTTGAGTATTAATCAATTCACAAGCTCTACACAGGATTGTCAGGTTTAAGTTATTGAAGCGGACCGGACATATCAGCAACTTTCACTTTTTGTAGATCATTGCAATGTGGTTGGCGGCATGGCAATTTTGGATCGCTGGGAGAAGCTTTTTGTTGTTGATATTGCAATTGCTCTTGTCATACAGCAATTTGTGCAACTGGAATGTTCCCGGAACAATTTTTGCTGATAGGATGAGAATGGGTGCCCTTTTTGTCCTGTTTCTTGCTGTTTTGGCTGAATATTTTTATCTATTATTCTGGTCTGCACGTGCCGCCGTCTGCTAGCAGATTTTGAAGTCTCGGGCACGATTGCAAATGCATTGGACCTAAAAACATGCCCTACTTTGGGGAAGGAAAGCTAATACATCTAACATTTCATTGATTCTGAGTTCGTTGCTCATTTGTGGGTCGGTGAAATGCCATACCTTTGGAAATGTGCCTGTGCTTCGAGGTGCCGTGACAACTACAGGACTTAAATCCCCTGAAGCTGTTGTGGAGCCGAAACAGTATATCATTTTGCAGTCTTAGGATGTCCATTACTTCCCACATGAGGAGGTTTAAGCCCAGCACAAGTGAATTTTCCAAAGGATGGGTGGCATGAGGTCTGCGGCAAAGCTTTCTGGGCAAAGTGATATCTTGTTGAAATCTATGATCCAAAACTAGATTCGAGACCTATTGAACGAGATGAAGCAGAGACCCAAAACTAGAATCGGGACCTAGCGAATGAGAGGAAGCCAAGATTCAATTTTGACAAAGATGATGGGTTTGGTTACTTAAGAAAGAGTTTGCTAGAAACATGAGAGAGCCGAATGACTGATTGATAGTTTGAAATATTGAACATGCTTGTGACGGCGACCACACCTGTATGAATGAATACCTGTGTAAACATACTTCCCTGGGCCTCCGGAAATTGGACATCCATTCTGCCACAACTTTAAATGGTGACTTTTCAATAGGTTTTGCTTGAAAATTCTTTGAAGGGACCAAGAAAAGTTTCTAGGAGAACACTGTTTGAAATGCAGATTAGACTTAAGAAGTTACGACTTGCAGACATAGTGCAGTGATCATCCGTACACAAGTCGATTATGCATATGGGAAATTACATGCTCATGGTTGTGTATGAATGACATGAACAAGTGCTTGCATAAGAATGACCCAGGAAAGTGAAGACCGATGAATGATGCAGGTAAGATGATGCATGTAGAAAAGTTGGAATTAAATGCTCGTGTGAAAGAAGCTCTAGCTGAAACAAACATGAAAGAAAATTGAGTAAGTGATCCAGGAGATGTTGAAATTTGAATGTCCAAATTATTTTGATTACTCTCACCTAAGACACATATATATTAAATAGTTTGCTCAAACTCTCGAATGAAGTTGTTAGTCAAACGGTCCTCGAGACAGACCTTCAAGTTGTGCAATCGGGAACCTGTCGCGAGGTCTTGCACCAAGAACATAACGTAAGCCTGGCTGAGGTTTTGAAATGGAAAGGGATCCTCTGGGGACAAGGATCAAAATGCTTGAACAATCTTTATGCCGCGAGGAAGACTAGGGATTTACCTATTTGTTTCTCTGATGACAGATCTTGAGTTAGAACTATCAAAATGATCGTTCTTGGGTTTCCGAGAACAGAGATTTCTTTTACCTGCGTGACTATCATTTGATCGGAATGAATTCTCTTCAAGGTGGAATGTCGGTCGAGGCTTTTCAAACTCCTGATTGGTACGTTAGCTTCCTGGAGCCTGCTTATTGAAGACACTATTGGCCTTCACTTACATTTGATTGTCAAATTTGCGCAAAAAATTATATCAACATCGGCTGGCCAGCACAACTGTGCATAGCTGACATGGCGCAGTTGTATGTAATATTTTCTCTCCAAATCATAGGTCGACACAATCACGCGGAGGAGGAATGCGCTCCTTGGCAATTTCTAATTTAAAAGCTGTTGCAGTCACATGGCAGAAGTTTTCACTACTAAGCAAATTCTAAGTTGAGTACTAGACCTATCAAATGAGTGGATTGGATAGGGTCGAAAGTAGTTCAATCCATACAATAAAAAGATAATAACCCATGACAGATCCATGCCACATTTCTCAAACATTTTTATATTTAACCAAATCTAGAAGAACCCGTATATGAATTAAGATGACAGCATGAATTGATCAAGCACGAGATTAAATGAAGACGAAAGAAAGTTATAAAGGTGAGTTGGATTTAAATAAGTTATGAACTCATTTAACATCCATATAAACCTATCCATAATTCATTTCCTTGATTATTATTGTTGACGCCCAAATTTTAACGACCCTTTTAGGTTCACATTATATAATATTTTTTTAGTTCCTAAACAAAAATATTTTAAAAATTGCATAATATATAGTTTTAAGAATTCATGATAGCATTTACTATTGAACTGGCAATGGCAATTACTATAGTGCGGACTTGGCTCGCATTCCAAAAAAATTTGGCTAGCACTTAGGAAGAGTAGATTGAATTTTTCAATTCCTAATTTGGGATGATTTGAGCTTTAATTGAAGCAAATTTAACCCATTAATTTGTTGAGCCTTAAAATTAATTAGAATAATCCCTAGAAATAATTCGAGGCCTATAAATTCCTAGCCCGAAAGACTAGGAATTTCAGCCAACCTACTCTAGCAAAGGGCTTGGCTGAATTCCAACCTTTAATTTGAAAGAATTTGGGCAATTTGGCTATCTGAAAACTTAATTGAAAGAATTTCAAGATTTTAGGGTCAATTTTGCAAATACCAAAATTTTGAAATTTTTACTTATAATAGTTCGACTCCTATATAAACCTAATTATGCCTTATGATTCCCAATTTGCAATTAAAATTTTCAAAAATTGCTCTAATTTTTTTTTTTTGAGAGAGAAACACGCAAGAGAGGAGATCCGGACACACCCCCTTTTGGCGGCCAAATCTCCACTACCAACACTAGCCATCCTCCGACCAAACCTGTGGTCAGAGAATCTCAAGCCCGAGCATTAATCTCCACAAAGTCACTCAAAGCCATTGTCTCTGCTATTGTGCCTCCAGCCTCCAGCTGCCTTTGCAACAACTGCAATTGATGCCCCTCGCCTGCTTGCTCACGCCACTACCTAGACAACAGACGCCACTCACTACTACATCCTCACGGCCGCGCAAGTCTCATCTCCAACCCGCTCAACGTCGCAACGCTGCATGAAGCTGTCGGTCGCCTCCACACCGCCTGCTGCCTGACTCGCCATTGTTCCATAGCTGCAAGCTGTTTGTCCAATTATTGCCCCGCAATGCTAGCTGCCTCCTTTGCTTTACCAAGTTAAGGTCTTTGGCACTGATTAGCCAACGCCCTTCACCATTAATCACCGGTCTCGCCATTTCTCACCGCACGGATTTGCCGAGTTCAAATTTGGAAACACAATATGAAGAATATTAAAAAAACAAATCGGATAAATTCTATCTAAATCTAATTCAGATAATTAATTGATCACTATGTAGATTTTAGGTTTAAATTAGGATAGATTTTTATTCCTAATTTTCAAATAAAAGTCATAAAAACTATCATTCTAAGATTAGATTTGTTTCCTCATTTACTTAGGTTGTATTGCAAGAATATAATTTGAATAATTCCGAATTTCATTAAAAAAAATTAAAAGAAGCCTTTCATTGAATATGTTAGGTAGCATTTTAATTAAGGATGCATGCTTAGAGTACACCATTTATTCATTCCAAAATTCCCATGACAAGTACAATAAATTTGTGTTGTGCGCATGTCAATAATCTAGTTGCATTATCATGTCATAGCACTATTGCATGCATCACATTAAAATTATACGTTTAAGTTTGTTAATTTATTATGCATGTCACATACATTGCCTCATAGATTAAGTGAGTTTGGTTCGGCTTTGGGGTAAAGCCATTGGGAAAATACAAATGCCTTTAGCTTAAAAGGGTTTGATGAAATACAAATGCTGTTTGGTAAACTCTAACTGAAAACTGCATTGAGATGCAACTTTGAGGGAATGCTGTTTGGTAAACATAATATTTGGAAAGCTGTTTCATTTAACAAATTTTTTAAATTTCTTAAATTTAATTTGTTTGGAAATGAAACAAAAATAATGAAGAGAGTTGTTAAATATTGTTTGGTAAATTATATTTATTTTTACGTTTAGAGTTATGTAATTTATAAAATAAAAATTAATAGTAAAGAAACATCATCAACAATTTTAATAATATTTAAGAAATAAATACATTGTTCTTAACTATTACAAACATCATCAACAATTTATTAAATTCATGGCTATTTCATCACGTAAACTAGCCATATCAGGAAATGCATTATCATTTGAACTACTTGCCCCCCTCTCATTTATAACATCAAGTTCAATTGAACATCCATAATATGGATCCAAATCTGCTGCTTCAAAATCTGCATCGATCACGGCACTTCTTCGTATATAATTGTGCAAAGCCATTGTAGCTATGACAATTTGCACTTGTTTTGCATAAGGAAAACTTGGCATGTCATTTAGAATCTTCCACTTCTTTTTCAATACACCAAATGCTCGCTCAATTTCCGATCTTAGTGAGGAATGGGCACGGTTGAACACTTCTCGATAACCGGTAGGTGCAGGGCCTTGGCGAAACTCTGGCAAATGATATCTTACTTCTCTATAGGGCCCCAAATAACCTGTAGGATTGGGATATCCAGCATCTACCAAGTAATATTTACCTGTGCAGTCATAATATCAATTTAAATATCATATTAAAAATAGATATATCTGAATCTATATGAAGCATCAATTAACGTACCTGGAGGAGGATGGGGATATTGTGCATCTCTTCCAATGGTTTCATAGAAAATACGGGTATCATGAGCTTGGCCCTCCCAACCAGCACAAGCATAAACAAATTCCATATTAAAATTACATACAGCTAGCACATTTTGAGTCGTAGTTCCTTTTCGACCAATAAAACGAATTTTATCATACGCACGAACCACTGCTGGAATATGTGTACCATCCATAGCTCCAATGCAATCCTAAAACAAATAATAACGTAGCTATTACTAAAAATTACTTTTCAAAAATTCATTTTTATTATATGATAATACTAACCTTGAAATGTGGATAAAATCGTTGGTCTTTCTTGATCTTCTCTGGAACTTCTCTATAATGTCGATCGGTTGGTTGGATCAAATCTTTCGCCATATCACAAACTTTATTTAGAACTAAACTAAAGTGCCTACTTATGGTTTCCCCTGAGCGTTGAAATCGTTCTTGTGCTAACCTATTACCTACACCATGTCCCAATATATAAAGAAACATTCCAACCATTTCTACAACATCAGTATTCCTAGATCCTTTAAGACCATAACGTGTTACCAACTCATGTGTTAAATTATTAAACACAACCTTATGCATTCTAAACATCATATAGCACCTTATCGGATTGGCATCATCGCTCATCAACTCTCTTAACCATTCAAAACCTGTATACGATGAGGTCATGCAAGGTTGTTTATACAAGTGCAATGCTTGATAAGCAATGCAAGCTGAAGTGGTTGAGACAATTTCCCAGAATTCATCTTCCTCCTGTTCAAAATTTTCCCATCCACGATTATGATCCATAACTGCGTAGTTATACAAATAAATTATTAGGTAATAGTAAGAGAAACAACAAACATTTTTCATCATCAATCATAAGTAGCAATAATATAAACCATCATAATTCATCAAACTCAAACATACAAAGAAAGCCAAACGAAAAACAATTCTCATATAAGTCAGAGTTAACAATAATGGGTCCACAAAGAAACGACAATAGAGATCTCCTCAACAACTAGTACATCAAAGCGTAGACATAGAATAGAAAATATTGTCCTAGTTATCAGCATGCTTCATCATCGCACGCTTGAGATACTTGACCCTATGTGCATCATTGTTCAAGCTCCTGAAGATCTGTCTATTCTCTTGATTATTCTTAAAATGATCGATTGCAAAAAAATACAAGTCCTCATCGTCCGCAATCTCAGGTATGCCATCCATCATATCTATGAGTGCCTTGAAAGGACCGTAGCCATCACGGTCTGCAGCAGCTTGAGCGGCTTGAGCGGCATAAGCGGCTTGAGCCGCAACACTCCTACTTTCAACCGCAGAGCATAGTTTCTCAATTTGACTTCCAAGCTGCTGATGTGGGGTCAATCTCTTTTCTTTCTTTCCTCGAGGTTGTCTAGATGATGTTGCTGTTGCTCTTTTACGGGCTTCAGTACCAACTGAACCTCCAAAATTTTCACCCACGTCATCATCAGTAGATCCTCTACCCTCATTATTGTCCTCACCAACACCAACTTCTGTGGGATCAACATCCTCATCAATAGTTAAACCTTGGCCAGGAGTCTATATGAC
Organism: Melaleuca alternifolia; assembly: GCA_019926035.1. Lineage (NCBI taxonomy): Eukaryota > Viridiplantae > Streptophyta > Magnoliopsida > Myrtales > Myrtaceae > Melaleuca > Melaleuca alternifolia. Next base: position 626,836 of record JAGKPW010002340.1, read on the forward strand.
TCCTCCAGTAGCAACTGTATCCATAAACATCCTATCCAATAGCAATTGAAGATCGGGAGATATGCCTTTCGTCCTAAAACTTTTGACCTTAGGATTTGCCTGTTATAATAAAAAGTTTAAGTAAGTTGTATTATTGAATATAAATTTAGTTAAAAAAGTAAAAGAATAGAAAAAAACCTGAATTTTGGCCTCCCACCATTCATCGCTGGCATCAATGGTTTTCTTTCTTGCATCCCATCCTAGTCCTGTTTCGTTTAAAACCAATGTCCTCCATCTTTTCCATTCCTCCTTAAGATTATCCCACTTACTCTTCATTTGCGTTTTATCGTACCTTTTCCCCCTCAATTCCTCAAACTTACTTATTATTGCGTTCCATCCATCCCTCTTGTTGGTTGCAGGACGATTACCCTTATCAATTTGTTCAATACACAACTTACAAAACGCTTCCACATCTTCAGGCGTCCAAGTTGCCTTTTCTTTTGAGTGTGTGGCCATATTGTTCTAGCAATATTTGACCAACATATACTACCATTAGATTGACCACAAACAACATATTAGTCATCTAAGCACACGACTAACAAAAAAATCAGCATATAAGCAAAACATGACAAACAAATCATCTTATATAAAACCGACACAGCATGTTAAAGCCAATCAAAACATATTCAGCCAACAATATTCACTAATCTCCCCAAACGAAACCAAACAACTCAGCCAAAAATATCCACTAAATCAACCATCTCAGCCAACAGTCTCACAAATCAAACAACTCGAGCCAAATATTTCAACCAACAATCTCATATATACATCCATATCCCCTATATACATCCATGTCAGCCAATAAAACACGTCGCAGCCAACAATCTCCTATATACATCCATGTCAGCCAATAAAACATATGTCACAGCCAACAATAATCTCCTATATACATCTATGTCAGCCAATAAAACACAGTCGTAGCCAACAATCTCCTATATACATCCATGTCAGCCAATATACATCCATGTTAGCATATAAAGCACTAGTCGCAGCCAAGAATCTCCTATATACATTCAAATCAGCCAATAAAACACAGGTCGCAGGTCGCAAAACACAGATCGCGGTGAAACTTACTGAGACCCGATGAGCTTGGGGGCTGAGAGAGGTGTAGGCGACTTGGAAGGGCAGCGGATGAAGCTGAGGGCAGAGGGCGTCCGAGCAGGGGGCGGCGAGCTGGGGGCGAGATCAGATGAGTTGTGGCCGATAACTGGAGGCGGCGAGCTCGGGGCGGCGAGATATGGGGCCGCGAGGGAGAGGGAGGCGGAGGAGAAGACCTGCGAAGGAGGAGGCGGAGGAGAGACCAGACCCGCGATGGAGGAGGCGGAGGAGAGACCGAAGGAGGAGGTGGAGGAGAGATGCGACGCGAAGGAGGAGGCGGAGGGAAGCTACGAAGGAGGAGAGGCTCGACGCGAACCTGCGAAGGAGGCGCGACGCGAAGAGGAGAGGTGGAGGGAAGCTGCCCGACGCGACGGAGGAGAGGCGGAGGGAAGCTGTGCGACGCGACGGAGGCTGTGCGACGCGACGGAGGAGAGGCGGAGGGAAGCTGTTCGTGCGACGCGACGGAGGCTGTGCGACGCGACGGAGGAGAGGCGGAGGAGAAGAGAACCTGCGAAGGAGATGGAGAGTAAAGGAGAAAAGAGGGAAGCTGTGCAGGAGAAGGAAGAGAACTAGGGTTTCCCAAGGGTGATTTCGGAATTTTAAGAGAAAATGAGGGCAAAATAGTCTGGATGGGGCAATTTCATTAAACCCCCCAACTTGCAACTTGCATCCCGAAAATACCATTTCAGAATGCACCTTAGGAGCTGCTTTGGCCTAAAGGCCCTTGGGGCCCTTTGGAGATACAATTGCATCTGCTCAAAGTTATCCAAAATGCTGAACCAAACAGTTTTGCATTTGACTAAAGGCCTTTAGAGCCTCAAAGCCCATTCCCAATGCTGAACCAAACGGGGCCTAAGTCATCATATTTGCATGTCGTGTTTGCATGTGTCATGTTGCATGCTTTGCATTTAATAAATGTGTCACGTAGCCTAATTCTTAATTTGATTAATCTTGGATGTCACATAAATTGCATATTGGATTTAATAATTTAATTTATCTAGAATAATGTCATTAACATTAGTCAATCATAAAAATTTGCATGTTAGGTTAATTTAATCATCAATCATGTTATTTTGCATGTTAGTTTTAAAAATTTACATGTTATTCGGGAAACACATGCTAGATTAAATTAAGTAGAATTTCATGTCATGCAGGTTGCATGTTAATTGCATCAAATTCAACAAATGCATGCTTGTTCATGTCTTGTGCTATTAAAATTATATCATATAAATAAATATCTTCCATGTTTAGTTGATGCAAATGTTTTGCATGTCATTGCTAGCATAGTTCATTTAACGTAATTGCATAATTCATGCATTGTATTTCATTTAAATAAAGTGAAAACCCAAAAAAAGAATTATAGTTTGTTTATACATATTAGTAGAAGTTATATTAGTATTTTTGGTGATTAATCTAGTAACATTGTAGATGCATATGTTACTTTTCGAGACAAGTCCACACTTTTTTACTTTCGCAGTCTATTTAATGCTTTCTTTATTAAGTGTTAAATAATATTTATGTACCTGCATGATCATCTCACATGTTAGGTAATTAGCACTAAAATTGATCCAAACATCTTGTCAAAATCATTTCATAAAATAAAAGATAGCAAAAGAGTGTAAGATTAATCTAGCGTAACCAAGTCCCTAATCCCAAACTCTTTGGTTTGTAGAGGTAAGGTATGCTCACAATACTTTATATGGATTTCTAATTGATCCATCATAATTAGATTAGTTGCAACTCTTAATTAAAAATATTTTGCATTCTAAGAATTCAAATCCTAAGTTGTGAATTGGTATTGGCTTGGGAGAGCCCGAGTTATGTTTAGTCTTAAATATTCATTAGCCAACCGATAGTGCACCATCCTGAATGGTTGGGACAATTATTTACCCGTATAACAATCTATCGCGTCAAATATGGGTTAAGAAACTGCTATATATTTTATTTTGACAAGTCTCTCAAAAATTGAGATGCAATCACGAAAAGAAGGAACCCATTTCTATGAGAATTCTAAAGCACTAAGTAGAAAGTTGGCAGGTTGCCTTGCCAGCGAGGAGTTGACATGTTGTCACGCGGAGGAACAAACCTGTGACATTCTGAAATTCGACCCTGTTTCGGGATAAATGGAAGGATATATATTTCATCGATTGTCTTTCAGTTAAATTTCACTCGGAATTGATCACTCTCGAGAAGACTAACCAAGAGGGAAAGGCTAACTAGGAGTTGTTTACGTGGACCTAAGGACTTGAACGTTGATGGACGCTTGGACCATAAGGATTGTTAAGGGAATATCTTGGGCCGACATAGCCTGATCTAAGATTGGTTTTAGAACAATTTGCTAGTGTTATACAATTGGTTTCACGGGTGACTCCGTTTGACCATAGTATAATTTGCGAATTAATCTAAACCAGATTTCTTATGATCGCGACCTTCGAACCTAGTGATTGAACCTTACAATTACATGGAAACCAAGGTCACCATGACTAGAGCAAACCAAACGTGACATGATTTTTGAATCAGTCGCGGGTCAATACACGTAACACCTAAAAAGCCGCCCGTTAGTTCGAAATACACTGAAATCGTAATTGATCGATTTTGATCACGAATTGACCTCCGAACTTGGGTATCGAACTTCAGACGTCTTCAAAGAGTATCTTTTGGACGACATCTCGTTTTGTTAGTGATTTTGATAGTAAACTTTGAAAGTCGAAAGAAATCGTGAGACCGGCCCGAAAGTCGGAAATTACCGTTTTGCCCTTAGTTCGGTTATCATTTCTTTCTCGGTTAGATAATTTACTTTGCTAACTATCTTGTGGATGATTTATTATTTGGGATAAGAAGCATAATTTTGCTTTATTAGTTTTATTTCTCAAAGTTAAATCTTAGCCATTGAATCTTCTTTTGTACAAGATTGATCCTTAGCCTTTGGATTAACTTTATCATCTCTTTAAAGAGAACTGTCAGCTTACTATCTATCTCTTCACCATTTCATACAACCACCATCTTCATCAACTCAAGTTCTCTAAAAAATCTCTCCAATTTCCCTTGCTTCGTGCTTGGTTTTCACCTTCGTCGTAACCACGATTTTGGAGTAGCGGTTCGGAGCCTATTCCGTCTTTGTTTGTGCACGTCTTTAGTTCACTTTTGAAGTAAGTCTCTTCCTAAACTTTGACTAGGCTAAAGGGTGATTTTTGGATGCCAAAACTTGGATTTCTTGTATGTTCTTGATGTGCCATCATGTAGTTGTTGTTGTGACATGAATTAGAGATGTTTATAAGAAGATTTGAGTGAGAAAAATGTGAGTTTTGTGGGCTGCCAAGGTGAGTTCCGAATTTGAGTTTGATGATGTCATGGTCAAGCTTGATGATGTCACTTGTGCATTTATGAGCATTTATGAGTTTGAGGTCATGCATGATGCAAGGAGAAGCTATCTTGAATGATACAAGGAGGAGATTTTTTTAGGATTTATGATGTCATATAAGATTAAACATTAGTTAATCATGTAATACATTAATTAATCGTGTGGCCATAAATTAATCATGTGGTCCGAGTAGAAATTGTGTGGCCGTGAATGATAATCATGTGGTACGTTAATTAATCATGTGGTCCGATTAGAAATTGTGTGGCCGTGAATGATAATCATGTGGTACGTTAATTAATCATGTGGTCCGATTAGTAATCGCGTGGTCGTGAGTGAGAATCGTGTGGTGCATTTGCTAATCGTGTGGTCCGATTATTAATCATGTGGCCCTGACCGATGATCGTGCGGTGTATGTGTTTACCGAGTGGTTCGATTATAATCGGATGGCTTAAATTGTTGATCGTATGGTCTTTAAGGCCTGAGCATGCTATGTTGATGGAATTGATTGGTTGAATTACTCTGAGGCGTTTTTACGCGGGGTTGAGATTTAAGCCTGAGTCGTTTTTACGCGGGCTACCCTGAGGCGTGTTTACGCGGGGTTTAGTTGAGCCTGACGAGGCCAACTGTCGCACACCTGAGGCGTGAACTTTACGCGGGTTGTGGCGAGTCGCACACCTGAGGCGTTTATGCGGGTTGTGGCGAGGACCTGAGGCGAGAACTTTTCGCGGGTCGAGAAACATCTAATGTTTGATTGAACCATTGATATGTTGAACCTTATTATGGGACGAAATTGTGTGACATGGTATGGGACATGTCATAACGATTTGGCCTTATAATTGGGACCTTTGTGAGTATTTGATGACTGATATGAAGTGTTCCAATCAAACTGTGCTTAATGTGGTTGTGCGCTTTAGAGCATATTGTCTCTGAGTTGAAATGTGGCTTATGCAATGTTACGTGATTAATTGGAATATTTGATGCTATGATTTTATTGTTGTATTTACTGTGATTATCTCTTACTATGAGTAGAACAGCATGTTAGGGTATTTCAAAAGTACGTTTTATCCTAGTCGGGTTTAGGGAGTAGACTTGTTGAGATAAGTGTATCTCATTCGTTGCTTACAAACCATTTCAGACCCGAACCTTTGAAATGAATGCTCCACCAGAACGTTTTGGGGTGCCTATGGACATAGAATCTTTGGATACAATATTCCCAATAGGCGAGGACAAGGAGTATATAAGTAGAAATAGCACCGTGTGGGTTGATGAAGGCGAAGCACACTGGAAGCCTCATACCTTTCTGGCATGGTTTTACCAAGATAGGGATATGACGTTTGGTCCCCTCCGTGGGTTTGATGTTCCCGATGATGGAGTAGGTCATTGGGGCCCGATTCAGCTTTTGCCACCCGATGGGGTTGTGACGAGCCTAGATACCGGACCAGATGATTCAGAATCAATGGAGCTAGACCCCGAGGATATGGAGTCTGATGTTCAGATCATTACTCCGAGTTCTAACTCAGAGTCCATGGAGTTCGACTTGTCAGAGGACGACAGTGGTGTTTGAAGATCTAGGAAGCCCATGATCTTTTCCTTTTTGATGTTGGCCTAAAGTAGGGTTGTTAGACTTCCTGCACCATTGACCCCTTTTGATGTATATGGTGCCGTAGTCCTTGGCCTCTAGTAAGGCTTGTTTTGGGGATGATGTAATTAACGTTTGCGTATATGTATATATATGTTGCCTAGACTATTTCTTCCTATCCACCATTCCATAGTATAAATTATTGTACGGAGATTGTATTCGCTTTCGCATGTGCATCTCGTTATTATTTCGTGTGGGTCGGTGACATGCCTTGGATGTCACATTTCATATCGACCGGAGTGGGATGTTATCGTACTCGTAAGGTTAGGGGCGTGACAAAACCCCTCCCAAACCATATTCTAAGTCAAAAGAAGAGATGTAGACCGAGAGGGAGGATTCCAATTCCCAAAGAAAATTAAATCAACGGCTAATCGCAGTTATGTAATCCAAAGCTGATACCCAGCCACGTACCGTCATAGAATTGAAAACTTATACATGGCTATGCAATCTGAGATTTACACAGAGTCATGCAATCTAAAGTTGACATAGAATCATGCAATCTGAGTTTCACACTATTATGTAATCTAAAGCTGGCGCCCAGTCACCTCCTCTTCTTGAGTGCAGGATATGGCGGAATACTTTGCCCGTTCCTAAGAAAATTCTCTGGATCGACCCAACCCTTCACGATGGCCAGTCTCTTGAAGTTGTATTTGAAGTATTTTACGCCCCAAACTCTTGCTTGGGAGTAACTCTCATCACTTTTCCCGTTGATTCCTAAGTCAAGATCTCTGTAATTCAAATAGGCAGCTCTAGGTGACGCAGAAACATATGGTGTCATGTAATTGTACAGCATTCTCATCCAGTGCAAATGCTTTTTGGTTGCTCTAACCCCATTTTGAGCCCACTTTACCAGGTACTGCACGTTGTACAAATTGCCCTTTCTGTGAGGAAATGGTAGTTCTGACTCTGATATCTCATTCATTTTCCCACCGTAGGGGTCCATTATCATGAACACTATCTCTTCTTCCAAAAACCTTTCCCATATTCCTCTCAATCCGTCTTCCGGGATGGGTTCCTGCACGAAATCCGACTTGGCCTTGAAGTAGCTCTTGTATAGCGTGTTCCTGTCTAATAATACCTCCAGAGGGTCGTCCTTATTGTACCCGGCAAAATAGAGTGTGGACTCGATCCAACTCATTTCGGTGCAATCGCCGACCTTCAGCCCCAGCTCACGAAAGCTTTGGTTCATCAGTGGCATAAGAGATTCCAGTTTCCCCAGAAACAAACTATTAAACGTGGCTTGCGCGGTTTTTGCACCCCTGTTATCCGGATCACCACCCACATCCTGAATAATCACCCTGATGAAGAGATCCTCTGGTAGCTCATGTGCAATGTATTGCCACCTGTGCACGAGCTCAGTCGCTCCTTGTTCAAGCGATCTTGATACTGTGAAGACGGTCACGGTTGGCGGGACCCTGACCAACTTAATTTTCCACGACAATATGATCCCGAAGCTAGCTCCACCACCACCTCTTATGGCCCAAAATAAATCCTCACCCATTAATTCTCTGTTTAGGATTCTTCCATTGACATCAATCAAATAAGCATCAATAACGTTGTCAGCTGCTAGGCCGTGCTTTCTCAACATAGTACCAAACCCACCTCCACTAAAATGGCCACCAATTCCAACACTAGGACATATACCAGCAGGGAAACCATGGACTTTACTCTCCATGGCAATGCTATAATAGAGTTCCCCAAGCGTCGCGCCAGATTGAGCCCAAGCTACTTCCTCTTCAAGATCGATATCCACTGAACGGAGGTTGACCAGGTCGACAAGGATGAATGGGGTTTTGCAGCGATAGGACAGGCCTTCATAGTCGTGGCCTCCACTTCGAACTCTGATCTGTAGACCATGTCTTTTGGTGCAAAGGATGGATGCTTGGATTTCGGATTCGTGGAAAGGCGTGATAATGAGCAGAGGCTTCAAGGTTGACCTAGAAGAGTTGACCCATCTGGGGTTTTGTTCAGAAGAATCCAAGAGGTGTGAATAGGAGGGGGAGTTCGAGGAGTAAATGATTTCGAAGGTCTTCGTGTAGTCACTGAATCGAGTTTTCATGCAATGCATGAAACTTTCTTGGGTTGTGTTTGAAGCCACAAGGGGAAAGAAAAGCAGAACAAAAGCTAGAACAGGAGAGTTCATCTTACTCTGTATCTGTACTGACAGATCCAATATCAATGTTCAGCAAGGTTAGGGCATCTTGATTGGAGATTGTATATATATACATATATTCGAATAAGTTTGGAGTCATTTCCAATGAAGATCTGCAGAAGACAGCTTCTTAATACTGAAGTTGGCAGGGTAAGAACAAATATATGACGATAATTCCAATGCTAGAAATTTCACAAATCATAATTCGAGCCTTCTGTCGCCGTCAGTTGGCCAATTTGAACCATCCTGCGTCCTTGCTCAAAAGCCTTAGAGATTATGACGACTTGGCGCAATCACTTGGTATCAGGTCATGGTTGAAATTTTCCTTGCGAATTGCCTATTTGCTGGCATGGATAACATGCTTTTTAATCGGACCTAAGAGGTCGACTCGGCTTGGTGAAAATTGGTTTAGCATATCACTTAATCACAAAAAATTGGCTCCTAAAGGGGTTGCGCTTCTCTAATGACCCTTGTGCAAGCGACAAACATAGCGTTCAATCAATCTCCGGCTCGCGAGTGAGTTGCGAGGAGTCTTGGTCCTCTTCTAATGGCTCCCAAAGAATTTAATCGAACACCAAACAAACCTCAAACAAAGATTTGTGAGTTTAATTTTCCAATTGAAGGATAGTCTGGGATCACTTAGATTGGAACTATTCATAGAGGTTGCTTTAATTTCTTCGAGACTAGATTATGAATTTAGTGATCATAATAGAGGTCCATACTATGAAATATTGACCTATGATAGCAGGTTGCAAAACTTAAAATTATAGAGGTATTTTATGAACCGATAAAAGTAAAATTATGACCAATCTGATATCATGATGTGGCAAAAACTTACAAATGAGAAAGGTTATATAAGGCATTGAATGGATCCATATGAACTTACCTTCCATTAATGGCGAGGTATTTTATGAATCCAATTGGAATATATGAACTTGAATTAGCAATTATGATTACAAAGAGATAACACATGAAAGTTTCGATGTGAAAAAATAATATTACAACCAAAATGGTGACTTATGCCAAACAAAATTATAATATGAACAGAAAGGCATAGTATGAACATGAAATGATTCTTCACAAAATTAATTAAATTATGATTGAAGGAGAATTTATGAAGGTTCAAAGTTATCTTGCGAACTGATAACAAGACTTAATGATGTTGTTAGTTATCCACGTTTAAACGAAGAGTTTCAGTATTTTACAACCAAAAATTTAATTTAGTAAAGAAAAAGTTATAATTTGCACGTAACATTATATGGTATAGAAGTAACATGGCAATTTATGAAGTGAAAGGTAATCTTAAGAACCTAATATACAACTGCATTAGTTAATTACGATATAATCAGAAACGTAATTAGTGTAGGATCAGGGGGGCAATTTTCGCGATGGAAGTGTAATCTTACAAATTTCGATACAAACCCAAAGGTTAATTTACAAAATTTATTCATTATATAATGCACTTTAACAATATAGTCTTACAAATTACAGATATTGACATTTTAAGAATCCAATGGTTAATTAATGAATCTTGTTAATCATTGACGATGAATTAACAATTATCCCTATGATTAGATATTGAAAGCTAATTAAAGATTTCAAGGTAAAGTACAAACCTTATCGATCCTTTGCAGTCTACTAAGGAATATGACTAAAATTAAAAGCGAAAGGGTATTTTTGGAACGGATCGATAGTTTATAAGCTTTACTTATCATTTATGATGTAATAATAGATAGTTATTGCGATGAGACTTTACGTGAAATTTACTAAGAAAAGGAAAATTCAATTGTCATCAACACTTGGCCCTCAAATTTCTAATTACAAGGAAAATCACTTTTCATAACAGTTATTTACTAACTGACACGAATGATTACTATTGTTAAAATAAAAAGTAACTGCAAATTGACCTTGATTACAAAAGTAAATTACAAGAATGAGAGGAGAGATAGCAGGGGCAAGAAGTTATTTACTACCTTACAAGAAGACAATTCCAACACGACCTTTTTAATTGTGGATTATCCAGGTGAATTTCAACCTATAAAAACAAATCATGGTCTCATAAATAAAAAGTAATTACTCCCAACTTCCTGTTACATATATTTTCTAACAAACAAAAACTAAAACTACCCCAGTATTATTTGCCAATAAAAGTACTCTCACAAACATTTAAAATGTTAGATACAAAAAAAAAAAAATTGGAATATCCCCCATTGTTGTCAGAGCCTTGCTGGGAAAAGTCTGTAATTAGTATTCTTTTACAACACTGCACAACCTGAAAAACACAAAAAGAACAAAGAATCTACACAGAGAGAGAGAGAGAGAGAGAGAGAGAAATATAAATCAGACATTGCAATGGCAGTAGAGAAATAAGTTACCAAAGAATATAAACCACATATAAGGATGCTCCCAAGGAAGGAAACACATATAAAAAGCAAATAACCATCACATCTCCAGATGAAGTAAAGGAAAATTCCATAATATTATACTTTAGCAATTAAACATTAACTTCTGATATCATGATATGTTTGTTAACAGCAATTTAGCAGATCTATCAACACGGAGAAACTAATCAGCTACTCCTCTTCTTTAGCAAAAGGGATAGACAATCGTATCAAATTCCAAAAAGTATTGGTTTAAACCACCATTCTATGCAAACACCTGTACCACATTGAAAGAAAATTACACCATAAGTCATAAATGTTATGTATGAAGTGAATCGTACACCTTCCAATTGCATCAACCAATTCATAAAATTATGTTGAGCAGTGCAATTTAAAAATGCCAAGTTAGCACTTTTGACGTGACATAGTGCAATTTAAAAATGCCACATTAGCACTTTTTACCTGGCATATAGGCAATTTTGAGTATTGTTCCCAAAGGATTTGATTGCACTTGTCGAAAAAAAGTGCAATCAAATTTCGAAAAGTGTTGGTTTATATTGTCATTCTATTAAAGACCCGTACCACACTGAAAAGAAAATTACACCATAAGTCATAAATGTCATGTATGAAGTATAATTGAATTGTAAACCTTCTAATTGCTTCAACCGATTCCTGACATTATGTTGAACAGTGCTATTAAAAATGCCACATTAGCACTTTTTACGTGACATGTAGGCAATTTTGAGTATTGTTTTCAAATGATTTGATTGCACTTCTCGAAAAAGATTTAGGACTTGGTTGGACTAAATGAGATTTTTTAAGACTCATTCACATTTCATATGTAAGGTTTAGGACTTCTTATGCAATTTTCTCTATATGGAAAGTTTAGGGTAATGAACAATGAATAAGACGGACTCCCTGATATCAGAGCAAACAATCAAATGTACATGCAAGGGGAATCGGTCAATTGCTAGAAATATCATCCCAAGGCAGCTTAAGACCAGCAGCGAGCTCAATTAATATAATGGAAAAAAGGACGTTACAAGTGTCATAGTTTTTATAAGTTGATCACTTCAGTGTCATAACTTTTATTTCGATCTCTTGAGTGTCATATAACTCTTCAATCTATCAAAAAAGTGCCATAACTTATTGAAAACATTTATCACAAGTGCTATACCATATTTCATTTTCGACACTTTGGTGATTTATCTTAAAAAAAATTATAACCATACTACTTTGGTGAATGGGTTTTAGATGTTATGACACTTAATGAATAAAAAAAAGTTATGGCACTCAAGTGAACTTTGTACGCAATTATCATTTGTGGTGTTCTTATCCCTAGATAATGTTCAGCGGGATTGAAGTCGACCATAGCATCAACCATCTTGCCATTGATTGCAACAACGGCCTATTGGTGATCACAAATAAAGAACAGCTACTGAGACAAAGAACCTGCAATCAACAAATTATAGCATACTTATAATGGAGACCATTATAAGTTATTGATCAATCAAAGCCATGTACTACACTATTGCAATATGACTTGACCTTTAACCACCACTTAAATGCAGCTTAAGCAACTGACATGGAGAAATAAAAGCACATGCCCAAGTACTATTGACACCTCCAATTTTCTTAGAAAAAATCTTTCAAAAAAAAAATACAGATATAAATGAATGGAAAGTGGACCCTGGCTAGAATAACCCGGCCCACTGGTAGCTCTTATTGACCGTAGTCCTTCTTCCTCCCAAGTTGGGCCTAATTTTTTCACTTCTTCCCCTTTCTATTTTCATTGCTTTAATCTAGCCCATTTCATTTTATTTGAGCCCAGCCTATGTCCTTATCTTTAGCTCACGTCTGCCCGAATAGGAAGAGAACACGCGCTAGGGGAGATGCCAAGATTGAAGTTCACCGGCAAGCAATCTAGCATAACCTCCAATATTCTAGAAAGCATGAGCTAAAAAAGAATTTGAGAAGTTTAACAAATTCTATTGTAAGCAAGAATAGAGGTTAGGAGAGCGTGTGAATCAAAGACGTGGGAAGGGGAAATCTTAAAAAAAAGAAGCGAAACCAAAAGCAAAAGAAAAGAATCAAATAGAAAAAGGGGGAGAGAAAGAAAAAGAAAAGGAGAAAAATGGATTTTGAGAGAAGCGATTGGAGTTTTTTTTTCCAATCAGAAAAGGACACGGGCAAATCCTTTCCCATTCACCTTGGTTCAGCTACCGAAAAATCTAGATTCACTAGTTTTTTATGATCAGATTTCTTCACTTTTGGACTTGGATCGTGATCCATTATATAGCAAAGAAGCAACATAGGTTGATCATTTCTACTATTGCCGATGGAGTTACAGGATTCTCATTTAGGTAAAACTCACTCACGATTCCCGTGCATTTAACATGGACTAAACGTGCACTCGTCCAACACCCACCTAAGGCATAAAATCCATGAATGGTTCGGGATATGATGGTATAGGCCCCTATACGACTAGTCGTAATGGTACATTGCCTAGGTAAAGAGATGGGTGACAAATGGGTGAGTAACATGTGGCTAGGGCGTAAGCTTGGGACATATGATCCTATTCTCAAATTATGTGGAACAGACAACTAGGGGACTAAAGGGAACATGTGGTTATAGCTAGTGATTGAACTTGTATATAAGTGAATTATTCTCTTCTATTTGTATGGTTGGCTAGATTGAATGATATTTTGAATTCTTTAAACCCCTTTTCTCTCTCTCTCTCTCTCTCTCTCTCCAAACCAAGGGAAGGCTGACTTGGGAGGCAAATTTCTAAGGCCGCAGCACTCCAGTGACAAGTGGTATCGATCACCATCGATCCAAAGAGTAATGGATCTTTGGTCTAAGATAGTGTATGTTGAACAAGTTGTCGAAGATAGAAGGAAGATAGTCGAAAGGCCTCCCAAGGCCAAGATGAGCCGAGTTCCCTTCGGTTCCAAGGACATGGTGGGTGACCCCATGAGACGAAGATGGAGTTCGCCTAGGCGGATGTCCAAGGCATGGTCGATGAGTTGTCCATGACCATCAATGGAAACATCACCGAAAGGGAAACGTTGCAAGCATAAGTATTTGAACTCAAAGTTGACATAAGAGAGCTTGGAGAGGAGATGCCGAGCAAGCTAGGAGAATTGACCGCATTATCCAAAAAACTAAGGCAACCAAACGAGGGCTTAGAGAACCCAGTGGAGGCAGTGTTGGTTGCAATGGCCGAGCTCGGGATGGAAATAGTCGAGGTGAAGGTTGTGTGAGTAAATGGCCTAATCCATGTGCAGATGCCTCCTCAAGTAAACACTATGAAGCCTAAAGAGTTCTCTAGCTCACAAGTGGCCAAGGACATGGATATTTTCTTGTGGTGCATGCAACAATACTTGCATGCCACAAGAATCACTGATAGTATATTGCGGCTAAGCAACGTGGCCATGTACTTGACTGACAAGGCTCTACTATGGTGGAGACATAGGTCTAATGATAGGAGTGGTATATTGATCACTACATGGGAAACATTTGTTGAAGAGTTTTGGCAACAATACTATCCGTCTTATGTTGAAGAGGAAGCTCCGAGTGAGCTTTGCCACCTATAACAAAAGGGTGGAGTTTGGGTTATTTGAGGAAGTTCTTGGAACTACTCCTATGAAATCCCTCTATGAATAATAAGGAAGCCTATTATCAATTTGTGGGTGAATTCAAGCCCCGGGTGAAGCAAGAGTTCAAGAGATGTAATTCCAAGATCTTGTCATGACAATGTCAGTGGCTGAGTCTTTAGTAAAATGCAAGGCGCCATTTGGAGCTAGGCTTAATGTGTGACGGAGAGATAATGCCATTAGTGGAAAAGACCGTGGCTCCTCTAACAAGAGTAATTGGCCACCTATGGCCTCTAGCAAGACCTGAGTAGAATTAAGTGATGAGAGCTCAAGAAAGTGTTGGTTCCCCATAAAGTGCTTTTTCTGTGGTAGAATGTACATGGTCCACAATTGTCAAACATGAGGCAAATTAGCAGCCCTCGTCCAATCTCAAGAGTGCAAAGGAAGAGAGAAATCACAGCTAAGGTCTTTGAGCATTCTAAACATGATAGGGCTAGAAGGCGCATTCTAAACATGATCATGGCTAACAAGGAACACAAGTCCCATGAGCTCATGTTTACAGACATAAAGGTTGGAGAAATAGTGATGAGTGCCCTTATATATACTAGAGCATCCGACCTCTTCATCTTAGAGGAGGCCATGGGGGCAGTCGACCTTCAAGTTGTGAAGAGAACTAGGCGAATCAAATTGGTGGACTTCAAGCAAGTCCTTACTCTCGACTTGGTAATGGACGAAGAAGTCTAGTTGGGATAGTGGACAAGTAAGGAAATGATTGAGATAATATTGCTCGACTACTATGATTTAATTATTGACCTAGGATTCCTAAACCATTTGGATGTCTTGGTTGTTTTCTTTGCAAATTGTATGCTCATCCTAGTCACACAGTGCCAATACATAATTTCCATAAGCCATGATCCAAATCGGAATCGCAAGGTGATATCGGCTATCTAACTCTTCAAGGGAGTAAAGCATCGAGAAGAGATGTTCCTGGCCAAGCTAAGGGCTAAGGACCTTGTGGATAGGGAATAGGAGGGCATGAGTAAGGTGATCCAAATTATTGACTCATTCAAGGACATGATACCTCCTAAGTTACTAAACAAACTACACCCTAGGAAGGAGGTGGAATATTGAATCGAGTTAGAGCCAAATGCTCGATCACTCATTATGGCAGCATATTGAAGGACCCATCCCGAACTAAAGGAGCTGAGGAAGCAATTGAAGGAATTGATGGATGCCAAGTACATCCAACCCTTCAAAGCACCATTCAGTTTCCTTGTCCTATTCCAAAGGAAGCATGATGGTTCCCTTCGAATGTGCATCAACTATCAAGCGCTAAACAAGCTAATTGTCAAGAACAAATGCCTGATCCTGCTCATCCTCGACTTGTTTGATCAGTTTGGAGAAACTCACTAGTTCACCAAGCTTGACCTTTAGTTGGGATACTATCAAGTTAGGATTGCTAAAGGTGACGAACCAAAGACCACTTGTGTGACATGGAATGGATCCTATGAATTCTTAGTGATGCCTTTCCACTTGACTAATGCCCCGGTCATGTGCAGCGCCCTAATGAATAAGGTACTCCATTAATTCCTTGATAGATTTGTCGTGGTTTACTTGGATGACATTATGGTGTATAGTTGAATTCTTGAGGATCATGTCCAACACCTAAGATAAGTGTTCTAGGTCTTATAGGACAATGGCATCTATGTCAAAAAGGAGAAGTGTGCCTTTCTTAAGAGGGAAGTATCATTTATCAGGCACATTGTTAGGGGTGGATGAGTGCGAGTGGATCTCACTAGGATCAAAGCTATTGAGGAATGTGAATGGTTGATTAAGGTGAAAGAGTTAAGATTATTTCTCAGTCTCACTAGCTACTAGCGATGGTTCATCCAAAGTTACTTTGCCATTACTGAGTCCCTCACGACTTGTTCAAGAAAGAAAAGTCGTGAGAATGGACTAAGAAATGCCAAAGGGCATTCAAACGACTGAGACAAGCCATGTTTGAGGAGCCTGTGCTCGTATAGCCTTACCATGCCTATCAAGCCCCGAGCTTCGAGCGCGCGCACATCCCACCATGGTCGACTAAAAATGCGACGTTCTCAAGTAGTGTCGCCGACCCAAACTTCTATGCACATGTGGAAGCGTAATAAACAATTCCTGGACAACAATAAACTTGGGATAAGAAAGTAAGACAATCAAATTACACAAAGCACATCTCATAAAACAATTCCGTGTTTATATACAAAAGACTAAACTAAAGAAAGGTTTATTTAACTCCAGGATCTACAGCCACTAGCTCCATGTCCACCAAAAAGGTGTGCTTCAAAAAAATATCACCTACGGGACCCCACAACGTATGTGTCGTACATCCATCTAGGTACCTAAAAAACAGTTCACCGAGTCAACTCCCCAAGCCCGGATTAGGAAGAAATCCACCCAAGGATAACCTAATCACAACAAACAATCAAAGTTTGGAAACTGTCAGACTATCAAGATCTGAGACGATGTAACGTCTGAGATGGTGTAAGATCTGGATGACGTATCATCTGAGACGACATAACATATGGACGATGTAACGCTTGGACGACGTATCATTTGAGACGACGTAACATCTGGACGATGTAACGTCCGGATGACGTATCATTTGAGACGACGTAACATTTGGACGATGTAACGTCTGGACTCGGTAACATTTGAAGACGTTCACACTCCACAGTTCATGCATACAAGCATACAATAAACATCTTT
The DNA here is from genome assembly GCA_019926035.1 of Melaleuca alternifolia. Classification (NCBI taxonomy): domain Eukaryota; kingdom Viridiplantae; phylum Streptophyta; class Magnoliopsida; order Myrtales; family Myrtaceae; genus Melaleuca; species Melaleuca alternifolia. The sequence goes on from JAGKPW010002340.1 coordinate 643,850, forward strand.
AACAACTGAATCACTTCACATCAATCATCATATCATCACAAAGGTCTAGATTATAAGGCAAAATCATTATGACACGTCCCATACCATGCTACACAATTTTGTCCCATAATAAGGTTCATCATATCACACAATTCAATCAGTTGTTCAGATGTTTCTTAACTAGTGTATTCCATGCCTCATATCCTTGCCACAACCCGTGAAGATTCTCGCCTCAGGTATGCAGCTATCCACCTCGTCAGGCTCTACCTAGTTAGGTATATACCCCGCGAAAAGTTCTCGCATCAGGGTATCCTAGCAAAGCCTCAAGCTAAGCTCTTATCCCCTCAGGGTCTATGGAACAAAGTCTCAAGCTAAGTCCATATGCCATGTAGTACGGGGGCAAAGGCGTTACATAACGCCGTCACTCTCCCGAGCTCATATGTAAAACAAGGGTAGAGGCATTACGTATCGCCGTCCCTCTCTCGAGTCCATATACCATTCTCAACACAGCATACACCAGTCATCACACAATCACATATCATCATATATCACACACCATCCAGCCAACATTAAGGAGGTCAAACATCCGGCCTTACTACACACGTCTCATACCGCGCCAACTTAGCTAAATATCGAACCACCCTAACTGGCAAAACTAAGTCACTTACGTGTCTCCACGTCTAAATCCAAAAACACAACCAAATGAGTTCGTAAAATCTTCAAATTTGAATATGTCATAAAGGACACATAACCCAACATTTTTCATGAAGACACTTTGATTCAAATCCTTATGTACAGAGAACAGTAAATCGGTCAAACCGTTACAAATACTGCATCTGTTTTTAGAAATCGTGTTATTTAAAACTAGCTTGGTTCGAAATCTAAAACTTGTCCGTTTGATCTGAAATTCGACTATGTTACACTAAAAGAAGTGATAAACAACTTTCATGAAGAAACTCTTTCGAAAGGTCATAAGTTCCAGCAAAAACAGAGGGTCTGTTTTGTTCAAAACGAAGTTAACATAAATCTCTTTTAAATCCATAAATCTCGGGTAAAATATATGTCATAGCTGAAGATGTTTAAAACACTTTTCATGAAGGAACCAACTTCATAATCTCATCACATCTCGTTCCACAAAATCAGCAAACAACAACAGTTCTGTAAACATATACCAGAGAAATCCTCTGTTATGAACTAAACCACTATTACTTGTGCTAATCCAGTCTAACACTCATCTTATCATGATGGTTAACACTCATCTAACTCCTTAAGTGTAATCGCAACCTAAGAAAGGTTTGGAGGTTGACTCACCTGATCAACAAACTAGCAAGTCCACGATGACGGTGGCACGAAGGCGACTACAACTCATGTTTACTTCAACTCCAAAAGAAGTTCAGATGATGCTGAAAAAGCCTTGTAAATCACTTTCTGAGTTGCTGGTTTGAGAGCAATGTATCTAAGCTGAAAGAATGGAGGTGTAAGAAGTGAAAATATCTAAAAGAAGTTGAAGGAGATATAGATGTATCTCCACGTTATGCTATAAAGGGGATGTCAAGAAGCCTTGAAAAGTCAATCCAAAATATCTAAACACTTGAGTACATGCCCCCAAAGTCTTCTACTCTATCCAATAGCAATTTTCCCCTCTCAAACTTCTCCAACAAGCCAAGTATGAAGGCTGTAATATAGCAACCCCTTATACCTACGAATTTTACACCCATTCACCTCAAGTCACGTTCAAATACTTATTAATTCAAGTCCTCATCAATTCACTTTAGGCTGGAATCTTTTCCACAAAATTTCCATCTCGACATAATCTTCCCAAAAGATGAAATGATGTCCTAAAAATTAATCGTGACACGCTCGAACATTCAATTTCACGGTTAAAATCAACCAAACACGATTCTTGTCCAATCCAACTTACTAGGTAGCTTTTAGAGATTATATCCCTTAACGGCTTCACCTGATAAGTTGTTAACTCGCGAGTAATCAGCTTCGAGAGAATGGACCATAGGCGCGTCGGTGAAAAGCCCCTTTATTTTACTTCGGACGGGGTTCGAAAATCAGGATGTCACAATGCCTGCCCCTACAAGATAGAAATGGATGCCTTCAACCATGTCATCAGAGAAGTCTTCATGCAGAATGACCATCTAGTAGCCTATGTGTCCCTAAAGTTGAATGAGACTAAGCCGATACACAGTCTAAGACAAAGACATGAACACGATAGTGTATGGCCTTTATACGTGGAGGCACTATCTCTTGAGATGCCGATTTTTCATTTAAATGGATAGCATTGCCACAAGCTACTTCCAAACCAAAAGAAGTTGAGTCCTAACCAAGCTCAGTGCAAGATTTTCTAGCTAAGTTTGACTACGTGTTAGAGTATAAGTCTGGAAAGGACAACTCCGCAGTCAACATGCTTAGTCGAAAAACAATGCTGACTTCCATTAGTCAACCGGAGTGCTCCTGGATGGAATGGATTAAGGAAGGCCTAGAGCATTAACCAACCATTAAGTCGTATCTCAAACATGCTAGGGAGGGCAAGACACGGTCATTTTGATATGAGGATGACTTGCTCTACACCAAGGGCCAACAGGTATATATGCATCTTCATGGCAAGTTGCAAAGTGAAATCCTGTAAGAATGCCATGACTCTAAGTAAGTTCACCACTCGAGAGTTCATTGCACCCATGGTACTCATCGAGGCCCAATACTTTTGGCCTCATATGCACGATGATTAAAGGTGTACATGCAGACATACCTTGCTTGCCAGCAAGATACGCTAGAGCAAAAGTCTCTGGCTAGCCTCTTAGAGCCACTTCTGGTCTTCGAGTGTCCATGAGAAAGCATCTCCATGGATTTCATTATGAATCGATCAAATTTTGAGGGATTTTGAACTCTCATGGTCAAGGTTGATTGATTCTCTAAGTACGCGACCTTCGTACCTGCAACGAAGGATTGCATTGTTGAGGAAGTGGCCAAACTATTCATGAAGCATGTTGTCAAGTATTGAGGACTACTCCACATAATCATAAGCAACCATGACCCCTATTCCACAAGACGTTGTGGACAAAGCTCTTCAAGCTACTCAAGATGAGCTTCAACTTTTCCACAAGCTTACACCTACAAATTAATGGATAGATGAAGTGAGTAATACCTCTCGCACTACTTAATCACAACTCAAGTAAATTGAGCTTATTAATCAATGTTCACCAATTACCCTACAACTCAAAACAGAGTGAGATGACGAGTTGGAGCTTATTCAAGATAGTAACTAGGCAACAACCCCACACCCCAAACGATCAATGCAGAATACTGCGAGATAGTAACTAGGCAACAACCCCACACCCCAACCAATTATCTACTTATATGTTCGATAGGGATTGGCAAGAACTTGCCAACCTAGCTCAGGTGTGCCTACACAAAACCACCAAGAGCATGAAGGAATGGGTTGACTCTAAGTGGCATCACTTAGAGTTTCAAGTTAGGGTCTTAGTAATGGTAAGTTACATGCAATTCTTTCGCATAAGGACATCCACAAGGCCCTGATCCGCTAATTCGGAAGACCGTTCTAAATAGTGAAAGTCTACTTATAAGCTATACCTCCTAACGAAGTTGGAGGTGCATATAGGGAGCTATATGAGCATGCTCAAGCACTTTCAGCAAGACAAGGAAGACCTTGGATGAGGTGAGTCTCAGCAGACACTACTTAGACAAAAAATCTTATGACCGAGACATCAACTACATCATGGTTGATCAAGTGATACTAAAGAAATACCAACTACCAAAATGGGAATACTTGATCCAATGAAAGGGCCTCCCAGAAAGCGAAGCAAGTAGGGAATTTGAAAAAATTCTTTGGCAATTCAAGGAGCAACTCAATGCATTCCACACTGAAGGCGCGACAAGGACATCTCTTGAATAGATAGGGGAGATTGACATGGACCAAATGCTTGCTCGTCCAACACTTGCCCAGGGCATGACCCATGAATGGTCCACGATATGATATCAAGAAACTTAGGATAGGCCCATACACTACCAATCCTAATGGTTGCCCGGGTGAGGGGATGGATGACGGACGGGTGAGTAACAGGTAGCTAAGGCATAGGCTTGGATGGATGACCCTAATCTTGGATTATGTAGAATGGTTGGTTAGGAGACTAGAGGGAATGAATGGCTATAACTAGTGGCGAAACTTGTATTTAAGGGAACCCTTCTCCTTTATTTGCATGATTGACTAGATTAAAAAAAAATTGAATTCTCTAGACCCTTTCCTTTCTCTCTTAGCCATACTCTTCGAACCGAGGGAATGTTGACTTAGTAAGAAAATTCCTAAGACCGCATGAGTTGAGAACGCTAGATAAGCATGCTTGTGACACATTTCTATGTCTCAAGTTGATAGCATGTAGACTTATCTAATCACCGCATGATCTATTAGTGTGTAATTAAGTCTAGTTTGAGATGTAAAAGATTGATTTATAGCCTCATCCATTATATTTAAGTATAATAGTTGCACATTACATGTTTAATAAGATGATTGAATGAAATACTACAACTTGAAATGTTGAATTTAGTGCATAGATCTTTTGCTTGAATCACATCAACCTAAGGCTATTTAAAACATATAATGCAAATTTAGATCTTTGTATATCACATACACAGTAAGAAAAGTATCAAAACTTTATTTGAAATAAATAGTTTGAGATGCCTAATATCTATTCGATGACATGCTTAATTAAAGAATCCAAATATCATGCTCATTCAAATCAGTTTTTTAGCTCTCACTTTTATGTTTGATCTAGTTTGAGAGTGATATTGGATGCTTAACTCCTTGCTTCTCCTATTTCTTTGTGATTCTATGGCATGTTTCCCCTTGTTTGATTCGGGTTCTCATAATCTTTACTTTGCCAAAGCTTTACTCCCCTATCGCAAATGATATATGGACCAAAATAATTTATATATGGACCAAAATAAAAAGAGGCCATTTTTTCCTTTATCATATACATTTCAGGTAATCATAGTTAACCCCTTTGAACTTTCACATGTGGAGAATTTTTGCAAATTGTCCCCCTATCAAGAACCATCTCAGAATGGAGCAATTATGGAGGTTTGATTGACAAGTTGAGTCTAAACATTCATTTCTATAACTTGAGTGGTGAATATTTCTTCACACTTGGGCAAAATACATGATTTTTCAAAAAATAATATTGAATGAGAAGTTTGAATAGTTCATAAGAGAAAAAATTAAATTAGAGGACATGAAAAAGTATTGTGCCTGGTAAAAAGAAGGCCAATGCAAAAAAAAAAATAATAGAAAGGTAGTGTTGAATATGAAGCTCTTGTGTTATAATAATTAGAAAATCACTTAATGAGAAGAAAATCACTACAAATGCAAAAATTGTTAGGGAAAAGAGAGAAACTCTTTTGCTTGAATTTATTAGCCAAAAGACATTCAAGATAAGTTGTATTCAGGAAAAATAATGCCAATTGCTTTCATAATAATCATCGACTCATGGATCTCTTTTTCTGAACATTTGAGCCTTTTTGAACCTTACACCAAACCGACATTATCCTAAAGTCACTTTTGATTGGGATGATTCAAATGAAAGTAAGGATCTCCTCAAGGAGCTATCACTTGAAAAGTAGTAGGAATAAGGTTGTTTCATCTTTCTCTTCAGGTTCTTTATTTGTAAACCTAGTAAGGATAATGATCATTTCATTTCTTAGCTAAATGATACTTATCCATTTCATTTCCAAGCTCCCATTAGACCTCATGGATTGGTTAATGTGTACTTATTGCGAATGATTCTCAAAATCTTTGACACTAATAGTGTGAATTATATTGAGTGATCAAATTTATTTCTCACATCAATGGATGTGATCAAATAGCCATTTTTTTAGAGTATGTAAGAAGCACTTTTTGACTAAGGATTCGGCATTTGACATACTTAATGGACTCTTTTCATGAGTCAAGATCATTTTGACTTAGATTTTTCTCCTATGGGGATTTGATGTTCTATGATATTTCCCAAGCTTGATGGAATTTTTCTGATATTGAATGATATTTCTCAAACAAGCAAATTAACTGGTTTTGCTTTGATACAATTTTTCATGATATTCTTCAAACTAGCCTTAATTGTGCTTCATACACCTTTTTAACTAGAAAATACTCATTCTAACACAATTCCATTTCATGTGCAGTGGCCATTTTGGAGTGTTTTGAATTGACAATTGATATATTTACAAGGAGGACACCAAGAAATACCGCACTGGTTGCATATGAAGAACTTCTCATGGTATTCCAACCAAAAGAACTCCGAATGATTGTTCATTTTTCTTTTATCGTGTGTCAATTTTGTTGCCGTCAAATGGTGTTAACCTTGAGGCATTTTTCACTTGGTGTTAATCTTGTTGCCGTCAAAGAGAGTTAGTCCCAAGACATTTTTCTATCGGGTGTTATACATGCTACCGTCAAAATGTGTTAATTCTGAGACATTTTTCATCAGTCAAATTTTATTGTTATATGGTGAGACTTTCTTTTTTGGTCAAGACCATTATTATATTGTTAGACTACAAATGTCAACTAGTCTTTGAAAGTAACCTCTTTGAGTTTCCTTTCAAAAAGTCCTTTCAAAGAGAGATAACTGTTGATACCTCAAAATGTTTTAAATAAATATTTCGAAAAAAAGTATACATTATACATTATATATACTTGTATAAATGAATGGAAAGTGGACTCGGACCAGTTCAACTTGGCCCACTCATAGCTCCAACTGATCGTACTCCTTTTTCCTCCAAAGCCCGGGCTCAATTTTTTTTTCTCTTCTGTCCCTTTTTATTTTCATTACTTTAGTATAGCCGATTTCATTTCATCTGAGCCCAACCCATCTCCTCCATCTTTAGTTCACACATGACCAAATTGGAAGACAATGCACACGAGGGGAGAGGCCATGACCGAAGTTCATTGGTGAGCAATCTAGTATATCCTTGAATATTATAGAAAGCATGAGCTAGAAAAGAATATGAGAGGCGTAACAAATTCTACTAGAGGCAAGCATAGAGGTGAGGAGAGCATGTAAATGAAAGTGGCAAGAAGGAGAAATCAGAAAAGAGGAAGCGAACCCGAAAGCAAAAGAACAAAATTAGACAGAAATAAGGTCTTTTTCGATCTGAAGAGGATGTTGGAAAATCCTTTCCATCGGGCCATTGATGACAACTGGAAAATCTTCATTATGCATATGCGTGTTGTTTTGTTGAGTTGATGTTGGTTTAAAATCATTAGCCCAGAGTTGGAGTAGTTGCCTTTGGCCAAACTTAGGTGCGTAGGTGTTTAGCGAAAATTAGAGTTGGTTGTATTGACTAGAGATGAAGATGACCAACTCTTGTGATTAACTGTTGATTGATCTAGTTTTAGGCAATTTGAAGGTATTTTGGTGAGCATGAAAGGAGTCGGAAGAAGAAGACGATGTGCAGAGAAAGAGATAAAAAAAGAAACGAAAGAGGAATAAGAAAAAGAAAAGTAAAAATGACATTCGGCTTCTTTGCAAAAAAATTCCAGGTTTGGTCTGTTAATCGGAGTTGGGCTGGATCGTTTGGTGGGCTGGAAGGTTGAGCTGGTCAGTGGTTGGCGAATGGAGAAGGGCCATTTGGTCAGTGGGCTGAAATTAGACATACGCATCCGTTTATATTCTAAAACAAACTAATTTCCACAAAAGAGGTCACTTTGGCGACATTCTGTTTCAATCAATTCATCCCAAAATACATATCCATAAACATACCAAAATTTGAATTTTATTGGACAAAAGTGAAAAATAACTAAATTGAGGGAAAAAAATGTAAATTCATCATAATGAGAAGAGCAACTTTGTAATAGGGGAAATTTGAAAAAAAAATTCTTTTAAAAAAAATTATTATTTTCTCCTTTTTAAAAAGAAATATTAAAAGACTCTCAGGCGCGTGCATGGCACACGCTTGAAGGGCTATCCTACTGCACGCACCCGGTCCTTGAGGGGTGTGGAGCCCACGCGCTTTCTTCCTCGAGTGATAGACCTTCGAAAAACCCTAATTTTCTGGTTTTTTCTCCATTGCCGCCGTGCCTCCTCCGCCCGATCGAACATGGGGACAACCCACTTTTGACCAAAAATTATTTATGGGTTTTAATATAGACATAAATTATATCACATAGGTCCTTGAATCAACGAAAATGGCCAAGAAATTGGCCCTAAATCAAGCAAAAAATAGAAAAAATTAAACTTTAACACATGTGACCTCCACCGCTCAATTAGTCTCCGGCGAAAACCCCAAACGCTGAATAACCTTAGGGCTATTATTACCCATGGCAGTGTGAATGTATGGGTCCAAAATCATATCGTGGGTGGTCAGAATTTGGCCGGAATTGAATTTTTCCTCCACGGCCAAATTTGACCTAATTTACAAAATAGCTAAAAATACCCACAAAAAATTCATCACAAATCAAGAAATCAATTCCTAATGATCCAACATGAAAGCTCTGATACCACTTGTTAGAACATAATATACTTTGATTGAGTCATAAACCATAACCCAATTGGATCATACATGCCAAACAATTGATAATTATAATTAGCGGAAGCGTACTTGATCCATAGCTTTAATTGATTGTGGAGACGTGGTTTGGTCTTCCAGATTTATTCGTTCTCCCTTGTAAGAATCCATTTACTTCTCATGGATCTCTCTTTCTCTAGTGATGTGATACCAGAGAAAGCAAACGTTATGTTCTGTGAGACGTGTGATCTGGGGACCATAACCGCCTTATATAGACAACTTGGTAGTTATCTACTTCTTTATTTCTATTTTAGCCCATCATTAAAATAGAAATTACCCTTACGTCCCTACAAATTAAAGGCCACACCCTATTAGATACATTAATGCCCAATTACCTTATTAGATCACTTTCATGGGCATAAATCCATAAGACAGTCCGCAACATATAATTATTTCATATAAGCCCAATAATCTAACAACATATACTCACCAAATTCTAACGACCAGTGAAGGAAATTCCAAGAGTGAGGAAAGAATATAGAGAAAGTGCTAAATTTTCTTCTAAAAAAATTTTCCCTCTCGAATTAATATCCTTCAACCTTAGTTTCAGTTTTAGGACTAAGTTTGCTCTTCCTAACATGTATTTTGACAACAGTTGTTGCGTTCGTTTTAATATTTTCATCTTGAGCATCGACGTGTCTGTAACTTCTCTTATTTTAATTCAAGTGAGGTTTTCATTCTCGAGAACTTATCAGTTAATTTCCTTTAGATTAAGTGTTTGTATCTTTGTTATTCCTTTGTTTCCACCGTTGTCATCTAATTTTCTTCACATATTTTGCACTTCACACTAGCTTAGTTTAGTTTGTTTGTTTCAGCCAAATCCCTACTTTTCGAAATTTAACTTTGAAGCACGTTAGCTTCCTTGTTATTCTCATTTCTACGTCACTTTTGTTCTTAGCAACTGGCACGCCTTTCTCACGCAAGTTGAAAATTTGTCACTTTGTGATTGAGCTAGAATCAGAAGACAAGTTAGAGTTTGTTTTCTCAATAGCCTAATTCTCATATTTGCCTTAGACCGATTTATATTCCACAGCTAGATAACGAAAAATGAATGCTAATGGGCCGAAGTCACTCTAAATATGTAAAGGAATATAATTTCGCACCTTCAATATAGAGGAATTGCAGTAATCATCCTATATTGCCTCAGAATTTAAGGTAGTACTGTGAACTAGATCAAAGCCAACAAATAGTTGAATTTTGCATAGGGTTATCTGCCTAAAGGCTAATGGATATTTTACAAGTCCTTTAAACTGGTGAAATTCAAATGTTCAATTTGGATAGATGGCCCTATCCTAGAGGGATTCAAATGTAGTAGGCGAAATTGAAAATACTCCGACGTCCTAATCCACCATCCCAGTCCGAGAGTTTATATATACTTTTTAGATTTGATGGTGGTCACTTGTCTTTGATTCGATGTTTTGCCTTCTTAAAGTTTTAAAACCGAATTCCTATATTCCCTAGTGCCTCGGCACGACTAAAATGCCAAATGAAGGGTGTATGGTGGAAGAAGCCAAATTCGGTAGAACATTTAACCACATCTCCCTTGTAGCCGGCAAAAAAAAGTTATAGTGAATTCCAAATGGGTGATGTTTTCTTCATTCTTGATCGAAGAAAGTTTCCACCGCCATGAGTTTGATTGGTTGATTATAAATTATGACATCACCCACCTTTAAATTTAATTTACATCTAATGTGGGCGATAACCATACTTATAATCCACAAATCCAAAAGGTCCAACGTGAATTTATAATTAGAATCATAAGAATGATATATATCCTATTCATTAATGTCATGTTTCTGATTCAATGAATAAAATTGCATGGGTAGTTTAGCCATCCATATCTCTGAGAAAGATCCCTTGTTTTTCCTGTTACAGTTTATTAAATTCTCTCATGCCCAGAGCACACAAACTGAAGCAATCACGGAACAGGAAAAAAGAATGGCCTCCTCATTCTTCACCATGTTTTCAGTTTTTCTTCTGGTCATTTTCTCATTAGACTCACGCCCGTCTTCAGCTTCGGTTCCAATTCAACAACCTTTTTTGCAATGCATGTCGTCCCTTTAACACCCCGCTGTCCATTCCGCTCTCGTTGTTGTACACCCCAGACAACTCTTCCTCCTTCAATTATCAGCTCAGAACCTCAGGTACTTAGTCCCTTCCGTGCCCAAGGCTGAGATCATCTTCATGCCGTTTACTGAGCCCTACGTGCAAGCCGCTGTTGCCTGCTTGAACAGGCTCGGCATCCACCTCAGGATCCATAACGGAGGCCATGACTATGAGGGTGTGTCCTATGTGTCGCAGATCGAGAGCCCATTTGTCATGATTGACATGGCTTGGCTTAGAGCTGTTGATGTGAACACACGGGAGAACACGGCATGGGTGCAGGCAGGAGCCAACACAGGCGAATTATACTAGCAGATTTCTGAGAAGAGCCACGTCCACGGTTTCCTCGCCGGCCTATGCTTGAGCCTGGGCATCGGCGACCATATCACTGGGGGTGCGTACGGGACCACGTGTCGATGATAAGGAATTAAGGCCTGGCAGCAGAAAACGTGCTTGATGCCCGAATCTTGGATGCGCAGGGGAATATGCTTGACCCTACCGCAATGGGGGAGGACCTCTTCCGGGAAATCTATTTTTTTCTTCTTCCGTTACTAAAACATTGCAACAAGGACCAACAAGAGTCCTATATAAGTGGCAGCAAGTGGCTGACAAGCTTGATGAGGACCTCTTCATCAGGGTGATAACACAAGCAGCCAATGGAGGTCCATGGGCGAAGAGGACGGTCACAACGGGACCCGGCTCCCCTGACCAGATTTTTTCTGGTCAGGGGGAAATCAACGGCTTTCCCCCCTATTAAGGGGGGGGGGAGTTTAATGAAGGGTCTGGATCACCTGCCAACCCTGAAGTCTCGGCAGGTGATCCAGACGCGTCACAACCTCATACAATGCCCTGTTCCCAGGAGATGTGGATAGGCCTATCCAGGTGTCGCGACCTCCCCGAAGGTGCACCACCTAGGGGTTCGGCTAATGGATTGCTAAACCTAATTTAGCTCGAGCTCTCCCAAGCTCATACCAATTCGCAACTTAGGTTTCACTTTTAAAACATGCCAAATTGATTTCAATTGGAGTCGCCACTAATCTATTTATGGTGGGTCGATTAGAAACCCATGTAAAATACTGGGAGTAGTATTTTACTCCTACGAACCAGAGATTCTTGAATTCGGGGACTTGAGAACCTATTTCTTCTATTTCAAAAAAAAATGATTTGCAGGCAACTTGAATTGATTTTATTTCCTAACATGCATGGTGACCACGCGGGTACGCAAACAATTATTTAAATACTCAAAGAGAAATAAACAAGGCAAAAATAAAGCAAATCAACAAAAAAGATCTATTTTTGGGTTTTTTTTTCTTTATATGAATGCAATGCATGTAAAGCATGTAATGCATGTGATGATTGATTCTACATGCAATTATCCTAATGCAAATCTAAATGCAATGAATTTCAAGGTTACTTAATGAAACTAATTACCTATAGCCAAATAATATCTAATTTAGACTAGGAACTAAATTGAATTAATCCCTAATTTAGATTAAAAAATTATCTTGACTATAGATAATATTCTAAAATGTGAAAACTAAACTAATATGCAAATGCATGAAAACCTAAATTAATGACCTAACATGCTTTTTAAAAAAATGAAAATTCTAAATTAACCTAATTAAAAGACATGCAAAAAGGCATTTTTAAGACATTTTCTTATTTATTAAATGAAATTCGAAATTAATTAAACTAATTAAATGTGAAAATCTAATCTAATATGATACCTAGAAATCTAAATGAATTATTTTATCATGGTATAAATAGACATGCAATGACATTTAACTAAATTAGCTAACTACATGTAACTATCTAAATGACATGTGAATGATTTCTTTTATTTTTGAGTTTTATTGATGAAAATTCGAATTAAACATGTTGCTAAAAAAAAATTAAATGAGCCTAAATCTAATATGACAAGCAACAAATTGCTTTAATTCTAATGCAAATTTGACCTAATTAAATGGTTAAAAATGCAATCCTTAATTAACATGCATAATGATTTCTAATTCACATGAAATTCAATGTGCCTAAACTAAATGTCATGAAATGTCTAATAATGCAACCTAAAATGAAAAGAAAGGATAATGCTATGATGTGCATATGAGTTCTTTTTTTATTTTCATTTTACTTTGAAATAAGCATGAAAATCTAATTTGACTATGCAAACTATATTCTAACATGCAACCTAATCATGCTAAGTAAAACAATCTAAATGCAATTTAATCTAAACATGAAATTGTAATTCAACATGCAATTCAAATAAACAAAATTCATTAAAAGGGAAATACCATCAAGACAAAGCAATTCTCGCAGATAGAATTAATAAATTGATCTTAAGCCTTAAAGATCAAAATATCAATTCCATTCCCGCTCAATTTATTACCTCGTCTAAAGCCTTATAGACGAAATAAAAAAAATTGATATGCGGTTGCGAATTGGAAAAAACCGATTCCAATTGATAAATCTATTGCCTAAATCAAGCAAATTAACCAAAAGAAGCTAACATGAAGAAATAAGCAAATTGACATAATAAAAGATTTTTTTTAGAAGTTTTCTATTTTTTATTTTTTATTATTAAATGAAATAAAAATAACAGAATAAACATTAAATAAACAAAAGGAAAAGGAACGGGTCAGGCGGCCGAACTGGGTCGGTTCGGCCCACCCGACCCGCGTACACCCCTTAGCAAAGGGAGCCCACGAAAGGGCAAAGAGATCGGGCTGGGCTCACGAGGGCCCTGTCCGATTTCTTTCCCTTTTCTATTTCTCGCGTGGGCCTGTCATGCTTCTATCTCGGCCCGTCCAACTCAGCCTGCAATCTAGCCAGGCTGCTTCCTTTTTGCGCTCGACCAGGCCCATCCTTCCTCTCTTCCACATAGCCTAGCTGCCTCGCGAGCCCCTGTTCATCTTCTTCCCTGCGTGCACCCTCCATGGACGACCTGCAACAAAGAAACGCGCGGCCCCTTTGCTCATGGCAAGGCCACGGCGGGAGGCGCCGCCGCCAAGACAGAAAGGATGGCTCCCCAACGGCCTCTCAACGGTACCGCATATACGCGTACAACATGAATTGCAGAAACGTAGGGCAAAATCAACAAGGTATACACGCGAGGAAATCAGCACAGTGGTGAGGGTTCAATCGCGAGGGTAAAACACAAGGAGTGTATCCCTAAAATGCGACAAATCGCTCACAAAAATGCAAGATTCACTAAAAATGAGAAACCAGGACTCGCACAGCTTTGAGGTCGATTGGATCGGTAAACCCCCCGAATCAATCCGAGGACAAATTTACCTACGAACAATGGAAAACACGAGTAAATCGCGGGGGGAAAAGGTGAAGGCAGAGGAATGGGCAAAGATGCTTTTTTCCTCTCGCGTGGCCTCTGCCTCTCGGCGTCCCTCTCTCTCGCGTTCTTCTCTTCTCTCGGCCTCTCCTTTTTTCTGGAAATCTCTCGGCTTTTTTCACTCTGTCTCCTGGTCTCTCTTCCCCCGTCCGTGTATGCGTGTATGTGTGTGTATGTTGTTCTTTCTTCTTTTTTGTTTGCTCAGAAAAATCAAGCAAAAGTCCTCTCTCCCTCTGATTGCGTGTGTGTGTGTGTGTGTCACTACTTTTTTCAGCTAAAAGTCCTTGTCCTTTCCTACAGACTCACAAGCCACATTTATACTAGGTGAATGGACATCTTTGAGTGTTGCTTTTGCATGTGAAATCGAATATTAAATCAAGTGCCTTAGGGATGATGAAGAGCATTCGTTTCTATATCCCAAACACTCTTAGCCACTTTCAGCCTGTGATTTTATCTCAAATTAAACACACGTTGGTGAATATCTCTTACACTGGGGCATTGTAGCAGCATACAAGCATCCTCATACCAAGGTCTGATGCGTCAGTCTAGTGTAAATGGGCAAGGACTTTTAGCTAGTATAAATGAACTGCCCCTCATCACTTTGGTTAATGTACTTCTCGCGAGAGAACTCTTTACTTTGCAAACATGGCACTTTGTATGCTCATCTCACAATTGCATAAATAAAGGACTGTGTATGGATAAGGCTTGCCTTTCATCATCCTGATACGTCTCATTGAAAAAACTCAATCAATCATGGAATGTTAAAATCAGGAAATTGATCATTCAGCATTTTATTAATTGCATCAAGGCATTGACAAGATAGAGGAAACATCACGGATAGTATTTCTTGAGAGCATCTGCATTGACAGGATTTGAGAATTCCCGACCATCCATCTTAGCTAGGATCAACGCGCCTCCAGGGAGCACCTTCTTCACCACATATGGTCCATTGTAATTTGGAGTGAACTTACCTCTAGGATCAGGAATAATGGGAAGTATCTTCTGCAGAACAAGGTCATTTGCTTCAAAGTGCCTTGGTCAAACCTTGCGGTTGAATGACTTAGCTACCCGCCGTTGGTAACACTGACCGTGACAAATGGCTTCAAGTCTCTTCTCATTAATCAGGTTCAACTGGTGAAACCTTTGTTGTATCCACTCAGCTTCAGACAATTCCATTTGGGACAGCATGCGCAATGATGGAATTTCCACTTCAATAGGCAGCACTGCTTCCATGCCATACACAAGAGAGAAAGGTGTCGCCCCCATAGAGGTTCGAATTGAAGTTCGGTACGCCATTAGTGCAAAAGGCAACCTTTCATGCCAGTCACGGTAATTTTCAGCAGTCTTCGCCAAAATCTTCTTGATGTTTTTGTTGGCCGCTTCTACTGCACCGTTCATTTGAGGACGGTAAGGAGACGAGTTCAGATGCCGGATCTTGAATTCACTAAAGAAGCCATCAACGAGCTTGTTGTTTAGTTAGTTCCATTATCAGTGATGATGGCTTCAGGAACGCCGTAACGAGCAATGATGTCACGTTGGATGAATCTCACTACATTCAGAGCAGTGACATTTGCATAAGAGGTCGCCTCGATCCATTTAGAAAAATAGTCAATCGCAACTAAGATGAATCAATGACCATTTGATGCCTTTGGATTAATTGGGCCAATAACATCTATCCCCTTCATTGAGAAAAGCCAAGGTTCAGACAGTTGATGTAGCTCATTTGGCGGAACATTTACCTTATCCCCATAGATTTGGCATTAATGACAACTCCGCACATGCTTGATGCAATCACCCTCCAAAGTCAACCAATAGTAACCCAATCTCATGATCTTTTTGGCCAGCATATGGCCATTCATGTGTAGGCCACACATCCCTTCATGCATCTCCTGCATGATCTGCGTTGTTTCAGCTGCATCTACACACCTTAACAGTACTGAATCATGAGATCTCTTGTATAGATTTTCACTACTAACAAAGAATTTTGAAGCCATCTTCATTATGTATTTCCTATCGGCAGGACCGCTCTCATCAGGAAATTCTCGACTTTAGATGTAGTTCATGATATCATGATACCATAGCTTCCCATCAAGCTCTTCAGTTATGATCATGCAGTGGGCTGGTTTTGCCAAAACATCAATTTTTAAAGGCTCTACCTCCATTCCATCATTGACTTGTAGCATGGACGATAATGTAGCCAAAGCATCAGCGAATTGATTATGAGCCCGGGATAAGTATTCAAATGTGATCTCGTCAAATTCCTCCACTATCTTTTCAAGATACTTGTGATACGGAAGCAATTTTGCATCTTGTGTCTTCCATTCACCGACAGCTTGAAGGATGATTAATGTAGAATCCCCAAATACTTTGAGTTTATCAATCTTCATTTCAATCGCCGCCTGAAGACCGAGAATGCATGCTTCGTACTCGGCGATGTTATTGGTGCATGGGAACACCAACTTTGCTGCGACTGGATAGTGTTGCCCAGTTGGAGAGATCAATACTGCCCCAGTCCCTGAGCCAGACAAATTTACCGCCCCGTCGAAAAAACATGGTCCACCTATCTTCGTCAATGGACAAGATACGATCATCCGGAGAACACTCCTCCTCTTCAGTATGCTTGGGATTTTCAGCAAGTATGTCTGCAATAACACGACCTTTAACAGACTTTTGTGGCATGGTTTGCACGTCGAACTCAGAAACCAATATTTGCCATTTAGCCAATTTTCCAACCAAAGCTGGTCGGTCCAGTTAGTACTTGATGGGATCACTTTCAGTCACCAGGAATATCTGATAGTGCAATGTGTACTGTCGGAGTCGATGCAGGACCCAAACCAAAGCAGCACATGTTTTCTCCACCTCGGAATAATTCTACTCTGATATAGTGAACTTTTTACTCAAGTAGTAAACAGCTCGCTCCTTCCCATCCTCGGGTCCTTTTTGGGCTAACATCGCACCCAAATACTCACTATTAATTGTGAGATAGAGAATCAAAAGGTGGCCCATTATTGGTGGAACTAGGACCGGAGGACATGACAAGTATGATTTCAGCTTGTCAAACGCCTTCTAACAATCATCATCCTAGCAAATCAAGGCATCTTTCTTGAGGAGCTTAAAAAATGGCTTAGCAGTTTCTGACAAATGGGAAATAAATCGAGCTATGTAATTTAATCTCCCCAAGAGACTTCGAACCTCCTTGGCGGTCTTCGGATGCGGTAATTCACAAACGGCCTTCACTTTTGAAGGGTCAATTTCGATTCCCTTATTACTCACCATGAACCCGAGTAATTTACCCGAAGTTACCCCGAATGTGCATTTTGCGGGGTTAAGTCGGAGTTTAAACTCCTGAAGTCGATCGAATAACTTCTTCAAGGTATCAATATGACTTTCTCCCTGCCGAGTCTTGGCGATCATGTCATCAACATAGACTTCGATTTCTTTATGCATCATGTCATGGAAAAGTGCGACCACGGCCCTTTGGTACGTTGCCCCTGCATTCTTGAGACCGAATGGCATTACTTTGTAGTGAAAGGTCCCCCATGGGGGTGATGAATGTAGTTTTCTCCTTATCTTCCTCCTTCATCGTGATCTGATTATATCCGGAAAAACCATCCATGAAAGAGAATAGCTCAAAACCCGCAGTGCTGTCCACCAAGACATCGATGTGCGGCAAAGGAAATTCATCCTTAGGGCTAGCCTTATTCAAGTCACGATAGTCGACGCAAACTCGAACTCGACCATCCTTCTTCATTACTGGCACAATATTGGCTACCCAATCCGGGTAATGAGAGACTTCTATGAATCCGACTTTC
This sequence comes from Melaleuca alternifolia, assembly GCA_019926035.1. NCBI lineage: Eukaryota > Viridiplantae > Streptophyta > Magnoliopsida > Myrtales > Myrtaceae > Melaleuca > Melaleuca alternifolia. Next base: position 661,667 of record JAGKPW010002340.1, read on the forward strand.
AAGAGTTTCATCACCTCCTCCTCAATTTTCTTTGATAATTCTGGTTTTGTTCTTCGCAACCTCTGTTTCTTGGGGGGCATGTGTGGATTCGTCGGCAGACTGTGTTCCACGATCGTTGGGTCAAGACCCGGCATATCCGCATAAGACCAGGCAAAGACATCTTGGTATTCTTTCAAAAGGGCGACGAGTCGCGCGGCTTCTTCTTCGGGGAGATTTGCCCCAATTTTTACTTCTTTAATGTCCTCCGTGTCACTCAAGTTGATTGTGACAGTATGCTCGGCTGTCAGGGATTTCGGCTTTTCATGCTGTTCCAGACTTCGTTGGATTCCGGCGGGATCTCCATTCGAATCATTTGGTCCTTCATCGCATTCCATAAGGTCCTTCCTGAAATATAAAGTAAACCAATCAGTAAAACAAAAAGGGTTAAATATCTTTTTGAAAAATGATTCTTTTGGTGTTTTTTTTAATTAAAATAAAATAAAATAAAAAATAAAAAAATGATTCTTTTTTGAAAGATTTGGACAAAGAGAGCATGAGAAAGTCCAGGCCTCAGGATTCTCCTTGGGTCGTGTATATTTTTCACTGTTGGATATCATCACTGGATTGGTTTGGTGTACCTCGTCATGCCCTAAAAAATGGTGATTTTATTGAATAACTCTGAATGAATTACACTTATTGAAAAGGAATTACAGAATGAAAGATTGAAAAATCCTAAGAAAGCAATAAATGAAAGGAATTCGCACTCAGGGGAGTAAAGCATAAATAAATTACTCATGTGGGCTTGCACCCATTTCCTCCTCAGACTCATTCTCAATGGTGCCAATGAAGAGATCTTCAAATAGATTTGCTATCCCCTCGAGCCTCTCATCCCGATCAGCCTGGCTCTCAGGAACTACATCATCCATGCCTCCCCATCCATCCGGAACGATGTCTCGGGGGTCAATATAGAAGCTCGGGGGAAAAGAGAACCTTACATGGTAGTCATGATTCATGTTTGATCCCCCTAGAACATAGATCTCCTCCTCATGCATCATCCTGGACGGACCCGGGAATGTTTTTTTGATACGGGAAGGCAATGTATTACTCTCTACACGCTTTTGCGATTCATTAGTAGGCTGATCCTTTCCATGATATCCTAATCTGGCCACACGACGCCTCTGGGAAGGCTGAATTGGATATCGGATCCCCTGATCTTTTCTTCCAAGCCCTTCTCCAGGAACAAAACAACTTTGGGCCATAATCTTCCCTACCATGATAGCAGCATTTGACAGCTCGGGGATTGGTGCAGGCGATCCCCGAGACCTATGTATCATTGACACAAGCTCGAACGATTGATAACTGGACTCGAATATATCCTCAGGCTCCACATACGGAATGACAGTCTCATGGTAAATCTGGTGGTCTTCTTCAGCATGGACAATGACTAACTTCCCTTCAACCACGAACTTCAAGCATTGATGAAGACTTGAAGGCACAGCTCCAGCGGTATGGATCCAAGGACGACCCAACAAAAAGTTAAAGGCAGTAGAGATGTTCATTATTTGGAACAAAATGTTGAACGTTATTGGCCCGATTTGCACATCCAGATGAATCTCACCCATCACCTCCTTCTTTGTTCCGTCAAAAGCACGAACGGAAGTTTTATTAACGTTTAACCTTGAAGAGTCTACCCCGTGACGATGCAAAGTAGCCAATGGGCAAATATTCAGAGCGGGCCCATTATCAATAAGAACCCGAGCAACATGCGATTCCTTGCACCTGACGGAGATGTAGAGTGCCTTTGTATGTCCATTCCCATCACCTGGTAATTCTTCATCAGAAAAGGAAACAAGATCCTTGAGGAGTACTGCGCCTATGAACCCCTCCAGCTCGCCCTGATCAATCGTCTCGGGCACATCAATCTCACTCAATATTTTCATGAGTGATTTTTGATGTTTCTCCGATGTTTGCAAGAGCTCCAATAGAGAAATTTGCGCCGGCATCCTCCGCAGCTGTTCAACCATATCGTACTCACTAGTTTTGATTATAGCTAGAAATTCCTTAGCCTCTTCATCGGTGACATGTTTTGACGGCATTGAATTATTTTGCCCGTAGGTGCGTCCAGACCTTGTCACCAAGTCCACATCAAAATCGTACGACCAAGGAACCGCCTTGTTATTACGGTACTCGTTGGGTTGATGTAGTTCAATTACTATTTCAGGCACTTCCACCTCATTATCAACTGCATCCTCCAGGGGTGGCATGTCCTCAAGTAAGGGGTCTGATTGATTCTCAGCTTCTACGGCAGTAGATTCTTCCTCCCAATTAATGATAATTTGGGAAACCATCGACATTCCTCCCGCATGGTTGCTTTGCATGATTACGCCAGCTTCAATGCTCTCCTGGATCCTCTTCTTCATGACAAACAGTGGAAGGCTCTCCCCAGCCGGGTAATAGCCAGCTGCTACCAACCCTTGATAAATGTTATGAACATTCAGCTTCCATTTCATTTTCTTCCCAGCTCCAACCTCAGAAATTGTATTGACACCTCCTCGTGCTCCGGAAGAGGATTTTTCTCAACATTTGGTTGAGCGACGCTGAAGGTGAACACCTTCGTATCCATAAGATCCTGGATCTTGTGCTTAAGGGTGAAACATTCATCAGTCGAATGCCCCACTTCACCCATGTGGTAATTGCACCTCTTTGAAGCATTAAAGTTGTTGAATTTTTCAGGATTCGGACGCTTCGGCTCCTGAGAGAGCAAACCCCTCTTCTGCAAAACAGGTAAAACCTTAGACAAAGGCCCAGGAAGGGGAGTGAATTGCCTCATGTTGAACTGGCGAGGCGCAAATGATCGCCCCCCGACCTGCCGATTTGTAGAGGCATGAACATTTGAAGGTCCGCCAGAGCTTTGTTGTGAGTATGCCAAGTTTATCTCCACAGCTTGCTCTTTATCCTTCCTCGGAGTAAACTTCTTTGTTGGCTCATTGAACCACCCATCTCTTATTCCAATCTCGATCTACTCCCCAACTGGAATAAGCTGATTGAAAGTGTCAGCAGTGGTGGCTATCATTCGAGTGCTCAGAAGGCTCAGGATCAACTTGAGCAGCCAGATTCCTCCACCGGATTGCATATTGCTTGAACGACTCGCTCCTCTTTTTCTCAGCCTGTTCAAGATCATCTCGGGAGGGAGTGATGTCGGTTATGAATTAGTAGTGCCTCAGAAAAGCTTGGCAAACCTCCTCCCACGTTTGGTAGAGGTTTATCCTCTTCGAGATGTACCATTTCAAAGTAGGGCCTATCAGACTCGCCTGGAATGATTGGATCAGCAGCGGAGCATTATCAGCATACTGGGTCATTCTCACCAAGTACATCTGCAGGTAGGCCCTTGGGCAGGTCATGCCGTCATATTTTTCAAACTCTGGCATCTTGAACTTTTTCGGCATTTTCACCTTTGAATACATAGAAAGATCCGTCAGGGACAAGTCTTGAAGGCCTTGCAGTTGCTTCAACTTCTCCTCGAGCTTCTCGAGGCACTTCTCTTGCTCAGTTTTGTACGAGTCATTAGCATCGGTCTTTTTCCCATAATCAGCGATGGGATCCTCTTCCAAAGGAGGCATTTCCTCCTCTAAGTTCACAACAATGTCATCCTTCAACCTCGGCAAAGGTGCAGGGGCCGGGTTTAGTCGAGCAATTCTAAATTCGGCGGTCATTCCTTGCATGGCAGTGAGAAACTGCCTCATCTAATCCTCCATATTGGAAACACACTCGCAAAGCTCATTTTGGTCCGTCATTTTAGTTTGAGATCGCATGTGGATTGGAGAACGTGGATTACCCATGATCACCTTCGAACAAGAAAGGATAGATAAGAATAATTGGCGAAAAAGGAAGACACGGTCCATGACAATGACCTAAAGACTCACTTTTATTCATCTATGAAAATTTTCATGAAATATAAAACCAATACTCGAAACAAATGACTCAACAAAGACTTGAAACAAATGAAACATGACTCGATAAAAGCATTCTATTTAGCTTGTTCTATATACAAATGGGAAGCTAACGCTCGACGCAATTGCCTATTTTCCCTAGCCATTTTCTTCATCTGCTCCTCGAGTTCCTCTACTTTCCTTTTATACCGCTTGGTTTCGGCTTCACGAGTTGGTTTGGCCATCACATCAGGAATTTTTGGAAGCCATTCATCTGGGAATTTGAACTTGCGGATGTACCGGACGGTAGCATGATGGATCTTCTGCTTCCCTTCAAGCTCATCTTTAGGCCAAATTACACTCTGAGCATGGCAATTATGCCAAACCTACTCGATGTGGTGGAATTCCTCCATGAAGTTGTCTCTCGTGAAGCTGAGTCGGAATAAATCTGGCTTCGGCGGTGGAGGTAAGAAGTTGTTCCCGTGATCCCTATCAGGGGAATCGGACCGTCGTCGCCATGGAAAAGCCGTGCCTCACGAGCTCGGAACCATCTAGCTTGCCATAGGAAAAATTTGGCCTTTGGATTTCTCAATAAGTTTAACCACTTGGAAAAAGATAGACTAGGAGTTCAATTTTGTAGGACCTTAAACTCCTCGATGGGATGAATAGACTCAGAATAACCACTAATACTCGTGTGTATGGCAAACCCTTTTGTGTGAGAGAAAAACCAGATTTGTAAGAGTTCGACAGGTGCATGAAAGATTTTTTCTTCACTTTCTTTGAATCGAGTAAGTGACAAAAATGTCTCAGCCAGAATGGCATTAACAAAATTAACACCAGCACAAACTTGTTTGACTACCCACGCTATGGATGGATCAATGGCATTCTTTCTGAAAGGGAAGATTATGAACCCAAAGAAGGCAAGGATAAAGATTCTGTTTTTCAAGTGAGTCGGGGCAATTTCGAAACATTGATCCAGAAAGGAAAGAGGACATGCATGACAATTATCTTTTAGGACTTTTGACAACTCAATCTTGGTAACTTTGAGGAAATCAGACAAAAGAGACTGTGGATCTATTCCTAAAGGTAGGTTAATCAAATCGAGATCCAAAGACTTTCCTATGGCAACGCTATATTCCTCGAGAGTCGGAGCAAGCTCATACTTACCAAACACGAATGTGGATGTGTGGGGACACCAAAAATGAGCCAAGGCTTGCATTGCCCCGCTTTGAACATCGATGTCGAGGAGCGGAACCAGTCTGCCTAATTTGCTCTCCACATAGATTCAGCCATCATGATCTAGTTTATCCCACCATCGCTTGAGCTCGGCTTTTGGAGCAGGAATGAATCGAACATTAGATCTTCCCATTGTATATAGAATATGACTCGACTCACCTAATTGTCATGGACCGAACAAAATAAATAAATAAATTGCAGGAGGATAAAATAGAAAACTTACTTTTCAATCAAGCAAACACATAGACATGCACATGAAAGGTGCGGCTCGATTTATACTCTAAAAGGCTTAGCAAAGTGGAGCTACAAGGGTGGAATGACTAGTTGCAGCCTCGTGTACTAAATCAAAGCCCTTGCAACTCCGGCTCAGCCAAAAGGTGATGCCCCGATGCGACGCAGCCTCGCGGGCAGAAGCAAACACCTTTGGCACCAAGAAAGAAAATTTTCGGGGTTAAGTTGGGCAACCTCTACTACGCGGCCTCGCGGTCGAAGTTGTATCCAACCTAACACCATCCTAAGTTATCCTAGTGCAGCCCGGGTCCGGCGGCGGGTTGTGTGTGCCAATGTGTAGTGCTAAAGCAATAAAGCATGCATAACAGTTAATATCACACAACACTTCCAAGAAAGCAATTAAATACTTGAAACAAAAATCAACCTGCAAAAAACAATCAACACACGGGTTAGGGACGTAAATGGAATTTCACTACCAAGCAAAATTTCTATGAAAACAAGAAGAAAGGCCTGAGTCCACTAAAGTTCTTTGAACCAAGTCCTCAGCGGAGTCGCCAAGCTGTCGTGACCTCCCCGAAGGTGCACCACCTAGGGGTTCGGCTAATGGATTGCTAAACCTAATTTAGCTCGAGCTCTCCCAAGCTCATACCAATTCGCAACTTAGGTTTCACTTTTAAAACATGCCAAGTTGATTTCAATTGGAGTCGCCACTAATCTATTTATGGTGGGTTGATTAGAAACCCATGTAAAATACTGGGAGTAGTATTTTACCCTTACGAACCAGAGATTCTTGAATTCGGGGACTTGAGAAACTAATTCTTCTATTTCAAAAAAAATGATTTGCAGGCAACTTGAATTGATTTTATTCCCTAACATGCATGGTGACCACGCGGGTACGCAAACAATTATTTAAATACTCAAAGAAAAATAAACAAGGCAAAAATAAAGCAAATCAACAAAAAAGATCTATTTTTGGGTTTTTTTTCTTTATATGAATGCAATGCATGTAAAGCATGTAATGCATGTGATGAAAAATTGATTCTACATGCAATTATCCTAATGCAAATCTAAATGCAATGAATTTCAAGGTTACTTAATGAAACTAATTACCTATAGCCAAATAATATCTAATTTAGACTAGGAACTAAATTGAATTAATCCCTAAATTTAGATTAAAAAATTATCTTGACTATAGATAATATTCTAAAATGTGAAAACTAAACTAATATGCAAATGCATGAAAACCTAAATTTAATGACCTAACATGCTTTTTAAAACAATGAAAATTCTAAATTAACCTAATTAAAAGACATGCAAAAAGGCATTTTTAAGACATTTTCTTATTTATTAAATAAAATTCGAAATTAATTAAACTAATTAAATGTGAAAATTTAATCTAATATGATACCTAGAAATCTAAATGAATTATTTTATCATGGTATGAATAGACATGCAATGAAATTTAACTAAATTAGCTAACTACATGTAACTGTCTAAATGACATGTGAATGATTTCTTTTACTTTTGAGTTTTATTGATGAAAATTCGAATTAAACATGTTGCTAAAAAAAATTAAATGAGCCTAAATCTAATATGACAAGCAACAAATTGCTTTAATTCTAATGCAAATTTGACCTAATTAAATGGTTAAAAATGCGATCCTTAAGTAACATGCATAATGATTTCTAATTGACATGAAATTCAATGTGCCTAAACTAAATGTCATGAAATGTCTAATAATGCAACCCAAAATGAAAAGAAAGGATAATGCTATGATGTGCATATGAGTTCTTTTTTATTTTCATTTTACTTTGAAATAAGCATGAAAACCTAATTTGACTATGCAAACTATATTCTAACATGCAACCTAATCATGCTAAGTAAAACCATCTAAATGCAATTTAATCTAAACATGAAATTGTAATTCAACATGCAATTCAAATAAACAAAATTCATTAAAAGGGAAATAACATCAAGACAAAGCAATTCTCGCAGATAGAATCAATAAATTGATCTTAAGCCTTAAAGATCAAAATATCAATTCCATTCCCGCTCAATTTATTACCTCGTCTAAAGCCTTATAGACGAAATAAAAAAAAAATTGATATGCGGTTGCGAATTGGAAAAAACCGATTCCAATTGACAAATCTATTGCCTAAATCAAGCAAATTAACCAAAAGAAGCTAACATGAAGAAATAAGCAAATTGACATAATAAAAGATTTTTTTTAGAAGTTTTCTATTTTTATTTTTTATTATTAAATGAAATAAAAATAACAGAATAAACATTATATAAACAAAAGGAAAAGGAACGGGTTAGGCGGCCGAACCGGGTCGGTTCGGCTCGACCGACCCGCGTGCGCCCCTTAGCAGTGGGAGCCCACGAAGGGGCAAAGAGATCGGGCTGGGCTCGCGAGGGCCCAGTCCGATTTCTTTCCCTTTTCTATTTCTCGCGTGGGCCTGTCATGCTTCTGTCTCGGCCCGTCCAGCTCAGCCCGCGATCCAGCTAGGCTGCTTCCTTTTTGCGCTCGACCAGGCCCATCCTTCCTCTCCTCCATGCAGCCCAGCTGCCTTGCGAGCCCGTGTTCATCTTCTTCCCTGCGTGCACCCTCCATGGACGACCTGCAACAAAGAAACGGTGGCCCCTTTGCTTGCGGCAAGGCCACGGCGGGCGGCGCCGCCACCAAAGACAGAAAGGATGGCTCCCCAACGGCCTCTCAACGGTACCGCATATACGCGTACATCATGAATTGCAGAAACGTAGGGAAAAATCAACAAGGTATACACGCGAGGAAATCAGCACAGTGGTGAGGATTCGATCGCAAGGGTAAAACACAAGGAGTCTATCCCTAAAATGCAACAAATTGCTCACAAAAATGCAAGATTCACCAAAAAGGAGAAACCAAGACTCGCACAGCTTTGAGGTCGATTGGATCGGTAAACCCCCCGAATCAATCCGAGGACAAACTTACCTACGAACAATGGAAAACACGAGTAAATCGCCGGGGGAAAAGGTGAAGGCAGAGGAACGGGCAAAGATGCTTTTTTCCTCTCGGGTGGCCTCTGCCTCTCGGCGTCCCTCTCTCCCGCGTTCTTCTCTTCTCTCGGCCTCTCCTTTTTTCTGGAAATCTCTCGGCTTTTCTCACTCTATCTCCTAATCTCTCTTCCCCCGTCCGTGTATGCGTGTATGTGTGTGTATGCTGTTCTTTCTTCTTTTTTGTTTGCTCAGAAAAATCAAGCAAAAGTCCTCTCTTCCTCTGATTGCGTGTGTGTGTGTCACTACTTTTTTCAGGTAAAAGTCCTTGTCCTTTCCTGCAGACTCACAAGCCACATTTATACTAGGTGAATGGACATCTCGGTCAAATCCTTAAGATTTGACCGAGATTTCCACTTTATTTTCTTTCCTTGTTCTTTTATTTCTTTTCCTCTTTTACTTGCTGCACGACTTGGACGTTTTCTTCAAGCTGGGGTGTTGGAAAATTCGGTCAAATTTGAAGAAGATTTGACCGAATATATGCAAATATTTAGCCATGATTGCAAATCGCATTGTTCCCAATTTTGCCGATTACGCGTATTTTATGCACGGATCCACTTAAATCTGCATGCAAATTATTCCTAAAACTAAATGCAATTAAAAATTAAAGATAGAAAATTAGGTGTCAACATCAGGTTATGGACAAGAGCTTTCCTGAGCTGGGCCTGTCTTGGAATGATGGCATCCAAACAAGCTAGATCGGCTCAGTCCTTTACATAGCCAGCTTCCCGAACGGGACATCAGCCCCACCTGAGGTCCTCCTCCAAGGCAAGTCCCTGTTCAAGAGCTACTTCAAGGCCAAGTCAGACTTTGTTTTTCAAGTTCAAGTCCAAAAAGAAATTTTTTCTAATTGAAATAGATTTCTTGGTTGAATGATTTCCTAAATGAAGTACGTTGCTTAAGAAAGGATTTCCTATTTTAG